>OZ014520.1:484567666-485167666 GCA_963966055.1 Lathyrus aphaca | reverse complement strand
TCTTACGAAACTTGTCTGTGTCATATCATCCCCCGCAGATAAGCCACAAAAAGCCTCTGTGATTACAAATACCTATATACACTCTTCTGACACCCGTCCGTGTCACCTTTCCCCAACATGGTTGCCTAAACACTTGTTGCAAACCAAATACTTGTTTATAATACACCCTCATTAACACCCGTCCGTGTCATCCTATCCCCGCAGGTCGCCATAACACTTTTTACACTTTCATATACAAATGTTTGTTCATAATTTATATACTTTCTCTTCTGACACTCGTCCGTGTCACACTTTTCCCCAGCAAGTTGAAACACTCGTCCGTGTCTTGCTCACACTTCATAATATTCACTCATACTTATACAGATACTCGTCTGTATCTTGTATACATATTCATCTCCTCACAGATTCGACACTCGTCCGTGTTTTTTGTTAACCAGTTGGTACTCGTCCGTATCATCATCTCTGAACATGCGTCAGCGTTTGTTTCTACTGATACTCGTCCGTATCATGGTTTTGAGGATACTCGTCTGCATCTTTAATCTATACATAGTGTCAAAACACGTATACCTTTTATTTCTTAAGCGTAAGCACTCGTCCGTGTTTACCATTCCCCAGTAAAAGCAACTTTTCCTCTTATTCGACATTCGTCCTATGTCGTGATACTTTTGGCAGTCGTACCCTTCCAGGTGATCATCATTCACCTTTGGATGACCGTCCCTCATCCTTTCCCCAGCGGAGTCTCCATTATTGGAACCCTTTTCTATCCGGCATTCGTCCTATGTCGTGATATTTAGCAGCCGTCCCCTGCTAGGTGATCGTCCTTCACCTTTTTGATGATCGTCCTTCATTATTTTATACGATGGTCATCCCCGTCGTTGATCTTGTTATCTTACATTCGTCCTATGTCATGATAAACCCCGAGAGCAGCCGTCCCCTGCTAGGTGATTGTCCTTCACCTTTTTGATGATCGTCCTTCATCATTTTATCCGATGGTCGTCCCCATCGTTGATCTTGTTATCTGACATTCGTCCTATGTCATGATAAAACCCTGAGAGCAGCCATACCCTGCTAGGTGATCTTCCTTCACCTCTTGATGATCGTCCTTCATCATGCTTATCCGATGGCCATCCCCATCGTCGACCATTTCTATCTGACATTCGTCTTATGCCGTTATAAAGAGCAGTCGTCCCCTGCTAGGTGATCGTCCTTCATCTTTGATTACCGTCCCTCATCATTTATTTCGTTTATTCTTTGAACCGATGGTCGTCCCCATCGTTGTTTACCTTTACTTTGCAAACCTGATGGCCGTCCCCATCATTGACTTTATCTTTAATCCCCAGAGAACCCTATTTCTTTACTTGATGGTCGTCCCCATCATGATCTCTTTATTTCCCTAGCATGTCGACCGTCCTCGTCATTGCTTTATCCCCATTAGTCGTCTTCTGCTCGAAGGTCGTCCCCCGTCACCCGCATTTTGTAATCATACTATACTTCCTTTTACAATTTATATCCCTTTTCTTCTTCTCCCCAGTGAGTGAAAATTTCGGACTGTCTTTGGTATTCAACCACAAGTTATCTTGTTTGTCTGTTAAGCCCGTCGCATTACATCCTGCACAGCTAACTCATGCTTGAATAGGGGCAGCTGTAAACACCCCAAATTTTCCCTCACTAAGTTCACACCATGGCTTGTTATCTTTAATCTTTGCATTATTTTAGGCATATCATTTCATATGGCATATTTGCTTCACTGCATTAGTTCAAATTCATCTGTATCTAGGGTTTGTGATCTGAGCAATCCAGGATCCATCTGAGCCACTCCAAAGGTCTCCAATCATTCCAAGAGGGTCCATGTATATTCTATCATCATAATATATCCCTCAAAGATCAAGGAAGCCAAGAAATCACAAGAACTTGGAAAGCATGGAAGCAGAGCGAGGGTTTCACTACACAGATGACCTGAAATTAGGGTTTTGGTTTCAGAGGCCATAACTCCAATTTTTTTGTCATTCTTGTTTCTAATGGTCTAAATATGTTATAAGGATCACGTGTACCAAGTTTGATGAAGAAATTCATTGTGGAAGTCATTTGTTCACTGGGTAACTTCTTGAGCAAGTCAAAGTAAAATCAGGGCATCCGAGGCCCCCAACAATGGAACCAAAGTGGATTTTTCATCAAATTGAAGTTATATGATCTTTATTTAATCATTGAAGTGTTTGGAAGTTCACAAAATTGAAGAAAATTGAGCTAAACCAAAAGATGCCAAAAATGGAAATGACTTGTAATGTAAACTTTCCATTTTGGGAAAGTATTTCAACCTCCTCTTTCTCAACAAAAAATGCTTCAAATGAAAAATTGTTGGTCTTGAAAGTTGTATATTGGATCATTCCCTTTTCAAAAAGTACAATAACAAGTTCTAATTCATTATGGAACTCAAGTTATGATCTTTCAAAGTTGGCTAAAATCCTATAATTTTCAAGAATACACCAAAGAGGGATTTTTGCAAAACCACTTGCCAAGTCATTTTGTGACTTCTAATACACTTCTATGCATCATACCAACATAGTACATTGCCTAAAAATCATAATTGCCCAAAGAACCATCTCATTTCATGCCTTGCCCATCAAGAAACCACAAAAGGGCCAAACTTCATGAAAATTGCAAAATGATACACAACCATGCTTCCACTTGTTGAATCACCACAAAACCTATTCCATGGCTCTCCTTGATCTCTGCTGAGCCAGGACAAGCCAAAAAGCCAGCTGCAAGAGAGCCCATACCTCAAGTACAAGTTTTGTTGACTTTGTGCAAGAAAACCCATACCAATCACCATAGGCCACAACAACTTCTCTGACCTATCAAAGCTTGTTATGTGGATCAAACACAGCTCATAACACACAACACACAAGCCTAACACTTCAGATTTCCCAAGTTCCTCAAAAATCACCCCATTTGCAAAAACATTCGAAACTCACAGCACACATACTCAAACTTCAAACTTTTTTCACAAAACAACTAATCATCACAAGAGGATCATTTCCCACCCTTCATTGCAACCAAAAAGCCCCTCTACACAAAACACGATTTCTCGCCAGCAAGAGTGCAAGCTCTCATTTCAGCCATTACAAACTCCTTCCAAGCATCAAAGCTTCATCAGGAGGATCATTGGAGTCAGTTTGCACCAAAGAGGAGGCCAGATAGCTCAGATTGAGAAAGCTTCACTTCAGGTATCCTCAAGAACAAATTTTCCAGAAGTGTAATTTCTTGTTATAGAAATGTTCTCTGTGCTTTGCTGATCATCATGATCTATTTTGTTTTGAAAATGAGTGAGAAACAAGCATGTATGAAGCTTCTGAAATTTCTGCGTGTTTTTCCGTTTTGCTTTGATTCATGATCTTGAGTGAAAATAAATGGATTTTGTAGCTGGATTCGTGTTTAGGGTTGTTAGTTAAGTGATTCTGGAGAGTTAAGGGGTCTGGGGGGGCCTAGGGTTGAAGTTGGGGTGAAGAGCTGGCCGGAGAAGATGACCGGAGGTCTTCTCCGGCCACCTGAAAGTCATTAAGAGGTTAATTAGGGTTTAGGGTTAGTTTGAATATCAGCCATTGGATCTTTGTTACCCGCGTGTTTGGATGGCTCAGATTGCCTCATTAAACCCTAATTCACATTTAATTATGATTAATTAATTAAATAAAATTAACTCAGAGTGAATCTCAGCCACTCATTTTGCGTGCTGGTCAACCAAAATCATCCCAGTTTGAATCTTGTCCCTTGGATAAGCCTACTTTCTCTTAATTCATTTTTTATTTCATTTTTTATCATTTGTTTTGCATAATTCATTTAAAATACTTAAAAATTTCCAAAACTATTTTCCTTCTGCATTTTTAATTCAAATATTTTTCTCCACCTAAAAAAATTTTTATTTTTATTTTTTGCATAAAAAAATCATTTTTAAAATATTTAAATGTTTATTTTAATTAATTAATGGAAATTAATTAATTAAAATATCATTTAGGTTTCTGAAAATTCCAAAAAAAATTCAAATTGAATCTTAGGACATTTAGAAACATTGTCAAACCATTCATACAAATTTCATTTTGGTTTTGATTCAACTTTGACATTTTTTTTGAATTTAGGGTTCATAAAAATCCCATTTTTGAACCCTAACTTCAAGAATTCTTTTCTGCCTAACCATGAAGGATTTGACATTGATTCTTTTTGCATTGATCTTCATATAGCATGTAGTGTCTAGCATATTTTTGTCACAAATTTATCTTTCATTTTCCATTTGATTTGCATTTTTCCTCTTTAGGTACCTTAAAACCCTAGATAACTTAGAAAATTCACAACTTTCTTTAGGTCAAGAGTTAGACCTCCTCCTTTGGGGTGTGCTATCATATGGGGTTAGGGTTCATTTGAGTTCATTTGCAATTTTTTATCTAATGATTTGCTTCTGGTTTTGACTTTTGCATCTCATGTTGCCTTAAAACCCTAATTTCTCATGTTCATTTGCATTCATCTTGCATATACATCCATACATGAACTTGCCATGACATTTCTTGCATTCATATGACATCTAAGACATCTTAGGACATATTAGAATCATGCTTGATCATTTTTTCATTCATTTTCCATGATGTGCATTCATTTCATTCCATGAACTTTCATGTGTTTTCAAACATCAAAGCATGCATCCTTTGCATTCCATCTCTTGTATGATCATTCATAACACTTGACATGTCTTTGCATCATCACATAGCATCATTTGAATCATGTTTATTCATCTGGTTTTGGTTTTACCTTTGCATTTGTTTCATTTTCATTTCATTTCCTTTCTTTATGCTAACCATTTTAGTCGGTAAGTAACTTGAGAAGTGAATTTGCCTTCACTTCTCATCTCTATTCTCATTCTTCTTATGCATCATTGCTTCATTTTTCTTTGCTTTAGAGTGAGCTTGCTCATTCATGTTCATCTTTCACTTTCTTTCTCCAAGTTACTTATCTTCTTCAGTGAAGTAAGTAACTTGTTTCTTCTGCTTCTCCTCCTTTCATCTGCTTCTTCCATTGGTGGCTTCTCTGAAGATCTCTTGAAAGGCTTACAAACCATAGGAACATCCATGCATGACAATAATTAGGGTTGTGATTAGCCCCCCTTTAGCTTTTACCTTTGTGTCTTCTTTGTGTCTCTCTTTTCACCTCATCATTAGAGACTAAACCTTTAAGGTTTTAAGACTTTGTGATTAGGGTTATGCCTACATCCTTCTCTTAGGATGGAGTGTATAACTTTAATCCTAAGTGTTAAACCCTTAATTTGTTTAAACCTCTTAATCAATCCATCCTAATAATCACTAAGACATTAACTTGTAACTTGGGCCTTGCATTAGGGTTCTAATTCTTCCTTTACTGGTTAAGAAGGACTAACCCTAGTGTTAATGGACAAGTCCTCCTCAAGTTGTCTTACAACCCATAAAATTCACTTCTTAATCTTAACATTAATTAAAATCCACTTTAATAAAGGCTTGTTTTGTCATGAGGTTAATCCCTAATCATGGATTAAGTTGAGGTATCTTCCTCCGCTTAAGTGTGCTCATCTATTATCCTTCTATTAGGATGGTGTAATGGTTCTACTAAATCCTTGATTATGGCTTAAACTCATTACTTAACACTAAACAAAAACTCAAAAACACCTAAATAATCACAAGTAGATTAATGATCTTAATCCTACATCATGGTGATTAAGTGTGAGGTGTTTACCTCATGCTTAAGGTATTCTCATTATCCCTAATCAAAGGGAGGATATGATGAGTTTACTAACCCTTGGTTTAGGCTTAAGCTCATTAACTTATGACAAACACAAAGAAGCAATAAAAGATTGAAAACACAAGAACAAACAATAATCGTCTCCTTCGGGATTCTTTTCTCATCACACTTAGTCACAAACAAGAACTTGCTTCTTCCGTCTAATGCAAGACATTTAGCACTCGAGCCAGACGAGTCATACACTTGAGCATAAACAAACAGGCAGTTCACAGTCAATTTCATTTTCAGTCTCTTTGAGTCGAACTACGGTGTTCTGACTTCCTCATTGCATGAGAGGATACGTAGGTATAACTTAACTGTTATCGAACAAAAGTCTCTGTTCCTTCCCCCCCTCTTTCAGTCATTCTTTTTTTAAGCCTCATTCCTGAGCACCTCACTTCACTTTCTTGCACTGACACTTGTACATCCTTTTCCAGCTTTTGCACACAGATAGCACAGACACTACCCCCTTTAAACACAAACTTTCAAGCGTGGATCCCGTTGAGTACGACGGACAATCTGGGTGCTAATACCTTCCCAGGTTGTAACCAATCCCCTTTCTCAGTTTCTCTGGTTCGCAACCGTCTTATCCATATCTTTCCAGGTTTATGCAGCATTACCTTTCCTTCGAGATAAAAATGCCTAGTTGGCGACTCTTTTCACTTCATTTCTTTTCTTCCTTCGTCGACCGTTCACACTTATACCGGGATGCAAATCTTTGGGAGCGACAAAACCCAATCCATGACTGGCGTTGACACTGGACACCACAGTTTCTAATTGGTTCACTGAGATATCCTGAGGTACATAGACTTTGCTCATGATGTTCAAGAGAGCTTTTCTGTGAGAGTCAGAACACATTAACAGAGACAATATAGAAATCTTTGATGGAGTCTGTTGCAAATGGTCCACAATTTTATAATCGCTCTTCTTGATGATTCTTAAAAACTCTTCAGCTTCTTTGTCAAACGTAATGTCAAGGTCAACCACATGCGTGGGCTCATTAGCAGTTATTGGTTGGTTCCCCTAGCCTTAGCTTGGGCTTCTGCAGTATCTATGGGTGGTATTACACTGTTTCTCAGTGTCTCCGGTGCAAACAACCTTCCACTCCTAGTAAAACCTCCTACTCCAACATTCTCTACTTGAGTTGGAGATACACTAGGTGTGGCCAAATCTTGCTTCTAGCTGATGCAATACACTTCACCTCTGTAATTCCATGGGATGGCCTTATCACTTTGGTACATCACTGGCCCTGCTGTAGTGATAGTTATTGGTGAAACCCTGGCTTGAGGAGGAGCTTGTGATGGATCATAGAAAATGGTCACCGTAGAAACTTCTTTCTCTTTTACAATTCTGTCAAATTGCAGGACCCCTTCATCAATCATGCTCTGTATCCCCTTTTTCAATTGTTCACAACCATCAGGAGTTTTAGCACAATCTGGACAATCATTCTTACAACTCAGAAAGATACCCTTCTGGTCCAAACAAGCTTTGATAGTACTCAACAGAGTTTACAGGTCATTGACATCACGCACCAAATTCAGATTCTCTCTGTCATCAATTGCCCCAACAGTACCTCCATGAGGAGACATGGGGTTTTGTATCACATTCGGAGTGGGAGCGAAATTAATCGCTTTGGAATCTAACAAGTCTTGAAAGACGTGCTTCAGGGCTTTGCAGTTTTCTGTAGTGTGACCGGGGGCTCCGGAATGGAATTCGCATCGGGCGTTCGTATCATAACCTTCGGGAAGTTGCCCCGGCCTCAGAGGTTGTAAAGTTCTGAGCTGGATCATTTGGAGCTGGAGGAGATTCTTCAAGAGCTGTGAGTAAGAAATAGGTAGGGTTTCAAGATGCCTTTCTCCGGTATTCTGAGAATAATAGGGACGAGGAGCCCTCTATTGCTGATAACCTTGTTGGCGTTGTTGTTGCGGTTGTTCAACTTGTTGTTGATTAGGCTGAGCTGAGATAGTGACAGGAGCCACTTGTTGATAAACACCTATATTACCTCCACCTCTCTGTGCATACACTGCCTCAATCTCTCCTTCCCTCTTCTTCATGAAAGGTTTCTTGACACCGGAAGCTGAAGCACCACCATTCTGGATCTTTCCCTACTTAATCTAACTATTTATCCTCTCACCAGTCAAGATAATATCTGAAAAACCGCTTGAAGAACACCCGGCCAACCTTTCCATGAAATTCCCAGGAAGGGTGTCCATAAAAAGGTCTAATATTTCTCTTTCTAGCAATGGTGGTTGCACCCTTGCGGCCACTTCACGCCATCTCTGTGCATAATCTTTGAAGCTCTCTGAATTTTTCTATGTCAAACTTTGGAGCTGAGTGCGACTAGGTGCCATATCAATGTTATACTGATATTGTTTAAGAAAAAATTATCCCAACTCTTTCCAGCTTCGAATGGAACTTCTCTCCAACTTCATATACCATTCCAAGGATCTTCCGGAGATACTATCCTGGAAATAGTACATCCAGAGTTTCTTGTCCCTAGTATGGGCAGCAATCTTTCGATAAAACACCTGCATTTGAGTTTTGGGGTAGGAGTTACCGTTATACATATCAAAAGTTGGAGAAATCTTTGCCTGTAATGTAGATAAGTTAAGTAACTTGGAGAAACCTGCAAAATAAAGAAAAATGCAAATGATATGTATGCAATGCAATGTGTCCCTTTTATCCTCAAGGTTTTTTTTTACTTTCCCATTATGGTATTGAGAACATAGCATTTGCAAGAAGACCTTGTGTGACATTCAGATGTGAAGTGGCAGTATTTAATATCTCGTGTCCGTGCAACAGATAACAACCAGAGACTTCAGGTAAATCAAAAGACACTGGAATAGCAAAGCCCTCATAGGGTACAAGTTCATACATCAAAGAGAAAAAGTACATCAAGATAGAAGACTCCCACAACTAGCCTATGGGTAATCAAAATCACATGAATACAAGACTAAGGCTTAGGAAGATCTACATCCTATAACCTCTAGCTAAGGCGTTTGACACCTTGAAGCAACTGGGCTATATCTGGATGTATTGGTTCCTGTATGAGCTTTTGAATCAAGAGATCCCTAAGGTTAAAGGAGGCATGCAACTCCTCAATTTGTTACAGGAATACCTTCTCACTTTCCTTATTTGCAATTGAATCAGTCTTGGTCTTCTTGACATCAACCCTCAGCTTCAACTCTTCTATCTCTTTTTGAGCATCCTTCATTTCCTATTGTCTCTCTGCTAGATATTGAAGATGACTCTTCTCTTGGTGGTGGGCCTTCTAAAGAAGCTCTCCCTGTTCAGCCAAAGAATCTTGAAGACCTTTGATCTCTAACTTGTACCTGACTTACAACTCTTTCTGTTTCTTCAAGTTGTCTTCCCATTTCTCTTTCCATAAGGTAATAGTTTCATTAGCTTCATTCAACTCTTTCTTATCTTTCCGACGCTGGACCGCTTTGTGAGTTTCAGCTGATCCCCTTTTCTTGAAATAGAGCTCACTCTCCAGAAAGTCTTGTTGTTTGAGCCTGACCATTTCCTCGGCTTGGTGAGCTCTTTCTTCCAATTTCTGGTTTTGAATCTTCAACTTCTGGCATGAGTTGTTGTCTTCTTGATTCTCTAACCTGAGTTGCTTAACCAAGGCCTCCAATTTCTGGTACTCCTGAAGAGGAAATGAAGCAATGGGGACACTTCCTTGGGGTTAGAGAGGTGGTTCCTTAGAGAATGGGAGCAACAAAGTCTCTACACAATCTTCCAACCAGGTGGCAAAAGGATCATAGGTCTTGGGATCTACTCTCCCAAAGTCTTTCTTCCCTTTCATCACTCTAAACTCCTAAGCTTGGGATGCAATCAAGCTCATCTTCAAGTTACCTTGAGCTTATTTATTGCTTTATTATATTGCTTTCTGTACAACTTTATTTATTGCTTTCATTTACAGTTTTTTATGCATTTCATACTGTCATTATCATGTGTTGGATCTGTGTTTTCCATGGTGGGTGGGGATCATTGAGTGATTAAGGTCATATACCGGGGACCTGAGTGACACATAGTCTAGAGTGGCTTCATATTCTTTCCCATTCCATTTCGGTCTGGTGCGGGAATATGAAACATGGTTCAGATATGGGTTTCTTCTTGAGAACTCTGTGCTACGGATTTCCTGTAGTACTAGGGCTATCTAGGAAGCCTGCTAAGTCTGGATGACCTTTTATGACCTTCAGAATCTGAGGTGAATTAGAGGAGGATCTTTTATGGTTATTGTAAACACTGTGCCTCCGGGTTAGAAGTGTTTACACTTCTCATAACTGATCCAAGTCTGAGGATCCTTGTTCTAGAACAATACATGTGAGGGGGTTGGGATGTTTACAGGTTTGCAGGAACCCTTGGCCACATCATACCCTGTTACTAGTTTTGTTTTAAGAATGCATCACTTTGGACAGTTCTTGTGATTACCCTGGACTTGTGACTCTTTATTTGAGTCCCCCACCTGGTTACTGGATTTCTAAGCCTCCATTCGGACTTATGAACACACATGGACCTTATCAAGGCAGATACCAGATCCAACCCTTGATCACAAACCCTTTACATATCATTCTGCATACATCATTTTTGCATCATTTAACATTTTCCTATTTGCTTTATAGGGTATCCACCTCCTTATATTTGGTTTGGTTTTGACCCATTCTACTGCTCAGACTTCTTCAGATATCTTCTCCACTACCTTTAGTAGTTTGTCAGAGATTCTTCTCCAGCTATCTTCATCAGAGACCCATCTCCAGCATCTCATTCAGTGACCTTCATTAGCAGTTGCTCTCAGACTCCTTCACCAGCATCCATTATCAGCATGCACACTTCCAGAAAGAGCAACATCACATACCACTTCTTTGAGCCCACCTTGACTGGCATCAAGCAGATCCAATCTCTCATTACTTCTGATCATGTCCCACTATTCAGAAAACACTATGGAGGCATATTGGACATGATCATGGACCTGGATGCATCCCAGAGGAGCATGATCCATACTTGCTTGCAGTTTTATGATCCTCCTTTTAGATGTTTCACATTCCAAAATTTCCAGTTGGGACCTTTGCTTGAAGAAGTTTCCATGTTGTTAGGAGTTCCCATCCGGAGAGGGATTCCTTTCAACCTTGAGATGGTTGCTCCCAATAATAAAGACATAGCTAGGGCATTGCATTTGGAAACTGCCCTCATTGATCAGAGCATGACCACTAAGGCTGGGGTTCCAGGCCTCCACTTAGACTTCTTGATCTCCCAGGCCACCCTGCATGCTGCAGTAGGGAAGTGGGATGCTGTTTGTGCACTCTTGGCACTCAGCATATATGGGATTATCTTATTTGCAGACGAGCCAAAGTTTGTGAGCAAGAATGCCATTCACCTGTTCTTACTGAGGAACCCGGTTCCTACCTTGCTTGGAGACTTCTATTATTTAGTACACCAGAGGAATGACAAGCAAAGAGCAAGACTGGTCAGATGCTGTGCTCCCCTTTATTATTCTTGGTTGTTAAGACATTTGCCAAAATCAGATACTTTCCTGAACCCTCATCAGCCAAAGAACTGGGCTAAGAGATTGATTGCCATGACATCAGAAGACATTAGATGGTGCACTCAGAGCACCAAGGGCAAAGACATCATTACTAGCTGTGGGCAATATTCTAATGTGCTTTTGATCGGAGTAAAAGGTTGCATCAACTACAACCCTTTACTTTTTAAGAGACAGTTAGGGTATGATTTGGTTCATCCTCAAGGGGGCAAGACTTGACTGAGACCCTCTATTGTGAAATCCATCATAACTCTGTTGTTGTCAGACAGGCAGCCTGGGCTTGGGACAACATCCAGACTAAGGGGACAGCCATTCTGGGTAAGTGTAACAACATTGCTTCAGCACAGTACTTTGATTGGTCTCGTACCAGGGCTCAGATTACCCGGATGCCATTTACCTTAGAAGATGCACATGGACCTTCAACAGTGCAACCTGCAGCCACTGTTAGTTTGGAAGAGTTTGAGAAGCTGAAGGAAAGGAATACCCAACTCTCTGAAGCTTTGAAGAAGACTCTTTGGGAGAGAAATGACAGCCGTCTGGATAATGAGAGGTTAGAGAAGCTCCGGGTTGAGCACTTAACCTAGATTGAGAAGACGGATGACTACATCAGAAAGGCTAGAGCAGGGGAGTTAGTACTAAAGAATGCTTGCAAAGAAGCTAAGACTTAGAAGGCTAGGGCAGAGCATTACTTAGAGGAAATCCAGGCTAGGTGGATCAGGATCACTGAGGCCCGTGCACAAGAAGATCAAAGGACTCAAGCTAAGATAGAGTAGTTGGAGGCTAGTGAGAAGAAGCATCAGGAGACATTATTGGCAGCACAGAAGGAGATCTCTGAGTTGAAACTCCGGGCGGGGTTGAAGAGGTCAAAGTATCAGGATAAGCATAAGAAGTTGACCAGTGCCATTGCTACCAGGAACCTCCTCATCAGGACTATCACAGAGCACCCGGTTGGTCCAGTGACTGAGGCCCTCCTGAAGGAAGTCAGAGAGGATGACTTTGGATTAGATATTTGACTTTTTTGCTTGTACTTTTCTTTTGTTGTACTTTTGAATTTGTTGTTGTATTTTGACCCACCGTGGGTATTTTATTGTAATCAAACTATGTATTTTCACTCTTTGTAATATATGTGGTTTGTATCATTTTTTTGGTGGGCTTAATCCCTCTTCATCATCAGCATTTCCTCGAGGTCTGGAAAGGTCAAAACCAAAGAACCAAACCGGATACCCTTGGAAGACAAATAGGCATCCTGCATTGCATACTAACATTTCTCTTTGTTTTGTAAGTATTTGTTTGTTTTGGTTTCTCACTTTTTTGTGGCTTCAGGAAACATTGCTCGCAGAAGAGTGTTCCCTGTCAACAGAATACACCGGTACCCGACAAGAAACAACCTTTCGGGACTTCAGATGGATCAAGTTCAGCAAGACTTGATTGAAGTAAGGACCCAAATGGCCAATGAGAGGGTTGATATGAGAAATCAGATGACTCAATTCATGACAATGATGACTGGTCTAGCTCAGAGCCAGGAAAGACTGAGGGAGTTAGTTGAGCGACAAACTCCTGAGGAACACCATCCAGGTTTAGGAGGTACTAGTAACAACGATCACGTGCAGCCTCGCACTGATCCATCAGAGTTTGGACCTCATCTGAACCCAGGAATTAATGCCATAAGAAATACCCAGGGTAACACTACTGGAGGAAGGGTCTTGCAGGAGGATCCTCAAGAAGAACAGTTTACAGTGGTTGGGGCTGGAGACGAAGTTTACGACCGTCGGTTAGATAAAATTGCAGAGAAAGTGAGGTCTCTTGAATCCCAAAACTCTCTAGGTTTTGATGTCATGGACATGGGATTGGTGGAAGGGGTGAGAATCCCTCACTAGTTCAAACCCCCATGTTTTGAAAGATATAATGGCACATCCTGCCCACGTACCCACCTTCAATCTTTCCTGGGAAGATTGAAAGCCTACACCATGGATGAGAAGCTATGGATGTTTTACTTCGAGGATAGCTTGACAGGGGCATCCCGAGAATGGTACTCCCACTTGACCAGAGCCACAGTAAGAAACTGGAAAGACTTGGCTGAAGCTTTTATCCGTCGGTATCAATATAATCTGGGCATGGCTCCAAACAGGAACCTTCTGATGGGAATGTCTCAGTCTTCCCGTGAAAGTTTTAGAGAGTATGACCAAAGATGGAGGCAACTGGCTGCTGCAGTTCAACCCCTATGTCTAAAAGGGAGATGGCAGACATGTTCATGAATACTCTACAAGGTACCTACATTGACAGATTGGCTGCATTTTCTTCCACCAGCTTTGCAGATATGGTGATAGTCGGGGAAAGAATAGAGAGCCTATTGAAAATGGGAAAGATCTCCGACAACGGTTCCAGTTCAAGCAGTGCAAGGAAGCCATTTGCTGGGGCCCGTAGATCTGGTGAGACAAACTCCATACATATGGGAAGAGGGAGACCCCAATATTTTCCCAGAACAGTTGATGTTGTTACTATCCCTACTCCACCTCCTCAGTATACTCAACAACCACCACACTTTCCTCAACAGCCACAGTTCCCTCAACAGAGATAATACAACAACAACAACAATCAACAACAACTCCCTTTTCAACAGCGGTCGTCTCAGATCAACATGGTGATTGACCCTATTCTAATGCCATATGCTACACTGCTGCCACAACTCCTAAATCTCAATCTTGTTGAGTTGAGGACATTGGCTCCACCTGATCATCAGAACCTCCCAAGAAACTACGATGTAAATGCTAGGTGTGCTTTTCATTCCAACGCACCTGGTCACTCTACAGAAAAATGCAGAGCTCTGCATATGAAGGTCCAGGATCTGGTAGATTTAAAAGCCCTGAACTTTGCACTACCTCCCAATGTCATGAAAAATCATATGCCAAGCCACAGTGGGCCAAGGATTAATGCTATAGAGGATGGCTTACCCATGAGTTTAATAGAAGATATTGCAAGTATTCAGACACCTCTGGTAGAGGTTAAAGCCCAGCTTTTGAAATGCTAAGTGTTCCCAGGTTGTGAGGCCTGTTGTGAATCTTGCAAACTTTCTGAGAATGGGTGTGCTAGCTTGAGGAATGACATTAATGGCTTAATTAGAGAAGGCATTCTGAAAATTATGACAACCGCTTCTACAACACCAACAACTCTTTTGTCAACAACCAGTGAATCTTCTACAACTGCAACAACCATTGTTCCTACTGATTCATCTACAACTTCAACAACCATTTCTTCCTTCACTTCAACAAACAACAGTTCCATTTCATCTCCTTCTACAACTCCAACAACCACCGACAATGAGGTCTCCACAGTTACAATTTATTATGACCCGACGACGGTCCTGAACTCCAGCAACTTTCAACAACAATCTAACAACAGTTTCAACCATGCTTCAATTCATCACCACCAACATCCACTAGAAGTCCTGTCACTATTTTCTATAATCCACAGACTATTACGGTTCCAACATCTACTGCAGTAAGCCCAATCACTATCACGGTGCCCGGGCCAATCCCATATGATAAAGACAGTGCTATACCATGGCATTATGGTGCTGACCTTTACTGCAATGGAGAGAAAGTCCTTCTTGATTCTCCAGTTCTCACTCCCCAAGTGGATAATGTCGGGGGAGGCGGAGGCTTCACCCGAAGCAGACGTCTCTTCGCGTCACAAGCTCCCAGAACTAATACTGAGGCAGAGGCTGCTGCCAAGGCCAAAGGGAAGAGTGTAATACCTGAAGAATCTGCACCAAAAGAGACTCATAAATCATCCTTCGATCAGGATGTGGATGAATTTATGAGGATAATTAAAAGAAGTGACTATAAAGTTGTAGACCAGCTCCACCATATTCCTTCAAAGATCTCTATATTATCCCTGCTGTTGTGTTCCGAAGCCCATCGGGATGCACTACTCAAAGTTTTGCACGCTGCCTACATGCCGGAAGAGATCACAGTGAATCAGCTCGAAACAGTGGTATCTAATGTCAATACTAGCCACGGGCTAGGTTTCACTGATGCTGATTTGACCATAGAAGGACGTCACCACAACAAAGCTTTGCACATAACCCTAGAGTGCAAAGGAGCTGTACTATCTCATGTTCTTGTGGACACTGGGTCCTGACTCAATGTCTTACCCAAGAAAGCTCTTGTCAAGATCGAATATAATGGAATAGATCTCCGGCCAAGTAACCTTGTGGCCAGGGCTTTTGATGGATCCAAAAGATCTGTTCTTGGAGAGGTGGAGCTACCAGTGATAATCGGTCCGCAAGTCTTTAAGACTACTTTCTATGTGATGGACATTCAGCCGGCATAAAGCTGTCTGTTAGGTCGACCTTGGATTCACGCCGCAGGTGCAGTAACGTCGACCCTTCACCAGAAACTGAAATATGAGTGGGAAGGACAGATTATCACCATCTGTGGTGGGGAGGATATATTTGTTAGCCATCTGGCTACTTACAAATATATTGAGATGGATGGTGAAATCCATGAAACCATGAGCCAAGGGTTCGAGGCCCTGAACGTCAATGAGGCAACGACTGAAGTATTTGCTGCATCCCAGGAAGACATGATGGGTACTTCAATTGTCTCCTATCAGCAAGCCCGGAAGGTTGTTGAAGATGGTAATGCCCAAGGCTGGGGAAAGCTGCTGCCAGTGGAGAAGAAGGAAGATAGATTCGGTTTGGGTTACAGACCATTCCGGCAAGATCAATCAGAGGCTGCCAAAGAGCCCAAGTTCATCAGTGGGGGGATGCTCACCCCAGATGCTGTTAACAATCTAGAAGACGAGGCAGAAAGCAACCGCAACCTGGAGAGCTGGATACGTCCAAGAATACCGGGGAGCCAAGTCCTTAACTGGTCTTCCCAGGAAATTATAAGGGTTACTCCCGCAGAGTAATTATTATTTCCTGTATTTTTTTAGCATGCATCAAGTCCTGCATCTTGCCCAAGGTGTCAGGACTCATTTTGTAATAGGGCCATATTGTAATTTTATGCAAATGGATTAATCAATGAATATCAAACATCTTTTGCAAACGAGTCTCTTTTTTCGCTCACTGTCTTTTCATTTTTCACTTTTGTACAAAACAATAAAATGGCAATGTTTTCAAAATAAATAACTTCATTTTCACTTTTTCTAAACAAGATTAAAATTGATCACTAAAACGAACCAATCTCAACCCTTGCAGAGATTATCCTACAGATTGCACCGACAACAACACTGCTATGACCTTGTATGACTTCAACAATCCAATTAATCAAGCTGATGAAGGGGTTGAAGAAGACTATGAGTTACCTGAAGAGTTAGCCAGGTTGTTGAGGCAAGAAGAGAAGGCGATTACTCCTCATCAGGAGGAGGTTGAGACAGTTAATCTTGGTACCGAAGAGAATTTGAAAGAAGTGAAGATTGGGACCAGCCTGCAAGATTCAGTGAAGGAACAACTTATTGATATGCTTCGAAAATACGTCGACGTCTTTGCTTGGTCCTATCAAGACATGCCGGGTCTGGATACTGATATTGTTATGCACAAGCTGCCTTTGAAGGAAGATTGTCCTCGAGTGAAGAAAAAGCTACGCCGTACTCGTCCAGATATGGCCATGAAGATTAAGGAAGAGGTACAAAAACAGTGTGACGCCGGTTTCCTTGCTGTAACTAGTTACCCGCCGTGGGTTGCTAACATTGTACCTGTGCCTAAGAAGGATGGAAAAGTAAGGATGTGTGTGGATTACTGGGATCTAAGTAGAGCTAGCCCAAAGGATGACTTCCCATTACCTCACATTGATGTATTGGTTGACAACACAACCCAGTTCTCGGTATTTTCCTTCATGGATGGATTTTCAGGATATAATCAGATCAGAATGTCACCCGGAGATATGGAGAAGACTACCTTCATTACACCTTGGGGCACATTTTATTACAAGGTAATGCCTTTTGGACTGAAGAATGCCGGCGCAACTTATCAACGGGCTATGGTGACATTATTCCACGACATGATCCACAAAGAAATTGAATGCTACGTGGATGACATGATTGTCAAGTCCCTCACTGAAGAAGATCATCTGGTAAATCTGCTAAAGTTGTTCAAGCGTCTGAGAAAGTATCAGCTGAAGCTAAACCCCAAAAAATGCACATTCGGGGTGCGGTTTGGTAAACTGTTGGGATTTATTGTAAGTTAAAAGGGAATTGAAGTTGATCCTGACAAAGTCAAAGTTATTCAGGAGATGCCTGCACCTAGGACTGAAAAGGAAGTTCGGGGTTCCTTAGGTAGATTGAACTACATATCAAGGTTCATATCTCACCTTACTGCAACCTGTGAGCCCCTCTTCAAATTGTTAGAAAAGAACAAACGGTCAGGTGGAACGAGGATTGTCAGAAGGCTTTTGACAAAATCAAGGAGTACTTACAAGAACCTCCAATTCTTATGTCTCCATTTGAAGGAAGACCTCTAATAATGTACCTGACAGTATTAGAAGGGTCAATGGGGTGTGTGTTGGGCCAGTATGACTAGTCTGGTCGAAAAGAGTATGCAATATACTACCTAAGCAAAAAGTTTACCGACTATGAACAACGTTATTCACTACTCGAGAAAACTTGTTGTGCTTTAGCGTGGCCTGCTCGCCGACTAAGACAGTATATGTTGACCCACACTACCTTATTGATCTCAAAGATGGACCCCGTCAAGTACATATTTGAGAAGCCAGCACTTACCGGAAGGGTTGCAAGATGGCAAATGATTATGACAGAGTATGACATTCAGTACACATCTCAAAAAGCCATCAAAGGCAGTGTACTGTCTGACTATCTAGCTGAGCAACCCATTGATGATTACCAACCAATGAGATTTGACTTCCCTAATGAAGACATCATGTTCCTGAAAGCAAATGATCATGAAGAGCCTGTTCACACTGAAGGGCCTGACCCAGAAGAAGAGTGGAAAATGATGTTTGATGGGGCTGTCAATATGAATGGTCGTGGAGTTGGTGCAGTGCTCATTACACCTAAAGGAGTTCATATGCCTTTCTCAGCAAAACTCACCTTTGCATGCACTAACAACGAAGCTAAATACGAAGCCATTATCATGGATCTCGAGGAAGCCATTGACCTTAGGATCAAGACATTAACTGTATTCGGAGATTCAGCTTTGGCAATCAATCAGACCAACGACAAATGGTACACTCACCAAGAGCATCTGATCCCATATCGTGACTACACGAGGAGATTATTGACTTTCTTCACCACAGTCAAACTTGAGTATATCCCTCGAGATGAAAATCTGTTCGCAGATGCTTTGGCTACCATTTCCTCCATGATCAAGGTTCAAACTGCCAATTTTATGCCTTGAATTTCGGTATCCAGACTAGACCGACTAGCATACGTATTCTCCGTGGACATTGCTAAAGATGACAAGCCTTGGTTCCATGATATCAAATGCTTCTTGGAGGATCAAACATACCCACCTGGGGTATCATCCAATGACAAGAAAACATTAAGAAGGATGGCCGGTAGTTTCTTCCTTAATTCTAATGGTTCATTATACAAGCGAAACTTTGACATGGTTCTACTCAGATGTGTTGATAAGAAAGAAGCAGACTTGCTGATGCACGAGGTGCATGAAGGATCTTTCGGTACCCATTATGGAGGACATGAAATGGCTAAGAAATTATTAAGATCAGGATACTACTGGATCACAATGGATGCAGACTGTTGTACCTATGCCAGGAAGTGCCACAAATGCCAGATCTACGCAGACAAAATGCATGTGCCTCTAAATCCTTTGAACGTGATGTCTTCACCTTCGCCCTTTGCAATGTGGGGCATTGACATGATTGGAAAGATCGAACTGACTGCTTCAAATGGCCACAAATTCATCCTAGTAGCCATTGATTACTTCACCAAATGGGTTGAAGCAGCTTCGTATGCAAACGTCACCAGACAAGTGGTAGCCAGATTTCTGAAAAGAGACATTATCTGTCGATATGGAGTACCCGGGCGAATCATTACTGATAATGGTTCCAATTTGAATAATAAAATGATGGCAGAACTGTGTTGGGACTTTAAAATACAACATCACAACTCTTCTCCTTACAGGCCAAAGATGAATGGTGTTGTTGAGGCGGCTAACAAAAACATCAAGAAGATTGTGCAGAAGATGGTGGTTACTTACAAAGACTGACATGAAATGCTACCATTTTCCCTGCATGGGTATCGAACCTCAATCAGAACGTCTACTGGGGCAACACCTTATCAACTTGTGTATGGTATGGAAGCCGTCCTACCTGTTGAAGTTGAGCTACCCTCCTTATGGGTAATGATGGATGTGAAGCTGCATGAAGTAGAATGGGTCCGACCTTGGTACAATCAACTGAATTTGATCGAAGAAAAGAGAATAGCTGCAATTTGTCATATGAAGCTATATCAAAAAAGGATGAAGAAAGCCTTCGATCATAAAGTCAGGCTTCGGGAATACCAAGTGGGAGATCTTGTACTGAAAAGACTTCTCCCTCCTCATACAAACCACAGGGGCAAGTGAACTCCAAATTACGATGGTCCATTCATAGTAAAGAAAGTTTTCTCTGGTGGAGCACTGATGCTCTCTATTATGGATGGAGAGGATTTCTTATCCCCTGTGAATTCAGATGCAGTTAAAAATACTTCGCATAAAATGACCCGCTGGACATAAAAACAGAATGTAAGTCCAGGCAAAAATAGGGCATCCCGGTGAGTCAAAAACATAATAAAAGACTCGGGCAAAAATAAGGGAAAATAAAAAATGTGTGTACACCCGCTGAGTTGAAAAGCCACATTGGACAGCTCAGGAAAAAATGGGTATCCCGGTGGATTGAAAACCCGAAAGGGCGATCCACGCAAAATCAGGGAATAAGCGAACAACTATATTCTGAATTCGTCTGTATCACTCACAACACGACAAGCTTCGAAAAGTTAAAGCATCGATCAGAATCAACCTTCTTCAGAAAGCAAGATGAGAAGAGCGTCAAGGTCATACGTGTCATATCAAGGAAAGCTCATCGGAGCGTCGTCAACATTGCCAGCACTTTTACTTTTCTCAATTTGTAACAATCTCCTCATTTCAGGGGATCTGTTTCTTTGACTGTATTTGCCAATTCAGGGCACCCAGATTAATAAAATCAGATTTTCAATCACACCTTGTCTTGTGCATTTTTGTTCCATTTGCAAAATGTCCAATATCCATGATATAATATTTGCATAAAACAAATGAGCCATTCTTAATAAATGCTTGCAAGAAATGTATTTACTCTCAGGAATATCTAACTCCTATGATGGAATCCGGTAGGGGATACCTCGGAATGATTGTGCGCTTCTTTGTCTTAACAGGTTGCAGGTATTCAATACACAACATGGGGCATGCCAGGCACACTCTCCCCAGCATACCTCCTCCCCGAGCAGTATCTGAAATGTTTATTTTCCCCAGCGGAGTTGTTAAAATCTCCTCATCACCAGCATAAGTCTATTCAACAGGAGCATCCCCAACCGGGATCCCCACAGAATCCTCTAGGAAGATCGTTCAGTGATCTTTTCTTCCCCAAACAGAGTGCCAGGTCTCTCAAAGATAAGAGGGACTATCTCCCCGCAGAGTTCCAACCTCTCCTCAGAAGAGCAATGCCTGAAACCCTTACACAACAAAGTGACGGAAGTTTCCTTACCCTCAGCTGGGCTTCTCCTTAAAGGATAGGTCTATCAATGATCTAGTTCCCCAAGCAGAGCTATATATCTTAACAGATCTACCAAAGATCTCCCCCAGCTGGGATATCCCTCCAAACAGATCAGCCAGAGATCTTCACAACAGCGGGATCCGAATCCCGGATCGGTTTCGTTTTTCTGCATAATCATAGCATTCACATCATTTTTCCCCACAGAGCGTAGCATTCCGTCTAATATGGAGCATTACGGCAAAAATCAAACATTTGCATGATCACAAGACAGGTTCGAACCCGTCACCTGCAAATACCACCAACATTTCATCAGCAATGTATATAAAAGCTCACATACCTTGCAAATAAAAGCCAAAGCGTCCCCTTTGCACTCCCCAACACAAATACCTGTTTATATATACTCTTTCGACACTCGTCCGTGTCATATCATTCCCCTGCAGATATAAACCAAAAAATCCTCTTTGCATACCCTTTTGACACTCGTCCATGTCACCTTTCCCCAACAAGGTGAACACTCGTCTGTGTCTTGCTCATACTTCACCAATACTTATACAAATACTCATCCGTATCTTGTATATATTATCATCCCCCCCACAGATTCGACACTCGTCCGTGTTCTTTGTAAACCAGTTGGTACTCGTCCGTATCATCATCTCTGAACACGCGTCAGCGTTTGTTTCTACCGATACTCGTCCTTAAGGATGCTCGTCCGCATCTTTAATCTATACACAGCGTAAAAACACTTATACCTTTTATTTCTTAGGCGTAAGCACTCGTCCGTGTTTACTATTCCCCAGTAAGTCGCCAGCAAAGCAACTTTTCTCCTATCCAACATTCTTCCTATGTCGTGATACTTTCGGCAGCCGTACCCTGCCAGGTGATTGTCCTTCACCTTTAGATGACTGTCCCTCATCCCTTTCCCTAGTGGAATCTCCATTTGGAACCCTTTTCTATCCGGCATTCGTCCTATGTCGTGATAAAGAGAAGTCGTCCCCTGCTAGGTGATCGTGCTTCACCCTTTGATGACCGTCCCTCATCATTTTTATCCGATGGCCGTCCCCATCGTTGATCTTGTTATCCGACATTCGTCTTATGTCGTGATAAAACCCCGAGAGCAGCCGTACCCTGCAAGGTGATCGTCTTTCACCTCTTGATGATCGTCATTCATCATGCTTATCTGATGGCCGTCCCCATCGTCGACCTTTTCTATCCGACATTCGTCCTATGTCGTGATAAAGAGCAGTCGTCCCCTGCTAGGTGATCGTCCTTCACCTTTGATGACCGTCCCTCATCATAATTTCATTTATTCTTTAAACTGATGGTTGTCCCCGTCGTTGTTTACATTACTTTGCAAACCTGATGGTCGTCCCCATCATTTCTTTTATTTTTAATCCCCAGAGAACCTTGTTACTTTACTTGATGGCCGTCCCCATCATGATCTCCTTATTTCCCCATCTTGTCGGCCGTCCCCGTCATTACTTTACTTACCGCTTTATCCCCAGTAGTCGTCTTCTGCTCGATGGTCGTCCTACACCGCCCGCACTTTATAATCATACTATACAACCTTTTATAATTTATATCCCTTTTCTTCTTCTCCCCAGCGAGTGCAAATTTTGGACTGTCTTTGGTATTCAACCACAAGTTATCTTGTTTGTCTGTTAAGCCAGGCGCTTACATCCTGCACAGCTAACTCATGCTTGAATAAGGGCAGTTGTAAACACCCCAAGTTTTCCCTCACTAATTTCACACCATGGCTTATGATCTTTCATGTTTGCATTAGCATAAGCATACCATCTCATATTGCATTATTTTGTTTCACTGCATAGTTCAAGTTCATCTGCATCTAGGGTTTGTGATCTGAGCAATCCAAGGATCCATCTGAGCCACTCCAAAGGTCTCCAATCATTCCAAGAGGGTTCATGTGTGTTCCATCATCATATTATATCCCTCAAAGATCAAGGAAGTCAAGAAATCACAAGAACTTGGAAAGCATGGAAGCAGAGCTAGGGTTTCACTACACACATGACCTGAAATTAGGGTTTTGGTTTCAGAGGCCATAAATCCAAATTTTTTGGTCATTCTTGTTTCTAATAGTCTTAATATGTTATAAGGATCATATGTACCAAGTTTGATGAAGAAATTCATTGTGGAAGTCATTTGTTCACTGGGTAACTTCTTGAGCAAGTCAGAGTAAAATCAGGGCATCTGAGGCCCCCAACAATGGAACCAAAGTGGTATTTTCATAAAATTGAAGTTATATGATCTTTATTTGATCATTTAAGTGCTTGGAAGTTCACAAAATTGAAGAAATTTGAGCTAAACCAAAAGTTGCCAAAAATGGAAATGACTTGAAATGGAAACTTTCCATTTTGGGAAAGTTCTTCAACCTCCTCTTTCTCAACCAAAAATGCTTCAAATGAAAATTGTTGGTCATGAAAGTTGTAGATTTGATCATTCTCTTTTCAAAGAGTACAAGAACATGTTCTAATTCATTATGGAACTCAAGTTAGGGCCTTGCAAAGTTGGCAAAAATCCTATAATTTTCCCTTTCACACCAAAGAGGGATTTTTTGAAAACCACTTGCCAAGTCATTTTGTGACCTCTAATGCATCTCTAAGCATCATACAAACATAGTACAATGCATTGTGACCAGAATTGTCCAAGGAATCACTTGTTTTCATGCCTTGCATCACAAGATTTCTCAAAGGGGGCAAAAATGCAAAGTCTTGCAAAACCTATGAAATCTTTTCCTCCAAACCATCCAGCTGCATAATTTCAATCCCATGGCTCTCCTTGAACCAAGTTGAGGCCAGACATGCCCTTGAACAGCTGCTACACAAGCCCATACCTCAAGTACACATAATGTTGACTTTTTGCAACTTGGCCCATACCAATCAGCTGCAGCCACAACAACTCTCTGGCCAATAGAGACTTGTTATGTGGACCAAAAGCAAGTCATTTCACATAACCTTGAAGCCTGAATCATCTCATACACCAAGTTTCACAAAAATCACCCCCAACCTTCAAGCTTTCGATTCTCTCTGCTCAGCCACTCAAACCTCAAACAAACTTCACCATTCAACTCACCATCATCAATAGAACCTTTCCCAGCCATTAAACAAGTTTGAAACCCCACAAACACAAAACACGATTTCAATGCAGTTGAGCTGTAATCTCTCAAACCAGCTCATTTCAACTCCTTCCAAGCCTTGCAACATCATTAGTGGATCAAGTGGAGGCTATTTGCACAAGAGAGAGGTCCAGAAAGTGCCAAACTGAAAAGCTTCATCTCAGGTATACCTCATGAACAAATTTTCCAGAACTTGTTTTTTATGTTATAGAAATGATCTATATGCTTCACTGATCACACTGCACTTGTTGGTTTTGAAAATGGTTGCATATTGAGTATTTCATGGCTGTCTGAAAGTTTTGCCATTTTTGAGTTTTGATTCGTATCTTGTTCATGATGCATTAGAAATTGATTTTGAGGGTTGATTCTTGCTGGGGAAGGTTTAGGGATGTGATCTGGAGCTTTAGAGCTCCTGAAATGGCCTAGGGAAGAAGTTGATAGTTTGGTCTCGCCGGAGAAGATGACCGGAACACTGTTCTGGTCATCTGAAAGTGATTAGGGCTAATTTAGGGTTTAGTTTGCCAGATGCATTCTAGGCCTTTGGATCAGGATTAATTTAGAATGAGTGGCCATGATTAGTTCATTTAGGGTTTAATTCGTATTAATAAAATTAATTAATTAAGTTTAGCCAGTTTGAATCTGAGCCATAGGATCTGGCGCGCAGTCTTTCCCTCCCTCCCCAGTTTGAATGTGAACCACGGGATGCGCTGACTTTCTTTTTATTCACATTTATTTTGTTTTCTTTTCATTTATTTTGTGCATTTTATTAAAAATATCAAAACTCATCAAAACAATTTCAAACTTTGCATTTCTGATTTAAATATTTTTCTTCATCCAAAAATATTTTTATTTTTATTTTTTACATTTTAAAAGCATTTTTAAAATATTTAAATGTTTATTTTAATTAATTAATGGAAATTAATTAATTAAAATACCATTTAGGTTTCTAAAAATAACAAAAAAAATCACATTGCATCTTAAGACATTTAGAAACATTGTCAAACCATTCATACAAATTTCTTTTTGGTTTGAACATACTTTGACATTTCCTTTGAATTTAGGGTTCATAAAATTCCCTTTTTAGAACCTTAACTTTGAAAAATCTGTTCTACTTAACCATGAAGGGTTTGATAATGATTCTTTTTGTATTGTTTTCCATATAACATGTAGTTTCTAGGATATTTTTTTCATGAATTTATCTTTCATTTGCAAATTGATTGGCATTTTTCCTTTTGAGGTACCCAAAAACCCTAGTTAAATTAGAAAAATCATAACTTTCATTAGGTTAAGAGTTGGACCTTCTCCTATGGGGTGTAATATCATAGGGGGTTAGGGTTTGGTTGAGCTCATTTGAAAATTTTTATCATGTGAATTGCTTCTGTTTTGATCATTTGCATCTCATCCTTTCATGTAACCCTAATTTTGCATCCTTACTTGCATCTTACATTACATTGCATGAACACATGAACTTGCCATGGCATTCTAAGCACTTGTATGCCATCTTAGACATCTTAAGACATTGCTTGAACATTGCTTGGTCATTTATTCATACATTTGCTATGCTTTGCATCCATTTCATTTCATAAACATCCATGTGTTCTCATACTTCAAAGCATGCTTCATTTGCATTCTTTCTCTTGTATTATCATCCATTGCACTTTGTATGTCTTTGCATCATGTCATAGCATCATTTGCATCATGTGATTGCTTCTTGTTTTGGTTTTTGAATTTGCATATGCTTCATTTCATTTCATTTCTTTCCTTATGCTAACATTTTTAGGTGGTAAGTTAATTTGAGAAGTGAATTTGCCTTCACTTCTCATTTCTCTTCATCTTCTTCATATGCATCTTTGCTGCATTTTTATTTGTCTTTGAGTGGGCTTGCCCATTCATGTTCATCTCTCACTTTCTTTCTCTAAGTTACTTATCTTCTTCAATGAAGTAAGTAACTTATTCATCTGCTTCTTCCTCCTTCCATCTGCTTCTTCCATTGGTGGCTTCTTTGAAGATCTCTATTAAGCCTCACAAACCATAGGAACATCCAAGCATGATAATACTTAGGGTTGTGATTAGTCCCCCTTAGTTTTCACCTTTGAGTCTTCTTTGTGTCTCTCTTCTCATCTCACCATTAGAGACTAAACCTTTAAGGTTTTAGGACTGTGGAATTAGGGTTATGCCTGCATCCTTCTTTTAGAATGGAGTGTATACCTTTAATCCTAAGTATTAAACCCTTAATTTGTTTAAACCTCTTAATCAATCCATCTAATAATCACTAAGACATTAACTTGTAACTTGGGCCTTACATTAGGGTTCTAATTCTTCCTTTATTGGTTAAGAAGGACTGACCCTAGTGTTTAATGGACAAGTCCCCCTCAAGTTGTATTACAAACCATAAAACTCACTTCTTAATCTCATCCTTAATTAAAATCCACTTTAATAAAGGCTTGTTTTGTCATGAGGTTAATCCCTAATCATGGATTAAGTTGAGGTATCTTCCTCAGCTTAAGTGTGCTCATCTATTATCCTTCTATTAGGATGGTGTAATGAGTTCACTAATCCTTGATTATGGCTTAAACTCATTACTTAACACTAAACAAAAACCCAAAAACATCCTAATAATCACAAGTAGGTTAATGATCTTAATCCTACATCATCATGGTAATTAAGTTGAGATGTTTATCTCATACTTAAAGTATTCTCATTATCCCTAATCAAAGGGAGGATATAATGAGTTTACTAACCCTTGATTTAGGCTCAAGCTCATTAACTTATGACAAACTCCAAAAACAAATAAAACACTCAAAACACAAAAAACAAACAAAAATCGTCTCCTTCGGGATTCTTTTCTCCTTTTGCCGACCGTTCGCGTCTGTACCCTATCTGACCCATGTGTCTTTTCAGGGGAGCGACAATATCCACCAATACATGAGATAACATAGCACCCTTACACTCCAAAGAAATATGCAGTGCCCGATTGTGGGCACGACCCTCAGGTGTTAGGTCCATGTTAGTGAAACCCAATCCATGACTGGCGTTGACACTGGACACCACAGTTTCTAAATGGTTCACTGAGATATCCTGAGGTACATAGGCTTTGCTCATGATGTTCAAGAGAGCTTTTCTGTGAGAGTCAGAACACATTAACAGAGACAATATAGAAATCTTTGATGGAGTCTGTTGCAAATGGTCCACAATTTTATAATCGCTCTTTTTGATGATTCATAAAAACTCTTCAGCTTCTTTGTCAAACGTAATTTCAAGGTCAACCACATGCGTGGGCTCATTAGCAGTTACTGGTTGGTTCCCCTAGCCTTAGCTTGGGCTTCTGCAGTATCTATGGGTGGTATTACACTGTTTCTCAGTGTCTCCGGTGCAAACAACCTTCCACTCCTAGTAAAACCTCCTACTCCAACATTCTCTACTTGAGCTAGAGATACACTAGGTGTGGCCAAATCTTGCTTCTGGCTATTGCAATACACTTCACCTCCGTAATGCCATGGGATGGCCTTATCACTTTGGTACATCACTGGCCCTGCTGTAGTGATAGTTATTGGTGCAACCCTGGCTTGAGGAGGAGCTTGTGATGGATCATAGAAAATGGTCACCATAGAAACTTCTTTGTCTTTTACAATTCTGTCAAATTGCAGGACCCCTTCATCAATCATGCTATGTATCCCCTTTTTCAATTGTTCACAACCATCAGGAATTTTAGCACAATCTGGATAATCATTCTTACAACTCAGAAAGATACCCTTCTGGTCCAAACATGCTTTGATAGTACTCAACGGAGTTTACACGTCATTGACATCACGCACCAAATTCAGATTCTCTCCGTCATCAATTGTCCCAACGGTACCTCCATGAGGAGGCATGGGGTTTTGTATTACATTTGGAGTGGGAGCGAAATTAATCGCTTTGGAATCTAACAAGTCTTGAATGACGTTCTTCAGGGCTTTGCAGTTTTCTGTAGTGTGACCGGGGGCTCCGGAATGGAATTCGCATCGGGCGTTCGTATCATAACCTTCGGGAAGTTTCCCCGGCCTCAGAGGTTGTAAAGTTCTGAGCTGGATCATTTGGAGCTTGAGGATATTCTTCAAGAGTTGTGAGTAAGAAATAGGTAGGGTTTCAAGATGCCTTTCTCCGGTCTTCTGAGAATAATAGGGACGAGGAGCCCTCTATTGCTGATAACCTTGTTGGCGCTGCTGTTGCGGTTGTTCAACTTGTTGTTGAATTGGCTGAGCTGAGATAATGACAGAAGTCACTTGTTGATAAACACCTCTATTGCCTCCGCCTCTCTGTGCATACACTGCCCCAGTCTCTCCTTCCTTCTTCTTCATGAAAGGTTTCTTGACACCGGAAGCTGAAGCACCACCATTATGGATCTTTCCCTACTTAATCTAACTATTTATCCTCTCACCAGCCAAGATAATATCTGAAAAACCGCTTGAAGAACACCCGGCCAACCTTTCCATGAAATGCCCAGGAAGGGTGTCCATGAAAAGGTCTAGCATTTCTCTTTCTAGCAATGGTGGTTGCACCCTGGCGGCCACTTCACGCCATCTCTGTGCATAATCTTTGAAGCTCTCTGAATTTTTCTATGTCAAACTTTGGAGCTGAGTCCGACTAGGCGCCATATCAATGTTATACTGATATTGTTTAAGAAAAATTTCTCCCAACTCTTTCCAGCTTCGAATGGAACTTCTCTCCAACTTCATATATCATTCCAAGGATCTTCCGGAGAGACTATCCTGGAAATAGTACATCCAGAGTTTCTTGTCCCTAGTATGGGCAACAATCTTTCGATAAAACGCCTGCATTTGAGTTTTGGGGCAGGAGTTACCGTTATACTTATCAAAAGTTGGTGGCCTGAATTTGGGAGGGATGACAACCCCAGGAACTAAGCCCATGTCAGATACATTTATCCCAAGAGTGTCTCTACACTCAAGGGCCTTGACCTTTTCAGCAAGCAACAAGAAGTCCTGAAAATTTCCTTCTCCGCCAAATCCCATATCATTGTTATGAGGAGGGAACTGATCCTCTTGTCGGTCCATCGTAGGAATGAGGATTGGTGTGCCAGTCTTAGGAACAGGAGGTCCACCTGCTCCATTGTTGGTGTTGGGGGGATTCACTTGAACCTCTGGAGTGAGTACAGGAGGGTCAGTCTGAGGAGGATTGAGCCCATGTATAGCATTCCTCAAATCCTGCTGTCCTTGGGCCACCCCTTGCATCATGACCATAAATTCCCCCATCCTGGTGCGGAATTAATTGAGCTCAGTTTACATAGCATCCATGACAGTCCTTTGGTTGTTACGTGTTGTGTATCAATGAGGAATATTTTGTCTGAAGTGTCGGGTCTTGGCAACTCTCGAAATCTTTGCCTGTAATGTAGATAAGTTAAGTAACTTGGAGAAACCTGCAAAATAAAGAAAAATGAAAATGATATGTATGCAATGCAATGTGTCCCTTTTATCCTCATGGTTTTGTTTACTTTCCCATTATGGTATTGAGAACATAGCATTTGCAAGAAGACCTTGTGTGACATTCATATGTGAAGTGGCAGTATTTAATATCTCGTGTCCGTGCAAAAGATAACAACCAAAGACTTCAGGTAAATCAAAAGACACTGGAATAGCAAAGCCCTCATAGGGTACAAGTTCATACATCAAAGAGAAAAAGTACATCAAGATAGAAGACTCCCACAACAATCCTATGGGTAATCAAAATCACATGAATACAAGACTAAGGCTTAGGAAGATCTACATCCTGTAACCTCCAGCTAAGGCGTTTGACACCTTGAAGCAACTGGGCTATATCTGGATGTATTGGTTCCTGTATGAGCTTTTGAATCAAGAGATCCCTAAGGTTAAAGGAGGCATGCAACTCCTCAATTTGTTGCAGGAATACCTTCTCACTTTCCTTATATGCAATTGAATCAGTCTTGGTCTTTTTGACATCAACCCTTAGCTTCAACTCTTCTATCTCTTTCTGAGCATCCTTCATTTCCTGTTGACTCTCTTCTAGATCTTGAAGATGACTCTTCTCTTGGTGGTGGGCCTTCTGAAGAAGCTCTCCCTATTCAGCCAAAGAATCTTGAAGACCTTTGATCTCTAACTTGTACCTGACTTACAACTCTTTCTATTTCTTCCCATACACTATCAGAGCTAGCAATATACTGAACTTAGCCCATTTGTTTTCATAGGCTAGATCATGAGCTTCCTTGACAAGAAAATCTAAAAGGAGTCCTTTACCTTTACTGACATCTAGCCCTCTACTAACTTTGGACAAATCCAAATGAAAAGAGTCATCTATTCGCCTGCATGAAGGCATATTCTTTAAGACATAGTAAGGAGCACCATTTCTTATGGGAATCCTAAGGATACCGGAGATCTCTTCCAATGTCGGAGCTAAGATGTAATCTAGAAAAACAAAGACTCGTAGCTGTGGATCATAGAATTGCAACAAGGAATGCAGACTATCCCTCTGATCAATTGTTGGCCTATTCACATAATCCAGGATCTTTCCAAACTCCCCTTTGAAGTCATCAAGAACTTTGTCACCCATCAAACTAATCAACTTCTGAATACCCTCTGTCTCTGATTGTAGGAAAGTATAGTGGACATTTTTCTTCCTTGGAATCTCCATCTTGAAGCAGCAATAGGACCGGGAATAGGAAGTAATATGGACCCTGAGAACAAAAAGAAAACAAATTATTAATGATGTTATGAAGCTTATGCAAGCAAGGCATGTGATCAGTGATGTGTCTGTGTGGTGTCAATCATGTAATCAAGTGTGTGTGCAGGGTCACAACATTATCATAAGTATCTCTTTGATCAGAGGTTCAGATCTCAAAATCCATGTGTAGCAGAACAAGATCACAACACTGAAGCATGCTGGTACAGTGGGTATGTTAAAGGTTAAGGCTCTTGCAATCCTGTAAACCCCTCCCAATCTCACGGGTATGCTACTCGGGTCAACATCACAGACTCTCAAAGCCGAATAGCAATAATACGTTCACCATTTCCAAGAAATAGCTCATGACCAAATCAGGGAATTAGTTTGTCATTATGTACTACTCACGGAGGTCTCAGCTGAGTCCAAGGAAACAAGCATCCCTCATAAGTCCCCAGCTTCAAACACTGAATCGAGAAACAATAGTACATTCATCCCGAAGTGTACAATACTACCATCATACGGACAATTTGCTTTAACTGGATTCCTATGAGAGAACCAGGCCATCCTATGCGAGTTCCCAATGGGCCCTCGGATGCGAGTGGGTTTTCCAGCAAATGTGGTCTTCCACTGTCATTACCGGAGAGGGATGTTTCCACAAAGGTTCTCAATGATCGGTCCCCTGACTGCACATAACTATCAAGGTTATGTATTGCCCCATAAATATTCCGACATCAATACATTTCCGAGAAGGTCGCAAGTCAAGGCGTGGAACTCACTAATACCAACATGGCAAGATACCATGAAGCCAAAGTGGAACCACTCTAAGTCCTAGGTGTACTCAAGCCGAGTATTTGGCTTATCTCACAGTAACAAATCCCATCCCACATAAAAAATGAAACCAACACAGTCCGGTATATGATGCATGTGAAAATAAATAGTGAAAGAAGTAAATAAAGTTGTAAAGTAAACTGTAAACGAAAACAATAAATAAGCACAACAACACACACATATAAACACCCAAAGAAACAAAAACAAACATGTGTTAGGATTGACTCTATAAGGGAAACCATAGATTCTGGGTTTAGTCCCCAGCAGAGTCTCCTGCTGTCGCTCCCGAGATTTTCATCCCAGTACAAACGCGAAAGTGGCGCGGAAAAAGGTAGAGTCGCCAACCAGACATTTTTATCCCGAATGAATGGGAAAGGTAATACTGCACAAACCTAAGGAAGAAGGAAATGACGAGGCCTTGCGAACCAAAGATCTGGGTTTGGGAGTCGGTTACGACCTGGGAAGGTATTAGCACCCCAAATCTTCCGCCGTACCCGACGAGATCCACGCTTGCTTGTTTTGTTTCAAAGGGTGAGAAATAAGATGTTGCTGAACAAAAGAACTACTACAGGAATTGGAATTGAAATGAGAAAGGGAACTAGAAAAGAGAATGAAAAGAAAAAATGGGGGGAAATTTTGGGAAAATAAAGAGTGTGCTCGAATGGGCCCTACCCCGCTGCCTACGTACCTCATTGGGATAATGAGGATCAGAGTCGACGTAGTTCGCCTAACTAAGGCGGGAACTATTGTTTTTGTTTCTATATCTGGAACTGTGTATGTATATGCTCAGGTGTTGCAGGTTCGTCTGGTACGAGTGCGTTTACCGTCTTGCATGCGAGACAAGTCGTCGCAAGTTCGCGTTCAGAATGAATGAGGTGAGAAAAGAAGTTCCCACATGAAAGTCGCTTATCGTTTGCTGCTTGCTTTTTAAAAGTTTTGTATGAATTTGGCATAAGGAAGTGAATTCAAACTCTTTTCCATGGAATGTGTACTTGCTACTACATTCCAAGATGGAATAATAGAACAAGCACACCAAGTAAGGAGAATTTATCCAAGACTTGTTCCCAGGGATTAGGGTTTAAGTTCACTAGCTTGTTGAACTTATTACATGCTTTTGTAGCTTTTGTGAAGAAGTATCTTTTAGATTTTCTTTGTGAAAATAATATCTTAATCAGACTTGTACGTCATGCTAGACAAGCCCACACTATTCCAAGATGGAATGAATGTAAGTGCCCCATGGAATAAGGCTATACACAAGAGATTCTTTCATGCATTTATTAAGTGTTTTGATTTTATTTGAAGATGAGAAAAGAAGACTCAAAAGGAAAAAGGTCAAAGCTAATGGGGGACTAAGACAAAACCTTAAGTTATCTTATTATGTACAAAAGGGGATCCTATGTTTTATGAGGTATTCTAAACCAAAGGAAAAGAAAAGAAAATTAGAGTTCAACTTACTTCCTAAGGAAGTTAAGTTGAATCTCAAGAACAAAAGGGAAGCCTATGAACAAGGCACCAAGTGCCAAGGAAAACACAATTAAAATGTATAAAAGATAGGAATGAATAAAGATTACCTCATTTTTCCCCCTACAAAACAAATGTTAGCATGATGAAGTAATAGGAACAATTATGACATGACAAACTTTAATAAACAACTCACACTAGCTAAGGAAGGATGTTAGTGAACTTCTAAGGTTAATACCTAGGTCTAATTCATCCTATAAGGTAACACACCTAAAATGTAAGTAGCTAAATCAATTCAAAAGCAACTAAAGGTATTAATTGAATTAAAGTTAAACTATGTCCTAAAGTACTACTAAACCCTAAGGATGAAGTTAAAAGGATAACCCAAGTGTTTATTAAACCAAATTATCCTAAAATCAAAGGTAAATGAAAAATCCAGAACTTAAAATTATATGTAAGTGAAGGAAATGAATAGATCAAATGAGAAGGAAGCGATTCAAGTTAAAGGTATTCAAATATGAGATTGAAAGGTGGGAGAATGCATATAGAAGCATGGTTCTAAAGATGAAACAACATGACTTAGAAGAAAATTCAAAAATGCCCAAAGGGACTTGACCTCCCCATACAAAAACCAAGGGCTTGACAACAAATTAAAATTGAAATTATATTTGGAAAATATTCACAAATGATGGGTTAAGAAGTCTCCTAAGACTAGGTGTCCCAATTAGGGTTTCTAAGGTCTTTTAGGTGACAAGTTAAGTTCAAAAAGAAGCACAAGGTTCTACAATTGAGATGAACAAGCATGGATGAACACAAAACACTTATAAGACTCAAAACAAAGACAAAATGGAGTTAACTCAAGTGACAATTGAATTTGATGTGTTTAAGATGGAAGGAGAAGTGAGGTTAGGCTTAAATGGGACATAAGTGACTTAAGACTCAAGGCAAACCTAAAAATAAAAGGTGAAGACCCAAGGATTGTACTTAACACTTAAAGACATCCTATAGGATCTAAGATACTCAAAATTAGGACCTCAAAGTAATGGCATGAAGGCTTTATGATAATGGTACCAAAGGACGTGAAGTAAATGAACAAAAATATGACTTATGATCCAAGCAACTTGAAAAAAAATACTAAATGGTCATGAAAAATTATGAAAATTGACACTTGAATACAATATCGAGAGGGTGAATATAATCTAAAAACTCTCACAAAAATCATTATTTTTTAATGGTCAAAGGATGCGTGGAAGTGAATTAGGGTTTATGGGCATATGTGTGAAAGAATGAGACCAAAACATGGCTTAAGGTGACCTAAAAATCAAAAAAAAAATATGGTGGGGAAGTTTGATGAGCCTTCTAACTAATAAAAAAAGAATGGACTATTTATTTATTGTGGTTTGGGGGAAAGAAAATAGGCAAAATGATTGGTCAAAAATGAAGGAAATATAAATTAATTCAATGGGAAATTAATTATGGTAAAAATATAAAAGAAAAATATGAACAAAAATTATAGAAAATTAGTGAAAAATGCAAATACCTCAAATGAATTAAATTGGAATTTTTTATGAAGTTTAAGTATTTTTTAAAAATAAAAAACGAAAATGAATAAAAAGATGAAAAAGAAATAAAATTGAGGTGGACTAAATTGTTTGTATGGGCTTGGAGGGTACATTCAGCAACAAAAACAAATAGTTTGGGCTTTGTACCATATCCGTGGGGGTGCTAAAAGAAGACTGGGAACTTGCTTCACAAAATTAGCACGTGCAAGCCATGCTCCTCATTTATTTGCTGGCTGAATCAGAGCCCTAGGATGCAAATGATCTAATGGTTACGTTATAAAGTTGAAGATTAATTAGGGCACTGTTCAGGTCATCGGAGGACGTTTCCGGTCATCTTCTCCGGTGACCCCTGGCTAGGTTTTGGATCAATCCTTCATGGAAATGCAATCTAAATGCACAGAAAGACTCATCTCACTCCACATGTCCATAATCCAGTTTCAAAATTAGCTATAGGTTCATGAAACGGGCAAATCGAATGCCACAAAAACCAATCCTAAAAATGAAACTATGCCTCTAAGAGGCCTATCAACTAGCCATAACCATTACATCTTCTATTAAGCTTGCATCACCACAAAACAACTAAGAACAAATGAATTAGTGCAAGATAGATCAAGTATGAGAACCTAAAATGCAGTGTGCTCAAGGTTGAAGAAAACCAGAGAGTAGATTCCAATTGCTTAAGTGCTTGATCTTGAATACTCCAAAGCTAAATAAATGCTTAGTAGGTGTTGGAGATGGAAGAAAAAGAATCTGGTGCAAGAATGATGAAGAGACATGATCTTGATACTTCAAGCCCTAACTACCATACAATTCATCCTTGTAATGATGTTGAACCTAAATTGATGAAGAACTCACTACTGGAAGTGGAAATCAGAGAGATCCTCACAAAGATGCAGGAATATGCAATGATATTAATTGTGAGATTCAATGAAATGTGGCCATGGAAGCTATGCAGTTCATGATGAGGATGATGAATAGATGATGATTGAACTATGTTAATGGATTGAAGCTTGCTCGAAGAAAAATGTAGAAGAAGATCTTCAAAATGTAGAGAGAAAACCAGAGGGAAATTGATGAATGATGAGGTGATTTGTGATGAAAATTGTGAACTCTACAATTCAGTTAGAGGCTAAGCTTTTATATGCATGGTTGACAGTTATTAACCACAGTTAACAGTTAGAACTATGGTTAGTTATAACTGATGGTGAATTAAGCAACTTAGGGTGTGAAGTGCAATGGTGCAATGCTGAATTGGCTTGGCTCGAATCTGATTGGGTATGGTAATGTTCATGTTGCTTAGAATGAGGGTGAGTGTGATGTAAGGGGACTGACTTGATCCAATATAGAAACTAGATGTATCATGTTATGGAATTCTTCTTTTTCTTGAATTTTCAAAGAGTGCATGATAACTAACATGATCTTGTGGGCATGAGATAAATTGAAGTCTTTACTGCAGTGCATAGTGATTCTTTCCTGATGAATGAAGCAAATATACTTGGACTGAATTGAATCAAGCATGAGATACCTTGCCTTAGATTGCAAGAAAACCAGGTTGTATACATTGATCTTCCATGGATATTTTCTTCAAGCTCAAGTCATTAAAACATGTGATCCTTGGACTCAAATTGAAGGAGATGTTGCATACAACATGTTTGATGTTCAATCAATGGTGTAACAATGCCTCTAAGTACCTTAAATGTGTCATTGAAGTCAAGGCAATGTGACTGCATACTTGGGCTGCTCAGAATTGCCTTGGCTAGTGCAAATTGCCTATATATGACCAGTTGTGAGACCTACATTTTGCCCTTCCATAGCTCTCAAACCATTGATCAAATGAAAAATCTTTGAACATCAAAGTTGTTGGAAACATGGAAATAAACAACTTTTTAGTTCAAAGAAATTTCATTTGAAGCCTTTAAAATGGAGAAAAATATCTTGCATTATGACCCACCACCTATTTGACGGAATGCCTTGCCTGGCACGCGCGCAGGATGCAAGGCCTGCCTTGGTTTTGCCCTAGTTTGCCTTGATTTGTACCAATTTTGAATGATCATATCTCACACAATTTTTATGCTATGAATGAGTTCCACCTATGGATTTGAAGCTTAAGATGCCCTATTTAATTGGATCAAGGTAGAATTTTGATAGCCCTCATATTTTGGGAGAAGGCCTCTCTTGAAGTTGCTACAAAAATGGCCAAAACTTGCCATTTTTGGAAACCCCAATTTTCAAAAAATGGTAAGTTTTGGTTTTCTTGATTTCTCTTGATTCCTCCATCATTTATTGATAAAATTTGAACCATAGGATCCTTGCAACCCTAATTTCATGATTTTGATCTCAAAAAGCCAGGAGTTGACTTTTTCCTCAGCATGGTTGACTTTTCCCAAAATCCCTGATTTTCAGTCATCTAGCCAATTGAATCTCTTCCAAAATGTTTCTATGGATGAAATTTGAACCCTAGGAACTTGATATCATATACAAGATAATGGAATCCACTTTGGATCAAAATTTCATTGAGGAGCCCAATAGAAATGAAACCATATTTTCCCCCCTTTTCATCAGGAGATGTTGCACTGCTTGTCTCCTTTGATCATTTCAAATCTTTTCATGGCTTGTGGCTTCAAGTGAAGACTTGTGGGATGTTGTGAACCCTTTGAACAAGGTTGAAAATCTTTGATACTCCTTGGTTGCCTTTTTATATCATTCAATTGCTCCAATCAAAGATCACATGCCTATGCCTCAACTATGATGCACATGATGTAATGTTTTTGACTATTTCATGAATTTGTTTATGCTAAATGCTATGCAAAAATGTTGAGGAAATGAGAGGGCAAGTTTTGAGGTATTACACCAAGTTAACAGAAAATGGATGGTCCATCAACTCCATTTGACTCCGTACAGGGACTATACTAGGAGGTTGTTGACTTTCTTCACCAAAGTCAAGTTGCACTATATACCTCGAGACGAGAACCAGTTTTTTGATGCTTTGGCAACCTTGTCCTCCATGATCAAGGTTCACCAAGAGAACTACGTGCCTCGAATCAATGTTTATCGTCTCGAAAGTCCGATATACGTCTTTGCAATTGACAGCACTGATGATTGCAAACCCTGGTATCATGATATCAAGAAATTCCTAAAATCTCAGGAATACCCGACAGGGGCATAAAGTAAAGACAAGAAGACCCCCAGGAGGTTGGCAAGTGGGTTCTTATTAAATAAAGATAATGTGCTCTACAAATGGAACTTTGACATGGTCCTGCTCAGATGCGGGGATAGACACGAAGCAGACCTGTTGATGCAAGAAGTTCACGAAGGCTCTTTCAGTACCCATGTTGGAGGGCATGCTATGGCAAAGAAACTGCTCAGGTCGGGGTATTATTGGATCACCATGGAATCTGATTGCTACAAATACTCCCGCAAATGCCATAAGTTCTAGATCTATGTTGACAAGGTCCATGTACCTCCAAATCCATTGAGTGTCATGTCTTCCCCTTGGCCCTTTGCCATGTGGGGCATCGACATGATTGGTAAGATTGAGCCAACAGCTTCCAACAGTCATCGCTTCATCCTGGTGGCTATCGACTACTTCACAAAGTGGGTTGAAGCGGCATCTTATGCCAATGTTACAAAGAAAGTGGTAGCCCGATTCATCAAGAGGGATATCATTTGCCGTTATGGAATTCCCTAGAGAATCATTACTGATAATGGTTTCAATCTCAACAACAAGATGATGGCAGACTTGTGTCAGGATTTCAAGATTGAACATCACAAATCATCGCCATATCGCCCAAGGATGAATGGCGCCGTCGAGGTGGCCAACAAGACAATAAAGAAGATTGTTCAGAAAATGGTTATGACATACAAAGATTGGCATGAAAAGATACATTTGCACTACATGGATATCGAAAGGCGGTGCGCACTTTGCTGGGGCAACCCTATTTTCACTGGTATATGGTATGGAGGTAATCCTACCAGTTGAAGTTGAGATTCCCTGGCTGAGAATAATGATGGACGTCAAGCTTGAAGAAGCTGAATGGCTCCAAGCCAGGTATAACCAGCTGAGCCTCATTAAAGAGAAACACCTAGCAGTTGTATTCCATGGACAGTTGTATCAATGAAGAATGAAGCATGCTTTTGACAAGAAAGTACGACCTCAACGGTACATACCAGGTGACCTGGTGCTGAAAAGGATTCTTCCTCCTAATAACGATCACAGGGGCAAATGGACACCCAACTATGAAGGTCTATTCGTGTTCTCGGGTAGAGCCTTGATGTTAACGACCATGGATTGAGAAGACTTCCAATCCCCTGTCAACACAGACACAGTGAGAAAATACTTCGTGTAAAAGACCCGCTGGATAAAAACAGAATAGAGATCCAGGAAAAAATGGGCATTTTGGCGAGCCAAAAACAGAATAAAGGCTCGGGATAAATTAGAGAAATATCTGAAAAGATGTACACCCGCTGAGCTAAAAAGCCACATTGGACAACTCAGGAAAAAAAGGGTATCCCGGTGGATCGAAAACCCGAAGAGGCGGTCCATGCAAAAGAGGGACTAAAATAAACCACTGCGATCTGTGATCCGTCGTTTGCAATCAAAGGCGGTCTAAGGGTTGAAGATCAATTCAATCGTCTGCCTCAAAAGCAAAGCAAACATAGAGTTTTGAGGACATACAAGTCATAGTCGGGTCGGAGCTTGATGAACCTCATTTTTCACGTTGCCATTAGGATATTTTAATTTCCTTTTTGTGCAATTTCCTCTTTCCAGGGATTGCTTCCCGTGTAATGCCTATTCATGGTCTTTCTTAAATCAATAGAAAGCATAAATTCAGTAAAATTTGTTTCCACAAGTTTTTGTGTTTCATCTACCGCTGATTGATTGCAAAAACGCCCAACAAATTATGATAAATATTGCTTTGTGAATGTACAGATGCCTTATAACTCATGCAGGAGATTAAAATCATTTGACATGTATCTGATGTGTTGAGCGACTGAGATGGATTCATACCAGGACCCTGGAGGTATGCAGACCAAACTAACTCTCTATTTATGCAGGTACTATCAATTGTGTTCATTAACATGCAGGTACAGGCACCGCCAACAATAGACATCGCTAGCACAGAGCTTCGATAAGTCTCTTCCTCAGCCGATCTAGAAGTATGACCCCTCAACAAGTCTCATCAGATCATCACCTCTCTAGAAGAGTAACATCAAAGAGGATGATAATTCCCAAGAAGGGGAGCATCAGTATCTCATCCCCAACAGAAGACGACTTCTATTTCTACCTTGCAGGAGGATTGGAATTGAAAGGTCTTCCCCAACACGAGAAGCCTTATATCCCCAGCTGAGTTCCCCATCCTCTCAGGCAGGATGGGAAAAAGATGTTTTCCCCAGCATAGTGGCAAAAGGGAAATATATTTCTCGAACGGAAGGATGTCATGATCTCCTTATCCCCAGCCAGAGCCAATTCAAAACTATCAACTTCAGCAGGAAATGTCCCCAACGGTATTCTCCATTATCCCCAATAGAGTTAGAATTGAAAAAGATAAGCATTCTCCCCAAGCAGAGAGCCCTCCTTCAACAAAGTAATATTCCCTATCAGAGTCTTCTTATCTCCAGCCGCACGAGAGAATTTATCATCCCCAGCAGAGATGAAGATATGGAGGAGCTCGAAATCTCTTCTTTACCCAGTGGTGCTCGCGGTTTTCCCCAGCGGGTTCGCATAATGAAATGCCACAACAGATCTCTTCCCCAAGCATAATATGTTACACTTAAAGGATTTCCCCGACAGGTTTCTTCCTCAGCAGAATACTAACACTTCTGATCTCCCCAGCCGTGTCAGAAGGATATCACTCCCCCTTATGGAGTTCAACGAGTAGCGTACCTCCCAACATATCAAGTTCATCCTCAGTAGGGTCTGGGCTCTCCAATCTCAAATTCCAATTTATTTTTGGCAGTTACGGTAGTTCAGAGCTAGTGGATCATTAACACCATCTCCCCTCAGAGTCACTCATTCTCCCCACGGAGTTGCTTATTCCCCGCATAGTCGCTCTTCCTCACAAGGATTCATCATAATCAAAGCAACAATGGGTCCTTCCCCAGTGAAGTCGTCGAAGATAACCGTTCTCTCCTCTTCAGGAGATCCTTTGAATTTGAATATAGTAATCATAATTACATTTGCATCCTCAAAAAGCGTAGCATTTCCATCATTATGGAGCATTACGCCATGGAAAAATTCAATAATATGCATACGATGCATAAGCCAATTTTGGTATCTTGCAATAGTCGAAACCTCGGTCTTCAAACAGTCTGAAGTATTCCCCACAGAGAATGCCAAGTTCATTCCCCTAAGCACTGTTATTGTTACAAGTCAATGCTTGTTATCCCCAATGGAGTTATCATCCATGTTATGATAGTCTCTTTTCAGGTTTTATCTCCCACGTGGGATAAATTCTTGTCGATTCCACCACTATTGATCTCGTTTGTTGGAGTTATCATCCATGTTATGATAGACTCTTTTCAGGTTTTATCTCCCACGCGTGATAAATTCTTGTCGATTCCGCCACGATCGGTCTCGTTTGTTGGAGTTATCATCCACGTTATGATAGTTTCTTTTCAGGTTTTATCTCCCACGCGGGATACATTCTTGTTGATTCCACCATGATCGGTCTCGTTTGTTGGAGTTATCATCCACGTTATGATAATCTCTTTTCAGGTTTTATCTCCCACGCGGGATAAATTCTTATCGATTCTGCCACGATCGGTCTCGTTTGTTGGAGTTATCATCCATGTTATGATAGTTTTTTTCTCCAGGTTTTATCTCCCACGCGGGATAAATTCTTGTCGATTCCGCCACGATCGGTCCCGTTTGTTGGAGTTATCATCCATGTTATGATAGTCTCTTTTTCAGGTTTTATCTCCTACGTGGGATGAATACTTGTTGAATCTGCCAGGTTAAGTTTCACGCCCTGGAGTCGTCAACCAAGTTATGATGATCTCTTTTCTGACCCAATCACAATGTGTCTTGTCATCCGAGAATGGAATCCTTTCCAATCACCTTTTTCATTCCCACAGAATCCAAATTTTTCCGGTTTATTCGGGTATTCAATCACTCCATACCTCGAAGGTCTGAAAGCCATTGCTATCACCCATTCAGGTCTACAAATGATTGAATAGGGGCAGCTGTAATAACCTAAAATTTTCCCTCTAATTTATTGTCAACCTCAAGTGGTTTTTGCTTCGTCATTTCGCATGATCACATAGCATCACATCACATTCAAAAAATAAAATAAAAATAAATAAAACATAAATCATTTGCATATGCATAAGGCATGTGATTGGGCTATACTTGTCAATCTTGGAGCTCAAAGAAGGGAAAATCACTACAAAAATAATACAAATCAATTCCATGAGATACATTAAGAAAATGAAGAATTGGAGTTTTAGCTTCGTTAACCGGTTAACGCATTCGGTTAACCGGTTAACGGTGGCAAATTTTGGGAAAATCATTTGAAAAGTGGTTGTACTCATCATTTCCCTCCACATTTCCTTCCATTCTTTTTCCTCTCATTTTTCCACTTCAATTCCACCTCATTTCCCTTGGATATTTCTACCACATTCCACCACCTTCTAGATTATTCCAAGGAATATTCTCTAGTCCTAACCACTTTTAACTAACTCCTACCCTAATCCCAAACCAAAACCAAACTCCATTCCCAAAACTAGCTCCAAGACTAGCCCCTATATAATCCCTAATCATCCCAAAGCAAAGGGTTGGCAATTCATTTTCACCATTTTCCATCTTCAATCTCTCATTTTCTCTCAATTCTCCCATTTCCTCACAAACTCACCAAAGCTTCTTCAAAGAAAAGCTATTCAAGTTTCACATTGAAACTTGAAAATCTTGAAGCTTAACCTTCATCCTCCATTGATTTGTGGATAATTGAAGAATTACTACTGGTTTTTGGATTAAATTTGGAGCATTGGAAGTGATTAATCGAGAAGCGTCAAGAACGAATCACATTTATTTTGCATTCGCGGATCTTTGGTTTTCTTCTTCGATTGCACTCTGATTCATCACAATACTCACCAAAGCAATCATCCACTTCGTAGGTTGGTGATCTAAAACCACTTATGCTTTAACTTATTCTCTTCATCTCGCCGCTACGGCATTCTTCACATGTTTATCTTTTCGTTTGCATTTTACCGTTCGATTATGTTTTGTTTGCGATGTGTGCATTTCAATTGTTAGAAGCTAGATCCGTAGCATAATCTAGGTCCCAATAGGTGTTAGAATGCTCCCTCTAGGTAGAAATTCGTTTTAATATGTTCATGTGTGTGTTAGGGATTATTAGAAGTAAGTTTGTGGCAAAAAGCACTTATTTCTAAACAATTTTTCACATTTTGTTCAGTGTTAACCGGTTAAAGCATTTGGTTAACTGGTTAACACGTACGTTTTGAAACAAATCATTGCTGTTTGAATTGGTAATTTCAACTTATTTGGTTGCTTGATATTACTTTCTTGTACCTTTAATGTTCATACATGTTTAGGTACTGATTTTAGGGAATTTTTGAGGTTAGTTTCAGTAGCTCATTTCGTCATTTCGAGTCGTTTCGACACGTTTCCGTTCACTTTTGCATATTGTGTTATGTGTTCATTTTGTGCATAAGGTGATTTAGTGCATATTGTTGCTAGTTTCAATGCATCACTTGGCATGTAAATGATCATGTTTCATTTCTGTTTTTGCATCCCTTGCATGTTTCGTTAACTCATACGCATCATTGCATCATATATCGTATGTTGCATTTCATATAATCACAAACTATGTATGTGCATTTTGTTGCATGTTTGATCATGTTTGCATATCATGTTAAATTCTAATTTTTGCATCAAGCTACATGTCATTGTTGATGCATGTTCATGTTCATCATGTTTATGTGTCATACTTTGCATATTTGTTGCATAATCAATAATTTGGTCCATTCTTCCATGATCCCTCATTCAAATAATCATGTTCATTCAATTGTGTTCATTGATCCATGTTCATGTTGCAATTATTGTGTTAATTGTGCATTTTCCACTGATTTTGTGTATAAAAAATGAAAATAATCAAATCTGAATTTTGCATTCTTAACTGTTTTTTGAAATAGTAGTTGTAAAATGATGTTGATTGTTGCATTCTCACACTTTTTACACCTATTTTGCATGTTGATTGTGAGCTGTAAAAAACTGTGTGCATTATGCATTGTATTTTATTGCTGATTGTGCATTTAGTAGCTGTAATAGGTTGCTGGATTTTGCATTGCATCATTTTAGTACCCTTTAGAGTTAGGATTGAGTCTAATTTAGGTCCTAGGAGCATTAGGATTTAATTAGTGTCTTGTTTGCTTTATTATTTTAAATAATATGCAACACTAACCTTTGTTTTGTATGGAGGTTAAGGTACGTTTTTCACAACTTATTCCTTTTACATCTTTATGCATTTAATTTGCATTCTATTTTACCTTTCATAGTTGTGTTTGTTAGGTTCTCATAACTTCATGTTAATCCCTTGTTAGGATCAACTTAACTTCATTAAGAAGTAAGTTGTATTCTATTTGCTCTTTGTTTCTCCTTTCCTTCTTATTAGGATAGAAACCACACTAACCTAGGTTCTTCTATGTATGATAACACTAGGATTTTAGTCTTCCCTTTATACTTTTTACCTTTTGTTCACTTTGCTTTCTCTTTCTCATCTCATAAAGAAAAGCTAAAAAACACCTAATAAAGGTTAACTTTCTCGTACGACACGAGACTTCACCGTGGGTTACTTATGCATGTCCTGTCTCGGGGCGATGTGTAAGTTATCTACCACGATGAACAAGTATTAGTACGAGAAAGTTCACAAACAATAAACAAAAACACTTCTCCAAAAGACAAAACAACAAAGAAGAATCATCTTTTCCTTCGGGAACTTCTTTTCTCACCTCACTCACTCTTAACGCGAACTTGCGAAGACTTGTCTCACATGCAAGACGGTAAACGCACTCGTTTAAGGCGAGCCTGCAACACCTGAGCATAGACATACGCAGTTCTAGCGTATAAGAAATACAAACAAAGTTTCGCCTTTAGTTAGGCGAACTACGTCGACTCTGATCCTCATTTTCCCGATGAGGTAAGTAGGTAGCTAGGTAGGGCCCGTTCGAGCACATTCTTTATTTTCCCTACATTTCCCCCTTCATGTTCGATCTCTTTTCCAATTCCTTTTCTCATTTCATTTCATTTCCATGTAGCGGTTTTATTCAGCAGCATCTTATTTCTCACCCTTTGAAACAAAACAAACATGCGTTGATCCCGTCGGGTACGACGAACAGTCTGGAGTGCTAATATCTTCCCAGGTTGTAACCGACTCCCGAACCCAGATATTTGGTTCGCAGGACCTTGTCCTTTCCTTCTCTCTTCGGTTTGTGCAATATTACCTTTCCCGTTCCATTCGGGATAAAAATGCCTGGCTGGCGACTCTACCTTTTCCGCGCCACTTTCGCGTTTGTAATAGGATGAAAATCTCGGGAGCGACACACACCTTGTCGAAATAAGAGCCACTTCATTTTGTGGCCTACTTGATGTGCTCTACATGCTCTACTGTGGACCTTCGAAAGAACCAAATATGCTTCAGCCTCACTAAGGCATTTAAGTAAAAGTCCTTCAACAGTCTTTTAAATAATTGGTTCCCCAAAAGAACATAGCTTAATGCTTGGTACATGACTTTCTTTTCTATCGAAGCTGTTGGATTTTCTAGGTAGTCCATTAAGGGCTTCCTCCAATCTTTGTCACTTATGATATCAATCATTAGTATTGCAAAGTTTTCTTCGTCAACATACCCAACCTTAGTTTTTCTAAGTTTGATGGGGCTAAGCCTACTGACACAACCCTTGCCCTCACCTCTATAGCACTTTGTAATTTTTATTTTGAAACTTTATATCCTTATACAATTTGAGCCAGGTTATTTGAGACTTGATTTTGTAATCTAGGGATGTGTCGAAAGGTGACTGATTATAATTTTTTCAACAACCTATTTACTACTACAAAGTACATAATTAAATTTTATTTTATGCATTTCTATTCTTTGGTGACTTGTTTTATTACCAACTCAGAAGCTCCCATTATTTCGACATGAGTTGCCCCCAATTCCAACAATACCTCAAGTCTTGCTATTAAAGCTTCGTATTCAGCTTCACTGTTAGAACAATGGCCTTCAATTTTGTACTTTAATGTTATTGGAATTTTATCAGGAGAAATAACAAGTATTCCAACTCTAGTCCCCTCTTTATGACTTGACCCATCGAAGTATAATTTCCATGGCTCAATCTCAAGGTAATTTAAGGGACTCTCATTTAGAGAATGGTCGACTATAAAATCTGCGACCACCTGCCCTTTAACAACTTTTAAGGGTTTATAGTTTAAAGAGTACTCAGTTAATTCTAGTGCTTATTTTCCAATTCGACTATGCAAAATAGGTTTGGACAACATATGCTTAATAATATCAAAGCGAAAAGATACATAAACATCAACTGGTTTTATATATTGCTTCAATTTATTACAAGAATAATACCAACATAGGCATAACTTGTCTATCTTAGTATACCTAATTTCCGCATCATTTAGAAATTTACTAAGGTAATAAATGGCTCTTTCTACACCATCACCCTCTTGGGCTAGTGTCACTCCCACTAAAAGACACCTGGTCAGATAGGGTACAGACACGAACGGTCGGCGAGAGGAAGAAGATGAAATGAAATGAATAGGGTCGCCAACTAGGCATTTTTATCCCGAAGGAAAGGTAATGCTGCATAAACCTAGAATGATATGGATAAGACGGTCGCGAACCAGAGAAACTGAGAAAGGGGGTTGGTTACAATCTGGGAAGGTATTAGCACCCAGATTGTCCGTCGTACTCGACGGGATCCACGCTTGAAAGTTTGTGTTTAAAGGGGTAGTGTCTGTGCTATCTGTGTGCAAAAAGCTGGAAAAGAATGTACAGGTGTCAGTGTAAGAAAATAAAGTGAGGTGCTCAGGAATGAGGCTTAAAAGAGAATGCTGAAGGAGGGGGAAGAAACAAATACTTTTGTTCGATAACAGTTAAGTTATGCCTACGTATCCTCTCGTGCAATGAGGAAGTCAGAACACCGTAGTTCGACTCAAAGAGACTGAAAAATAAAATTGACTGTGAACTGCTTACTTGCCTATGCTCAAGTGTATGACTCGTCTGGCTCGAGTGCTAACTGTCTTGCATTAGACGGAAGAAGCAAGTTCTCTTTTGTGAGTGAAGATGATGTGAAAAGAATCCCGGAGGAGACGATTATTGTTTGTTTTTGTGTTTTCAATCTTTTATTGTTTTTTGTGTTTATCATAAGTTATTGAGCTTAAGCCTAAACAAAAGGGTTAGTAAACTCATCATATCCTCCCTTTAATTAGGGATAATGAGAATACCTTAAGTATGAGATAAACATCTCAACTTAATTACCATGATGATGTAGGATTAAGATCATTAACCTACTTGTGATTATTTAGATGTTTTTTTGAGTTTTTGTTTAGTGTTAAGTAATGAGTTTAAGCCATAATCAAGGATTAGTGAACCCATTACACCATCCTAATAGAAGGATAATAGATGAGCACACTTAAGCTTAGGAAGATACCTCAACTTAATCCATGATTAGGGATTAAGCTCATGACAAAACAAACCTTTATTAAAGTGGATTTTAATTAAGGGTAAGATTAAGAAGTGGATTTTATGGTTTGTAAGACAACTTGAGGGGGACTTGTCCATTAACGCTAGGGTTAGTCCATCTTAACCAATAAAGGAAGAATTAGAACCCTAATGAAAGGCCCAAGTTACAAGCTATTGTCTTAGTGATTATTAAGATGGATTTATTATGAGGTTTAAACAAGTTAAGGTTTTAACACTTAGGATTAAAGTTATACACTCCATCCTAAGAGAAAGATGCAGGCATAACCCTAATCACAAAGTCTTAAAACCTTAAAGGTTTAGTCTATAATGATGAGGTGAGAAGAGAGACATAAGGAAGAAACAAAGGTAAAAGCTAAAGGGGAACTAATAACAACCCTAATTATTGTCATGCTTGAGTGTTCCTATGGTTTGTAAGGCTTTGAAGAGATCTTCAAAGAAGCCACCAATGGAAGAAACAAATGAGAGGAGGAGAAGCAGAAGAAACAAGTTACTTACTTCACTGAAGAAGATAAGTAACTTAAGGTAAGAAAGTGAATGATGAACAAGAATGAGCAAGATCACTCTAAGGCAAATGAAAATTCAGCAAGGATGCATAAGAAGAATGAGAAGATAAATGAGAAGTGAAGGCAAATTCACTTCTCAAATTACTTACCACCTGAAAATGTTAGCATAAGGAAAGGAATGAAATGAAAATAAAATGTATGCAAAGGTAAAAACCAAAACCAGAAGCAAATACATGATGCAAATGATGCTATGAGATGATGCAAAATCAAGTCAAGTGCTATGAATGTTCATAAAAAGAGAAAGAATGCAAATGAAGCATGCAGGAAGCATGGAAACACATGGATGTTTATGAAATGAAATGGGTGCAAAGCATGGAAAATGTATGAAGAAATGACCAAGAAATGTTCAAGCAATGTCTTAAGATGTCTAATATGGCATACAAGTGCTTAGAATGTCATGGCAAGTTCACATGTTCATGCAATGCAATGTAAGATGCAAGTATGGATGCAATATTAGGGTTACATGAGAGGATGAGATGCAAATGTCAAAAACAGAAGCAAATCACATGATAAAAAATTGTAAATGAACTCAAATGAACCCTAACCCCATATGATATCACATCCCAAAGGATAGGGTCTAACTCTTAACCTAAAGAAAGTTGTGATTTTTCTAAGTTTGCTAGGGTTTTTGGGTACCTTAAGAGGGAAAATGCAAATCAAATGGAAAATGCAAGATAAATTTATGGCAAAAATATGCTAGATACTACATGCTATATGAAGAACAATGCAAAAAGAACAAATGTCAAACCCTTCATGGTTAGGCATAAAAGAATTTTTAAAGTTAGGGTTCCAAAAAGGGATTTTTATGAACCCTAAATTCAAGAAGAATGTCAAAATTGGATCAAAACAAAAAAGAAATTTGTATGAATGGATTGCCAATGTTTCTAAATGTCCTAAGATGTAATGTGAATTTTTTTTGGAGTTCTTAGAAACCTAAATGGTATTTTAATTAATTAATTTCCATTAATTAATTAAAATAAACATTTAAATATTTTTAAAATGATTTTTTAATGCAAAAAATAAAAATAAAAATGTTTTTGGGTGAAGAAAAATATTTGAAGTCAAAATGCAGACGAAAAATATTTTTAGAATTTTCTAAGTATTTTAAATAAATTGGCAAATAAAAATGCAATTAAATGAAATAAAAAATGAAATAAGGGGAAGTCAAATGATCTAAAGGTCTGGATTTAAACTTGTGTTGACTGCGCACACAGATGAATGGGTAGGATTGAATCTGACTTAATTATATAATTAACCTAATTAATTAATAATTAATCTCAAGTGAAGTGATATGCACCATCCATGCGCGCGGGAACCTAAATCTAAGGGCTGACATTTAAACATGGCCATTAAACCCTAATTAGGGTTCTAAACACTTTCAGGTGACCGGAGCTAGCTCCGGTCATCTTCTCCGGCTACCCAAACATGCTATCTCACTTAATACGCAACCATAAGCTCTTAAACTCTCCAGAAATGATCCTTACATCACTCTAAACAAGAATCAACAAACAAATTTCATTTATTTCACATGAACAACATGATTCGAAGCAAAACGGAAAATCAAACAGAAATTTCAAAAGCTTATGAAATGCTCAATATGCAACCATTTTCAATTCTAAACACATCAACATGACCAGTGAATCATAAGGAACCATTTAGGAACTTAAAAGTTCATTTCTGGAAAAAAAGTTCTTGAGGTTACCTGAGCTTGAGCTTTTCAGTTTTGAGTTTTTGGACCTCCTCTCTTGTGCAAACCCACTCCTCTTGACCTCCTGATGAAGTTGCAATGCTTGGAAGGAGTTTAGAATGGATGGAATGAAGGCTTGCAACTCAGCTGGCCAGAAATCGTGTTTGTGTTTGGCTGGCTTTTAGGGCTTGGTAATGGTTGGGAAATGCTCTAATGGTGATGGTGAGTTGAATGATGAAGTTTTTTTGGAGTTTTTGTGGCTGAGAAGAGTGTTTCGAAAGATTTTGCTTTTGGGGTGATTTTGAGAAACTTGGTGATTCTGAGGTTTCAGGCCTATGTGATGTATCTTATGAGTTGCTTTTGAACCACATAACAATGTTTGATAGGTCAGAAAGTGGGTGGTGGCCTGTGGTGATTGGTATGGGAAAGATGCCAAAATGTCAACATAACTTGTACTTGAGGTATGGGCTCATGTTGCAGCTGGATTAGGGCATGTCTTGGCTCAGAAGAGATCAAGGAGAACCATGGAAAATGTTTTGGGGTGATTCAGCAAGTGTGTGAGAAGTTTCATGCCTTTTTGCAAATTTGAAGAAGTTTGGCCCCTTTTGAATTACTTGAAGTTCAAAGCATAAAATGGCATGATTCTTTGGGAAATATCGGTCACAATGCATTGTATCATGTGTGTATGATGTTTAGAGAGTGATTAGAGGTCACAAAATGGCTTGGTTTGTGGAATTGCAAAAAATCCTCTTTGGTGTGAAAGTGAAAATTATGTGATTTTTGCCAACTTTGCCAAGCTATAACTTGAGTTCTATAATGAATTAGAACTTGTTCTTGTACTTTTTGAAAAGGGAATGATCCAATCTACAACTTTCATGACCAACAATTTTTCATTTGAAGCATTTTTGGTTGAAAAAGAGGAGGTTGAAAAACTTTCCCAAAATGGAATGTTTCCATTACAAGTCATTTCCATTTTTGGCAACTTTTGGTTTGGCTCAAGTTTCTTCAATTTTGTGAACTTCCAAGCACTTAAATGATCAAATAAAGATCATATAACTTCAATTTGATGAAAAATCCACTTTGGTTCCCTTGTTGGGGGCCTCGGATGCCCTGATTTTGCTCTGACTTTCTCAAGAAGTTACCCAATGAACAGATGACTTCCACAATGAATTTTTTCATCAAACTTGGTACACATGATCCTTATAACATCTTAAGAACATTAGAAACAAGAATGACCAAAAAATTTGGAGTTATGGCCTCTGAAACCAAAACCCTAATTTCAGGTCATTTGTGTAGTGAAACCCTAGCTCTGCTTCCATGCTTTCCAAGTTCTTGTGATTTATTTACTCCCTTGATCTTTGAGGGATATAAAATGATGATAGAACACACATGGACCCTCTTGGAATGATTGGAGACCTTTGGAGTGGCTCAGATGAATTCCTGGATTGCTCATATCACAAACCCTAGATGCAGATGAACTTGAACTATGCAGATGAAACAAAAATGCAATATGATGATATGCTTATGTTTATGCTAATAATGAAAAATCACAAGCCATGTTGTGAATTTAGTGAGGGAAAATTTGGGGTGTTTACAGCTGCCCCTATTCAAGCATGAGTTAGCTGTGCAAGATGTAAGCGTCTGGATTAACAGACGAATAAAATAACTTATGGTTGAATACCAAAGACAGTCCAAAATTTGCACTCGCTGGGGAGAAGAAGAAAAGGGATATAAATTTTAAAAGGAAGTATAGTATGATTATTAAAATACGGGCGATGGAGGACGACCATCGAGCAGAGGACGACTGTTGGGGATAAAGCAATGATGGGGATGGCCGACATGCTGGAGAAATAAAGAAATTATGATGGGGACGACCATCAAGTAAAGTAACAAGGTTCTCTGGGGATTAAAACAAAGGCAATGATGGGTATGGCCATCAGGTTTACAAAGTAAGGTAAATAACGATGGAGGACGGCCATCGGTTCAAAGCATAAAAGAAATAACGATGAGGGACGGTCATCAAAAGGTGAAGGACGATCACCTAGCAGGGGACGACTGCTCTTTATCACGACATAGGACGAACGTCAGATAGAAAAGGTCGACGATGGGGACGGCCATCGGATAAGCATGATGAAGGACAATCATCAAGAGGTGAAGGACGATCACCTAGCAAGGTACGGCTGCTCTCGGGGTTGTATCATGACATATGACGAATGCTAGATAACAAGATCAATGATGGGGACGACCATCGAATAAAGTGATGAAGGACGATCATCAAAAGGGTGAAGGACGATCACCTAGCAGGGGACGGTTGCTAAATATCACGACATAGGACGAATGTCGGATAGAAAAGGGTTCCAATAATGGAGACTCCGCTGGGGAAAGGATGAGGGACGGTCATCCAAAGGTGAAAGACGATCACCTGGCAGGGTACGGCTGCCGAAAGTATCACGACATAGGACGAATGTCGGATAGAAAAATGTTGTTCTGTTAGTGACTTACCGGGGAATGGTAAACACGGGCGAGTGCTTACGCTCAAGAATAAAAGTATAAGTGTTTTGACGTTGTGTATAGACTAAAGACGCGGACGAGCATCCTTAAGACCATGATACGGACGAGTATCGGTAGAAACAAACGCTGACGCATGTTCAGAGATTATGGTACGGACGAGTACCAACTAGTTAACAAAGAACACGGACGAGTGTCGAATCTGTGGGGAATAATATATGTATACAAGATACGGACAAGTATCTGTATAAGTATGAACGTTTATTGTGAAGTATGAGCAAGACACAGAAGAGTGTTCAACTTGCTGGGGAAAGGTGACACGGACGAGTGTCCAAAAAGGGAACGTATAGGTTATGGACAAACATTTGTCTATGAGAGTGTAGAAGGTGTTCTGGCGACCTGTGGGGATAGGATGACACGGACGGGTGCCAACAAGAGTGTATTATAACAAGTACTTGGTTTGAAATAAGTGTTTTGGCCACTATGCTGGGGAAGGTGACACGGACGGGTGGCAACAAGAGAATGTATATGTATCTGTAATCACAGAGGATGTTTGTGGCTTATATCTGCAGGGGAATAAAATGACACGGACGAGTGTCGAAAGGTATACATAAACATGTATTTGTGTGAGTGCAAAGGGGACGCTTTGGCTTTTATCTGCAAGGGATGTGAGCTTTCATATATTGCCGATGAGGTACTGTTGGTATTTACAGGTGACTGGTTCGAACCTGACTTGTGATCATGAAAATTTTTGACTTTTGCAGTAATGCTCCTTATTAGACAGAATGCTACGCTTTGTGGGGAGAAATGATGCGAATGCTATGATTATGCAAAAGAAAATGGTTCGGGATTCGGATCCCACTGCTGATAAGATCTCTGGCTGATCTGTTTGGAGGAGTATCCCAGCTGGGGGAGATCATTGGTAGATTTGATAAGAGATATGGCTTTGCTTGGGGAAATAGATCACTGATAGATCTGTCCGGAGAAAACCCAGTTGGGGATGAGGAAGCTTCCGTCACTTTGTTGTGTGAAAAATTTAGACATTTCTCTTTTGGGAGAAACTAGAACTCTGCGGGGAGATGGTTCCTTTGTCTTTGAGAGACTTGGTACTCTGCTTGGGGAAGGAGAAATTACTGAACGATCTTCCTAGAGGACTCCGTGGGGATCCCGGCTGGGGATACTCTTGCTGAATAAACTTGCACTAGGGACAAGGAGGCCTTGACAACTCTGTTGGGGAAAAAGCATTTTCAGATGCTTCTTGGAGAAGATGTTCTAGGGAAGTGATGCCTGACATGCCCCATGCTACGTATTGAATACCTGCAATCTGTTAAGACAAGAAAAATGCACGAGTATCCCGAGGTGTCCCTTACCGGATTCCGTCATAGGAATTAGATATGCCTGAAAGTAAATATATTTCCTGCAAGCATTTATTAAGAACGGCTTATTTGTTTTATGCAACTATTATATCATGGACATTGGACAGTTTGCAAACGAAACAAAAATGTACGAAACGAGGTATGACTGAAAATCTGATTTTATTAATATGGGTGCCCTGAATTGGCAGATACAGTCAAAGGAGCAAATCCCCTGGAATGAGGAGATTGTTACAAATTGAGAAAAAGTAAGAGTGCTGGCAATGTTGATGACGCTTCGATGAGCTTCCTTTTCTATGACATGTATGACCTTGACGTTATTCTTATCTTGCTTTCTTAAGGAGATTGATTATGACTGATGCTTTAACCCTTCGAGGCTTGCCGTGTTGTGAGTGATACAGACGAATTCAGAATGCAGTTGTTTGCTTATTCTCTGATTTTGCGTGGATCACCTTTTCGGGTTTTCAATCCACCGGGATACCCATTTTTTTCCTGAGCTGTCCAATGCGGCTTTTCAACTCACCAGGTGTACACATTGTTTTTCAATTTTCCCTTATTTTTTCCCGAGTCTTTTATTTTGTTTTTGACTAGCCGGGATGCCCTATTTTTGCTTGGACTTACATTCTGTTTTTATGTCCAGCGGGTCATTTTATGCGAAGTATTTTTTAACTGCATCTGAATTCACAGGGGATAAGAAATCTTCACCATCCATAGTAGTGAGCATCAGTGCTCCACCAGAGAAAACCTTCTTTACTATGAATGGACCATCGTAGTTTGGAGTCCATTTGCCCCTGTGGGTTGTATGAGGAGGAAGGAGTCTTTTCATCACAAGATCTCCCACTTGGTATTGCCGAAGCCTGACTTTCTGATCGAAGGCTTTCTTCATTCTTTTCTGATATAACTGCCCATGACATATTGCAGCTAATATCTTTTCTTCTATTAGATTCAGTTGATTATACCGAGAACGGACCCATTCTGCTTCATTCAGCTTGACGTCCATCAGTACCCATAAGGAAGGTAATTCAACTTCAACAGGCAGGACTGCCTCCATACCATACACAAGTTGATACGGTGTTGCCCCAGTGGATGTTCTGATTGAGGTTTGGTACCCATGCAAGGCAAATGGTAGCATTTCATGCCAGTCTTTGTAAGTAACCACCATTTTCTGCACAATCTTCTTGATGTTCTTATTAGCTGCCTCAACAGCACCATTTATCTTTGGCCTGTAAGGGGAATAGTTGTGGTGTTGTATTTTGAAGTCCCGACACAGTTCTTCCATCATTTTGTTGTTCAAATTGGAACCATTATCAGTAATGATTTGCTCGAGTACTCCATATCGACAGATGATGTCTCTTTTCAGAAATCTGGCCACCACGTGTCTGGTGACGTTAGCATATGAAGTTGCTTCAACCCATTTGGTGAAGTAATCAATGGCTACAATGATGAATCTGTGGCCATTTGAAGTAGTCAGTTCAATCTTCCCAATCATATCAATGCCCCACATGGCAAAGGGCCAAGGTGAAGACATCACATTCAAAGGATTCGGAGGCACATGCACCTTGTCTGCATAGATCTGGCATTTGTGGCACTTTCTGGCATAGGCACAACAGTCTGCATCCATTGTGATCCAGTAGTAACCTGATCGTAACAACTTCTTAGCCATTGCATGTCCTCCAGCATAGGTACCGAAAGATCCTTCATGCACCTCGTGCATCAGCAAGTCTACTTCTTTCTTGTCAACACATCTGAGTAGTACCATGTCAAAGTTTCGCTTGTACAATGAACCATCAGCATTGAGGAAGAAACTACCAGCCAGCCTTCTTAATGTCTTCTTATCATTGGACGGTGCTCCAGGTGGGTATGTTTGATCCTATAAGAAACGTTTGATATCTTGGAACCAAGGCTTGTCATCTTTAGCAATGTCCACAGAGAATACGTATGCTGGTCTGTCCAATCTGGATACCGAAATCCGAGGCACATAATTTGCAGTTTGAACCTTGATCATGGAGGAAATGGTAGCTAGAGCATCTGCGAACTGATTTTCGTCTCGAGGGATGTACTCAAGTTTGACTGTTGTAAAGAAAGTCAATAATCTCCTCGTATAGTCATGATATGGAATTAGATGCTCTTGGTGAGTGTACCATTTTCCATTGGTTTGATTGATTACCAAAGCTGAGTCTCCAAATACAGTTAAAGTTTTGATCCTGAGGTCAATGGCTTCCTCAAGACCCATGATACAAGCTTCGTATTCAGCTTCATTGTTAGTGCATGTAAAGGTGAGTTTTGTCGAGAAAGGCATATGAACTCCTTTAGGTGTAATGAGCACTGCACCAACTCCACGACCATTCATATTGACAGCCCCATCAAACATCATTGTCCATTCTTCTTCTGGGTCAGGCCCTTCAGTGTGAACAGGCTCTTCATGATCTTTTGCTTTTAGGAACATGATGTCTTCATCAGGGAAGTCAAATCTCATGGGCTGATAATCATCAATGGGTTGCTCAGCTAGATAGTCAGACAGTACACTGCCTTTGATGGCCTTTTAAGATGTGTACTGAATGTCATACTCTTTCAAAATCATTTGCCATCTTGTAACCCTTCCGGTAAGTGCTGGCTTCTCAAATATGTACTTGACTGGATCCATTTTTGAGATCAATAAGGTAGTGTGGGTCAACATATACTGTCTTAGTCGGCGAGCATCCCACGCTAAAGCACATCAAGTTTTTTCGAGCAGTGAATAACGTTGTTCACAGTCGGTAAACTTTTTGCTTAGGTAGTATATTGCATACTCTTTTAGACCAGACTCGTCATGCTGGCCCAACACACACCCCATTGATCCCTCTAATACTGTCAGGTACATTATTAGAGGTCTTCCTTCAACTGGAGGCATGAGAATTGGAGGTTCTTGTAAGTACTCCTTGATTTTGTCAAAAGCCTTCTGACAATCTTCGTTCCACCTGACCGTTTGTTCTTTTCTTAGCAATTTGAATAAGGGCCCACAGGTTGCAGTGAGGTGAGATATGAACCTTGATATGTAATTCAATCTACCTAAGAACCCCCGAACTTCCTTTTCAGTCCTAGGTGCAGGCATCTCCTGAATGGCTTTGACTTTGTCAGGATCAACTTCAATTCCCTTTTCACTTACGATAAATCCCAGCAGTTTACCGGAACGTACCCCGAATGTGCATTTGTTGGGGTTTAGCTTCAGCTGATACTTTCTCAGACGCTTGAACAACTTCAGCAGATTTACCAGATGATCTTCTTCAGTGAGGGACTTGGTAATCATGTCATCCACGTAGCATTCAATTTCTTTGTGGATCATGTCATGGAATAATGTTACCATAGCTCGTTGATAAGTCGCACCGGCAATCTTCAGTCCAAAAGGCATCACCTTATAACAAAAAGTGCCCCAAGGTGTGATGAAGGTAGTCTTCTCCATGTCTTCGGGTGACATCCTGATCTGATTATACCCGGAAAACCCATCCATGAAAGAGAACACTAAGAACTGAGCTGTGTTGTCAACCAATACATCAATGTGAGGTAAAGGGAAGTCATCCTTTGGGCTAGCTCTGTTCAGGTCCCATTAATCCACACACATCCGTACTTTGCCATCCTTCTTAGGCACTGGTACAATATTAGCCACCACGGCGGGTAACTATCTACAACAAGGAAACCAGCGTCCCACTGTTTTTGTACTTCTTCTTTAATCTTCATGGCCATATCTGGATGAGTACGACGTAGCTTCTGTTTCACTGGAGGACAATCCTCTTTCAAAGGCAGCTTGTGCATAACAATGTCCGTATCTAGACCTGGCATGTCTTGATAGGACCAATCAAAGACGTCGACGTATTCTCGAAGCATGTCAATAAGCTGTTTCTTCACTGAATCTTGCTGACTGGCCCCGATCTTCACTTCTTTCAAGTCTTCTTCGGTACCAAGATTAACTGTCTCAACCTCCTCCTGATGAGGAGTGATCACTTTCAGTTCTTGCCTCAACAACCTGGATAACTCTTCAGGCAACTCATAGTCTTCTTCAACCCCTTCATCAACTTGATTAATCGGATTATCGAAGTTATACAAGGTCATAGCAGTGTTGTTGTCGGTGCAATCTGGAGGATAATCTCTGCAAGGGTTGAGATTGGTTCGTTTTAGTGATCAGTTTTAATCTTGTTTAGAAAAAGTGAAAATGAAGTTATTTATTTTGAAAACATTGCCATTTTATTGTTTTGTACAAAAGTGAAAAATGAAAAGACAGTGAGCGAAAAAGAGACTCGTTTGCAAAAGATGTCTGATATTCATTGATTAATCATTTGCACAAAATTACAATATGGCCCTATTACAAAATGAGTCCTGACACCTTGGGCAAGATGCAGGACTTGATGTATGCTAAAAAGAGACAGGAAATAATAATTACTTTGCAGGAGTAACCCTTATAATTTCCTGGGAAGACCAGTTAAGGACTTGGTTCCCCGGGATCCTTGGACGTATCCAGCTCTCCAGGTTGCGGTCGCTTTCCGCCTCATCTTCCAGGTTATTAACAGCATACGGGGTGAGCATCCCCCCACTGATGAACTTGGGCTCTTTTGCAGCCTCTGATTGATCTTGTCGGAATGGTTTGTAACCCAAACCGAATCTATCTTCCTTCTTATCCACTGGAAGCAGCTTTCCCCAGCCTTAGGCATTACCGTCTTCAACAACCTTCCGGGCTTGCTGATAGGAGACAATTGAAGTACCCATCCTGTCTTCCTGGGATGTAGCAAATACTTCAGTCGCCTCATTGATATTCAGGGCCTCGAACCCTTGGCTCATTGTCTCATGGATTTCACCATCCATCTCAATATACTTGTATGAAGCCAGATGGCTAACAAATATGTCTTCCTCACCACAGATGGTGATAATATGTCCTTCCCATTCATACTTCAGTTTCTGGTGAAGGGTCGACGTTACTGCGCCTACGGCGTGAATCCAAGGTCGACCTAGCAAACAGCTGTAAGCAGGCTGTATGTCCATCACATAGAAAATGGTCTTAAAGACTTGTGGACCGATTATCACTGGCAGCTCCACCTCTCCAAGAACAGATCTTTTGGAGCCATCAAAAGCCCTGACCACAAGGTTACTTGGACGGAGAGCTATCCCGTCATATTCTAGCTTGACAAGGGCTTTCTTGGGTAAGACATTAAGTGAGGACCCAGTGTCCACCAGAACATGAGATAGTACAGCTCCTTTGCACTCCAGGGTTATGTGCAAGGATTTGTTGTGGAGACGTCCTTCAGTTGTCAAATCAACGTCAGTGAAACCTAGCCCATGGCTAGTATTGACATTTGACACCACTGTTTCCCGCTGATTTACAGTGATCTCTTCCGGCACGTAGGCAGCGTGTAGAACTTTGAGTAGTGCATCTCGATGGGCTTCGGAACACAACAGTAGAGATAGGATTGAGATCTTTGAAGGGGTCTGGTGGAGCTGGTCCACAACTTTATAGTCACTTCTTTTAATAATCCTCATGAATTCATCCACATCTTGATCGAAGGATGATTTGTGAGTTTCTTTTGGTGCAGATTCTTCAGGTATTACACTCTTCCATTTGGCTTTGGCAGCAGCCTCTGCCTCAGTGTTGGTTCTAGGGACTTGTGATGCGAAGAGACGTCCGCTTCGGGTGAAGCCTCCGCCTCCCCCAACATTATCCACTTGGGGATTGAGAACTGGAGAATCAAGAAGGACTTTCTCTCCGTTGCAGTACAGATCAGCACCATAATGCCATGGTATGACGCTGTCTTTATCATATGGGATTGGCTTTGACATCGTGATAGTGACTGGGCTCACTGCAGCAGATGTTGGGACTGTAATAGTATGTGGATCATAGAAAATAGTAATAGGACCCTTGGTGGATGTTGGTGGAGGTGAGCTGAAGCTTGGTTGAAACTGTTGAGACTGTTGAAAGTTATTGGAATTCGGGACCGCTGTCAGGTCATAATAAATTGTGACAGTGGAAACATCATTGTTGGTGGTTGCTGAAGTTGTAGTAGCTGGTGCAAATGAATTGTTGTGTGCTGAAGTGACAGATGGAATGATTGCTGAAGTTATAGCTGAATCAGTTGGAACAATGGTTGTTGTAGTTGTAGAAGAACTAGTAGGAAAGGTGGTTGTTGCATTTGTAGAAGATTCACTTGTTGTTGACAAAAGGGTTGCTAGTGTTGTAGAAGCTATGGTTGTAATTTGCAGAATGCCTTCTCTGATCAAGCCATTAATTCCACTCCTCAAGCTAGCACACCCATTCTCAGAAAGTTTGCATAATTCACAACATGCCTCACAACCTGGAAACACTTGGCACTTTAAAAGATGGGCTTTAACCTCTGCCAGAGGTGTCTGAATACATGTAATGTCTTCTATTAAACTCATGGGTGAACCATCATCTAAGGCATTAATCCTTGGACAAATGTGGATTGGCATAGGATTTTTCATTACATTGGGAGGAGGTGCAAAGTTCAGGGCATTTGAATCTACCAGATCCTGAACCTTCATATGCAGAGCTCTGCATTTTTCCGTATAGTGACCAGGTGCGTTAGAGTGAAAAGCACACCTAGCGTTGACATTGTAGTTCCTAGGAACGTTTTGAGGATCAGGTGGAGCCAATGTCCTCAACGCAACAAGATTGAGCTTTAGGAGTTGTGGCAGTAGTGTAGCATATGGCATTGGAATGGGGTCAATTACCCAGTTGACCTGAGATGGTCGTTGTTGAAACGGGAGTTGTTGTTAATTGTTGTTATTGTTGTTGTATGATCTCTGTTGAGGAAATTGTTGTTGTTGCGGAAAGTCTTGTGGTTGTTGAGCATACTGAGGAGGTGGAGCAGGGATAGTAACAGCAGCAACTGTTCTAGGCAAGTATTGGGGTCTCCCTCTTCCTATGTGCACAGAGTTTGTCTCACCAGATATGCGGGGCCCGGTAAATGGTTTTCTTGTATTGCTTGAATTGGCGTTGTTATTGGAGATCTTTCCCATCTTCAACAGGCTCTCTATTCTTTCCCCAGCTATCACCACATCTGCGAAGCTGGTAGAAGAAAATACAGCCAATCTGTCAATGTAGGTTCCTTGAAGAGTATTCATGAACATATTTTCCATCTCTCTTTCAGACATGGGTGGTTGAACTGCAGCAGCAAGTTGCCTCCACCTTTGGGCATATTCTCTGAAGCTTTCACGGGAAGACTGAGACATTCCCATTAGAAGGGTCCTGTTTGGAGCCATGTCCAGGTTATACTGATACTGACGGATAAAAGCTTCAGCCAAGTCTTTCCAGTTCCGTATTGTAGCTCTGGTCAGGTGGGAATACCATTCTCGGGATGCCCTTGTTAGACTATCCTCGAAGTAAAACATCCACAGCTTCTCGTCCATGGTGTATGCTTTTAATCTTCCCAAGAATGATTGAAGGTGGATGCGTGGGCAGGATGTGCCATTATACCTTTCAAAACACGGGGGTTTGAACTTGTGAGGAATTCTCATCCCTTCCACCAATCCCATGTCCATGACATCAAACCCTAGGGAATTCTGGGATTCAAGAGACCTTAGCTTCTCTGCAATTTCATCCAGCCTACTGTCGTAAACTTCGTCCCCAACCCCAACAACTGTAAACTGCTCTTCTTGAGGATCCTCTTGCAAGACCCTTCCTCCAGCAGTGTTACCCTGAGTATTCCTTATGGAATTGATCTCTGGGTTTAGATGAGGCCCAAACTCTGGTGGATCAGTGCGAGGCTGCACGTGATCGTTGTTACTGGTACCTCATGTACCTAGATGGTGTTCCTCAGGAGTTTATCTCTCAACCAACTCCCTTAGTCTTTCCTGGCTCTGAGCTAGACCATTCATCACTGTCATGAATTGGGTCATCTGATTCCTCATCTCAACCCTCTCATTAGCCATTTGGGTCCTCACTTCATTTAAGTCTTGCTGAACTTGATCCATCTGGAGTCCCGGAAGGTTGTTTCTTGTTGGGTACTGGTGTGTTCTGTTGATAGGGAACACTCTTCTGCGAGCAATGTTTCCTGAAACCACAACAAAGTGAGAGAAAACAATAAAATAAAAACCTACAAAACAAAGAAAATGTTAGTATGCAATGTAGTATGCCTATTTGTCTTCCAAGGGTATCCGGTTGGGTTCTTTGGTTTTGACCTTTCTAGACCTCGAGGAAATGCCGATGATGTTGTAGAGATAGATAAAGCCCACCAAAAATAATACAAACTGATATATTACAACGAATGAAAATACATAGTTTGATTACAAGCAAAAAGTCAAACATCTAATCCAAAGTCATCCTCCCTGACTTCCTTTAGGAGGGCCTCAGTCACTGGACCCACTGGGTGCTCTGTAATAGTCCTGATGAGGAGGTTCCTGGTAGCAATGGCATTGGTTAACTTCTTATACTTGCCCTGATCCTTTGACCTTTTCAACCCCGCCCGGAGTTTCAACTCAGATATCTCCTTCTGAGCTGCTAACAAAGCCTCCTGATGCTTCTTCTCACTAGCCTCCAACTGCTCTATCTTAGCCTGAGTCCTTTGATCTTCTTGCGCATAAGCTTCAGTGATCCTGATCCACCTAGCCTGGCTTTCCTCTAGATAATGCTCTGCCCTAGCCTTCTAAGTCTTTGCCTCCTTGCAAGCATTCTTCAGTACTAACTCCCCTGCTCTTGCCTTCCTGATGTAGTCATCCGTCTTCTTAATCTTGGTCAAATGCTCAACCCTGAGCCTTTCCAATCTCTCATTATATAGACGGCTGTCCTTTCTCTCCCAAAGAGTCTTCTTCAAGGCTTCAGATAGTTGAGTATTCCTTTCTTTCAACTTTTCAAACTCTTCCAAACTGACAGTAGCTGCAGGTTGTACTGTAGAAGGTCCATGTACATCTTCTAAGGTGAATGGCATCTCGGTGATATGAGCTCTGGTACGAGACCAATCAGAATACTGTGCTGAAGCAATGTTGTTGCACTTGCCAAGGATGGTTGTTCCTTTGGTCTGAATGTTATCCCAAGCCCAGGCAGTTTGCCTGACAACAACAGAGTTAGGTTGGATTTCACAGTAAAGAGTTTCAGCCAAATCTTGTCCCCTTGGAGGATGAACCAAAGCATACCCTAATTGTCTCTTAAACAGTAAAGGGTTGTAGTTAATGCAACCTTTTACTCCTACCAAAGGCACATTAGGATACTGCCCACAGCTAGTAATGATATCCTTGCCCTTGGTGTTCTGAGTGCACCATCTAATGTCTTCTGATGTCAAGGCAATAAACCTCTTAGCTCAATTTTTCTTCTTATGAGGGTTCAAGAAGGTATCTGACTTTGGCAAGTGTCTTAGCAGCCAAGAGTAATAGATAGGAGCACAGCATCTGACTAGTCTTCCTCTTTGATTTTCATTCCTCTGGTGTACTGAGTAGTAGAAGTCCCCAAGCAAGGTAGGAACTGGATTCCTCAATAAGAACAGGTGAATGGCATTCTTGCTCACAAACTTTGGCTCATCTGCAAACAAGATAACCCCATATATACTGAGGGCTAGAAGTGCACAAACAGCCTTCCATTCTCCTATTGCAGCCTGCAGGGTGGCCTAGGAGATCAAGAAGTCCAGATGAAGGCCTGGAACCCCAGCCTTGGTTGTCATGTTCTGATCAATGAGGGCAGGCTCCAAATGCAATGCCCTGGATATGTCTCCATTTCTGGGAGCAACCATCTCAGGGTTGAAAGGAATTCCTCTCCTGACAGGGACTCCTAACAACATAGAAAATTCTTCTAGCAGAGGTCCCAACTGGAAATCAGGAAATGTGAAACACCTGAGTGGAGGATCATAAAACTGCAAGCAAGTATGGATCATGCTCCTTTGAGATGCATCTAAATCCATGACCATGTCCAATATGCCTCCATAATGCTCTCTGAACAGTGGGATATTGTCAAGAGTAATGAGAGACTGGATCTGCCTGATGCCAGTCAGGGTGGGCTCAAAGAAGTGGTAACTGATGTTGCTCTTTCTTGAAGTGTCCATACTGATAATGGGTGCTGGTGAAGTAGCTGAGATAAACCCCGAGGAAGATAACTGCTGAAGACTAAAGAAGAGAACTGAAGGGGGGTCTCTGGTGAAGGCAAACTGATGAAAGTGCTGGAGAAGGTAACTGGAGAAGTCTGAGCAGCAGAAGGGGTCAAAACCAAACCAAAGATAAAGATGGATACCCTGTAAAACAAATAAGAAAAATGTTAAATGATGTAAGAATGATGTATGCAAAATGATATGCAAAGGGTTTGTGATCAAGTGTTGTATCTGTTTATCTGTCTTGGTAAAACTCAATGTATGTTCATAAGTCAGGATGGAGGCTTACAAATCCAGTAACCAGGTGGGGGACTCAAATAAAGAGTCACAAGTCCAGGGTAATCACAAGAACTGTCCAAATAATACAACCTTAACAAATCTAGTAACAGGGTATAATGAGGCCAAGGGTTCCTGCAAACCTGCAAATATCCCAACCCCCTCACATGTAATGTTCTAGAACAAGGATCCTTAGACTTGGATCAGTTATGAGAAGTGTAAACACTTCTAACCCGGAGGTACAGTGTTTACAATAACCATAAAAGATCCTTCTCTAATTCACCTCAGATGCTGAAGGTCATAAAAAGGTCATCCAGACTTAGCAGGCTTCCCAGATAGCCCTAGTACTACAGGAAATCTGTAGCACAGAGTTCTCAAGAAGAAACCCATGTCTGACCCATATTTCATATTCCCGCACCAGACCAAAATGGAATGGGAAAGAATATGAAGTCACTCTAGCCTATGTGTCACTCAGGTCCCAAGTATAGGACCTTAATCACTCAATGAACCCCACCCACCAAAACAGACAAAGAGATCCAGCACATGATAGTGACAGTATGAAATGCATAAAGTTGTAAATGAAAGTAATATATAAAGTTGTACATAAAGAAATAAATAAAGCAAATAAATAAGCACAAGTAGCACATAACACCCCCGTAAACACAAATCAAATAAGCGCTAGGAGGAACCCACAAAAAGAACCAGAAGCCCTGGTTGCAGTATAAGGGTCCCCAGCAGAGTCGCCAAGCTGTCGCTCCCACTAAAAGACACCTGGTCAGATAGGGTACAAACGCGAACGGTCGGCAAGAGGAAGAAGATGAAATGAATAGATTCGCCAGCTAGGCATTTTTATCCGGAAGGAAAGATAATACTGCATAAACCTGGAAAGATATGGATAAGACGATCGCGAACCAGAGAAACTGAGAAAGGGGGTTGGTTACAACCTGGGAAGGTATTAGCACCCAGATTGTCCGTCGTACTCGACGGGATCCACGCTTGAAAGTTTGTGTTTAAAGGGGTAGTGTTTGTGCTATCTGTGTGCAAAAAGCTGGAATAGAATGTACAGGTGTCATTGCAAGAAAATAAAGTGAGGTGCTCAGGAATGAGGCTTAAAAGAGAATGCTGAAGGAGGGGGAAGAAAAAGAGACTTTTGTTCGATAACAGTTAAGTTATGCCTACGTATCCTCTCGTGCAATGAGGAAGTCAGAACACCATAGTTCGACTCAAAGAGACTGAAAAATAAAATTGACTGTGAACTGCTTACTTGCCTATGCTCAAGTGTATGACTCGTCTGGCTCGAGTGCTAACTGTCTTGCATTAGACGGAAGAAGCAAGTTCTCGTTTGTGAGTGAAGAAGATGAGAAAAGAATCTCGGAGGAGACGATTATTGTTTGTTTTTGTGTTTTCAATCTTTTATTGTTTTTTGAGTTTGTCATAAGTTATTGAGCTTAAGCCTAAACCAAAGGGTTAGTAAACGCGTCATATACTCCCTTTGATTAGGGATAATGAGAATACCTTAAGTATGAGATAAACATCTCAACTTAATTACCATGATGATGTAGGATTAAGATCATTAACCTACTTGTGATTATTTAGATGTTTTTTTTAGTTTTTGTTTAGTGTTAAGTAATGAGTTTAAGCCATAATCAAGGATTAGTGAACCCATTACACCATCCAAGTAGAAGGATAATAGATGAGCACACTTAAGCTGAGGAAGATACCTCAACTTAATACATGATTAGGGATTAACCTCATGACAAAACAAACCTTTATTAAAGTGGATTTTAATTAAGGGTAAGATTAAGAAGTGGATTTTATGGTTTGTAAGATAACTTGAGGGGGACTTGTCCATTAACACTAGGGTTAGTCCATCTTAACCAATAAAGGAAGAATTATAACCCTAATGCAAGGCCCAAGTTACAAGCTATTGTCTTAGTGATTATTAAGATGGATTGATTAAGAGGTTTAAACAAGTTAAGGGTTTAACACTTAGGATTAAAGTTATACACTCCATCCTAAGAGAAAGATGCAGGCATAACCCTAATCACAAAGTCTTAAAACCTTAAAGGTTTAGTCTCTAATGATGAGGTGAGAAGAGAGACACAAGGAAGACACAAAGGTAAAAGCTAAAGGGGAACTAATCAAAAACCTAATTATTGTCATGCTTGGGTGTTCCTATGGTTTGTAAGGCTTGGAAGAGATTTTCAAAGAAGTCACCAATGGAAGAAGCAGATGAGAGGAGGAGAAGCAGTAGAAACAAGTTACTTACTTCACTAAAGAAGATAAGTAACTTAAGGTAAGAAAGTGAATGACGAACATGAATGAGAAAGCTCACTCTAAGGCAAATGAAAATGCAGCAAGGATGCATAAGAAGAATGAGAAGAGAAATGAGAAGTGAAGGCAAATTCACTTCTCAAATTACTTACCACCTGAAAATGTTAGCATAAGGAAAGGAATGAAATGAAAATGAAATGTATGCAAAGGTAAAAACCAAAACCAGAAGCAAATACATGATGCAAATGATGCTATGAGATGATGCAAAAGCAAGTCAAGTGCTATGAATGTTCATACAAAGAGAAAGAATGCAAATGAAGCATGCAGGAAGCATGGAAACACATGGATGTTTATGAAATGAAATGGATGCAAAGCATGGAAAATATATGATGAAATGACCAAGCAATGTTCAAGCAATGTCTTAAGATGTCTAAGATGGCATACAAGTGCTTAAAATGTCATGGCAAGTTCACATGTTCATGCAATGCAATGTAAGATGCAAGTATGGATGCAATATTAGGGTTACATGAGAGGATGAGATGCAAATGTCAAAAACAGAATCAAATCACATGATAAAAAATTGCAAATGAACTCAAATGAACCCTAACCCCATATGATATCACATCCCAAAGGAGAGGGTCTAACTCTTAACCTAAAGAAAGTTGTGATTTTTCTAAGTTTGCTAGGGTTTTTGGGTACCTTAAGAGGGAAAATGCAAATCAAATGGAAAATGCAAGATAAATTTATGGAAATAATATTCTAGATACTACATGCTATATGAAGAACAATGCAAAAAGAACCAATGTCAAACCCTTCATGGTTAGGCAGAAAAGAATTTTTAAAGTTAGGGTTCCAAAAAGGGATTTTTATGAACCCTAAATTCAAGAAGAATGTCAAAATTGGATCAAAACCAAAAAGAAATTTGTATGAATGGTTTGACAATGTTTCTAAATGTCCTAAGATGCAATATGAATTTTTTTTTGGAGTTTTTAGAAACCTAAATGGTATTTTAATTAATTAATTTCCATTAATTAATTAAAATAAACATTTAAATATTTTTAAAATGATTTTTTAATGCAAAAAATATAAATAAAAATGTTTTTGGGTGAAGAAAAATATTTGAAGTCAAAATGCAGAAGAAAAATATTTTTGGAATTTTCTAAGTATTTTAAATAAATTGGCAAAGAAAAATGCAATTAAATGAAATAAAAAATGAAATAAGGGGAAGTAAACTGATCTAAAGGTCTGGATTTAAACTTGTGTTGACTGCGCGCGCAGATGTGTGGGTAGGATTGAATCTGACTTAATTATATAATTAACCTAATTAATTAATAATTAATCTTAAGTGAAGTGATCTGGACCATCCATACGCGCGGGAACCTAAATCTAAGGGCTGACATTTAAACCTGGCCACTAAACCCTAATTAGGGTTCTAAACACTTTCAGGTGACCGGATCTAGCTCCGGTCATCTTCTCCGGCTAGCTAAACATGCTATCTCACTTAATACGCAATCCTAAGCTCTCAAACTCTCCAGAAATGATCCTTACATCACTCTAAACAAGAATCAACCAACAAATTTCATTTATTTCACATGAACAACATGATTCGAAGCAAAACGGAAAATCAAACAGAAATTTCAGAAGCTTATGAAATGCTCAATATGCAACCATTTTCAATTCGAAACACATCAACATGACCAGTGAATCATAAGGAACCATTTAGGAACTTAAAATTTCATTTCTGGAAAAAAAGTTCTTGAGGTTACCTGAGCTTGAGCTTTCTTAGTTTGGAGCTTTTGGACCTCCTCTCTTGTGCAAACCCACTCCTCTTGACCTCCTGATGAAGTTGAAATGCTTGGAAGGAGTTTAGAATGGCTGGAATGAAGGCTTGCAACTCAGGTGGCCAGAAATCGTGTTTGTGTTTGGCTGGCTTTTAGGGCTTGGTAATGGTTGGGAAATGCTCTAATGGTGATGGTGAGTTGAATGATGAAGTTTGTTTGGAGTTTTTGTGGCTGAGTAGAGTGTTTCGAAAGCTTTTGCTTTTGGGGTGATTTTGAGAAACTTGGTGATTCTGAGGTTTCAGGCCTGTTTGATGTATCTTATGAGTTGCTTTTGATCCACATAACAATGTTTGATAGGTTAGAAAGTGGGTGGTGGCCTGTGGTGATTGGTATGGGCAAGTTGCCAAAATGTCAACATAACTTGTACTTGAGGTATGGGCTTATGTTGCAGTTGGCTTAGGGCATGTCTTGGCTCAGCAGAGATCTAGGAGAACCATGGAAAATGTTTTGGGGTGATTCAGCAAGTGTGTGAGAAGTTTCATGCCCTTTTGCAAATTTGAAGAAGTTTGGCCCCTTTTGAATTACTTGAAGTTCAAAGCATAAAATGGCATGATTCTTTGGGCAATCTTGGTAACAATGCATTGTATCATGTGTGTATGATGTTTAGAGAGTGATTAGAGGTCACAAAATGGCTTGGTTTGTGGAATTGCAAAAAATCCTCTTTGGTGTGAAAGTGAAAATTATGTGATTTTTGCCAACTCTGCCAAGCCATAACTTGAGTTCTATAATGAATTAGAACTTGTTCTTGTACTTTTTGAAAAGGGAATGATCCAATCTACAACTTTCATGACCAACAATATTTCATTTGAAGCATTTTTGGTTGAAAAAGAGGAGGTTGAAAAACTTTCCCAAAATGGAAAGTTTCCATTACAAGTCATTTCCATTTTTGGCAACTTTTGGTTTAGCTCAAGTTTCTTCAATTTTGTGGACTTCTTCAGGAAGTAAGTAACCTATTATCCTTTCTCTTCTCTTTTCATCTGCTTCTTCTTCCTTGGTGGCCATCTGAAGATCTTTTCCAAAGCCTCACAAACCATAGGAATATCCAAGCATGATAACTTTAGGGTTGTACATAGTTCCCCTTAGTTTTCACCTTTTGAGTCTCCTTGAGTCTCTGCTTCTCATCTTAATAATAAAGGCTAAACAGTTAAAGTTTTGGGGCTATGTATTAGGGTTATGCTTGTATCCTTATCTTAGGATGAAGTGTATAATTGTAATACTTAGTGTTAAACCTTTAAGTTGTTTACACCTCATAATAAAAACACCTAATAACCATTAAGACTTAAGCTTGTAACTTAGGCCTTATATTAGGGTTACATCTCTGCCTGTTGGTTCAGAGGGACTAACCCTAGTGTTTAATGGGCAAGTCCCCCTCAAGTTTAGTCTTACAAACATAAAATTCACTTCTTAATTCCACCTTTAATTAAAATCTACTTTAATAAAGGCTTGTTATTTAATGATTTTAATCCCTAACCATGGATTAAGTTTAGGTAACTTCCTCATCTTAAGTGTCCTCATCTATCATCCTTCTCTTAGGATGGTGTAACGAGTTCACTAATCCCTGATTAGAGATTAAACTCATTACTTAACACAAAACAAAATCCAAAAACACTTAATAATCACAAGTAGGTTAATGATCTTAATCCTGCATCATTAGGGTAATTAAGTTGAGATTTCCATCTCACACTTAAGTAGACTCATTATCCCTGATCGGGGGTGATATAATGAGTTTACGACCCTTGATTAAGGCTTAAGCTCATTATCCTATGCAAAACACCAAAAACAATAAAAAGCTGAAAACACAAAAAACAAACAATAAACGTCTCCTCCGGGATTCTTTTCTCATTGCATTCACTCTGAAAACGAGAACTCGCTTCTTCTGTCTAATGCAAGAAAGTTAGCACTCGAGCCAGACGAGTCATACACTTGAGCATAGATAAGTAAGAAGTTCACATCAAAATCATCTAAGTCTCTTTGAGTCGAACAAAAGTCTCTTTATCTTCCCCCCTCTCCTTCTCCCATTTCTCTTTCCTTAGCCTTAGTTTTGAGCACTCACTTTCTTTTGCACTGTCACTTTGTACATCCATCTCATTTATACACATTTAGCATGTACACTTCCCCCCTTTTAAACACAATCAGGTAAGCGTGGATCTCTTCGAGTACGACGGACGATCTGGGTGCTAATACCTTCCCAGGTCGTAACCTACCCCCTTACTCAGTCTCTTTGGTTCGCAACCGTCTTATCCATATCTTTCCAGGTTTATGCAGAATTACCTTTCCTTCGGGATAAAAATGCCTAGCTGGAGACTCTATTCAACCTCAACCTCCAACATCGCCGACGGTTTGCATTTGCACCGGGATGGAAATCCGGGGAGAGACAGCTTGGCGACTCTGTTGGGGACCTTTGCAACCAGGGCTTCTGGTTCTTTTGTAGGTTTCTCCTAGAGCTTGTTTGTTTGTGTTTATTGGGGGTGTTATGTGCTATTTGTGTTTATATCTTTGCTTTATTTATTGCTTCCTGTACAACTTTATTTATTGCATTTTACTTTATTGCTTTCATTTGTTGCTTTCTGCATTTCATTCTTTATCACATCACTGTGTTGGATTGTTGTTACCTTGGTGGGTGGGGTATTCCAGTGAGAAAGGCTCAACACAAAGGCCTGAGTGACACATAGGATTAGAGTTGTTTTGTATTCTTTCCTATTCCATTTCGGTCTGGTGCGGGAATATGAAAACACGGTTCAGACATGGGTTTCCATTTGAGAACTCTGTGCTACATATATCCTGTAGTGCTAGGGCTATCTGGGAAGCCTGCTAAGTCTGGATGACCTTTTTTAGATGACCTTCATCATCTGAGGTGAATTAGAGGAGGATCCTTTATGATTAGGGTAAACATTGTACCTCCGGGTTAGAAGTGTTTACACTTCTCATAATAGATCGGAATCTGAGGATCCTTGTTCTAGAACAATACCTGTGAGTGGGTTGGGATGTTTACAGGTCTGCAGGAACCCTTGACCTCAACATACCTTGCTACTGGAATTTGTTCTTAAGGTTTTACTATTTTGGACTAGTTCTTTGAAACCCTGGATTATTGACTCTTTATTTGAGTCCCCCACCCGGTTACTGGTTCTCAGACTTCCATCTGAAACTCTGAACACTCATGGATCTTACCAAGAGCAACTGATAATCCAGCACATGATCACAAACCCTTGCATATCATAAGCATACATCATATTGAATCATTTAACATTTGTCTATTTGTTTTACAGGGTATCCATCTTTTCTTGGTTTGGTTTTGACCGTTCTTCTGCTCAGCTTATCTGCCTCAACACTTCTTTAGCTATCTTCTTCAGCTATCTTCTTCAGTTATCCTCTTTAGTTATCTCCTTCAGCACACATCTTCAACATGGATCCAACCAGGAAAAGAAACATCACCTACCACTTCTTTGAGTATCCTCTAGCAGGCATCAGGCAGATACAGGCCCTTATCACCCCTGATCATGTTCCCTTATTCAGAGAGCATTAAGGTGGAATCCTGGACATGATCATGGACTTAGACACATTGCAGAGGAGCATGATTCACACTTGTCTTCAGTTTTATGACCCTCCTCTCCGTTGCTTCACTTTCCCATATTTCCAGATAGGTCGTTTGCTGGAAGAATACTATATGCTATTGGGTATCCCTATCAGAAGAGGAATTCCTTTCAACCCTGAAATGACCCCTCTAAAGAATGAAGACATAGCCAAAGCATTACATCTGGAAGCAACTATCATTGATGAGCACATGACTTTCAAGGCAGGAATCCCAGGCCTCCATTTGGATTTCTTGATTACTCAGGCTACAAAACATGCTGCAAAAGGGAAGTGGGAAACTGTGTGTGCTCTCTTGGCCCTCAACATTTATGGTATCATTTTGTTTGCAGACGAGCCTAAGTTTGTAAGCAAGAATTCCATTCACATCTTCATGCTAAAGAACCCGGTTCCCACCTTGTTAGGAGACTTTTATTACTCAGTTCATCAGAGGAATGAGAAATAGAGAGGAAGACTGGTAAGATGTTGTGCACCTCTTTTCTACAGTTGGTTGATGAAACATATGCCGAAGACGAAAGCTTTTTTGAACCCATAACAGACAAGGAATTGGGCTAAAAGGATGAATGCCCTTACTTCAAAAGATATCAGGTGGTGTACTTAGAACACCAAGGGTCGAGACATAATAATAAGCTGTGGGCAATACCCAAATGTGCCACTTATTGGAGTAAAGGGTTGCATCAATTACAATCCTTTACTTTTCAAGAGACAGTTGGGGTATGCCTTGATACATCCACATAGGGAGCAGGACTTAGCAGAGTCTCTTTACTGTGCTTTTCAAAACAATCATGCCATTGTCTGACAAGCAGCCTGGGCTTGGGACCATATATAGACTAAAGGGACTGCTATTCTGGGGAAGTACAACAACATAGCTTATGCTCAGTACACTGAATGGTCACGCATCAGAGGAAAGATTACTCGTATGCCATTCACCCCGGAAGATGTACCAGGGCAATCATCAGTTAAGCCCATAGCTACAGTAAGCCTGGAAGAATTTGAGAAGATGAAAGAGAGAAACACCCAGCTGGCTGAAGCTTTGAAGAGGAGCCTTTGGGAAAGGAATGATGGTCGTCTAGACATTGAAAAGTTAGAGAAGCTGCGCATCGAGCATGTAACCAAAATTGAGAAGAATGAAGACTTCATCAGGAAGGCCCGAGCGGGGGAACTTGTGTTGAAGAAGGCACGCAAGGAAGCAAAGATTCAAAGGGAAAGAGCAGAGCATTATCTGGAAGAGGGCCAAGATAGATGGGTCAGTAAAATTGAAGCTCGTTTTCTAGAAGATCAGAAGATGCAAGCCAAGATAGAGCAGTTAGATTCTAATGAGAAAAGAAGCCAAGAGGCACTGCTAGCAGCTCAGAAGGAGATCTCAGAGTTGAAACTTCGGGCGGGGTTAAAGAGATCCAAAGAACAAGACAAGTATCAGAAGATGACAAATGCCATTGCAACCAGAAACCTTCTCATCAGAACCATCACAGAGCACCCAGTTGGACCGGTAACTGATGCTCTCCTGAAGGAAGTCTGGGAGGATGCATATGGATTGGATGTTTGATTTTTGTACTTGTTTTTGTACTTTAATTCACCATGGTGATTTTGTTTGTTGTATTCTTAAATTTGTTGTATTTCAACTCGCTATGGGAATGTTTGTTTTTATTGTATTTATGAACTATTTGTATTTTGGCAATGCCACTTGTATTTGTATGGTCTAAAGAAAATTTATGCTCCCTGCATTTTCTAAGAATTTTTTTGCTTTCTATTGAAACAAATAAAACTTGAACAATTTTAATTCAGTTGAGTAGGAGAAGATATGAGTGTGTGAATAATGTAGTTTTGTAGTGGTATTTATAGATAGTAAAAATTTAATACGGGTAGTTGTAGAATTAATTTGGTCAAAGTGAAAAATTAGTTGTAGAATTAATTGTGATAAGTGCAATGCATGCATATGGTGTAAGTTAGGTGTAAGGATACTGTGTTTCATGCATTAAAGGGTGTAGGAGTGAAAGACACGTAGTAGAAGCATGCATGCATTATGGGGAGAGTGCCACGTTTGAAAGTGGCAGGTGCCACTTCAAGGCATGCAGGTGGCGGGTTCCACCTTCTAATGCGGTGAGGGCCACTTTGATTTATGTGAGGTGGCGGGTGCCACCTTGGGGTATGACGCAAGCCACATTGTGTGTGGGCCCCCCTCGCATAAATTTTCCTTCTATAATATACTGCTACCATTAATTTATACTACTTTTTGCAATTTGAATCTTTATAATTAAATGCAATGTAACTTGTATAGACCATACGAATTTAATTTAGATACCATGCACATATGCTTTTCACTTCATCATGGTACATCAATACTGATATATCAAAGTAAAAGTACTAATTGTAGCACCCTAATTTTTTCCCTAAGTTTTCTTCGCATTTCATCTGCATCTTGTATACAAATAAGATCACACTGGTTACTCGGTTCTTCTCGGGTTAGGTTTATAACTCACAGGGGATCACCGTTGCTTTTAATTTCTTATTTGTTTATGTTTACTAACCATTAATTAAATCCAAAAATATTTTATTTTCTTTCACTAACATTTTTAGGAAGAAGAATAATTGAAAATGCCAAAAATAGCAGTCATGCAGCTCGAATAAAATTTCACAGACAAAAGTCGAAGTTGATCCGCAAGTAATTCGAATTTATCTGATCAAGGATTTCCCAAGTTAATTGATTCATTCAAGGAATTCAAAGTTTTATGTGTTTATTTCCATGCCTTCTTCGACGTACAAAAAAATCGGGCCACAACAACCAAGCCATCACATTTGAATAAAATATTCAAATTTTAGCTTGGTTAACCGATTAACCATTTTTAGTGTAAATCGGTTAACCGGTTAACCAGTGCGAAATTTGAATATTTCATTCAAATCCAGCACCCTTTGATCATTGATCTCATTTGGAATATTCTAGATTCATTTCCCTCTGAATTCTCTACATCATTTTGATCATTTCCTACCATAAACCCTCACTAATCACCACTCTTTTCCATTTCCCACCAAATTTTCAATTACCAAATCTAATTTGAATTACCAAAGCAAGCTCCATTCCACCAAATTCCCATACCTAAAGTCTTTAAATAGCACCCTAATTTCATTCATTCAACAAGCTTTTGAGAGCCAACAAATCTCTTGCAAATTTCTCCCCAAAAAACCAAAAATTCACTAAAGCTCTTTCTTCATTCTTTTGAAATTATCAAGAATTCACATTGAATTCTTGATTAACTTGAGCTAAACCTTCATCCTATTCTTTTCTTATTCATCAATTTCAGTAGATCTAGCTTGATTTGGTCCAATTTGAAGAAGTGATTTTGGTAATTCACTATTTTTCTTTTCTTTTAAAACCAATGAATTTAATCATTTTGACTATAATTCAAAAAATAAAAAGAACTAAACTCACTCAAATTGTTTTGTGCCTTTGTGCACTTTTGTTTGTTTTCTTTAAAAAGGTGTTGATTATGAGTCATTATTCTGTAGTCGGGTGCAAGTCTCTCAATCTCCATGGTTGTAGTTTGATGTAAATGAGTCTCTTGTCATTCGTGGGGGTTTAGTGGCATACTCGTTGATTTTATCTGAGTTGGCGCCCTCCCCATAATGATGTATGAGTCCATGCCCTCATTCTCATGGAAGATTTGTTAGGCTATCCACTTGAAAATGATGAATTCTCTTCACTTAATAAAATCAATTACAACCAACCATTTTCACTATTTGTACCATAAACTACGGGGTTTTGATCTCGCATTGCACTTTGTGGATACATAGGCATGAGGTGGTAAACCTCTCCAAACACAAAAATATTAAAAATAAATTCTTCTCTCATCCCTCCACTCTCTTATAACAAACGTTTTTCGTACCAAAAGCAGTAAATATTTCAAAGGGCTCCCATGGAGTACCACAAACATTTTGGGTGCGTAAAATCTTCCCATTGTGTAACTTATCCCCTTACCCGATTTCTTTGCTTGTTTCTTTTAGCTTTTTTCTTTTAGATTCATTAGGATTTATTCGCTCTTTTTTCCTTTTCCTCTTGGAATAAAATAAAAGCGCAGTGGTGATTCTGTTTACTTTGAGTTAAGTTAATCAATAGCTTACACTCATGTTTTTACCGCTATAGAAAAGTGGCGACTCTGCTGGGGATCTCCCTAAGTGGATTCATTCTACTTTGATTTATTTACTGTTTTGCTTTGATTTGTTTGTTATTTGTTTGTTCTGTTTCGGTTTTGGTGATCCTCTGTGATTGAGATAAATTCTAACCCGGATCTGAGTTGAACTTATGATAGGACGGCGATATTCGAAGCGATACACGATGGAGTAGTCCAAAGCGATATCAATTTGATAATCTCCACTCGGTTAGGCTCTCTTGGATTATTTTCGCCATAATGAGTAATCGTAATATGGCATTATTTTCCGACCTTAAGCTAATCATATTAAGGACCGTAGAACCATTAACTCATCCAAGCCAATTTAGGAACGTAGTGCAGAAACTATCCGGGTGTAAACCTGAGGTGGTTGTCACACGATACTACACTCGGATGAGGTCTATTTTAAGAGTATTATTGGTTAGGGAGTAATCCAACGTACCGATAATATTCTAAAGGTGGCTGTTAACTTCGGGTACCTCTGTTAGCACCCTTATGGTTTTCTGCAGGTACAATGAAGACAAAACCTTAGTACTTACCTGTGTGGGAGATGTTCTGCTACCTTGACTTCATGCTCGTGACTCCGAAACCAAAATCGTGTGCTTTGTGTGATCTTGTTTGTGGTTGTTGCATACATGCACTCAAGCATTCATGAGCATTGTTCTCGAGATTTCAAGGGACTCATATATACAATTGCAAAATTTCAAATGTTCATGGTTATGAATGTTGAAAGGAGGAATACAAGGAAGTATAGTTTTAAGAACCCTAATCTAGTAGAGTTGAGAAAGCTAGGGGCTTTAGGGGTTGACACCCAGAAGTTTCGAAAATGTTATGGAAAGCTCTTGTTTATCTTGGATACCAATGTACCAGAGGTGATTCTCCATACATTGGCTTAGTTTTATGATCCTTTGTATCATTGTTTCACCATTCCTGATTATCATCTTGTGCCGACTTTGGAAGAGTACTCTCATTGATGGGTTTACCTATTTTAGACAAGGAATTTCTTTTTAGTGGTTTAGAGAAGGAGCTTACGACCAAAGTCATTGCCAAAACCCTTTTTCTCAAAGAATCTGATCTTAGTGGGAAGTTTCTTCCAAAAGGAGGTTTTTGTGGTAGTAATGCTAAGTTTTTAATGAGGAAAGCTTCTACTTCTCTTACTTTGGGTCATAAGGATACATTTGAGGCTATTCTTGCTTTGCTCATTTATGGGATTGTCTTGTTTCCTAACTTAGATGGTATTGTGGACGAGAATGCCATTCAAATTTTCTTGAATAGAAATATGGTACCTACTTTGCTTGGAGACATGTATCATGCCTTTCATCATAGGACATCCAAAGGTGATGGAGAGATTATGTGTTGTGCGCCTCTACTCTATAGGTGGTTTATTTCGTACCTACCAAAGTTTGACGTCTTCAAGGATAATAGAGAGAAGCGAAAATGGTCTCAAAGGATTATGTCTCTTTCTCATAAGGATGTGACTTGGTATTTTTCCAATTATGATAATGGAGTGCTTATTGATGGTTGTGGAGAGTTTCCTAATGTACCTCTTCTTGGTACACATGGAGGAACTAGTTACAAGCCTATTTTGGCTAGGCGACAGTTGTGATATTGCTTGAAGGACATACCTAGCAACCTTTCATTATCCAGTTTCTTCTTTCTTAATGGTGCAGATCATGTAGAAATGAAGAAAAGGATTTCTCATTCTTGGCATGCGGTTCATCAGAAAGAGAAGGGTCAATTGGGAAGACAACACCTTGCTCCCTCTGAGTGTTACATCCAGTGGGTTTGATCTAGGGCTTCCAAGCTCAAGATGCCTTATCCACCTAATGAACCTTTGTTTCCTATACTCCCATTGTCTACTTTTCTTCCTCCCATTGATGAGAAGGTTGCTCTTCAAGAAGAATTGGACAAGATGAAGAAAGAAAAAGAAGAATGGTTACTTGAGAAGATGACAATGCAAGAGCAACTGAAGGAGAAAGATGATCTCATTGAGTTACTTGAGAGGCGTGTTACAAAGAGACCAAGAGAGGGTTTATTTTCCTTTAGTACTCCATCTACCATTCCTCCTACATCCGGTGCTTGGAAGGCCATTGTTGACCAGTTGGTGAAGCATAAGGAAGACATAGTGAATCAATACAAGAAAGAGATTAAGAGGATTCACATGAAGTACCAGCCGGGATTTGGATCTTCTTCAAACATGATCCCCTAGGCCTAGTTTACTTTTCTCTCATGTATTAGAATTGTTGAGACTTGTACTTCACTTGTAATCCTGACTTTGATTTTAATGAGAATGAGTTTTTAGTACTTCAAAAAGTGTTTCTTTTATAAATATTTCAATTTATCTTGTAGTCCTTTTAAATCTTTGCATTTGCATACGCATACCATGCATCATGCCCGCATTGGTCTTGCTTCTTGAGAGTTCTCCAGGGATCTTATGTTATTTCTTGGTCTTCATTCAGTTCTCCTGTCAAGCTGAATCACAAGGTTGATACTCGAGCTAATCAGAAGAAGATGTTGGAAGCCTTACAACAAGAGAATCACGAGTTGCGCGAGGAAGTTTCATCTCTGAAGGATAGCTTGGAAAGGATCACTGGCATGATGGAAAGCTTGGTGGCTGCTCAGAATCAGCCACCCCCTATTCCTATTTCTCTGATTCAACATACAGTCATCTATGAGATTATCACTGCATCGATTCCTACTAAAACTGTCATTTCTCCTCGCTACCACATGCCTTCCAACACACCATGGGGTATGCAGGTTGATTTCATTCCTACTGATTATCATCCTCCTCCTCATGAGACTGTTGCATTTAGTACTATTCATCCAGTGATGACTACTACACCTCATGTGATGCACACTACTCTGCACCATGATGAAATGATTTACCATGTTGAGCCCAGTGAGGGCGCTGGTGTGATTGAAAGACTTGGTGACTTTCAAGGCCGTTTTGCTGAGATACAGAAAGAGATGAAGGCTTTGAGGCATAAGGATTTGTTCGGTAAAGATGCTTATGATCTCTGTTTTGTTCCTAATGTCAAGGTTCCGTACAAGTTCAAGTTGTCTGAGTTCGAGAAGTATAAGGGTAATACTTGTCCTCTAATTCATTTGATTATGTATTCTAGAAAGATGTCTGCTCAGACAGACAATGATCAGCTTCTGATTCATTATTTCTAGGATAGTCTGACTGGTGCAGCCATGAGATGGTACATGAGTTTAGATAGCATCCAAATCAAGACTTTCAATGATTTAGGAGAGGCTTTTGTTAGGCAATACAAGTATAATGTTGATGTGGAACCGGACAAAGATCATCTTTGTGCTATGGCCCAGAAGGACAAAGAAACTTTCAAAGAGTATGTGCAAAGATGGCGCGAGCTAGCAGCTCAGATTGTTCCTCCTCTAGAAGAGAAAGAAATGATGAAGATCTTTTTAAAGACTTTAAGTTCTTTCTACTATGAGAATATGATTGCAAGTGCTCCTTCTGATTTCACTGAAATGGTGAGTATGGGGATACGACTAGAAGAAGGCGTATGTGAGAGACGATTGAGCAAAGAGAGTAGTACTAGCTCAAGTTCTAAGAGGTTCAACTTTGGTAAGAAGAAAAATGGTGAGACTAATGATGTGTCTCATGAAAGTTACAAAAGACTTCGTGGTCGTGAGAATCATCCTCATCAGCAACATGTAGCTTATGTAACTCCGATGATTAATGTGACTCCAACTGTGCCGGTAGCTCCAAAGTATCAGTCTCGCTATCAACAGCCTTATGTGCAACATAGTGGTAATCAACAGGGTCGTGCTAAGCCGAGCTTTGATCCCATTCCAATGTTGTATGCGGATTTGCTTCCATCTCTTATTGAGAAGAATCTTGTGCAAACACGTTCTCCGCCTCCAGTTCCAGAGTCTATCCCATGGTGGTATAAGCCAGAGGCTCACTGTGATTTTCATCAAGGTGCCTTGGGGTACGATATTGAGAATTGTTTTCCATTGAAGTTTGAAGTACAGACATTGATAAGGAGCAATGTTCTATCTTTCAATAATGTTAATCCAAATGTGAAGACAAATCCACTTCCGTAGTATGGTAATACGTCTGTAAACATGGTTGATGGTTGTCCTGGTTTGTTCAAGATTTATGAGGTCCGCCATATTCGAAGGTCTTTGGTTGAGATGCATGCTTTCTTAAGTGAATATCATGAAATTGATCACGATTATGCTGGATGTTGCATTTGTTCGGTGAACCCTCATGGTTGCGTGATTGTTAAGAGAGACATTCAAAAGATGATGGATGATAAGTTGATTGAAGTGACAGAGAAAAGAGAGGAGTATGATAATGAAGTGAATGTTATTTTACCTCAGTTCAATATTCCTGAGAAGGTTGTTCATGAGAATGTGGTTATTTCTTTTGATAGCCGCAAATATGTTGTTACTCCATTGGTGATCAATTTTCCTGGCCCAAAGTCGTATGAGTCTGATAAATTTGTTCCATACCATTATGAACTAAGACTTATGAATATTTGATGTGTAGGTGCTTTGGGTCTCCCAATCGCCTTTCAAATTTCATTGAATTTGGTTCAGTTTGCCTTGATTAATCGCTATAGTGTAAGACACTAAGCGGGTCCGGCTGCCTTTCAATTTTGGTTACTCTTTTGGTTGTGGTTGATTAAGTTCATCATATCACTATTATGTAAATATGATTATACTATTAATATTTTAGATTCTTGCAGTTTATTTGCTTTTGCTACTAACATTTAATTTCTTGTACCTTTATTGCTTTTATTTTATTATGCTTTATTGTGCTTTATCCATCCATTATCATGTTTATATTTCTTGCTCTTATTTTTTTTTGTGTTGATTTCCCTTTTGTCCATTTGGACACAAAATATTAATAAAGGATTAAATCTCTAAAAAAATTGTGATCTTAATCTTTGGACTATTGGTTACTATCCTTGAAATTAGAATGGAGTTTTGGACTTAGATTTTAGGACACCTCTCTTTTTCTTTGGTCTTCATGAAATTGGTATACTTGCCTTTGTTTGGCCATTTGCTATCTTATAAGGATGGAACTCTTATGCTCATAATTGGAAGTATCATCAAGTTTTAGTTAGATATTTCCTCCTTTATCTTCTTGTTTTCTTTTTTAGGATAGTCTCTTCATCTCCACTCATTCTTTAATTTTCAAAACTTCCCTCTTTTTCAAAGGATTCTTGTTTTTTTTCCAAAATCATCACCTCTTTAATAAACAAAACCTTGACTTTTGTCAAGTGGATTTTACTATTTTTATTTTCTTTTAAAACCAATGAATTTAATCATTTTGACTTTAATTCAAAAAATAAAAAGAACTAAACTCACTCAAATTGTTTTGTGCCTTTGTGCACTTTTGTTTGTTTTCTTTAAAAAGGTGTCGATTATGAGTCATTATTCTTTAGTTGGGTGCAAGTCTCTCAATCTCCATGGTTGTAGTTTGATGTAAATGAGTCTCTTGTCATTCGTGGGGGTTTAGTGGCATACTCGTTGATTTTATCTGAGTTGGCGCCCTCCCCATAATGATGTATGAGTCCATGCCCTCATTCTCATGGAAGATTTGTTAGGCTATCCACTTGAAAATGACGAATTCTCTTCACTTAATAAAATCAATTACAACCAACCCTTTTCACTATTTGTACCACGAACTGTGGGGTTTTGATCTCGTGTTGCACTTTGTGGGTACATAGGCATGAGGTGGTAAACCTCTCCAAACACAAAAATATTAAAAATAAATTCTTCTCTCATCCCTCCACTCTCTTTTAACAAACCTTTTTCGAACCAAAAGCAATAAATATTTCAAAGGGCTCCCGTGGAGTACCACAAACATTTTGGGTGCGTAAAACCTTTCCATTGTGTAACCTATCCCATTACCCAGTTTATTTTATTGTTTCTTTTAGCTTTTTGCTTTTAGATTCATTAGGATTTATTCGCTCTTTTTTCCTTTTCCTCTTGGATCAAAATAAAAGCGTGATGGCAAATCTGTTTACTTTGAGTTAAGTTAACCAATAGCTTACACTCATGTTTTTACCGCTACACTACTGATAAAAATAAATTGCAGAATCATTAAATATATAGCAATTGAAAGAAAACGTAAAGTAACTTAGTTAGATTAATCTAAGTATCAGTTACTTTCCATTAACTAGTACACAACAAAAAGTATTGTTGATATATCAGTAAGAATGAAGATTCAATATATCAATATTAATAGCATAGCAGATAGTATTTATAGCAGATAAAAATTTAAAACTATAACTAAATTAAATCTAACTGCAAAACAAAATTAAATTAAACTCACTAAAATTCAAAACTGAAATAAATATTCAAAATGGAAATTCGTAAACGACGGTAAATGCAAAAGTACGATGAAATAATAAAATTCATACTTAGAAAAACTGAAAAATAAATGACTCCTAATTAACTCGTTCTTCCCAACACTTAAAATCAACAGTGTCCTCACTGATAAAAGTCGGAGGAAAAACGGAACATAAATAAATTCGCTCTCTCTAGCCACATTAGTTAGAGTGTCAGTCGAGTCTGATAGAAAAGATTTGTTGATGGATATGATCAAACTGTTCGTTCACTAAATCCATAAATCCAAAGAAATCAGTGCATAGTGTATTGACATCATTCTGAAGGTTAGTCACTCGGTTATCTAAAGCATTGATGGAAGCAGTGTAGTCAACGGGTGGAGCTACAGCTATCACAGGTGATATGGATTCCGCATTGGATATATCCTCTAAATACTCATAAGGCTCAGGTGTCCGAGGGGTGATGGTGGATCAATATGTGGTCCATATAAGTCATAAAGCCAGTTATCCCGGTAAGGTAAGGTAAAAAGTAGGATAACCTCATTATTAATTAGGTAGTCAAAGTTTCCCGACCCAAGGTTTCCTATAATGCGTCTGTCAAAACATAACTCAATGTTCATGGGTTGGATGCCACCTAAAGGAATAAGATGGTTAATTGGTCGTCTTAGTCCTATGGCACTAGCGAAAATTATCACTAAGACACCTATCAGGAGAGGTGCAAGAGTGTCCTGTGCAAGGAGAATAAAGTTAGCTATCATAAAGGTAACACCATTAACAGGACGGCCTTGCGAGGCACAGAATAATAAGAAAAGCTCATCTCGGGACACTGTGGTATTGTTGTCCTCTTTTCCAAATAGGTTATGGGCTAGGATCTTGTAGAAATATCTGAGAGTTGGGTTATGGATGTTCTCAGAGAACATCTGGTCACGATCAGGGTCATCATTTCCAATGATGCTACCCCAAAAAATATTCAGTTCTAGGTCCATAAAGAGTTCTTACTGGGTGACAATAAAAATAAGTGGGCCACTGGGAAATCCCAAAAGGTCGGCTAATTCCTGGATAAAGCCTCAAATTTCCTTCTCTGGGCTCTACCTCTGAAATTAATATCCATGTAGTCTACTTGCATCGTGAGAATTAGGGCTAAACTAGACTAAGTTAGCCTATAAGTAAGTAGACATAAATAAGATGTTAGTAATGAACATGGAATTTTGTGATAGTAAGAATGGAGATAAATGAGAGAAATTAGGAGTAAAACAAAAGAATAAAAAAATAAAATAAATAACAATTAAAGTGCAAAATAAAATGAAAAGGTGGGTTGCCTCCCACTAAGCGCTGTTTTAAACGTCCTAAGCCTGACGAAGTTCTAATTCAACGCCAGCTTTCAAGTTCGACAGGAAGCTCTAATAGCTTAAGTCTAGACGTATAATCTATGTTATCTATGCAATGGTAATGCTTTAGATGTTGTCCGTTTACGATAAAAGGGTGATTAGATTTATTATTATTTATCTCTACAGCGCCACTCGGAAAAACTTTAGTTACTATAAAAGGTCCTGACCATCGAGATCTTAATTTACCCAGGAAGAGTTTAAGGCGTGTGATAACACTGAATTTCACCATGTTTCTGACTCCGATTTCGCATGCATTCTAATTTTTTATTGCTATTTTGTTATGTTATTACTATGTTTTTCTTTGTTTTCAGGTTTTTAGTTTAATCGGAGCCTCGAGCGAGAAAAGGAACGAAAAAGGAGCTGAAAAGAGCAAAAATCAAGTAATTCAGCATTTTGCACTTGTGGCACCCACTGTAGCTGGCGCCATGGGGTCAGAAGTGACGTGGACACGTCTCCACCTCCCCTCAACTTCCATGTTCCCCATGATCTCCACTACCTCCCTTCATTTTGCACTCATGGCAGGCACCATGAGGGTGTGGCGTGCGCCACAAGGCAAAATGAAGTTCCCTCCCTTTTTCAAATGCAAGGGCATCCATGTCTTTTCATACTATCATCTTGCCTATAAATAGGACTTTAGTTTTTTGTTTTTCTTCATCCAGACTTAGAATTATTAGGCATATATCGGTTATAAAAGTAGTAACCGCTTCACATCAGAGTGTTGCTACAATCGAGTGATCAAGTCTGTATACGTCTGTGTGATCGAGTCTTGGAGCACTTTGGAAGGAAGTTAATCTTGCCGCCATTTTAATTCCACTTTGTATTTTACTTTCCGCACTACTTTACTTTATTTAATTTCCGCACTGGTTTACTTTATTTAATTTCCGCACTCGCACTACTTTATTTAATTTCCGCACTGCTTTACTTTTATTTAATTTCTACACTGCTTTACTTTTATTTATTTCCGTACTCGCACTAATTTTATTTATTTTCCGCACTCACACTACTTTCATTTATTTACGCACTCGCACGACTTTCATTTATTTCCGCACTCGCACTAATTTTTTTTATTTCCCGCACTCGCAATTTACTTAATTTACTTTCCGCACTTGTACTAAATACCTTTTATGAAAAATATTAAAATGAACTTTTACTTTACCATGTCTACCTAATTTTATAAAGGTTAGAATGTAAGGATCATAATTGAACCGATAATCTGTACAATTGTTTGTAGAAACACTTAAGGGCTATTTTGACTTTCAATATAAGTTTTCCTGTTTTTAAAGTTCCGTTGGGTAAGATCGAAAGCCGTCCAACACCTATTTAAACTTAATTGTTTTTAACTATTTCAAAAACAGGCAAAAGCGCTTTGTTCAATTTATTAGGAGTTTTTAGATTAAAAAGAAAAGAGATTTTAAAACTATTTTCGGACGCGTTAAGAAGTTTAGAGTCTGGTTCGTGAGAACCTCTTTTTGCTAGAAAATCCAGGTCAAAATACATTTCAACTTAGTTAAGATACTATATTTCTTAAAAATAGGTTTACTACTCTAATGCAATGCACGCCTTTTATCCGTGACAATATGAGGGTTTGATTAGGGAGTACAACTCAGTTCTGATGACGCAAAGTGACAGTTCCCGTTAAATTAGTTATTTTCAAAGTAGAAAACATTGCCCATAAGTAGTTCTATTAGCAAGTACTTGATTATCACTTGATTATGTGAATTGCATTCGAACCTGTCTTTATCAATTAATTTAAATTTACTATTTTATTTATCATTCCGCACTCTTTAAAACCATTATTTTCAATTGCCTTAGATACACACCATAACAACAGATAACGATAGATTGACATTTGGTCTTTGTGGATTCGAAAATCTTTTATATTACTCTGACGAGTTCGTACACTTGCGAAAAACACGCATCAAGTTTTTGACGCCGTTTCCGGGGACAAATTTCGTCTAATTCCGTACCCTGTAGTTATACCGTTTAGACTAAGGTTGTTACCTATCAGTCAATGCGAAAGACTCACAGTACCAGAAGCTTAGTAGACCCTCTAGCTGAACCTGAACGTTACGCTAGCACACGTTTATTCTTCCATAGAATTAGGGGAGCTATGGCCGAAGATCAAAATCGAAGACCTCTTAAGGATTTCGCCCAACCATCCAACGAGGAACCTAGTTCCAGTATAGTAAACCCCGTCATCCCAGCTAATAATTTTGAACTTAAACCCTCCTTGATGCAATTAGTACAACAGAGACAATTTGCAGGTCTTGCTACCGAGAACCCAAATCCACATTTAAAAAACTTTCTGCAGTTAGCAGACACCTTTAAAACCAATGGAGCCCCTCCTGAGGCGATCCGCTTAAGATTATTTCTTTTTTCCCTTAGAGATAAAGCCCTATCATGGTTAGATTCCCTTCCACCCAATTCCATAACAACTTGGGAAGCCCTTAGAAGAGTTTTCCTTGCTAGATATTTTCCCCCGAGCAAGACCGTTGTTCTTCGAAACCAAATAAACAGATTTACCCAAAACCAAGGAGAATCGTTGTTTGAAGCCTGAGAGAGATATAAAGAGCTATTAAGAGCATGCCCACATCATGGTTTATTGGTTAATCATTCAAACCTTATATAATGGACTTCACTATAACACTAAGATGACCATCGATGTTGCTGCAGGTGGTGCACTGATGAACAAACCTTACTCTGAAGCTAGCGCCCTTATTGAAGATATGGCCCAAAACTATCAATCATGGGAGTAGAAAGAGCAATAGTGGAAAAGAAGGAAGTCCAAGGAGGAATACACGAGTTAAGCTCTATAGACATGATACAAGCTAAGATAGACGTGTTGGCCCTTAAAGTCGAACATATGTATACAACCCCGAATATTGTAGTTGGAGTTTCGTTGAATTGTTGTTATATGTGGGACGCAAGGACACCAATCTGCAGAATGCAGTTTGTTAAATGAGACCAGCTCTGAACAAGTAAACTACACCCAAGGGAACCCATTTTCAAACACCTACAACCCAGGATGGAGTAATCACCCAAACTTCTCCTATAAAAATAATAACCCTATCCAAAATACCGCACCGCCGAGACAACAAGGTTACCAAGCCCCGAGATCAAATACACCTATGCAACCTGTGCCCCCAAAACCGAGCCTTGAAAAAATTATGGAAAATTTTATTACCACTCAAACTCAACAAAACAAAGAATTTATAAACCAAAATGTTCATGTTAACGAACTGATTACCCAGTTAGGGACCAAGGTTGACCAAATAATCACTCACAATAAGATGCTTGAAACCCAGATCTCTCAGGTAGCTTTAAACCAAGCCCCTCAGACTACCCCTGGAGGACAATTCCCTGGACAACCTCAACAGAACCCTAAAGGGCAAGCAAACGCCATTACTCTACGAAGTGGGACCGCTTATGAGGAACCCTTTAACCCAAGATCAAGTGAGCTCGAAACTTCTATGAGAGATGAAGAGAAGGAACCATAGGAATCTGAAAAACAGGGAAGTCAAGAAAAAGGAGAAGAACCTAAAAACAAAACCTATGTACTACCCCCATGTCGCTCCCGAAGATTTGCATCCCGGTACAAGCGCGAACGGCCGGCGAAAAGAGAAATGAAGATGAAATGAATAAAGTCGCCAGCTAGGCATTTTTATCCCGAGGGAAAGGTAATGCTGCATAAACCTAGAAGAAGATGGATAAGACGGTTGTGAACCAGAGAAACTGAGAAAGGGGGTTGGTTACAACCTGGGAAGGTATTAGCACCCAGATTGTCCGTCATACTCGACGGGATCCACTCTTCAAAGTTTGTGTTTAAAAGGGGCAAGGTATGTGTTATCTGTGTGCAAAAGCTGGAAAAGAATATACAAGTGTCAGTGCAAAAGGGAGTGAAATGCTCAGGACTGAGGCTTTGAAAAGAATGCTGAAAGAGGTGGGAAGACACAGAGACTTTTGTTCGATAACGGTTAAGCCTACGTATCCTCTCGTGCAATGAGGATGTCAGAACACTATAGTTCGACTCAAAGAGACTGAAAGATAAATTGACTGTGAACTGCTTGCTTGTCTATGCTCAAGTGTACGACTCGTCTGGCTCGAGTGCTAACTGTCTTGCATTAGACCAAAGAAGCAAGTTCTCGTTTGTGAATGAGTGTGATGAGAAACGAATCCCGGAGGAGACGATTATTATTTGTTTTTTGTGTTTTCAGTTTTTTATTATTTTTGGTGTTTTGCATAAGTTAATGAGTTTAAGCCTAAATCAAGGGCTTGTAAACTCATTTTATCCTCCCTGATTAGGGATAATGAGCCTACTTAAGTATGAGATAAGCATCTCAACTTAATTACGATGATGATGTAGGATTAAGATCATTAACCTACTTGTGATTATTTAGATGTTTTTTGGTTTTTGTTTAGTTTTAAGTAATGAGTTTAATCTCTAATCACAAATTAGTGGACTCATTACACCATCCTAATAGAAGGATAATAGATGAGAACACTTAAGCTGAGGAAGATACCTCAACTTAATCCATGGTTAGGGATTAAATTCATTATATAACAAACCTTCATTAAATGGATTTTAATTAAAGGTGGGATTAAGAAATGGATTTTATGGTTTGTAAGACAACTTGAGGAGGACTTGACCATTAAACACTAGGGTTAGTCCTTCTTAACCATAAGGAAGAATTAGAACCCTAATGTAAGGCCCAAGTTACAAGATAAAGTCTTGATGGTTATTAAGATGATTTGATTAAGAGGTTTAAACAAATTAAAGGTTTAACACTTAGGATTAAAGTTATACACTCCATCCTAAGAGAAAGATGCAAGCATAACCCTTATTCCAAAGTCCTAAAACTTTAAGAGTTTAATCTCTGATTATTGAGATGAGAAGAGAGACTCAAGGAGACTCAAAGGTAAAAGACTAAGGGGGACTATAAACAACCCTAAAAGTTATCATGCTTGGGTATCCTATGGTTTGTTAGGCTTAAGAGAAAGGATCTTCAAGGCCACCAATGGAAGAAGCAGATGAAGAGAAGGAGAAAGAAGAACAAGTTACTTACTTCCTGAAGAAGATAAGTAACTTGAAAGAAAGAAAGTGAGAAGGATGGAAAATAAGTGAACAGGTTCACTTCAAATACATGTAAGAATGCATATGAATGAGGTAAGAAGAGGTGGTAAGTGAAGGCAAATCGACTTCCCAAATAACTTACCAAATGTACCTGAAATGTTAGTATGAATGCATAAGACATAAAGCATAAAGAAATGAATTGAAATGAGATGCAAAGACCAAAGTCAGAAGTGATTATTCAATGCAAATTTCATATGAGATGATTCAAAGTCATACAAGATGCATATGAATGATCATACAAAGATGAGATGCCATGAAAGCATGTTTAGAAGTTTGAAAACACGTGGATGTTCATGAAATGTAATGGATGAAAAGCATGGCAAATGAATGAAGAAATGATCAAGAAATGTTCAATCATGTCTTAAGATGTCTAATATGTCATATGAATGCATGAAATGTCATGGCAAGTTTATGTAAAGATGCATATGCAAGGTGAATGCAAAAGAACATGAGAAATTAGGGTTACATGGACATGTGAGATGCAAATGGATAAAACAGAAGCAAATGACATGATAAAAATTTACAATCAATCTCAAACAAACCCTAATCCCATATTAGGTCACACCCCAAAGGAGAAGGTCAGAAGCCTAACCAATCAAAAGTTATGATTTTCCTAAGTTTTCTAGGGTTTTTGGGTGATTCAAAGGGAAAAATGCAAATCAAATTGAAAATTCAATATAAATTCATGAGGAAAAATACCTATAAACTACATGCAATATGTAACACAATGCAAAAAGAATCAACTTCAAACTCTTCTTTGTTAGGCATAAATTATTTTTCAAAGTTAGGGTTCAAAATTATGATTTTTATGAACCTTAATTCAAAGAAAATTGGCAAACTATGATCAAACCTAAAAAGAAATTTATGTGAAGAGTTTGAAAATGTTCCTAAATGCATTGGGATGATTCATGATATTTTTGGTGATTTTTAGAAACCTAAATGTATTTTTAATTAATTAAAATACTTTAATTAATTAAAAATTACATTTAAATATTTTAAAAATGCTTTTTTTAATGCAAAAAATAAGATAAAATTATTTTTGGATGAAGAAAAATATTTAAATTCAGAATGCAAAAGAAAATATTTTTTTAATGTTTTTTGATATTTTAAATAAATTATGCAAGAAAATGCAATAAAAATGAAATAAAAATGGAATAAAATGGAAGTATGAGGATCAGATGGCTGAGATTCAAATTGGAAAAGGGAGAGTTGATTGTGTGCGTCATCCAAGGGCTGACATTTAAATTGGCTAATTAAACTGATTAAATTAATTAATTAAAATTAGGGTTTAAGTGAAATGATCTTGTCCACTGAAACACGCGTTAAACTAATTCCAAGGGCTGAGATTCAAACTGGGGAGATTAACCCTAATCCTAACCCTAATTACTTTCAGGTGACCGGAGCAAGCTCCGGTCATCTTCTCTAGCGAGCTGTTCATGCTATCTTCTTCCCTAGGCTACCCCAAACCCCCCAAATTCTCCATAATCAACCCCCTAATCATTCTAAACAAGAATCAGGCCACAAACCACATTTATTTTGCATCAAACGCACGAATTGAAGAAAAACATTTTCAGATCTAAAAGTTTCAGAACATCAATACATCCTGGTTTCTCAACCATTTTCAAAAATAAACATATCAGGATGATCAGCTAAACATGTAGAATCATATTTTAACTTAAATAGCAAGTTCTGGAAAAAAACGTTCATCATAGCTACATGAGTTGAAGCTTTGTGTTCTTGAGCTTTCTGACCTCTTTCTTGGTTCAAACCAACCCCAATGAGCTCCCTGATGATGATGAGGAGCTAAGAACAAGCTTGTGTGGCTTGGTTTATGAGTTTCAGTTCTTCTGCTCCAAGAATCGTGTTTTGATTTGGCTGTGTTTTAGGGCTTTTCAGTGGGTGGTTTATGTTCTATGAGTGATTTGAAGATGATTGGTGAAGTTTGTTTTGAAGTTTGATGGCTGGTTTTTGAAATTCGAAGAGAGGAAGTTTTTGATGGATTTTGTGAAATCTGAGTGTTGGGATGATTCAGGCTCTTGTGTGTTATGAAATGGCTTGCATAATGTTTGTTTAAGCCAATGGGATTGATCAGAAAGTTGTTGTGGCATAGGCTGATTGGTATGGGGTGTTTTGCAAAAAAGTCAATTTTTGTGTACTTGAGGTATGGGCCCTGGCATGTCTTGCTTTTTGGGGTGTCTGGCCTCAACAAGATTCATAGAGAGCCATAGAATCAGTTTGATGCAGCTGGCACAAGTGGATGAAAGGATCCAATGCATTTTGCAAATTTTGAGAGTTTTGGCCCTTTTGAGATTTCTTGAAGTTCAAGCCATGAAAACCCTAGGTTCAATGCACAATTCTGATCTTTTGAGGTCCATTTGACATGTTGTAAAGTGTTTGTGCACATTAGAAGTCATTAGAATTCTTGAACATGCCAAAATGAAAAATCCCTCTTTGACATGAAACTTGAAATTATCGGATTTTTGCCAACTTTAAAAGGCCATATCTTGAGTTCTATGATGAATCAAGACATGTTCTTGTACTTTTTAAAAATGGAAAGACCCAATCTACAACTTTCATGACCAAGAATGTTTCATTTGAAGCATTTTTGGTTATGAAAGAGGAGGTTGAAAAAATTTCCCAAAATGGAAAGTTTGCATTTCAAGTCATTTCCAAAAATGGCAAGTTTGCAATAGGCTCAAAATTCTTCAATCTTGTGAACTTACAACTACTTCTAAGATCAAATAAAGATCATAGAACTTCAACTTGATGAAAATAACCCTTTGGTTCCATTGTTGGGAGCCTCATAATATTTTGACTTAACTTGCTCAGGAAGTTACCTAGTGAACATATGACTTCCACAATGAATTTCTTCATCAAACTTGGTACACATGATCTTTATAGAATATTAAGAACATTAGAAACAAGAATGGACCAAAATTTTGGAGTTAAAGCCACTGAAACCAAAACCCTAATTTTGGTCATCTGTGTAGTGAAAACCCTAGCTCTGCTTCCATGCCTTTGCCAGTTCTTGTGATCTCCTGACTTTCATGAACTTTGAGGAGCATAATATGATGATAGAACACACATGGACCCTCTTGGAAAGCTTTGAGGCCTTTGGGATGGCTCAAATAGATTCTTGGATTGCTCATATCACAAACCCTAGATGCAAATGAACTTGAACTATGAAGTTGAAACAAATATGCAATATGATGTGTCATGCTTATGTTTATGCAAAGATGAAAGATCACAAGCCATAGTGTGATAAAGAGTGAGGGAAAATTTGGGGTGTTTACAGCTGCCCCTATTCAAGCATGAGTTAGCTGTGCAGGATGTAAGCACCTGGCTTATCAGACAAACAAGATAACATGTGGTTGAATACCAAAGACAGTCCAAAATTTGCACTCGCTGGATGGAAGAAGAAAAGGGATATAAATTGAAAAAGATAGTATAGTATGATTATCAAATGAAGGCGATGGAGGATGACCATCGAGCAGAGTACGACTATTGGGGATAAAGCAATGACGGGGACGACCGACAAGCTAGGGAAATAAGGATACCATGATGGGGACGACCATCAGGCTCGGAAAGTGAAATAAACAACGACGGGGACGGCCATCGGTTTAAAGAATAAATGAAATAAATGATGAGGGACGGTCATCAAAGGTGAAGGACGATCACCTAACAGGGGACGACTGCTCTTTATCATGACATAGGACGAATGTCGGATAGAAAAGGGTCAACGATGGGGCGGCCATCGGATAAAACATGATGAAGGACGATCATCAAAGAGGTGAAAGACGATCACCTGGCAGGGTACGGCTGCTCTCGGGGTTTATCATGACATATGACGAATGTCGGATAAAAGGATCAACGATGGGGACGGCCATCGGATGAAATGATGAGGGACGGTCATCAAAAGGTGAAGGACGATCACCTAGCAGGGGACGGCTGCTCTTTATCATGACATAGGATGAATGCTGGATAGAAAAAGGTTCCACTAATGGGGAGTCCGTTGGGGAAGGGGATGAGGGACGGTCATCCAAAGGTGAAGGACGATCACCTAGAAGGGGACGACTGCTCTTTATCACGACATAGGACGGATTTCGGGTAGAAGAAAATTGTTTTGTCGGTGACTTACTAGGAAACGGTTAACACAGACGAGTGCTTATGCTTAAGAATAAAAGGTATAAGTGTTTGACGATGTGCATAGATTAAATATGCGGAAGAGCATCCTTAGGACCATGATACGGACGAGTATCGATAGAAACAAACGCTGATGCGTGTTCAGAGATGATGATACGGACGAGTACCAACTGGTTAACAAAGAACACGGACGAGTGTCAGATCTGTTGAGGAGTGATATAAACAAAGATACGAACGAGTATCAAAGACTTCTGTATAAGTATGAGTGAGTATTGGTTTGTTGGTGAAGTATGAGCAAGAGTGTTTGTCTTGCTGGGGAATGCGTGACACGGACGAGTGTCAAATAAATATTATATATAAACAAGCATCTGTTTTGGGAGTGTAAAGGAGATGTTGTGGCTTTCTGTGGGGATAGGACGACACAGACGGGTGTCAAAAAGAACATGTTATGAACAAGTATTTGTTTTTGAGGGTGCAAATGGGACGCTTTGGCTTTTATGTGCAGGGGTGTATTTGTATATTGCTGATGAAATATTAATGGTAATTGTAGGCGACTGGCTCGAACCTGGATTGTGATCATGCAAATGTTTGATTTGTGCTGTAATGCTCCATATTAGACGGAATGCTACACTTATTTGGTGAATATGATGCAAATGCTATGATTATGCAAGAGAGAAATCGATCCGGGAATCGGATCCCGCTGGGATAAAGATCTCTGGCTGATCCGTTCGGAGGGATGTCCCGGCTGGGGAAGAGATTATTGGTAGATCTAACTGCAAGGAGAACTCAGCTTGGGGAAATAGATCGTTGGTAGATCTATCAGTAAGGAGAACTCAGCTTGGGGAAATAGATCGTTGGTAGATCTATCAGTAAGGAGAACTCAGCTGGGGAGAAGGAAGCTTCGGCAACTCCGCTGGGAAAGTATGCATGCATTGTTCTCTTGGGGAGAGACTAGAAACTCTGTGGGGAGACAACTCCATTAACCTTGCTGAGATCTGGCACTCTGGTGGGAAATAGGAAATTCCTTGCTCTCCTTGTTGTGAAGTAAATGTCAGGTACTGCTTGGGAAGGTGATAACTTCTGGGAAGCAGCATGTTTGGGATGCCATGCTTGGTGTGCCCCATGTTGTGTATTGAATACCTACATCCTGTTAAGATAAAGGAAACACACAAGTATCCCGAGGTATCCCTAACCAGATTCCGTCATAGGAGTTAGATCTTCCTGAAAGTAAATATATTTCCTGCAAGCATTTATTAAAAATGGCCCATTTGCTTTATGCGAATATTGTATCATGAACATTGGACATTTTGCAAACGAAACAAAAATGTACAAGACGAGATGTGACTGAAAACTCTGATTTTATTAATTTTGGGTGCCCTGAATTGGCGAATACAGTTAAGGAAACAAATCCCCTGAAATAAGGAGATTGCTATAAGTTGGGAAAAATAAAAGTGTTGGCAATGTTGATGACGACGTTCCAGTGAACTTTCTTTGCTATGACCTGTATGACCTTGACGTTCTTCTCATCTTTCTTTCTGAAGAAGGTTGATTCTGACTGATGCTTTATCCTTTCGAAACTTGCTGTGTTGTGAGTGATACAAACGAATTCAGAATGCAGTTGTTCGCTTATTCCCTGATTTTGCTAGGATCGCCCTTCCGGGTTTTCAATCCACCGGGATACCCATTTTTGCCTGGCTGTCCAATACGGCTTTTCAACTCAGCGGGTGTACATATTTTTTTTATTCTTCCCTTAGTTTTTCCCGAGTCTTTTATTCTGTTTTTGACTCGCCGGGATGCCCTATTTTTGCCTGGACTTACATTCTGTTTTTATGTCCAGCGGGTCTTTTTATGCGAAGTATTTTTTAACTCCATCTGAATTCACAGGGGATAAGAAATCCTCGCCATCCATAGTAGTGAGCATCAGTGCTCCACCAGAGAAAACCTTCTTTACTATGAATGGACCGTTGTAGTTTGGAGTCCATTTTCCCCTGTGATTTATATGAGGAGGAAAGATTCTTTTCAGCACAAGATATCCCACTTGGTATTCCCGAAGCCTGACTTTCTGATCGAAGGCTTTCTTCATTCTTTTCTGATATAACTGCCCATGACTGATAGCAGCTAATCTCTTCTCTTCGATCAAATTCAGTTGATTGTACCGAGACCAGACCCACTCTTCTTCGTCCAGCTTTACATCCATCATTACCCGTAAGGAGGGTAGCTCAACTTCAACAGGTAGGACTGCCTTCATACCGTACACAAGCTGATAAGGTGTTACCCCAGTAGACGTTCTGATTGAGGTTCGATACCCATGTAAGGAAAATGGTAGCATTTCATGCCAGTCTTTATAAGTAACCACCATCTTCTGCACAATCTTCTTGATGTTCTTATTAGCTGCCTCAACAGCGCCATTCATCTTTGGCTTGTAAGGAGAAGAGTTGTGATGTTGGATTTTGAAGTCCCGACAAAGTTCTGCCATCATTTTGTTGTTCAAATTGGAACCATTATCAGTAATGATTCGCTCGGGAACTCCATATTGACAAATGATGTCTCTTTTCAGAAATCTAGCTACCACTTGTCTGGTGACGTTTGCATACGAAGCTACTTCGACCCATTTGGTGAAGTAATCAATGGCTACCAGGATGAATCTGTGGCCATTTGAACCAGTTGGCTCGATCTTCCCAATCATGTCAATGCCCCACATGGCAAAGGGCCGAGGTGAAGACATCACGTTCAAAGGATTCGGCGGTACATGCACTTTATCTGCGTAGATCTAACATTTGTGGCATTTTCTGGCATAGGCACAACAGTCTGCATCCTTTGTGATCCAGTAGTAGCCTGATCTTAATAACTTCTTAGACATTGCATGTCCTCTAGCATGGGTACCGAAAGAACCTTCATGTACCTTGTGCATCAGCAGTTCTGCTTCTTTCTTGTTAACACATCTGAGCAGGACCATGTCAAAGTTTCGCTTGTATAATGAATATTAGCATTAAGGAAGAAACTACGAGCCAACCTTATTAGTGTCTTCTTATCATTGGATGATGCCCCAGGTGGGTATGTTTGATCCTCTAAGAAGCTTTTGATGTCATGGAACCACGACTTGTCATCACTAGCAGTGTCCACAGAGAATACGTATGCTGGTCGGTCCAGTCTAGATACTAGAATTCGAGGCACATAATTGGCAGTTTGAACCTTGATCATGGAGGAAATGGTAGCTAAAGCATCTGCGAACTGATTTTCGTCTCGAGGGATGTACTCAAGTTTGACCGTTGTGAAGAAAGTCAATAATCTCCTCGTATAGTCATGGTATGGAATCAGGTGCTCTTGGTGAGTGTACCATTTGTCGTTGGTCTGATTGATTACCAAAGTTGAATCCCCAAATACACTCAAAGTCTTGATCCTAAGGTCAATGGGTTCCTCAAGACCCATGATACAGGCTTCATATTTAGCTTCATTGTTAGTGCAGGCAAAGGTGAGTTTTGCCGAGAAAGGCATATGAACTCCTTTAGGTGTAATGAGCACTGCACTAACCCCACGACCATTCACATTGACAGCCCCATCAAACATCATTGTCCACTCTTCTTCTGGGTCAGGCCCTTCAGTGTGAACTGGATCTTCATAATCCTTCTCTTTTAAGTACATGATTTCTTCATCGGGGAAGTCAAATCTCATGGGTTGATAATCATCAATGGGTTGTTTAGCTAGATAGTCAGACAGTACACTGTCCTTGATGGCCTTTTGAGATGTGTACTGAATTTCATACTCTGTCAGAATCATTTGCCATCTTGAAACCCTTCCGGTGAGTGTTGGCTTCTCAAATATGTACTTGACAGGGTCCATCTTTGAGATCAATAAAGTAGTGTGAGTCAGCATATACTGTCTTAGTCGGCGAGCAGCCCACGCTAAAGCACAACAATTTTTCTCGAGCAGTGAATAACATTGTTCAAAGTCGGTAAACTTTTTGCTTAGGTAGTATATTGCATACTCTTTTCGACCAGACTCGTCATGCTGGCCCAACACACACCCCATTGACCCTTCTAATATTGTCAGGTACATCAGGTCTTCCTTCAATTGGAGGCATAAGAATCGGAGGTTCTTGCAGGTACTCCTTGATCTTGTCAAAAGCCTTCTGGAAATCTTCGTTCCACCTTACTATTTTTTCCTTTCTTAACAATTTGAACAAGGGTTCACAGGTTGCAGTGAGGTGAGATATGAACCTTGATATGCAGTTCAATCTACCCAAGAACCCAAACTTCTTTTTCAGTCCTAGGTGTAGGCATCTCTTGAATGGACTTGACTTTGTCGGGATCAACCTCAATTCCCTTTTCACTTATAATAAATCCCAACAACTTACCAGAACGTACCCCGAATGTGCATTTGTTGGGGTATAGCTTCAGCTGATACTTTCTCAGACGCTTGAACAACTTTAGCAGATTTACCAGATAGTCTTCTTCAGTAAGGGACTTGGCAATCATGTCATCCACGTAGCATTCAATTTCCTTGTGGATCATATCGTGGAATAACGTTACCATAGCCCATTGATAAGTGGCACCAGCTTTCTTCAGTCCAAAAGGCATTACCTTGTAACAAAATGTGCCCCAAGGTGTGATGAAGGTTGTTTTCTCCATGTCTTCGGGTGTCATTTTGATCTGATTATACCCAGAAAATCCATCCATGAATGAAAACACCGAGAACTGAGTTGTGTTATCAACCAATACATCAATATGAGGTAATGGGAAATCATCCTTCGGGATGGCTCTGTTCAGGTCCCGATAATCCACACACATACGTACTTTGCCATCCTTCTTAGGAACTGGAACAATGTTAGCGACCCACGGCGGGTAACTAGTTACAGCAAGGAAACCGGCGTCCCACTGTTTTTGTACTTCTTCCTTAATCTTAATGGCCATATCTGGGTGAGTACGGCGTAGCTTTTTCTTTACTGCAGGGCAATTTTCTTTCAATGGTAGCTTGTACATGACAATATCCGTATATAGACCTGGCATGTCTTGATAGGACCAAGCAAAGACATCGACATATTCTCGAAGCATGTCAATAAGTTGTTCTTTTACTGAAGCTTGCAGACTGGCCCCAATCTTCACTTCTTTCAAATCCTCCTCGGTACCAAGATTAACTGTTTCAACCTCCTCCTGATGAGGAATAATCACTTTCTCTTCTTGCCTCAACAACCTGGCTAACTCTTCAGATAACTCATAGTCTTCTTCAACCCCTTCATCGGGTTGATTAATTGGATTGTCGAAGTCATACAAGGTCATAGCAGTGTTGTTGTCGGTGCAATCTGGAGGATAATCTCTGCAAGGGTTGAGATTTGTTCGTTTTGGTGATCAATTTTAATCTTGTTTAGAAAAAGTATAAATGAAATTAGTTATTTTGAAAACATTGCCATTTTATTGTTTTGTACAAAAGTTAAAAATGAAAAGACAGTGAGCGAAAGAGAGAATTGTTTGCAAAAGATGTCTGATATTCATTGATATTCCATTTGCACAAAATTACAAATATGGCCCTATTACAAAATGAGTCCTGACACCTTGGGCAAGTTGCAGGACTTGATGCATGCTGAAAAAAGCAGGAAATAATAATTACTCTGCAGGAGTAACACTTATAATTTCCTAGGAAGACCAGTTAAGTACTTGGTGACCCGGGATCCTTGGACGTATCCAACTCTCCAGGTTGAGGTCGCTTTCCGCCTCGTCTTCCAGGTTATTGACAGCATCTGGGGTGAGCATCCCCCACTGATGAACTTGGGCTCCTTAGCAGCCTCTTCTTGATCTTGTTGGAATGGTTTGTAACCTAAACCGAATATGTCCTCCTTCTTCTCCACCAGTGGCAGATTGCCCCAGCCTTGGGCATTTCCATCTTCAACAACCTTCAGGGCTTGCTGATAGGAGACAATTGAAGTACCCATCCTATCCTCCTGGGATGCAGCAAATACTTCAGTCGTCGCCTCATTGACGTTCAGTGCTTCGAACCCTTGGCTCATGGTTTCATGGATTTCACCATCCATATCAATGTATTTGTATGTAGCCAGATGGATAACAAAGATATCCTCCTCACCACAGATGGTGATAATTTGTCCTTCCCACTCATATTTCAATTTCTGGTGAAGGGTCGACGTAACTGCGCCAGTGGCGTGAATCCATGGTCGACCCAACAAACAGCTGTAGGTCGGCTGAATGTCCATCACATAGAAAGTAGTCTGAAAGACTTGCGGACCGATTATCACAGGAAGCTCCACCTCTCCAAGAATAGACCTCTTGGAGCCATCAAAATCCCTAACCACCAGATTGCTTGGTCGGAGATCTAATCCATCATATTCGAGCTTGACAAGAGCCTTCTTTGGCAAGATATTGAGTGAAGACCCAGTGTCAACAAGAACATGTGAGAGCACATCCCCTATACACTCCAAAGTGATGTGTAAAGCTTTGTTGTGGTGACGTCCTTCCGTTGTCAAGTCAGCATTGGTGAAACCTAACCCATGGCTAGTATTAACATTAGACACCACTGTCTCGAGCTGATTCACTGTGATCTCCTCCGGCACGTAGATAGTGTGCAAGACTTTAAGTAGTGCATCCCGATGAGCTTTGGAACACAACATCAGAGATAAGATGGAGATCTTGGAAGGAGAGTGCAAGACTTTAAGTAGTTCATCCACATCTTGATCAAAGAATGATTTATGGGTCTCTTTTGGTACAGGTTCTTCAGGTGCCACACTTTTACCTTTGGCCTTGGCAACAGCCTCTGCCTCAGCATTAGTCTTTGGAGCTTGTGACGCGAAGAGGCGTCCGGTAAGGGTGAAGCCCCCTCCTCCCCCGACATTATCCACTTGTGGTGTGTGAACCGAAGAATCAAGAAGGACTCTTTCTCCGTTGCAGTAAAGGTCTGAACCATAGTGCCATGGTACATCATTGTCTTTATCATATGGAATGGGCCTCGACACCGTGATAGTGACTGGACTAACTGCAACAGAGGTAGGCACTGTTATTGTTTGTGGATCATAAAAGATGGTGACAGGACTTCTGATTGATGTTGGTGATGATTGACTGAAGCTTGGTTGTTGCTAAAATTGTTGCTGAGATTGTTGTTGATAATTGTTGGAAACAGGGACCGTTGCAGGGTCGTAATAGATGGTAACTGTGGAGACGTTGTTGGTGGTGGTTGTTATAGTTGTAGAAGTGGATGTAATTGAACTATTGTTTGTTGAAGTGATGTAAGAGGTGGTTGTTGATTTTGTAGACGAGTTTGTAGGAACAATTGTCTTTGCAGTTGTAGGAGAAACATTTGATGTTGAAAAAGGAGTTGCTGGTGTTGTAGAAGCGGTTGTTGTTATTTGTAGGATACCCTCTTTGATCAAGCCATTGATTCCATTCCTCAAGCTTGCACACCCATTAACGGAAACCTTGCAAGATTCACAATAGGTCTCACAACCTGGAAACACCTGGCATTTTAAAAGTTGGGCCTTAACCTCTACCAGAGATGTTTGAATACTTGTAGTATCTTCAATTAAATTCATGGGTGAGCCCTCCTCTATTGCATTTAACATTGGCCCACCATGGTTGGGCATAGGATTCTTCGTGACATTAGGAGGTGGTGCAAAATTTAGGGCTTTTGAATCTACCAGATCTTGGACCTTCATGTATAAATCCCTGCACTTTTCTGTGGTGTGACCGGGTGCATTAGAATGAAAAGCACACCTGGCGTTGACGTCATAATTTCTCGGAAGGTTCTGAGGATCTGGTGGAGCCAATGTCCTTAACTCGACAAGATTAAGCTTTAGGAGTTGTGGCAACAATGTGGCATATGGCATTGGTATAGGGTCAATCACCCTGTTAACATGAGATGGCCGTTGCTGGAAAGGGTGTTGTTGTTGTTGGTTGTTGTTGTAGGATCTTTGTTGAGGAAACTGTGGTTGTTGAGGAAAGTTTTGTGGTTGTTGAGTGTATTAAGGAGGTGGAGTAGGAATAATGACGGAGGCAATTGATCTTAGCAGATATTGTGGTCTCCCCCTTCCCATATGCACAGAATTTGTTTCACCGGATCTACGGGGCCCTGCAAATGGTTTCCTTGCACTGCTTGAACTGGCGCCGTTGTTAGAAATCTTTCCCATCTTTAATAAGCTCTCAATTCTTTCCCCAGCTATAACCACGTCTGCGAAGTTAATGGAAGAAAAAGCAGCCAATCTATCAATATAAGTCCCCTGGAGGGTGTTCATGAACATATCTGCCATTTCCCTTTCTGACATCGGGGGTTGAACGGCAGCAGCTAATTGCCTCTATCTTTGGGCGTACTCTCTAAAGCTTTCCCGGGAAGACTGTGACATTCCCATCAGAAGGGTTCTGTTTGGAGCCATGTCCAGATTATATTGATATTGACGGATGAAAGCTTCGGCCAAGTCTTTCCAATTCCTTAATGTGGCCTTGGTCAAGTGAGAGTACCATTCCCGAGATGCCCCTGTCAAGCTATCCTCAAAATAAAACATCCATGGTGTAGGCTTTCAATCTCCCCAGGAAAGACTGAAGATGGGTACGAGGGCAGGATGTACCATTGTATCTTTCAAAACAAGGAGGTTTGAATTTGTGAGGAATTCTAACCCCTCCACTAGTCCCATATCCATGACATCAAAACCCAGAGAGTTTTTAGACTCTAGAGACCTCAGCTTTTCTGCAATCTCGTCCAGCCGACGATCATAGACTTCGTCCCCTGCCCCAACCATAGTAAATTGTTCTTCCTGAGGGTCCTCCTGCAAGGCCCTCCCTCCAGTGTTGCTCTGGGTATTTCTTATAGCATTGATGTCTGGGTTAAGATGAGGTCCAAACTTTGGGGGATCAGTACGAGGCTGTACGTGATCGTTGTTGCCGGTACCCCCTGTACCTGGGTGGTTTTCTTCTGGAGTTTGCCGCTCGACCAACTCCCTCAGTCTCTCCTAGATTTGAGCCAATCCAGTCATCACTGCCATAAACTGGTTCATTTGGGCCCTCATTTCAGTCCTTTCATTGGACATTTGGGTTCTCACATCTGTCAGATCTTGTTGAACCTGATCCATTTGTAAGCCCAGAAGGTTGTTTCTTGTCGGATACCGATGCACTCTATTAACGGGGAACACTCTTCTACGAGCAATGTTTCCTGAAACCACAACAAAGTGAGAAATAACAACAAAAACAAAAACCTAAAAAACAAAGAAAAAAGGTTAGTATGCAATGCAGAATGCCTATTTGTCTTCCAAGGGTATCCGGTTTGGTTCTTTGGTTTTGACCTTACAGACCTCGAGGAATGATGTTGTTGAGGAGAGATAAAGCCCATGTGTAAACACCCCAAATTTTCCCTCACTAAGTTCACATCATGGCTTGTGATATTTCATGTTTGCACAAGTTTAAGCATATCATCTCACAATACATATTTGTCTCACTGCATAGTTCAAGTTCATCTGCATCTAGGGTTTGTGATCTGAGCAATCCAAGGATCCATCTGAGTCACTCTAAAGGCTTCCAAGCATTCCAAGAGGGTCCATGTGTGTTCAATCATCATGTTATATCTCTCAAATTTCAAGGAAGTCAAGAAATCACAAGAACTGGGAAAGTATGGAAGTAGAGCTAGGGTTTTCACTGCACAGATGACCAAAATTAGGGTTTTGGTTTCAGAGGCCTTAATTCCAAATTTTTGGGTCATTCTTGTTTCTAATGTTCTTAAGATGTTATAAGGACCATATGTACCAAGTTTGATGAAGAAATTCATTGTGGAAGTCATCTGTTCACTGGGTAACTTCTTGAGCAAGTCAGAGCAAAATCAGGGCATCTGAGGCCCCCAACAATGGAACCAAAGTGATATTTTCATCAAATTAAAGTTATATGATCTTTATTTGATCATTTAAGTGCTTGGAAGTTCACAAAATTTAAGAAATTTGAGCTAAACCAAAAGTTGCCAAAAATGGAAATGACTTGTAATGGAAACTTTCCATTTTGGGAAAGTTCTTCAACCTCCTCTTTCTCAACCAAAAATGCTTCAAATGAAAAATTGTTGGTCATGAAAGTTGTAGATTAGGTCTTTCCCTTTTCAAAAAGTACAAGAACATGTTCTAATTCATTATGGAACTCAAGTTATGATCTTTCAAAGTTGGCAAAAATCCTATAATTTTCAAGAATACACCAAAGAGGGATTTTTGCAAAACCACTTGCCAAGCCGTTTTGTGACCTCTAATAAACTCCTACATGCCATAACATCATAATGCAACTCATTTTGATCAGAATTGGCCCAAAAATCATGTGTTTTCATACCTTTCACTTCAAGATATCTCAAAAGGGGCAAAATTGCATAACACGTGCAAAACCTCTTGCAGCCATGCCTCCACTTGTGGCAGCTGCATAATCTAAGTTCCATGGACCTCCTTGATTCATGCTGAGGCCAGACATGCCATGAAACAGCTTATGCACAAGCCCATGCCTATGGTACACAAGTTGTTGACATTTTGCAAATGAACCCATACCAATCACAATAGGCCACACCAACTCTTCTGACCTATCAAGACATGTTATGTGGACTCAAAGGAAGCAATAACACACAACACACAAGCCTGAACACTCTCATAGCTCAAGTTTCACAAAATCACTCAAGACTTTCCTTTCTTCGATTCTCACAGCACAAGCATCAAACCTAAAAACCAACTTCACCATTCAACTCACCATCATCCATAGAACCTTTTCCCAACCATTAAACAAGCCTGAAAGCCCCTAAAAGAAAAACACGATTTCAGTGCAGTTGAGTTGCAACCTCTCAAACCATCTCACTTCAACTCATTCCAAGCCTTGCAACATCATCAGGGGATCAAGTGGAGGCTCTTTGCACCAATGAGGAGGCCAGATAGCTCAGATTGAGAAAGATCCATCTAAGGTATCATCAAGAACAAATTTTCCAGAATTCCTCTTTTAAGTTATAGAAATGATCTTCATGCTCCACTGATCACACTGCACCTTTTACTTTTGAAAATAGTCAAGAAACAAGCATGTATTTAGCTTCTGAAACTTTGCCCGTGAAACATGTTCTTGTTTGATTCTCATGATTGATGCAATATAAATTTGTTTTGAGGGTAGATTCATGCTTAGGGAGGTTTGGGGAGTTGATCTGGAGATTTAGAGCTCCTAAAACAACCTAGGGATGAAGTTTGATTTTGGTCTCGCCGGAGAAGACGACCGGAACCACTATTTCGGTCGTCTAAGAGTGATTAGGGTTTTGATTTGGTTTAGCGTGAGTTTGAATGTAGGCCTTTGATTTTTTTTCTCGTGCGCGTACCAACGGTCCAGATGTGCACATTAAGCCCTAATCCATTTAATTAGGTTAATTAATTAGGTTTAATTTAAATTTAGCCAGTTTGAATTTCAGCCACAGGATAGGGCGCGCAGTCAACTCCCTCCTTTTCCTTTTAAATCCTGGCCCTTGGATCTGCATACTTTCATTTAATTTCATTTTTAATTCATTTTTATTGTATTTTATTTATCATTTTATTTAAAATACCTAGAAAAATCACAAAAATATTATTTTCTGCATTTATGTTCTAAATATTTTTCTTAATCCAAAAACAATTTTTATTTTATTTTTTGCATGTAAAAAGCATTTTTAAAATATTTAAATGTTTATTTTAATTAATTAATGGAAATTAATTAATTAAAATATCATTTAGGTTACTAAAAATCACCAAAAAATTCATGTTGCATCTTAACATATTTAGAAACATTGTCAAACCTTTCATACAAATTTCTTTTTAGGTTTGATCACAACTTGACAATTTTCTTTGAATTTAGGGTTCATAAAACCACATTTTTCTAACCCTAGCTTTGAAAAATCTTTTCTGCCTAACCATGAAGGGTTTGATGATGATTCTTTTTGCATTGTTTTCCATATAGCATATAGTATCTAGGATATTTTCCTCATGAATTTATCTTGCATTTTCAATTTGTTTTGCATTTTGCATTGAAGCTCACCCCAAAAACCATAGAAACTTAGGAAATTCATAACTCTATCTAGGTTTAGCTTCTGACCTCCCCCTTTGGATGGTAGCCTAGTTAGGGTTCCTTTGAGTGTGATTTCAAATTTTTATCATGTCATATGCTTCTTCTTTGATCATTTGCATCTCATCCTTTCATAAAACCTTAATTTTGCATCTTCATTTGCATTCATCTTGCATATGCATCCATACATGAACTTTCCATGACATTTCATGCATTCATATGTCATCTTAGACATCTTAGGACATGCTAGAATCATGCTTGATCATTTCTTCATTCATTTGCCATGATTTTCATTCAATTCTTTTCATTAAACTTCATGAATTTTTAAACTTCAAAGCATGCTTTCATTTGCATCTCATCCTTGTATGACCATTCATTGCACTTTGTATGTATTTGCATCATGTCATGACATCATTTACATCATGTATATGCTTCTGGTTTTGGTTTTTGCCTTTGCATTGGCTTCATTCCATTTCATTTCTTTCCTTATGCATCTTGTGCTAACACTTTCAAGTGGTAAGTTAATTTGAGAAGTGGATTTGCCTTCACTTATCATTTCTCTTCATCTTCTTCATATGCATCTTTGCTGCATTTCTAATTGTCTTTGAGTGGGCTTTCTCATTCATGTTCATCTCTCACTTTCTTTCTTTAAGTCACTTATCTTCTTCAATGAAGTAAGTAACTTATTTCTTCTGCTTCTTCCTCCTTCCATCTGCTTCTTCCATTGGTGGCTTCCTTGGAGATCATTTTTAACTCTCACAAACCATAGGAACATCCAAGCATGATTATAATTAGGGTTGTGATTAGTCCCCCTTAGTTTTTACCTTTGAGTCTCCTTGAGTCTCTCTTCTCATATCATAATCAGAGACTAAACTCTTAAAGTTTTAGGACTTTGGAATTAGGGTTATGCCTGCATCCTTCTCTTAGGATGGAGTGTATAACTTTAATCCTAAGTGTTAAACCTTTAATTTGTTTAAACCTCTTAATCAAATCATCTTAATAATCACTAAGACTTTATCTTGTAACTTGGGCCTTACATTAGGGTTCTAATTCTTCCTTTATGGTTAAGAAGGACTAACCATAGTGTTTAATGGACAAGTCCCCCTCAAGTTGTCTTACAAACCATAAAACTCACTTCTTAATCTCATCCCTTAATTAAAATCAACTTAATAAAGGTTTGTTTTGTCATGACTTTAATCCCTAATCATGGATTAAGTTGAGGTATCTTCCTCAGCTTAAGTGCTCTCATCTATTATCCTTCTATTAGGATGGTGTAATGAGTTCACTAATCTGTGATTAGAGATTAAACTCATTACTTAACACTAAACAAAAAAAACCAAAAACATCTAAATAATCACAAGTAGGTTAATGATCTTAATCCTTCATCATCATGGCAATTAAGTTGAGATGCTTATCTCATTCTTAAGTATTCTCATTATCCCTAATCAGGGAGGATATAATGAGTTTACAACCCTTGATTTAGGCTTAAGCTCGTTAACTTATGCAAAATACCAAAAACAATAACAAAACTGAAAACACAAAAACAAACAATAATCGTCTCCTCCGGGATTCTTTTCTCATCATCTTCACTCACAAACGAGAACTTGCTTCTTCCGTCTAATGCAAGACAGTTATCACTTGAGTCAGACAAGTCATACACTTGAGCATAGACAAGCAAGCAGTTCATCACTCAATTTATCTTTCAGTCTCTGTGTCTTCCCCCTCTTTCAGCATTCTCTTTTAAGCCTCATTCCTGAGCATTTCACTTCACCTTTTGCACTGACACTTGTACATTTCTTTTCCAGCCTTTGTACACAGACATCACATACCCTACCCCTTTAAACACAATCTTTTAAGCGTGGATCTCGTCGAGTACGACGGACAATTTGGGTGCTAATACCTTCCCAGGTTGTAACCAACCCCCTTTCTCAGTTTCTCTAGTTCGCAACCGTCTTATCCATCTTTTCCCAGGTTTATGCGGCATTACCTTTCCTTCGGGATAAAAATTCCTAGTTGGCGACTCTATTCACTTCATTTCATTTTCTCCTTTCGCCGACCGTTCGCGTCAGTACCGTATCTGACCAGGTGTCTTTTCGGGGGAGCGACAGCTTGGCGACTCTGCTGGGGACCCTTATATTGCAACCAGGACTTCTGGTTCTTTTTGTGGGTTCCACCTAGCGTTTGTTTGATTAGTGTTTACGGGGGTGTTATGTGCTACTTGTGCTTGTTTATTTTCTTTATTTATTGCTTTCTATACAGCTTTATGTATTGCTTTCATTTATAGTTTTGACACATTTCATACTGTCATTATTATGTGTTGGATCTGTTGTTTCCTTGGTGGGTGGGGGATCATTGAGTGATTAAGGTTCCATACCGGGGACCTGAGTGACACATAGGCTAGAGTGGCTTCATATTCTTTCCCATTCCATTTCGGTCTGGTGCGGGAATATGAAACACGGTTCAGACATGGGTTTCTTCTTGAGAACTCTGTGCTACAGATTTCCTGTAGTACTAGGGCTATCTGGGAAGCCTGCTAAGTCTGGATGACCTTTTATGACCTTCAGCATCTGAGGTGAATTAGAGGAGGATCTTTTATGGTTATTGTAAACACTGTACCTCCGGGTTAAAAGTGTTTACAATTCTCATAACTGATCCAAGTCTGAGGATCCTTGTTCTAGAACAATACATGTGAGGGAGTTGGGATGTTTAAAGGTTTGCAGGAACCCTTGGCCTCATCATACCTTGTTACTGGATTTGTTAGGGTTATATTATTTGGACAGTTCTTGTGTTACCCTGGACTTGTGACTATTTATTTGAGTCCCCCACCTGGTTACTGGATTTCTAAGCCTCCATCTGGACTGATGAACACATATGGACCCTATCAAGGCAGATAACAGATCCAACACTTGATCACAAACCCTTTGCATATCATTCTGCATACATCATTTTTGCATCATTTAACACTTGCCTATTTTTTTTGCAGGGTATCCACCTTATTATCTTTGGTTTGGTTTTGACCCATTCTGCTGCTCAGACTCCTCCAATTATTCCCATCAGAGATTCCCCTCCAGCACATTCATCAGCTTGTCTTCATCAGAGGCTCTTCTCCAGTTTGTCTTCATCAGAGAACCTTCTTCAGCACCTTATCCAGTTATCTTCATCAGTTTTCAGCAGCTACCTTCATCAGGGTTTATCTCAGCTTCTTCACCAGCATCCATTATCAGCATGGACACTTCTAGGAAGAGCAACATCACATACCACTTCTTTGAGCCCACCCTGACAAGCATCAGGCAGGTCCAGTCTCTCATCACCCCTGATCATGTCCCATTATTCAGGGAACATTATGGAGGCATATTGGACATGATCATGGACCTGGATGCATCCCAGAGGAGCATGATCCATACTTGCTTGCAATTTTATGATCCTCCTCTCAGATGCTTCACATTTCCTGATTTTCAGTTGGGACCTCTGCTAGAAGAATTTTCCATGTTGTTAGGAGTTCCTATCAGGAGAGGGATTCCTTTCAACCCAGATATTGTTGCACCCAAGAATGAAGACATAGCTAAGGCATTGCATTTGGAGCCTGCCCTTATTGATCAGAGCATGACCACTAAGTATGGGGTTCCAGGCCTTCACTTGGACTTCTTGATTTCCCAGGCCACCCTGTATGCTGCAGCATGGAAGTGAGATGTTGTCTGTGCACTTCTATCCCTCAACATATATGGGGTTATCTTGTTTGCAGACGAGCCAAAGTTTGTAAGCAAGAATTCTATTCACCTATTCTTACTAAGGAACCCAGTTCCTACCTTGCTTGGAGACTTTTATTATTCAGTACACCAGAGAAATGAGAAGTAAAGGGGAAGACTGGTCAGATGTTGTGCTCCCATATATTACTCTTGGTTGTTAAGACATTTGCCAAAGTCTAACACTTTCCTGAACCCTCATCAGCCAAAGAACTGGGCTAAGAGGTTGATTGCCTTGATATCAGAAGACATCAGATGGTGCACTCAGAGCACCAAGGGAAAGGATATCATTACTAGCTGTGGGCAATATTCTAATGTGCTTTTGATCGGAGTAAAAGGTTGCATCAACTACAACCCTTTACTTTTTAAGAGACAATTATGGTATGCTTTGGTTCATCCTCCCAGAGGGAAACACTTGACAGAGACCCTTTATTGTGAAGTCCAGCACAACTCTGCTTTTGTCAGACAGGCTTCCTGGGCCTGGGACAACATTCAGACTAAGGGAACAGCTATCCTGGGCAAATGCAACAATATAGCTTCAGCACAGTATCTTGATTGGTCTCGTACCAGGGCACAAATCACCCGGATGCCATTTACCTTAGAAGATGTGCCTGGACCTTCAACAGTGCAACCTGCAATCACTGTCAGTTTGAAAGAGTTTGAGAAACTGAAAGAGAGGAATACTCAGCTCTCTGAAGCCTTGAAGAAGACTCTCTGGGAGAGGAATGACAGCCGTTTGGATAATGAGAGATTGGAAAGGCTCAGGATTGAGCATTTGACCAAGATTGAGAAGACGGATGACTACATCAGAAAGGCTAGAGCAGGGGAGTTAGTACTGAAGAATGCTTGCAAGGAAGTAAAGACTCAGAAGGCTAGGGTTGAGCACTATTTAGAGGAAAGTCAGGCTAGGTGGATCAGGATCACTGAGGCCCGTGCACAAGAAGATCAGAGGACTCAAGCTAAGATAGAGCACCTGGAGGCTAGTGAGAAGAAGAATCAGGAGGCATTATTAGCAGCACAAAAGGAGATATCTGAATTGAAACTCCGGGCGGGGTTAAAAAGGTCAAAGGATCAGGATAAGCATAAGACGTTAACCAATGCCATTGCTACCAAAAACCTCCTCATCAGGACTATCACAGAACACCCAGTAGGTCCAGTGACTGAGGCCCTCCTGAAGGAAGTCAGAGAGGATGACTTTGGATTGGATGTTTGATTTCCTTGTACTTATACTTTCCTTTTGTTGTACTTTTGATTTTGTTGTTGTATTTTGACCCACCATGGGAACTTCATTGTAATCAAACTATGTATCTTCACTATTTTTAATATATATGGTTTGTATTATTTTTGGTGGGCTTTATTTCTCTCTGCAACATCATCAACATTTCCTCGAGGTCTGGAAAGGTCAAAACCAAAGAACCAAACAGGATACCCTTGGAAGACAAATAGGCATCCTGCATTGCATACTAACATTTTCTTTGTTTTGTAGATTTTTGTTTTGTTTTTGTTTCTCACTTTGTTGTGCTTTCAGGAAACATTGCTTGCAGAAGAGTGTTCCTTGTCAACAGAATACACCGGTACCCGACAAGTAACAACCTTCCGGGACTTCAGATGGATCAAGTTCAGCAAGACTTGAATGAAGTGAGGGCCCAGATGGCCAATGAAAGGGTTGAGATGAGAAATCAAATGAATCAATTTATGACAGTGATGACTGGTTTAGCTCAAAGCCAGGAAAGACTGATGGAGTTGGTTGAGCGACAAACTCCCGAGGAAAACCATCCAGGTACAGGAGGTACCAGTAACAACGATCACGTGCAGCTTCGCACTGATCCACCAGAGTTTGGACCTCATCTGAACCCAGATATCAATGCCATAAGAAACACCCAAGGTAACACTACTGGAGGAAGGGTTTTGCAGGAGGACCCTCAAGAAGAACAGTTTACCGTGGTTGGGGCTAGAGACGAAGTTTACGACCGTCGATTGGATGAAATTGCTTAGAAGCTAAGGTCTCTTGAATCCCAAAACTCTCTAGGTTTTGATGTCATGGACATGGGATTGGTGGAAGGGGTGAGAATTCCTCACAAGTTCAAACCCCCTTGTTTTGAAAAATATAATGGCACATCCTGCCCACGTACTCATCTTCAGTCTTTCCTAGGGAGATTGAAAGCCTACACCATGGACGAGAAGCTGTGGATGTTTTACTTCGAGGATAGCTTAACAGGGGCATCCCGGGAATGGTATATCCATTTGACCAGAGCCACAGTAAGAAATTGGAAAGACTTGGATGAAGCTTTCATCCGTCAGTATCAGTATAATTTGGACATGGCTCCAAACAGAACCCTTCTGATGGGAATGTCACAGTCTTCCCGTGAAAGCTGTAGAGAGTATGCCCAAAGGTAGAGGCAACATGTTTCTGCCGTTCAACCCCCCATGTCTGAAAGGGAGATGGCAGACATGTTCATGAATACTCTCCAGGGTACATATATTGACAGATTGGCTGCACTTTCATCCACCAGCTTTGCGGATGTGGTGATAGCTGGGGAAAGAATAGAGAGCCTACTAAAGATGGGGAAGATCTCCGACAACGGTGCCAGTTCAAGCAGTGCAAGGAAGCCATTTGCTGGGCCCCGTAGATTTGGTGAGACAAACTCTGTACACGTGGGAAGAGGGAGACCCCAATACCTGCCCAGAACAGTTGCTGCTGTTACTATCCCTGCTCCACCTCCTCAGTATGCTCAACAACCACAACACTTTCCGCAACAACAACAGTTTCCACAACAGATAACATACAACAACAATAACAACAATCAACAACAACGCCCTTTTCAACAGCGGCCATCTCAGATCAACAGGGTGATTGACCCTATTCCAATGCCATATGCTACACTGCTGCCACAACTCCTGAAGCTCAATCTGGTTGAGTTAAGGACATTGGCTCCACCTGATCCTAAGAACCTTCCGAGAAACTATGATGTCAATGTTAGGTGTGCTTTTCATTCTAATGCACCTGGTCACTCTACGGAAAAATGCAGAGCCCTGAATATGAAGGTCCAGGATCTGGTAGATTCAAAAGCCCTGAACTTTGCACCTCCTCCCAATATCATGAAAAATCTTATGCCAAGCCACAGTGGGCCAAGGATTAATGCTATAGAGGAAGGCTCACTCATGAGTTTAATAGAAGATATTGCAAGTATTCAGACACCTCTGGCAGAGGTTAAAGCCCAGCTTTTGAAATGCCAAGTGTTTCCAGGTTGTGAGGCCTGTTGTGAATCATGCAAACTTTCCGAGAATGGGTGTGCAAGCTTGAGGAATGGAATTAATGGCTTGATCAAAAAGGGCATTCTGCAAATTACAACCACTGCTTCTACAACGCCAGCAACTCTTTTATCAACAACATGTGTTTCTCCTACAACTGCAATAACCATTGTTCCTACTGATTCATCTATAACTTCAGCAACTATTTCTTCCTTCACTTCAACAAACAACGGTTCATTTGCATTCCTTCTACAACTCCAACAACCACCAACAATGATGTTTCAACAATTACTATTTATTATGACCCGACAACGGTACCGAACTCCAGCAACTTTCAACAATCTCAACAACCGTTTCAACCAAGCTTCAATTCACCACCACCAACATCCACAAGAAGTCCTGTCACTATTTTCTATGATCCACATACAATAACGGTTCCAACCTCTGCTGCAGTCAGCCAAGTTACCATCACGGTTCCAGGGCCTATTCCATATGACAAAGACAATGTTGTACCATGGCATTACGGTGCAGACCTTTACTGCAACGGAGAAAAAGTCCTTCTCGATTCTTCAATTTCTACTCCCCAAGTGGATAATGTCGGGGGAGGAGGAGGCTTCACCCGAAGCAGGCGCCTCTTCGCGTCACAAGCTCCAAAGACTAATACTGAGGCAAAAGCTGCTGCCAAAGACAAAGGAAAGAGTGTGATACCTGAAGAATCTGCACCAAAAGAGACTCATAAATCTTCCTTTGATCAGGATGTGGATGGATTTATGAGGATAATTAAAAGAAGTGACTACAAAGTTGTGGACCAGCTCCACCAGACCCCTTCTAAGATCTCTATACTATCCCTGTTATTGTGTTTCGAAGCCCATCGGGATGCACTACTCAATATTCTGCACGCTGCCTATGTGCCAGAAGAGATCACAGTGAATCAGCTTGAAACAGTTGTGTCAAATTTCAATACTAGCCATGGGCTAGGTTTCATTGATGTCGATTTGACAACAGAAGGACGTCACCACAACAAAGCTTTGCACATAACCCTGGAGTGCAAAGTAGCTGTATTATCTCATGTTCTTGTAGACACTGGGTCCTCACTCAATGTCTTACCAAAGAAAGCTCTTGTCAAGCTCGAATATGATGGAATAGCTCTTCGGCCAAGTAATCTTGTGGTTAAGGCTTTTGATGGCTCCAAAAGATCTATTCTTGGAGAGGTGGAGCTACCAGTGATAATCGGTCCGCAGGTATTTAAGACCATTTTCTACGTGATGGACATACAGCCGACCTACAACTGTTTGTTAGGTCGACCATGGATTCATGCCGCAGGCGCAGTAACGTCGACCCTTCACCAGAAACTGAAATATGAGTGGGAAGGACAGATTATCACCATTTATGGTGAGGAGGACATATTTGTTAGCCATCTGGCTACATACAAGTATATTGAGATGGATGGTGAGATCCATGAAACTATAAGCCAAGGGTTCGATGCCCTGAATATCAATGAGGCGACGACTAAAGTATTTTATGCATCCCAGGAAGACATGATGGGTACTTTAATTGTCTCCTATCAACAAGCCTGGAAGGTTGTTGAAGATGGTAATGCCCAAGGCTGGGGCAAGCTGCTGCCGGTGGAAAAGAAGGAAGATAGATTCGGTTTGGGTTACAAACCATTCCGACAAGATCAATCAGAGGCTGCAAAGAAGACCAAGTTCATCAGTGGGGGGATGCTCATCCCAGATGCTGTTAACAACCTGGAAGACGAGGCAGAAAGCGACCGCAACCTGGAGAGATGGATTCGTCCAAGGATCCCGGGGCACCAAGTCCTTAACTGGTCTTCCCAGGAAATTATAAGGGTTACTCCTGCAAAGTAATTATTATTTCCTGTCTTTTTTAGCATGCATCAAGTCCTGCATCTTGCCCAAGATGTCAGGACTCATTTTGTAATAGGGCCATATTATATTTTTGTGCAAATGATTAATCAATGAATATCAGACATCTTTTGCAAACGAGTCTCTTTTTTCGCTCACTGTCTTTTCATTTTTCACTTTTGTACAAAATAATAAAATGGCAATGTTTTCAAAATAAGTAACTTCATTTTCACTTTTTCTAAAACAAGATTAAAATTGATCACTAAAACGAACAAATCTCAACCCTTGCAGAGATTACCCTCCAGATTACACCGACAACAGCACTGCTATGACCTTGTATGACTTCGATAATCCGATTAATCAAGTCGATGAAGGGGTTGAAGAAGACTATGAGTTACCTAAGGAGTTAGCCAGGTTTTTGAGGCAAGAAGAGAAAGTAATCACCCCTCATCAGGAGGAGGTTGAAACAGTTAATCTCGGTACCGAAGAGGATTTAAAAGAAGTGAAGATTGGGGCCAGTCTGCAAGATTCAATAAAAGAGCAAAAGCTACGCCGTACTCGTCCAGATATGGAAATGAAGATTAAGGAAGAAGTACAAAAATAGTGGGACACTGGTTTCCTTGCTGTAACTAGTTACCTGCCGTGGGTTGCTAACATTGTACCAGTGCCTAAGAAGGATGGCAAAGTACGGATGTATGTAGATTACCGAGATCTGAACAGAGCTAGCCCAAAGGATGATTTCCCATTACCTCACATTGATGTATTGGTCGACAACACAGCTCAGTTCTGAGTATTTTCTTTCATGGATGGTTTTTTAGGGTATAATCAGATCAGAATGTCACCCGAGGACATGGAGAAAACAACCTTCATCACACCCTGGGGCACATTTTGTTACAAGGTAATGCCATTTGGATTGAAGAATGCCGGTGCGACTTATCAACGGGCTATGGTAACTTTATTCCATGATATGATCCACAGAGAAATTGAATGTTATGTGGATGACATGATTGCCAAGTCCCTCACTGAAGAAGATCATCTGGTAAATCTATTGAAGTTGTTCAAGCGTCTGAGAAAGTATCAACTGAAGCTAAACCCCAACAAATGCACATTCGGGGTACGTTCCGGTAAGTTGCTGGGATTTATCGTAAGTGAAAAGGGAATTGAAGTTGATCCTGACAAAGTCAAAGCCATCCAAGAGATGCCGACACCTAGGACTGAAAAATAAGTTCGGGGGTTCTTAGGTAGATTGAACTACATATCAAGGTTCATATCTAATCTCACTGCAACCTGTGAGCCCCTTTTCAAACTATTAAGAAAGGAACAAACGGTCAGGTGGAATGAAGATTGTCAAGGGGCTTTTGAAAAAATCAAGGAGTACTTATAAGAACCTCCAATTCTTATGCCTCCAGTTGAAGGAAGACCTCTAATAATGTACCTGACAGTATTAGAAGGGTCAATGGGGTGTGTGTTTGGCCAGCATGACGAGTCTGGTCGAAAAGAGTATGCAATATACTACCTAATCAAAAAGTTTACCGACTGTGAACAACGTTATTCACTGCTCGAGAAAACTTGTTGTGCTTTAGTGTGGGCTACTCGCCGACTAAGACAGTATATGTTGACTCACACTACCTTGTTGGTTTCAAAGATGGACCCCGTCAAGTACATATTTGAGAAGCCAGCACTTACCGGAAGGGTTGCAAGATAGCAAATGATTCTGACAGAGTATGACATTCAGTACACATCCCAAAAAGCCATCAAAGGCAGTGTACTGTCTGACTATCTAGCTGAGCAACCCATTGATGATTACCAACCAATGAGGTTTGACTTCCCTGATGAAGACATCATGTTCCTAAAAGCAAAAGATCATGAAGAGCCTGTTCACACTGAAGGGCCTGACCCAGAAGAAGAATGGACAATGATGTTTGATGGGGCTGTCAATATGAATGGTCGAGGAGTTGGTGCAGTGCTCACTACGCCTAAAGGAGTTCATATGCCTTTCTCGGTAAAACTCACCTTTGCATGCACTAATAACGAAGCTGAGTACGAAGCCTGTATCATGGGTCTTGAGGAAGCCATTGACCTCAGGATCAAGACTTTAACTGTATTTGGGGATTCAGCTTTGGTAATCAATCAGACCAACGGAAAATGGTACACTCACCAAGAGCATCTAATTCCATACCGAGACTACACGAGGAGATTATTGACTTTCTTCACGACAGTCAAACTTGAGTACATCCCTCGAGATGAAAATCAGTTCGCAGATGCTTTGGCTACCATTTCCTCTATGATCAAGGTCCACAATGCCAATTATGTACCTCAGATTTCGGTATCTAGACTAGATCGACCAGCATACGTATTCTCCGTGGACATTGCTAAAGATGACAAGCCTTGGTTCCATGACATAAAATGCTTCTTGGAGGATCAAACATACCCACCTGGGGCATCATCCAATGACAAGAAGACATTAAGAAGGCTGGCCGGTAGTTTCTTCCTTAATGCTGATGGTTCATTATACAAGCGGAACTTTGACATGGTTCTTCTCATATGTGTTGACAAGAAAGAAGCAGACTTGCTAATGCACGAGGTGCATGAAGGATCTTTCGGTACCCACGCTAGAGGACATGCAATGGCTAAGAAATTGTTAATATCAGGTTACTACTGGATCACAATGGATGCAGACTATTGTGCCTATGCCAGGAAATGCCACAAGTGCCAGATCTACGCAGACAAAGTGCATGTGCCTCCAAATCCTTTGAACGTGATGTCTTCACCTTGTCCCTTTTCCATGTGGGGCATTGACATGGACCATACCAGCAACCGGCTTATCCATAACAACCTGGTTAACAACACCAACGCGCTCCTCAATAGCGCCCACCATATCAGCAAAGAAGGCCTGAAAGAAATTTTATCCACTGCCTATGTCATATTGAGAAATCTTTAATGGGCTGATGGCAAATGGATCTCTTACTTTGAGGGATCTGCCACCACAAACTGGTATCGCCCAAGATTATGATGCCAATGCTCGTTGTGAGTATCACAAGGGTGCTCCAGGTCACGCAATTGAGAACTGTAGAGTGTTAAAGCACAAAGTTCAAGACATGATCGACTCTAAGGAAGATGAGAAATTAGGGTTTATATGCAACATGAGATGCAAAACTCAAAAACAGAAGCAAATGACAAGATAAAAAATTGAAAATGCAATCAAAAGAACCCTAACCCCATATGATTTCATACCAAAAAGGAGAAGACCTAACTCTTAACCCTAACGAAGTTATGATTTTTCTAAGTTATCTAGGGTTTAAGGCACTTAAAGGGAAAAAATTCAAATCAAATCAAAATGGCAGAAGAAATTTGTGACAAAAATATGCTAGAAACTACATGTCAAATGAAGATTAATGCAAAAAGAACCATTGTCATACCATTCTTGATTAGGCAGAAAATAATTCTTGAAGTTAGGGTTCAAAAATAGGATTTTTATGAACCCTAAATTCAAGAAAATTATTAAAGATGGTTCAAAACCAAAAAGAAATTTGTGTGGATGGTATGACAATGTCTCTAAATGTTTAAAGATGCAATATGATTTTTTTTGGGATTTTTTAGAAACCTAAAAGATATTTTAATTAATTAATTTTCATTAATTAATTAAAATAAACATTTAAATGTTTAAAAAAATGATATTTTTAATGTGAAAAATAAAAATAAAAATATTTTTGGGTTAAGAAAATTATTTGAAGTGGAAATGCAGAATAAAAATATTTTTGGAAATTTTTAACTATTTTAAATAAATGGTACAAAATTAAATGAGAAAAATGAAATTTAAATTGAATTAAATGGAAGTATGCTGATCCAAGGGATGAGGTTGAATCTGTGGAATTCTAGGTTGACTGCGCGCCAGATCTAATAGCCTGAATTCAAACTCACTTAAACCTAATTAATTAATTATTTAATCTAGAAATTAAGTTTATGAAATGATCTCAGCCACTCATCTCACACGGGAAGCGGAAATCGAATGGTCCACGTTTAAACAAAACCCTAACCCTAATTAACACACTAATGACTTTCAGGTCACCGGAGAAGAGCTCCGGTCGTCTTCTCCGGTGACCCCCTCACTTGAGAATCTCCAACTTCTTCCCTAGGTAATTTTTGGAGCTCTAAAGCTCCAGATTAACTCCCCTCACTCCCCTAAGCTCAAATCTACCCTCAAATCACATTTATTCTCACTCAAACTCAAGATTCGAAAGGAAGAACAAAATGGCAGAAATTTCAGACAATCAGTACACACTCATTTCTACACCATTTTCGAAAATTCAAAGTTCAGTGTGATCAGTGAAGCATGCTTCATCATTTTGTAACATAAAAAAGAGGTTCTGGAAAAATAAATTCAGATGGCTACCTGAGATGGAGCTTTTCACCCTTGAGCTTTCTGGCCACTTCCTTGGTGCAAAAAGACTCCTTTGAACCTCCTGAGGCAGTTACAATGCTTGGAAAGCTTTGAGGATGGCTGGTTTGAGTGGTAGCAATCCAACTGGTCAGAAATCCTATTTGGTGTATGGGGTGTTTTTGACTGTTTCAATGGTTGGTTTGTGATCAGTGAGTGATTTAGAGATGAATGGTGGAATTGGTTTTAAGTTTGAGTGAGTGAGCTGGGAGATTCGAAGGAAAATGCAAGAGGGAGAGTTTTTGGCAATGCTGAGTTCTTGGAGGTTTTAGCTTGTGTAGTGATTCAGGCTATTTCAAGGGGTGGGTTTTGTTCTATGGATGAAGAGTGATTTGTTGGTGAAGGAATTTCTGGATTTTGTTAAGTTTTGAGGTTGTTTCGAAGAGAACAAGTCTTGTGCACAAATTTGTGAATCTGATGTTGTGTGTGTTTTCAGGCTCAAATGCTTGCTCTTATTTATCCCATATTGTTTGAATATAATATGTGGTAGGTTCTGAATGGCTGCAAAACACTATTCCAAGAGTATGGGAGTTTTGGCCAAAAAGTCAAATATGTGTCCTTAAGAGTATGTGCCATGGCAGAGGAGATCTAAAGGGTGTATCTGCTTCAGCTGAGTTTGAGGATGACCCTTGGATGGTTTATGATAGACTGCAACACTTGGATTGCAAGATAGCATGTGTTTTGCAAATTTCCAACTTTGTGCATTTTGAGATTTTTGGTCATGGACATGTCTCATTCAATGCTGAATTTTGGTCATGAAGTGTTACATGATGTTGCTGTGATGTTTTGAGACAATTTAGAAGCCATACCAATCCTTAGAAATCATTCTTGTAGGAATCCCTCTTTTGAGGATTTTATGAAAAATGGCTTATGGAAACTTGTGATCCAAGGCATGAAACCTTGTGAATTTTGTGCAATTCTGATCTTGGCAAGTTGCAATATGTTGTAATGATGCTTAGAAGTCATTTAGAGGTCATGAAAGTGTTTAGAACTTGAATTTGCAAAAATCCCTCTTTGGCATGAAACTTGAAATTATGTGATTTTTGCCAACTTTGAAAGATCATAACTTGAGTTCCATAATGAATTAGGACTTGTTCTTGTACTTTTTGAAAAGGGAATGATCCAATCTACAACTTTCATGACCAACAATTTTTCATTTGAAGAATTTTTGGTTGAGAAAGAGGAGGTTGAAAAACTTTCCCAAGATGGAAAGTTTACATTACAAGTCATTTCCATTTTTGGCAACTTTTGGTTTAGCTCAATTTTCTTCAATTTTGTGAACTTATAAGCACTTCAATGGTCAAATAAAGACCATATAACCTCATTTTGGTGAAAACCCACTTTGGTTCCATGTTAGGGGGCCTCAGATGCCCTGATTTTGCTCTAACTTGCTCAAAAAGTTACCCAATGATCAGATGACTTCCACAATGAATTTCTTCATCAAACTTGGTACACATGATCCTTATAACATATTGAGACCATTAGAAACAAGAATGGCCAAAAAAATTGGAGTTATGGCCTCTGAAACCAAAACCCTAATTTTAGGTCATCTGTGTAGTTAAACCCTAGCTCTGCTTCCATGCTTTGCTAGTTCTTGTGATTCTTTGACTTCCTTTATCTTTGGAGGATAAAATATGATGTTTGAACATACATGGACCCTCTTGGAGTGATGGAAGACCTTTGGAGTGGTTCAGATGGAACCTGGATTGCTCAGATCACGAACCCTAGATGTAGATGAATTTGAACTAATGCAGTGAAGCAAAAATGCAATATGATATGATATGATTAAACTAATGCAAATATGAAAGATCAAAAGCCATGGTGTGAACTTAGTGAGGGCAAATTTGGGGTGTTTACAGCTGCCCCTATTCAAACATGAGTTAGCTGTGTAGGATGTAAGTGACAGACTTAACAGACAAACATGATAACTTGTGGTTGAATACCAAAGACAATCCGAAATTTGCACTCACTGAGGAGAAGAAGAAAAGGGATATAGATTGTAAAAGGAAAGTATAGCATGATTATAAAGTGCGGGCGATGGAGGACGACCATCGAGCAGAGGACGACTGCTGGGGATAAAGCAATGACGGGAAAACCGACATGCTGGGGAAATAAAGAGATCATGATGGGGACGACCATCAAGTAAAGAATCAAGACTCTCTGGGGATTAAAATAAAGGCAATGATGGGGACGGCCGTCAGGTTGAGAGAATAAATGAATTAATGATGAGGGACGGTCATCAATGGTGAAGGACGATCACCTAACAGGGGACGGCTGCTCTTTACCACGACATAGGACGAATGTCGGATAGAAAAAGTCAACGATGGGGACGACCATCAGATAAACATGATGAAGGACGATTATCAAGAGGTGAAGGACGATCACCTAGAAGGGTACGACTGCTAAATATCACGACATAGGACGAATGCCGAATATAAAAGGGTTCCAATAATGGAGACTCCGTTGGGGAAAGGATGAGGTACGGTCATCCAAAGGTGAAGGACGATCACCTGGCAGGGTACGGCTGCCGAAAGTATCATGACATAGGACGAATGTCAGATAACAGAAAGATTGCTTTACTGGGGAATAGTGAACACGGACGAGTGCTCACGCTTTTAAGAAGCAAAGGTATAAGTGTTTGACACTGTGTATAGATTAAAAATGCGGACGAGCATCCTTAGGACTACGATACGGACGAGTATCGGTAGAAACAACGCTGACACATGTTCAGAGATGATGATACGGATGAGTATCAACTGGTTAACAAAGAACATGGACGAGTGTCGACTCTGAGGGAAAATAAGCGTGCATACAAGATACAGACGAGTATCTGTATGAATAAAAATAAGCATTGTGAAGTATGAGCAATGCATGGACGAGTGCTCAACTTGCTGGGAAAAGCGACACGGACGAGTATCAAAAGAGAAAAGTGTATGAACTTATAAGTGTAAAAGGTGTTCAGGCAATTTTTGGAGGTAGGATGACACGGACGGGGTGTCAATGAGAGTGTATTATAATAAGTGTTTGGGTAACCTTGTTGGGGAATGGTGACACGGACGGGTGTCAAAAAGAGTATGTAAAGTTCTTGTATTCAAAAAGGATATTTGTGGCTTATATCTGCAGGGAGATGATATGACACAGACGAGCATCGAATGAGTATATATAAACATGTACTTGTGTTGGAGAGTGCAAAGGGGACGCTTTGGCTTTCTGTTGGGGATATTGAGATGACACGGACGAGTGTCGAGAAGGACATGTTATGGATAATGATTTGCTAGGCGAAAGTTTTCTGGTGCATTTTCTGGGGCATAGTGGCACGTACATGAGACCTTACAACAAAATGTCTGCATTCATCATGATACCCAATATTAATGCTTGGCTATGCGAAACATACCTACATATCAGAGTGCGAAATATGACCCAGAAAATCCCCTCTCCTATTTTATCCAGTGTTGCCACAGCAAGATAGTATCCCAAATCCTTCGTTGCCTTTTCAGCAGCAAGGTTGCTTAGAAGGTGAGTCAGAATTGCCTACTAAAGCACGAAGCTACGCAGAGAGGGAAGTGAAGAGTAGGGTTTCATACTTTTACTTTAATTTGGGTCTTGAAATGAAATGAAGAAGAAGCCCCTTCGTACACCGAATACCTCTTTTTTCTTTCCCCTCCCCCCCTTTTTTTCTTTTCTTTTTTTTTTTAAAAAGGGATGTACTTTGTATGTTGTTGATGAGGTACTTGGTATTCGCAGGTGACTGGTTCGAACCTGACTTGTGATTATGCAATATGTTTGATTTTTGCCGTAATGCTCCGTATTAGACGGAATGCTACGCTTTTGTGGTGATTTATGATGTGAATGCCATGATTATGCAAAAGATACCGATCCGGGATTCGGATCCCGCTGCTGTGAAGATCCCAGGCTGATCTGCTTGAAGTGATATCCCAGTTGGGGATGATATCACGGGTAGATTTGATAGTATGCATGACTCAGCTTGGGGAAATTGGTCACTTGATAGGCCTATCTTTGTAATGAGAAGCCCAGTTGGGAATATGGAAGCTTTTGTCACTTTGTTGTGTGAGAATTTCAAACATTGCTCTTCTGGGAGAGTCTGGAGCTCTGTGGGGAGATGGTTCCCTGTCTTTGCTGGAGATGAGAGATTTGGCACTCTGTTAGGGAGAGAAAAAGTCACTGGATGATTCTCCTGGGGTTTTCTGTGAGGATCCTGCTGAGGATGAGGAGACTTGACAATTCAGCTGGGGAAATGAGCATTTACTGATGCTGCTTGAGGAAGATGTGCTGGAGGAGTGATGCCTTAGTAACTTTGCTGGGGAAGAACAATCCAGATACTGTTAGGGGAGGAAGTATTTTGGGCGTGCTCCATGTTGCGAATTTGAATACCTGCAATCCTGTTAAGACAAAGAAACGCACACGTGTCCCGAGGTATCCCTTACCAGATTCCATCGTAGGAGTTTAGATACTCCCGGGAGTAAGATACATTTCCTACAAGCATTTATTAGAAAGGCGCATATGTTTTGTGCAAGTATCATATCATGAATATTGGACATTTTGCAAACGAAACAAAAATGTACAAGACGAAATGTGACTGAAAATTCTGGTTTTATTAATTTGTGTGCCCTGAATTGGAAAGTAAAGTCAAAGAAAAAAATCCCCTGAAATGAGGAGATTGTTACAAATTGAGAAAAATGAAGGTGCTGGCAATGTTGATGACGCTTCAGTGGGCTTCCCTTTGCTATGACCCGTATGACCTTGACGTTCTTCTCATCTTGCTTTCTGAAGAAAGTTGATTTTGACCGATGCTTTAACCTTTCAAAGTTTTCCATGTTGTGAGTGATACAGACGAATTCAAAACGCAGTTGTTCGCTTATTCCCTGATTTTGCGTGGATCGCCCTTTCGGGTTTTCAATCCACTGGGATACCCATTTTTGCCTGAGCTGTCCAATGCGGCTTTTCAACTCAGCGGGTGCACACATTTTTTTTTATTTTTCCCTTATTTTTGCCCGAGTCTTTTATTCTGTTTTTGACTCGCGGGGATGCCCTATTTTTTCCTGGACTTACATTTTGTTTTTATGTCCAGCGGGTCATTTTATGCGAAGTATTTTTTAACTGCATCTGAATTCACAAGGGATAAGAAATCTTCGCCATCCATAGTAGTGAGCATCAATGCTCCACCAGAGAAAACTTTCTATACTATGAACGGACCATCATAGTTTGGAGTCCACTTGCCCCTGTGGTCTATGTGAGGAGGAAGGAGTCTTTTCAGCACAAGATCTCCCACTTGGTATTCCCGAAGCCTGACTTTCTGGTCGAAGGCTTTCTTCATTCTCTTCTGATATAACTGTCCGTGACAGATTGCAGCTAATCTCTTCTCGTCGATCAGATTCAGTTGATTGTACCGAGATCGGACCCATTCTGCTTCGTTCAGCTTAACATCCATCAGTACCCGTAAAGAGGGTAACTCAACTTCAACAGGTAGGACTGCCTCCATACCATACACAAGTTGATAGGGTGTTGCCCCAGTGGATGTTCTGATTGAGGTACGGTACCCATGCAAGGTATAAACACCCCAAATTTTCCCTCACTAAGTTCACACCATGGCTTGTGATCTTTCATATTTGCATTAGTTCAATCATATCATATCATGTTGCATTTTTGCTTCACTGCATTAGTTCAAGTTCATCTGCATCTAAGGTTTGTGATCTGAGCCATCCAAGATCCATCTGAGCCACTCCAAGGGTCTTCAATCATCTTAAGAGGGTCCATGTATGTTCAATCATCATATTTTATCCTCCAAAGATCAAAGAAGTAAAAAAATCACAAGAACTGGCAAAGCATGGAAGCAGAGCTAGGGTTTAACTGCACAGATGACCTAAAATTAGGGTTTTGGTTTCAGAGGCCATAACTCCAAATTTTTTTGTCATTATTGTTTCTATTGGTATCAATATGTTATAAGGATCATGTGTACCAAGTTTGATGAAGAAATTCATTGTGGAAGTCATCTGTTCATTGGGTAACTTCTTGAGCAAGTCAGAGCAAAATCAGGGCATCTGAGGGCCCCATCCATGGAACCAAAGTGGATTTTTCATCAAATTGAAGTTATATGGTCTTTATTTGATCATTGAAGTTCTTAGAAGTTCACAAATTTGAAGAAAAGTGAGCTAAACCAAAAGTTGCCAAAAATGGAAATGACTTGTAATGTAAACTTTCCATTTTGGTAAAGTTTTTCAACCTCCTCTTTCTCAACCAAAAATGCTTCAAATGAAAAATTGTTGGTCATGAAAGTTGTAGATTGGATCACTCCCTTTTCAAAAATTACAAGAACAAGATCTAATTCATTTTGGAACTCAAGTTATGGCTTGTCAAAGTTGGCAAAAGTCACATAATTTTCAAGAATGCACCAAAGAGGATTTTTTTGCAAAACCACTTGCCAAGCCATTTTGTGAATTCAAATACACTTCTAAGCATCATACCAACATTGTGCAATGTCTAAAACTCAGAATTGCCCAAAAAATCTCAAGTTTTCATGCCTTGCCCATGAAGAAATCTCAAAGGGGCCAAACTTTCTCCAAATTGCAAAACACCCCATAACTTTGTTTCAACTTGCTGGATTGCCTCAAGATTGATTCTATGGTCATCCTTGATCTCAGCTGCACATGGACATGCCAAAAAGCCAGTTGCATTCTTGCCCATACATCAAGTACAACCAGTCTTGACTTTTTTGCAAATCACCCCATACCAATCAGCATAGCCCACACCTACTCCACAGACCTATCACAACTTGATATGTGGACTTTATGCAAGCCATAACACACAAGACACACAGCCTGAAACCTCAGCATTCTCAAGTTCACAAAAAACTCCCCTCTTGCAAAAACCTTCGAATCTCATAACTCATCCACCCATTCTTCAAACAAACACCACCATTCATTCTTAAATCATTCACTGACCAAAAACCACCCATCAAAATAGCCAAGAACACACCATAAGCCAAACACGATTTTCTGACCAGTGGAGCACAAACTCACAAACCAACCTTCCTCAAAGCTCTCCAAGCATAAAAGCTTCTTCAGGGAGGTCATTAGAGGCATTTTGCACTAAGGAAGCAGCCAGAAAGCTCAAGGGTTGAAAGCTCCATCTCAGGTAGCCATGCGAATTAATTTTTCCATAACCTTCATTTTATGTTACTAAATGATTAAACATGTTCCCCTGAGTACACTGAACTTGTTATTTTTGAAAATGATGAAGAAATGAGAATGTATTGCTTGTCTGAAATTTTTGACATATTTATGTTCTTCTTCGAATCAAGAGATTGAGTGAAAAGAAATTGTTTTTTAGGGTGGATTTGATCTTAGGAGAGTGAGAGGAGTGAATCTGGAGCTTTAGAGCTCCAGAAAAGACCTAGGGAAGAAGTTAGCAACTTTCAGGTGAGGGTCTGGCCAGAGAAGATGACTGCAGGTCTTCTCCGGCCACCTGAAAGTCATTAATGGGATAATTAGGGTTAGGTCTAGGTTTGAACGTGGACCCTTGGATTTTCAGTTCCCGCGTGTGATGGACGCCCCATATCATTTCATTAGTTTTAATTATGGATTAAATATTTAATTAATTGAGTTTAGTGAAATTTGAATTCTGACTGTTAGATAGCGCGCCAGGTCAATCCCTTTAAACCCAGAATCAATCTTGGCCCTTCCCTCTGCATACTTCTCATTTATTTTAATTTTATTTCATTTTTCTCATTTTATTTTGCACGTTTTATTTAAAATAGTTAGAAAATGCCAAAAATATTTTTATTCAGCATTTTAATTCCAAATAATTTTCTCAACCCAAAAATATTTTTATTTTTATTTTTTGCATTAAAAAATCATTTTTTATACATTTAATTGTTTATTTTAATTAATTAATGAAAATATCATTTAGGTTTCTAAAAAATCCCAAAAAATTCACATTGCATATTAAAACATTTAGAGACATTGTCATACCATCCACACAAAATTATTTTTGGTTTTGAATCATTTTGACATTTTTTCTTTGAATTTAGGGTTCATAAAATCCCATTTTTGAACCCTAACTTCAAGATTTATTTTCTGCCTAACCAAGAATGGTATTACCATGGTTCTTTTTGCATTGATCTTCATTTGAAATGTAGTTTCTAACATAATTTTGTCATGATTTTATTCTGCCTTTTTGAATTGATTGGCATTTTTTCCCTTTAGGTACCTTAAAACCCTAGAAAACTTAGAAAAATCATAAGTCCCTTAGGGTTAAGAGTTGGGTCTCCTCCTTTGGGGTATGAAATCATATGGGGTTAGGGTTATTTTGATTGCATTTTCAATTTTTTATCTTGTCATTTGCTTCTGTTTTTGACTTTTGCATCTCATGTTGCATGAAAACCCTAATTTCTCATCTTCCTTTGCATACATCTTGCATAAGCATTCATATAAGAACTTGCCATGACATTTTATGCATCCACGTGACTTCTAAGACATATTAGGACACATTAGAATCATGTTTGATCATTGCATCATACATTTTCCATGTTATGCATTCATTTCATTTCATTTCATGTGCATTCATGAGCTTTCATGCCCCTTTCATGCTTCATTTGCATCCTCATTACTTGTATGATCATTCACATCTCTTGACAAAACTTTGCATCATCTCTTAGCATCATTTGCATCATGAATATGCTTCTGGTTTTGGTTTGCATCCTTGCATTCATTTCATTTTCATTTCCTTTCATTTCCTTTTACTAACTTTTCAGGTGGTAAGTTACTTTGAGAAGTGAATTTGCCTTCACTTCTCACAATCTCTTCTCATCTCTCTTATGAATTCATTGTTGCATTTTGTATTTGTATTAGAGTGAGCTTTCTCATTCATGTTCCTTCTTCACCTTCTTTCTTCAGGCAACTTATCTTCTTAAGTGAAGTAAGTTGACTTGTTTCTTCTGCTTCTCCTCCTTTCATCTGCTTCTTCCTTGGTGGCTTTTCTTAAAGATCTCTTGCAAGCCTCATAAACCCTAGGAACATCCAATATTGTTAACAATTAGGGTGTGATTAGTCCCCCCATTAGCTTTACCTTTGTGTCATCTTTTGTGTCTTCTCTTCTCATCTCACAATCAGGGATTTAGCCTTTAAGGTTTCAAGGCTTTGTGATTAAGGGTATGCCTGCATCCTTCTCTTAGGATGGAGTGTATAACTTTAATCCTAAGTGTTAAACCCTTGATGTGTTTAAATCTCTTAATCAATCCATCAAATAAACATTAAGACATCAAGCTTGTAACTTGGGCCTTGCATTAGGGTTCTAATTCTTCCTTAATTGGTTAAGGACTAACCCTAGTGTTAATGGACAAGTCCCCCTCAAGTTGTCTTAAAAACCATAAAATTCACTTCTTAATCTTATCATTAACTAAATTCCACTTTAATAAAGGCTTTGTTTTGTCATGAGGTTAATCCCTAATCATGGATTAAGTTGATGTATCTTCCTCAGCTTAAGTGTTCTCATCTATTATCCTTCTATTAGGATGGTGTAATGGGTCCATTAAATCCTTGATTACGGCTTAAACTCATTACTTAACACTAAACAAAAACTCCAAAAACATCTAAATAATCACAAGTAGGTTAATGATCTTAATCCTACATCATGGTGATTAAGTGTGAGGTGTTTACTTCATACTTAAGGTATTCTCATTACCCCTAATCAAAACGAGAACTCAATAAACGTCTCCTCCAGGATTCTTTTCTCATCCTCATTCACTCAAAACGAGAACTCGCTTCTTCCGTCTAATGCAAGACAGTTTGCACCTGAGCCAGACAGGTCATACACATGAGCATAGACAAGTAAGCAGTTCATCAGTCAATTTATTCTTTCAGTCTCTTTGAGTCGAACTACAATGTTATGACTTCCTCATTGCACGAGAGGATACGTAGGCATAACTTAACTGTTATCGAACAAAAGTCTCTGTATATTCCCCCTCTTCCAGCATTATTCTTTTAAGCCTCATTGTCTTGAGCATTGCACTCTTTTCTTGCACTGACACTCTTTTTATTCACTTCACACTTCTTTAGCACTAACACTTGCATTCGTTTCCAGCTTTTGCACATAGACAACACTGACACTACCCCTTTGAAACACAAAATTTCAAGCGTGGATCCCGTCGAGTACGACGGACAATCTGGGTGCTAATACCTTCCCAGGTTGTAACCAACCCCCTTTCTTAGTTTCTCTGGTTCGAGACCGTCTTATCCATTTCTTTTTAGGTTTATGCAGCATTACCTTTCCTTCGGGATAAAAATGTCTAGCTGGAGACTCTTTTCAGTTCATCTTCATGTTCTCTCTTTCGCAGACCGTTCGCGTCTGTACCCCTCTTGGCCAAGTGTCATTTGGTGGGAGCGAACAAGGCAAGTGGTAGCATTTCATGACAGTATTTGTAAGTAACCACCATCTTCTGCACAATCTTCTTGATATTCTTGTTAGCTGCCTCAACAGCGTCATTCATCTTTGGCCTGTAAGGAAAAGAGTTGTGATGTTGAATCTTGAAGTCCCGGCACAGTTCTGCCATCATTTTATTGTTCAAGTTGGAACCATTATCAGTAATGATTCGCTCGGGTACTCCATACCGACAGATGATGTCTCTCTTCAGGAATCTGGCTACCACTTGTCTGGTGACATTTGCATACGAAGTCGCTTCAACCCATTTGGTGAAGTAATCAATGGCTACCAGGATGAATCTGTGGCCATTTGAAGCAGTCGGCTCGATCTTTCCAATCATGTCAATGCCCTACATGGCAAAGGGCCAAGGTGAAGACATCACATTCAAAGGATTTGGAGGCACATGCACCTTATCTGCATAAATCTGGCATTTGTGGCACTTTCTGGCGTAGGCATAACAGTCTGCATCCATTGTGATCCAGTAGTAACCTGATTTTAGCAATTTCTTGGCCATTGCATGCCCTCCAGCATGGGTACCAAAAGATCCTTCATGCACCTCGTGCATCAACAAGTCTGCCTCTTTCTTATCAACACATCTGAGAAGTACCATGTCAAAGTTTCTCTTGTACAAGGAACCATCAGTATTCAGGAAGAAACTACCAGCTAGTCTTCTAAATGTCTTCTTATCATTGGATGATGCCCCAGGTGGGTAAGTTTGATCCTCTAAGAAGCATTTGATATCATGGAACCAAGGCTTGTCATCTTTAGCAACGTCCACAGAGAATACGTATGCTGGTCTGTCAAGTCTGGATACTGAAATCCGAGGCACAAAGTTGGCAGCTTGAACTTTGATCATGGAGGAAATGGTAGCCAGAGCATCTGCAAACTGATTTTCATCTCGAGGGATATACTCAAGTTTGACTTTTGTGAAGAAAGTCAGTAATCTCCTCGTGTAGTCTCGGTATGGAATCAAATGCTCTTGGTGGGTGTACCATTTGCCGTTGGTCTGATTGATTACCAGAGCTGAATCTCCGAATACAGTTAAAGTCTTGATCCTGAGGTCAATGGCTTCCTCAAGACCCATGATATAGGCTTTGTATTCAGCTTCGTTGTTAGTGCAGTTAAAGGTGAGTTTTTCCGAGAAAGGCATGTGAACTCCCTTAGGTGAAATGAGCATTGCACCAACTCCACGACCATTCATATTAACAGCCCCATCAAACATCATTGTCCACTCTTCTTCTGGGTCAGGCCCTTCAGTGTGAATAGGCTCTTCATGGTCTTTTGCTTTCAGGAACATGATGTCTTCATCAGGGAAGTCAAATCTCATTGGCTGGTAATCATCAATGGGTTGCTCAGCAAGATAGTCGGACAGTACACTGCCCTTGATGGCCTTTTGAGATGTGTACTGAATGTCATATTCTGTGAGAATCATTTGCCATCTTGCAACCCTTCCGGTAAGTGTTGGCTTCTCAAATATGTACTTGACTGGATCCATCTTGGAGATCAACAAAGTAGTGTGGGTCAACATATACTGCCTTAGTCGGCGAGCAGCCCACGCTAAAGCACAACAAGTTTTCTCGAGCAGTGACTAACGTTGTTCACAGTCGGTAAACGTTTTGCTTAGGTAGTATATTGCATACTCTTTTCGACCAGACTTGTCATGCTGGCCCAACACACACCCCATTGACCCTTCTAATACTGTCATGTACATTATTAGAGGTCTTCCTTCAACTGGAGGCATAAGGATTGGAGGTTCTTGTAAGTACTCCTTGATTTTGTCAAAAGCCTTCTGGCAGTCTTCATTCCACCTAACCGTTTGTTCTTTCCTTAACAATTTGAACAGGGGCTCACAGGTTGCAGTAAGGTGAGATATGAACCTTGATATGTAGTTCAATCTACCTAGAAACCCCCGAACTTCTCTTTCGATCTTTGGTGCAGGCATCTCTTGAATGGCTTTGACTTTGTCAGGGTCAACTTCAATTCATTTTTCGCTTAAAATGAACCCCAGCAGTTTACTGGAACGTAGCCCGAATGTGCATTTGTTGGGGTTTAGCTTCAGCTGATACTTTCTCAGACGCTTGAACAACTTCAACAGATTTACCAGATGGTCTTTTTTTGTGAGGGAAATGGAAATCATGTCATCCACATAACATTCAATTTCTTTGTGGATCATGTCGTGGAATAATGTTACCATAGCCCGTTGATAAGTGGCACCAACATTCTTCAGTCCAAATGGCATTACCTTATACCAGAATGTGCCCCAGGGTGTGATGAAAGTTGTCTTCTCCATGTCTTCAGGTGACATCTTGATCTGATTATATCCTGAAAATCCATCCATGAAGGAGAATTCCGAGAACTGAGTCGTGTTGTCGACCAATACATTAATGTGAGGTAATGGGAAATATTCCTTCGGGCTAGCTCTGTTCAGATCCCGGTAATCCACACACATCCGTATTTTTCCATCCTTCTTAGGCATTGGTACAATGTTAGCAACCCACGGAGGGTAACTAGTTACAACAAGGAAACTGGCGTCCCACTGTTTTTGTACCTCTTCTTTTATCTTCATGGCCATATCCGGACGAGTACGGCGTAGCTTCTGTTTTACTGGAGGACAGTCTTCTTTTAGTGGCAGCTTGTGCATAACAATGTCAGTATCTAGACCTGGCATGTCTTGGTAGGACCAAGCAAAGACATCAACGTGATGATATGGCCCTTCATTGATGTTAAGGGCCTCAAACCCCTGACTCATAGTCTCATGGATCTCCCCATCCATCTCTATATACTTGTAAGTAGCCAGTTGGCTAACAAAAATGTCTTCCTCCCCACAAATTGTGATGATCTGGCCTTCCCACTCAAATTTTAATTTCTGGTGAAGGGTAGATGTAACAGCGCCAGCGGCATGAATCCAGGGTCTACCCAACAAACAGCTGTAAGCCGGCTGTATGTCCATCACGAAGAAAGTAGTTTTAAAGGTTTGTGGGCCAATCATCACAGGCAAATCAATCTCTCCAAGCACTGATCTCTTAGATCCATCAAATGATCTCACTACTAAGTTACTTGGACGTAGTGCCAAACCATCATACTCCAGCTTCACCAAGGCTTTCTTTGGGAGGACATTAAGCGAGGACCCAATGTCCACCTGCACATGAGAAAGAACAGAACCTTTGCATTCTAAGGTGATATGTAAAGCCTTGTTATGATTGCGTCCCTCCCTCGTTAAATCCGCATTTGTGAAGCCCAGTCCATGACTGATGTTAACATTTGCTACCACTGTTTCCAGCTAATTAACCGTAATCTCTTCCGGCACGTAGGCTGCATGCAGGACCCTCAACAATGCATTCCTATGGGCTTCGGAGCACATTAACAATGATAATAGAGAGATTTTGGAGGGTGTCTGATGAAGCTGGTCCACCACTTTGTAATCACTCTTTTTTATTATTCTCATGAACTCGTCCACCTCTTGTTCAAAAGACGTCTTCGGAGTTTCTTTAACAGTTGGCTCTTCAAGTACCACATTCTTCCCTTTTGCCTTAGCAGCAGCCTCTGCTTCAGCGTTGGGTCTCGGTGTTTGTGAGGCAAAAAGGCGTCCGCTTCTAGTGAAGCCTCCGCCTCCCCCAACATTGTCAACTTGTGGTGAAGAGGTTGATGAATCTAGAGTGACCTTCTTTCCGTCGCAGTAAAGATCAGAGCCGTAGTGCCAAGGTATGGCATTACTGCTTTCATAAGGAACAGGTCCAGGCACCGTAATGGTGACCGGACTGATTGCTGCAGCGGAAGGAACTGTGATGGTATGCGGGTCGTAATAGATTATGACTGGAGATCTGATAGGAGGTGTTGCTGTTTTTTGTTGGAAATTGTTGTTGGGATGAACATTTGCTGGGTCATAATAGATCGTGACCATTGAGACATCTTCATTAGTGTTTGCTGGTGTTGTAGGCGTTTCCGTTGATAAGATGGGTGCTGATGTTGTAGAAGTAAATGTTGCTGAACTCTAATCTGTTGAAATAATGGATGGAGTGATTGCTGGAGTTGTGGATGAATCAGTGGGAATGATAGTTGTTGCTGTTGTAGGAGGATCTGTTGTTGCTGAAGAAAGAATTGTTGATGTTGTAGGAGAATCCATTATTGCTGACGAAAGAGTTGTTGATGTTGTAGGAGCCGTTGTGGTGATTTGTAAAATTCCATCTCTGATAAGGCCATCTATGCCAAACCTTAGCCTCTCACAACCATTAATAGCAGTCTTGCATGATTCGCAGCAGGCCTCACAGCCCGGGAACACCTGGCATCTTAGGAGTTGAGCTTTGACTTCTGCCAATGGTGTTTGAATCTGTGCAACATTGTCAATCAGTGCAGATGGTTAATCCTCTTCTATGATTAGGCATAGGATTTCTGTTAACATTCAGAGGAGGTGCGAAATTGAGAGCTTTGGAATCGACCAAATCCTGAACCTTCATTTGCAAGGCTCTACATTTCTCGGTATTGTGACCAGGTGCATTGGAATGGAAGGCACACCTAGCATTGGCATCATAATTCTTTGGGAGATTGAGAGGATCTGGTGGAGGCAACGTCCTTAACTCAACCAGGTTGTGCTTCAGGAGTTGTGGCAGTAGAGAAGCATAAGGTATAGGAATGGGGTCAATCACCCCATTTGCCTGAGATGGCCACTCCTAAAATGGGTTCTGTTGTTGATTGTTGTTGTTATTGTTGTACGTTCTTTTTTGCGGAAAATGTGGTTGTTGCTGATAGTGATGTTGTTGTTGTTGTTGTTGAGGAAAAAGTGGTTGTGGTTGAGCTAGAGTCGGGATGGTAACAGCTGCTATTGATCTGTGAGAATACTGGGGTCTGCCCCTGCCTGCATGGATAGCATTTGTTTCACCTGCCATTCGGGGTCCTGAAAAAGGTTTTTTGGGGTTGTTAGAGGAACTTGCACCATTGTCAGAGATTTTTCCCATCTTTAAAAGACTTTCAATTCTCTCACCAGCTATAACTACATCGGCAAAACTGGTGGAAGAGAAAGCAGCAAGCATGTCAATATAAGTTCCCTGCAAGGTGTTCATAAACATGTCAGCCATTTCTCTTTCAGACATGGGTGGCTGGACAGTAGCAGCAAGCTGTCTCCACCTCTGAGCATAATCCCGAAAGCTTTCCCTTGAAGACTGAGACATGCCCATTAGAAGAGTTCTATTGGGGGCCATGTCTAGGTTGTACTGGTATTGCCGGATGAAGGCTTCGGCCAAGTCTTTCCAACATATTATAGTGGCCCTTGTTAGATGCGAATACCATTCTCTTGATGCTCCAGTTAGGTTGTCCTCAAAATAGAACATCCATAACTTCTCGTCCATGGTATAAGCCTTGAGTCTCCCTAAGAAGGACTGCAGATGAGTACGCGGGCAGGAGGTACCATTATATTTTTCAAAGCATGGGGGTTTGAATTTGTGGGGAATCCTCACCCCATCTACCAGCCCCATATCCATTACGTCAAAGCCTAAAGAATTCTGGGATTCCAAGGACCTTAGTTTTTTAGCAATCTCATCCAGCCTTCTGTCATACACCTCATCCCCAGCCCCAATAACTGTGAACTGCTCCTCCTGAGGATCTTCTTGCAAGATCCTGCCTGCAGCAGTGTTTCCTTGAATATTCCTTGGGATGTTAACATATGGGTTCAAATGGGGCCCAAACTCTGGTGGGTCAATACGAGGCTGCCCTTGTTCATTATTGTTGGTTCCTCCATGTTCCAAGGTGGGGCTCTTCAGGTGTCTGCCTTTCTACCAGCTCTCTCAGCCTTTCCTGGCTCTGAGCTAAGCCAGTCATCACAGCCATAAACTGGGACATTTGATTTCTCATCTCAACCCTTTCGTTTGCCATTTGATTTCTTACTTCGTTCAGGTCTTGTTGTACCTGATCCATCTGAATGCCTGGAATGTTGTTTCGCGTTGGGTACCGGTGTGTACGGTTGACAGGGAACTCTCGGCGATGAGCAATGTTTCCTGAAACCACAACAAAGTGAGAAACAAAATAACATACAAAAACCTACAAAACAAAGAAAATGTTAGTATGCAATGCAATATGCTTATTTGTTTTCCAAGGTATCTGGTTTGGTTCTTTGGTTTTGACCTTTCCAGACCTCGAGGAGATGCTTGATGATGTTGAGAGAAAGCCCAATAAAACAAACTGATATATTACAAATGATGGAAATACATAGTCTGTTTACAATACATGCCCATGGTGGGTCAAAAATACAACAATCAAAAGAAAAAGTACATCAAAAGAAAAGAAAAACAAGCAAAGGAATCAGACATCCAATCCAAAGTCATCCTCCCTGACTTCCTTCAGGAGGGCCTCAGTCACCGGACCAGCTGGGTGCTCTGTAATAGTCCTAATGAGGAGGTTCCTGGTAGCAATGGCATTAGTCAGCTTCTTATGCATGTCCTGATCCTTTGATCTCTTTAACCCCGCCCGGAGCTTCAATTCTGATATCTCCTCCTGAGCTGCCAACAAGGCTTCTTGCTGCTTCTTCGCATTGGCCTCTAGTTGATCAATCTTGGCCTGGGTCCTCTGGTCTTCTTGTGCACGGGCTTCGGTGATCCTGATCCACCTAGCCTAGCTCTCCTCCAAGTAATGCTCAGCCCTAGATTTCTGAATCTTGGCCTCATTGCAGGCATTCTTCAAAACCAGCTCTCCTGCTCTTGCTTTCCTTATGTAGTCATATGTCCTTTCAATCTTGGTCAGATGCTCAGTCTTGAGCCTCTCCAATATTTCAATGTCCAGACGACCGTCATTTCTTTCCCAGAGAGTCTTCTTTAGGGCTTCAGATAGCTGATTATTCCCCTCTTTTAGCTTTTCAAATTCCTCCAGGCTAACAGTTGCTGCAGGTTGTACTGTAGAAGGTACAGGTGTGTCTTCCAAGGTGAAAGGCATTCTGGTAATCTGAGCTCTAGTACGGGACCAGTCAGAATATTGGGCTGAAGCAATATTGTTACATCTTCCAAGGATGGCTGTCCCTTTTGTCTGAATGTTGTCCCAAGCCCAGGTAGCTTGCCTGACAACAGCAGAGCTAGATTGGATCTCACAGTATAGGGTCTCAGCTAAATCCTGTCCTCTGGGAGGATGAACCAAGGCATATCCCAATTGTCTCTTAAACAGTAAAGGGTTGTAATTGATGCAACCTTTTACTCCTAATAGAGACACATTAGGGTATTGCCCACAGCTGGTAATAATATCCTTGCCTTTGGTGCTCTGGGTGCACCATTTGATATCATCTGATGTTAAGGCAATGAATCTCTTAGCCCAATTCTTCTGCTGATGTGGGTTCAAGAAGGCATCTAATTTAGGTAAGTGTCTAAGCAGCCAAGAGTAGAACAAAGGAGCACAGCATCTGACTAACTTCCCTCTCTGCTTTTCATTTCTCTGATGGATGGAGTAGTAGAAGTCTCCCAACAATGTAGGTACTGGGTTCCTCAGCATAAACAAGTGGATGGCCTTATTACTCACAAATTTGGGCTCATCTGCAAACAATATAACCCCATATATGCTGAGGGCTAAAAGTGCACAGACTGCCTTCCATTCTCCCAATGCAGCCTTCAGGGTGGCCTGAGAAATCAAAAAGTCCAAATGTAAGCCAGGAATCCCAACTTTAGTTGTCAAGTTTTGCTCAATGAGGGCAGGATCCAAATGCAATGCCCTTGCTATCTCTTCACTTTTGGGAGCAGTCATCTCTGGGTTGAAGGGGATCCCTCCTCTGATAGGCACTCCAATCAACAAGGAAAACTCTTCCAACAGAGGCCCCATCTGGAAATCTGGAAAAGTGAAGCATCTGAGTGGGGGGTCATAGAACTGCAAGCATGTGTGAATCATGCTCCTCTGAGAAGAATCAAGATCCCTGACCATGTCTAAAATACCCCCATAGTGCTCTCTAAACAGTGGGATGTGGTCAGGTGTGATAAGGGACTGGACCTGCCTGATACCAGTCAAGGTGGGCTCAAAGAAGTGATAAGATATGTTTCTTTTCCTTGGAATATCCATGAGTGCTGATGAAGAAGCTGAAGTCAAATGCTGATGAAGATCACAGACTGAGAAGCTGGAGGTGAGTCTCTGATGAAGACAAGCTGGAGGAGAACCACTAATAGACTGATGAAGATAACTGAAGCAGAGGTCGAAGCAGCAGAAGGGGTCAAAACCAAACCAAATATAATGAGGTGGATACCCTGAAAAACAAATAAACAAATGTTAAATGATGCAATGATGATATATGCAAATGATATGCAAGGGTTTGTGATCAAGAGCTAGATCTGATTATCTGTCTTGGTATAAAGTCCATGTATGTTCAAAGATCCGGATGGAGGTTCAGAAATCCAGTAACCAGGGTGGGGGACTCAAATAAAGAGTCATATGTCCAGGGCTAATCACAAGAACTGTCCAAAGTGAGGTACTCTTAAACAATACAGTAACAGGGTATGATGTGGCCAAGGGTTCCTGCAAACCTGTAAACAACCCAACCCCTCACATGTAATGTTCTAGAACAAGGATCCTCAGACTCGGATCAGTTATGAGAAGTGTAAACACTTCTAACCCGGAGGTACAGTGTTAACAATAACCATAAAAGATCCTCCTCTAATCCACCCCAGATTCTGAACGTCAATATAAAGGTCATCCAGACTTAGCAGGCTTCCCATATAGCCCTAGCACTACAGGAAATCAGTAGCACAAAATTCTCAAGAAGAAACCCACATCTGAACCGTGTTTCATATTCCCGCACCAGACCGAAATGGAATGGGAAAGAACATGAACCACTCTAGCCTAGGTGTCACTCAAGTCCCAGGTATAGGACCTTAATCACTCAGTGGAACCCCACCCACCAAAACAGAAGCCAGATCCAGCAATGATAATGACAGTATGATGTATAAAATACTGTAAAGAAAGCAGTAAAAAAAGTTGTACATGAAGCAATAAATAAAGCAAATAAATAAACACAATTAGCACATAACACCCCCGTAAACACAAATCAAACAAGCGCTAGGAGGAACCCACAAAAAGAACCAGAAGCCCTGGTTGCAGTATAAGGGTCCCCAGCAGAGTCGCCAAGTTGTCGCTCCTACAAAATGACACAGGACCAGAAGGGGTACAAACGCGAATGGTCGGCGAAAGAGAGAGAACATGAAGATGAACTGAAAAAGAGTCGCCGGCTAGGAATTTTTATCCCGAAGGAAAGGTAATGCTGCATAAACCTAGAAAAAGATGGATAAGACGGTCGCGAACCAGAGAAACTAAGAAAGGGGGTTGGTTACAACCTGGGAAGGTATTAGCACCCAGATTGTCCGCCGTACTCGATGGGATCCACGCTTGAAAGTTTGTGTTTAAAGGGGTAGGTGTTAGTGCAAATCTGTGTGCAAAAAGCTGGAAAGAATATACAGGTGTCAGTGCAAAAGAGATGTGAAATGAAATTGCTCAGGAATGAGACTTAAAAGAATAATGTTGGAAGAGGGGGAATTTACAGAGACTTTTGTTCGATAACAGTTAAGTTATGCCTACGTATCCTCTCGTGCAATGAGGAAGTCAGAACACCGTAGTTCGACTCAAAGAGACTGAAAGATAAATTGACTGGTGAACTGCTTGCTTGCCTAAGCTCAAGTGTATGACATGTCTGGCTCAGGTGCTAGCTGTCTTGCATTAGACGGAAGAAGAAAGTTCTCGTTTATGAGTGAATGTGGTGAGAAAAGAATCCCGGAGGAGACGATTATTCTTTGTTTTTGGTGTTTTCAATCTTTTATTGCTTTTTTGTGTTTGTCATAAGAAAATGAGCTTAAGCCTAAACCAAGGGTTAATAAACTCATCACATCTTCCCTCTAATTAGGGGTAATGAGAATACCTTAAGTATGAAGTAAACACCTCACACTTAATCACCATGATGTAGGATTAAGATCATTAACCTACTTGCATTTACTTAGATGTTTTTGGTATTTTTGTTTAGTGTTAAGTAATGAGTTTAAGCCATAATCAAGGATTTAATGGACCAATTAAGGAAGAATTAGAACCCTAATGCAAGGCCCAAGTTACAAGCTTGATGTCTTAGTGATTATTAGATGGATTGATTAAGAGATTTAATCACATTAAGTGTTTAACACTTAGGATTAAAGTTATGCACTTCATCCTAAGAGAAGGATGCAGGCATAATCTTAATCACAAAGCCTTAAATCCTTGAAGGTTTAATCCCTGATTATGAGATGAGAGGAGAGACACAAAAGATGAAACAAAGGTAAAAATAACGGGGGGACTAATCAAACCCTAATTGTGATCATGCTTGGGTGTTCCTAGGGTTTATGAGGCTTGCAAGAGATCTTCGAGAAGAGCCACCAAGGAAGAAGCAGATGAGGCAAGTCAACTTACTTCACTTAAGAAGATAAGTTGCTTGAAGAAAGAAAGTGAAGAAGGAACATGAATGAGCAAGCTCACTCCAAGACAAACACAAAATGCAGCAAAGATTCATAGAAGAAGAAATGAGAAGAGAAGTGAGAAGTGAAGGCAAATTCACTTCTCAAAGTACTTACCACCTGAAAAGTTAGCATAAAGAAATGAAATGAAATGAAAATGAAATGAATGCAAGGATGCAAACCAAAACCAGAAGCATTTTCATGGTGTAAATGATTCTAAGAGATGATGCAAATGTATGTCAAGAGTTGTGAATGATCATACAAGTAATGAGGATGCAAATGAAGCATGAAAGAAGCATGAAAGTTCATGAATGCTCATGGAATATGATGAATGCATAACATAGCAAATGGATGAAGAAATGATCAATCATGGTTCTAATGTGTCCTAGGATGTCTTATATGTCATATGAATGCATAAAATGTCATGGCAAGTTCATGAATGCAAGCATATGCAAGAGGTATGCAAAGGAAGATGAGAAATTAGGGTTTTCATGCAACATGAGATGCAAAACTCAAAAACAGAAGCAAATGACAAGATAAAAAATTGAAAATGCAATCAAAAGAACCCTAACCCCATATGATTTCATACCCCAAAGGAGAAGACCTAACTCTTAACCCTAAGGAAGTTATGATTTTTCTAAGTTATCTAGGGTTTTAAGGCACTTAAAGGGAAAAACTGCAAATCAAATCAAAAAGGCAGAAGAAATTTGTGACAAAAATATGCTAGAAACTACATGTCAAATGAAGATTAATGCAAAAAGAACCATTGTCATATCATTCTTGATTAGGCAGAAAATAATTCTTGAAGTTAGGGTTCAAAAATAGGATTTTTATGAACCCTAAATTCAAGAAAATTATTAAAGATGGTTCAAAACCAAAGAGAAATTTGTGTGGATGGTATGACAATGTCTCTAAATGTTTAAAGATGCAATATGAATTTTTTTGGGATTTTTTAGAAACCTAAAAGATATTTTAATTAATTAATTTTCATTAATTAATTAAAATAAACATTTAAATGTTTAAAAAATGATTTTTTAATGTGAAAAATAAAAATAAAAATATTTTTGGGTTAAGAAAATTATTTGAAGTGGAAATGCAGAATAAAAATATTTTTGGAAATTTTTAACTATTTTAAATAAATGGTACAAAATTAAATGAGAAAAATGAAATTTAAATTGAATTAAATGGAAGTATGCTGATCCAAGGGATGAGGTTGAATCTGTGGAATTCTAGGTTGACTGTGCGCCAGATCTAATAGCCTGAATTCAAACTCACTTAAACCTAATTAATTAATTATTTAATCCAAAAATTAAGTTAATGAAATGATCTTAGCCACTCATCTCACACGGGAAGGGGAAATATAATGGTCCACGTTTAAACAAAACCCTAACCCTAATTAACACACTAATGACTTTCAGGTCACCGGAGAAGAGCTCCGGTCGTCTTCTCCGGTGACCCCCTCACTTGAGAATCTCCAACTTCTTCCCTAGGTAATTTCTGGAGCTCTAAAGCTCCAGATTAACTCCCCTCACTCCCCTAAGCTCAAATCTACCCTCAAATCATATTTATTCTCACTCAAACTCAAGATTCGAAAGGAAGAACAAAAATGGCAGAAATTTCAGACAATCAGTACACACTCATTTCTACACCATTTTCGAAAATTCAAAGTTCAGTGTGATCAGTGAAGCATGCTTCATCATTTTGTAACATAAAAAAGAGGTTCTGGAAAAATAAATTCAGATGGCTACCTGAGATGGAGCTTTTCACCCTTGAGCTTTCTGGCCACTTCCTTGGTGCAAAAAGACTCCTTTGAACCTCCTGAGGCAGTTGCAATGCTTGGAAAGCTTTGAGGATGGCTGGTTTGAGTGGTAGCAATCCAACTGGTCAGAAATCGTGTTTGGTGTATGGGGTGTTTTTGGCTGTTTCAATGGTTGGTTTGTGATCAGTGAGTGATTTAGAGATGAATGGTGGAATTGGTTTTGAGTTTGAGTGAGTGAGCTGGGAGATTCGAAGGAAAATGCAAGAGGGAGAGTTTTTGTCAATGCTGAGTTCTTGGAGGTTTCAGCTTGTGTAGTGATTCAGCCTATTTCAAGGGGTGGGTTTTGTTCTATGGATGAAGAGTGATTTGTTGGTGAAGGAATTTTTGGATTTTGTTAAGTTTTGAGGTTGTTTCGAAGAGAAGAAGTCTCGTGCACAAATTTGTGAATCTGATGTTGTGTGTGTTTTCAGGCTCCAATGCTTGCTCTTATCTCTCCCATATTGTTTGAATATAATATGTGGTAGGTTCTGAATGGCTGCAAAACACTATTCCAAGAGTATGGGTGTTTTGCCCAAAAAGTCAAATATGTGTCCTTGAGAGTATGGGCCATGGCAGAGGAGATCTAAAGGGTGTATCTGCTTCAGCTGAGTTTGAGGATGACCCTTGGATGGTTTATGATAAACTGCAACACTTGGATTGCAAGATAGCATGTGTTTTGCAAATTTCCAACTTTGTGCATTTTGAGATTTTTGGTCATGGACATGTCTCATTCAATGCTGAATTTTGGTCATGAAGTGTTACATGATGTTGCTGTGATGTTTTGAGACCATTTAGAAGCCAAACCAATCCTTAGAAATCATTCTTGCAAGAATCCCTCTTTTGAGGATTTTATAAAAAATGGCTTATGGAAACTTGTGATCCAAGGCATGAAACCTTGTGAATTTTGTGCAATTCTAATCTTGGCAAGTTGAAATATGTTGTAATGATGCTTAGAAGTCATTTAGAGGTCAAGAAAGTGTTTAGAACTTGAATTTGCAAAAATCCCTCTTTAGCATGAAACTTGAAATTATGTGATTTTTGCCAACTTTGAAAGATCATAACTTGAGTTCCATAATGAATTAGGACTTGTTCTTGTACTTTTTAAAAATGGAATGATCCAATCTACAACTTTCATGACCAACAATTTTTCATTTGAAGAATTTTTGGTTGAGAAAGAGGAGGTTGAAAAACTTTCCCAAAATGGAAAGTTTACATTACAAGTCATTTCCATTTTTGGCAACTTTTGGTTTAGCTCAGTTTTCTTCAATTTTGTGAACTTCTAAGAACTTAAATGATCAAATAAAGACCATATAACCTCATTTTGATGAAAAATCCACTTTGGTTCCATGTTAGGGGGCCTCAGATGCCCTGATTTTGCTCTAACTTGCTCAAAAAGTTACCCAATGATCAGATGACTTCCACAATGAATTTCTTCATCAAACCTTGTACACATGATCCTTATAACATATTGAGACCATTAGAAACAAGAATGGACAAAAAAATTGGAGTTATGGCCTCTAAAACCAAAACCCTAATTTTAGGTCATTTGTGCTGTTAAACCCTAGCTCTACTTCCATGCATTGCCAGTTCTTGTGATTCTTTGACTTCCTTGATCTTTGGACAATAAAATATGATGTTTGAACATACATGGAACCTCTTGGAGTGATGTAAGACCTTTGGAGTGGCTCAGATGGAACATGGATTGCTCAGATCACAAACCCTAGATGCAGATGAATTTGAACTAATGCAGTGAAGCAAAAATGCAATATGATATGATATGATTAAACTAGTGCAAATATGAAAGATCACAAGCCATGGTGTGAACTTAGTGAGGGCAAATTTGGGGTGTTTACACTACCCGCACCATTTTATTTTACTGGCTAGCTTTTTTTTAAAATCCTAAAACGTACACTATTTTATTTCTGTCTAACAGACATTGCAAAAATCCAAAAATATGTACTATTTTACTCTTTTGTCTGTTATTTGAAAAAATTTAAAAATATGCGTTTGCAGTTTGTGCAGAAGACTAGGATCATTTTGAGATTTTCGAGTGCATGCGAAAGCTTTTAGTCTGTTCATCAGTTTCATTTTCTATTTTCATCACACAAAAAATCTCTACGAAAAATTTCAATTTATATTTATATTTCATCATCTTTAAAAAATATATATGTCTTTTTTACTTTTCTTATTTATAGTTTCTTTTTTAATTTTCATTAGCATTTCCATTTAATATTTATTAAGCTTTTCTATTATTTTTTCCTAAAAAAAAAAACTTTTTTACTATCCATTATCTTTACAAGAAATATAAGGCCTATCATTAAAAAAAATGTATAAAAAAAACGTTACTATTATTATTTCATTATCAAAGCTTTTCGTCTTATTAAACTTTTAAACCTATCTCTATTTGCTTCACAAAAAAAAAAAAACTCAAAAATATATCTTCTTTTATTCTAATTTCATTTTAACCTCTAGGTCCATTATTAAAATTCTAAAAATTTCTTTCTTTTTATTCAAACCTTATTTTTGCATCACTAGACTATTTTCCACTTTTATCAATTTTATAGCTTATTACTATTATTATTATCTATTAATTTTATTTTTATTATTATTATTATTATTACTATTATTTTTATTATCACTATAGTTCTTAACTTTACCTTTACTATCCTTTATTATTATTATTACTATTATTATTAATTTTTTTATTATCATTTTCCTCATTATAATGTTATTGTTATTATTATTAACGTGTTCCTCACACAGCCTGTGCAACAACCTCCCCCACAATCAATGCTTGCTCCACTACCTCAGTACAACAACATTTTTATTCCACTCAAAACTTTCCCAGTTCATCAACATAATTTTTCTTGATTCTTATCCAAAAAATTTCCTCTCCAATCTCTCTTTTGCCCTCCATAAATTCTCCTATAAATTAACCCTTTCATTTGTGCATATTGGAAGCTTGGGGAAAAACACTAAAATCCAGCAAAAAAATATCTCCCAAAACCAAGCTTCAAATAAACCAATAATCAAGCTTCAAAGATAACAAAAAATATTCACATACCCTTCACAAATTCGTTTAAATCTGCATACTCCTCTCTACCTTTCACCTTCATTATTCACCACCATAAAACTCAAAAATAAAACACAGAAAGATCCCAACAAACCATAAGCATTTGCCTTCAACTCAAACAACCAAAATCTCCTTAAACCAAATACAACACCACAAACCAAAAAAAAGAAGATGAAATCTTGAACAAAAAAAATACTGAACAAAATAGCGAAGTGAAATCGTGAGACACGGAGTGAATCACATGAGAAAACGAATCTAAAACACGAACCGCAAATCCACCACCGTTTCATCCACCACAAAACCAAACCCACTATATGAACGAAAACTATCACCGCGAACCATTCAACCTCTCCAAACGGTCACCGCCATAAACTGTCGACCACCACATCACCACTAGCGTAAGAGCTTGAACTGTGAAAGGGTCAAAGGTCATCTTTTTCCGAAGCTTGAGGTTGATTTATTCTTTTCTCTTTACCCTGTTTTGTTTTGGAAGGAGAGACATAAATGTATGTGGCTTTTTGATTGTCTTCCTGTGTTATTATATTTTCTTCTTGTAGATATTACGTTTTATTTTTATTTTATTTTATTTTTATTATTATTCAGATCATGTGGTTCATAAGTCCATCCTTTTCTTTTCATTCACACAACACCAGATTTGCTCTTCACACACCCAACTAGACCGCAACACTCCCTCCCTTTTTTTTCCAGTTTTTTTATTCTTTTAAGAATTATTTTAATGAGTTTATTATTAACTTGTTTTATTTACTGTTATTAAAAGTTCTTTTAAAATCATTAACATACATACCAGCGACCATACTGCATACACCACCACCAATGTTATTGTTTTGTATCATTACTTATTTAATTTTTTATGTAAGATATTTCTAGTTTGAAATGGGCTTAATCCATGTCTTCCTATTTCTTTTGCTTATTAATAGGTTTAGGTAAAATGTTTGCTAATGTTTTTTTAAAAACCAATTTTTTATTCAATAGTTTCATTTTATTCTAATTTCACTTTATTTGTTTTCATTTTTATTCTTTATTAGGGCCAATGATCTACTAAAAGGCCGAATTGTGTCCGATCTCGTTATCGGAAAATTCGGTCAATATGAGGCCAATTTTTTTTTTGTTGATTATTTTGTTTCAATTAATATTTCATTTCATTTTGTCAAATAAATTTAGTTTATATTATTTTATCATTTATTTACTATTTTCATGGTCGATGAACATCTAACTTGTTTTGAGATTCGTCGCAAACCGACTCGGCATCTCGATTAATGATGAGACCACTTTATTTAATTTATTTACTTAATTTTATTTTTCGCATTTCATTTCAAAATAGATGCTCGACTCCTCATAGAATGATTCTAAACTTCGAATTCTTTCTAAGGAAGTCAACGAGCCACATTTCGTCGCATCCGAATAAAAAGGCCGAACGCCTCCGAACAGTTCGAAAACACTACACACACGCTTCCTCTTGGGCAAACTACAACGATACACTTTATATCTCGCAATGCCCTGTAATTTATTTTGTATCCCTCCCCCATTTTATGTACGCATTTTTTTTTCTGCATTTTATCGATTATTATTTCATTCGCGAACCCTTGGTCCGACGCCAAGCGGTTGCACTTGCACACTCGCACTTTATTTTTCAGTTATTATTTCATTTATTAGGATCCACTTCACCTTGCGAGCCGAGCGCATTGTGCCTCGCTAATAAACCACAAAATAAACCTCCATTTTCTTTCACCCATAAACCTCAAAAAACCAAAAAATTTCGATTAGATCTAAACCCTTGATCCAACGTCAAGCGGTCGTAGGTTGATAAAACACATTAATAATACGAGAAGAAATTGTACGCCATGAGCCTTAAGCGGTAGAAAGGAGGATAACGAGCTCTCGTTACTCGCTCCGATTATTTCGACGCAAGACGCTCGTCTTGTTGGACGGAATAAACTATCCATAGTCTTTAGTGCAATTCGAATCCTACACCCTTTCATCGAAGAAAGGTAATAAAATCAACAACCATCAACCATAGTAGGCCGAACTACGAGGCTCTGACTTTCCCATTGCACGCGGGAGTACGTAGGTACAAGGATTTCCATCCTTGCCGAGCACCTAGGATCAATCTAACTTATAATTTAAACTATTTTCCCTTAGCAAGTAACTCATTAAGCATAGACATTCATTCGCGCGTGATAACTTAGATGGTTCCCATCAAGTACGATGGATGTAGGGGGTGCTAATACCTCCCCCTTGCATAACCGACTTCCGAACCCAGGCAATGGTTGCGAGACCTCTGTCCTTATCTCTCTCTTCCCAAGTTGTATCTATATCTTCCCTTTCCCTTTTCGGGAATAAATAGAATTAGGTGGCGACTATTCAATTTGTCCAGCGCGTGGCTCTTCTCTTTTCGGATCGCGTGAGGTCGTATTTTTCGGGGTGAGACACCATGGTACAACATTGTCTTTGTCATATGGAATTGGCCCTGGCACCGTGATGGTGACTGGACTAACTGCAGAAGAGGTTGGAACTGTTATTGTCTGTGGATCATAAAAGATAGTAACAGGACTTTTGGTTGATGTTGGTGGTGATTGATTGAAGCTTGGTTGTTGTTGAAACTGTTGTTGATAATATTTGGAATCTGGGACCGTTGCAGTGTGATAATAGATGGTAATTGTGGAGAGGTCGTTGTTGGTGATTGTTGTAGTTTTAGAAGTGGATGCAATTGAACTGTTGTTTGTTGAAGTGATGGAAGAGGTGGTTGTTGTAGTTGTAGATGAGTCTGTAGGAACAATTGTCTTTGCAGTTGTAGGAGAAACACTTATTGTTGAAAAAGGATTTGCTGGTGTTGTAGAAGCTGTTGTTGTTATTTGCAGGATACCCGTTCATGGAAATCTTGCAAGATTCACAACATGCCTCACAACCTGGAAACATCTGGCATTTTAAAAGCTTAGCTTTAACCTCTGTCAGAGGTGTCTGAATACTTGCAGTATCTTCAATTAAACTCATGGGTGAGCCCTCCTTTATTGCATTTATCCTTGGCCCACCATGGTTGGGCATAGGATTCTTCGTGACATTAGGAGGTGGTGCAAAATTTAGGGCCTTTGAATCTACCAGATCCTGGACCTTCATGTGCAGAGCCCTGCACTTTTCTGTGGAGTGACCAAGTGCATTAGAATGAAAAGCACACCTGGCGTTGACATCGTAATTTCTCGGAAGGTTCTGAGGATCAGGTGGAGCCAGTGTCCTTAACTCGACAAGATTAAGCTTTAGGAGTTGTGGCAACAATGTGGCATATGGCATTGGTATAGGGTCAATCACCCTGTTGATCTAAGATGGTCGCTGCTGAAAAGGGCGTTGTTGTTGGTTGTTGTTATTGTTGTAGGATCTTTGTTGAGGAAATTTTGCCTGTTGAGGAAAGTGTTGTGGTCGTTGGGTATATTGAGGAGGTGGAGTAGGAATAATAATGGCGGCAATTGACCTTGGCAGATATTGGGGTCTCCCTCTTCCCATATGTACAAAATTTGTTTCACCAAATATGCGGGGCCTTGCAAATGGTTTCCTTGCACTGCTTGAACTGGCGCCATTGTCAGAAATCTTCCCCATTTTCAATAAGCTCTCAATTATTTCCCCAGCTATAACCACGTCTGCAAAGCTGGTGGAAGAAAAAGCACCTAGTCTATCAATATAAGTACCCTGGAGAGTGTTCATGAACATATCTGCCATCTCCCTTTCTGACATCGGGGGTTGAACGACAGCAGCTAATTGCCTCCACCTTTGGGCGTACTCTCTAAAGCTTTCTCGGGAAGACTGTGACATTCCCATCAGAAGGGTTCTGTTTGGAGCCATGTCCAGATTATAATGATATTGACAAATGAAAGCTTCTGCCAAGTCTTTCCAATTCCTTACTGTGGCCCTTGTCAAATGAGAATACCACTCTCGGGACGCCCCTGTCAAGCTATCCTCAAAGTAAAACATCCACAGTTTCTCATCCATGGTGTAGGCTTTCAATCTCCCCAAGAAAGACTGAAGATGGGTACGTGGGCAGGATGTGCCATTGTATCTTTCAAAACAGGGAGGTTTGAACTTGTGGGGAATTCTAACCCCCTCCACTAATCCAATATCCATGACATCAAAACCCATAGATTTTTGGGATTCAAGAGACCTTAGCTTTTCTGCTTTTTCATCCAACCGACGATCGTAGACTTCGTCTCCAGCTCCAACCACAGTAAATTGTTCTTCCTAAGGGTCCTCCTGCAAGGCCCTCCCTCCAGTGTTACCTTGGGTGTTTCTTATAACATTGATTTTTGGGTTCAAATGAGGTCCAAACTCTGGGGGATCAGTACGAGGCTATACGTGATCGTTGTTGCTAGTACCCCCTGTACCTGGGTGGGTTTCCTCGGGAGTTTACCGCTCGACTAACTCTCTTAGTCTCTCTTGGATCTGAGCCAAACCAGTCATCACTACCATAAATTGATTCATTTGGGCCCTCATCTCTGTCCTTTCATTGGCCATTTGGGTCCTCACATCAGTCAAGTCTTGTTGAACCTGATCCATTTGTAATCTCGGAAGGTTGTGTCTTGTCGGATACTGGTGCACTCTATTGACGGGGAACACTCTTCTACGAGCAATATTTCCTGAAACCACAACAAAGTGAGAAACAATAACAAAAACCAAAACCTACAAAACAAAGAAAAGAGATTAGTATGCAATGCAGGATGCCTATTTGTCTTCCAACGGTATCCGGTTTGGTTCTTTGGTTTTGACCTTCCAGACCTCGAGGAAATGATGATGTTGAAGAGAGATTAAGCCCACAGAATAATACAAACCATATATTACAAAGAGTGAAGGTACATAGTTTGATTACAACAAATTTCCCATGGTGGGTCAAAATACAACAACAAAATCAAAAGTACAAACAAAAGGAAATACAAATACAAAGAAATCAAACATCCAACCCAAAGTCATCCTCTCTGACTTCCTTCAGGAGGTCCTCAGTCACTGGGCCAACTGGGTGCTCTGTGATGATCCTGATAAGAAGGTTCCTGGTGGCAATGGCATTGGTCAACTTCTTATGCTTGTCCTGATCCTTTGACCTTTTCAACCCCGCCCAGAGTTTCAAATCAGAGATCTCCTTCTGTGCAGCTAATAAGGCCTCCTGATTCTTCTTCTCACTAGCCTCCAGCTGCTCTATCCTAGCTTGGGTCCTTTGATCTTCCTATGTACGGGCCTCAGTGATCCTGATCCACCTAGCCTGACTCTCCTCTAAGTAATGCTCAGCTCTGGCCTTCTGCGTCTTAGCTTCCTTGCAAGCATTCTTCAATACTAACTCTCCTGCTCTAGCCCTTCTGATGTAGTCATTTGTCTTCTCAATCTTGGTCAAGTGCTCAATCCGGAGCTTCTCTAACCTTTCATTATCCAGAAAGTTGTCATTCCTCTCCCAGAGGGTCTTCTTCAAGGCTTCAGAGAGCTGAGTATTCCTTTCTTTCAATTTCTCAAACTCCTCTAAACTGACAGTAGCTGCAGGCTCCACCGTTGATGGTCCAGGTACATCCTCTAAGGTGAATGGCATCCGGGCGATCTGTCCCCTAACACGAGACCAGTCAAGATACTGAGCTGAGGCTATGTTGTTGCACTTGCCAAGAATAGTTGTCCCCTTAGTCTGAATATTGTCCCAAGCCCAGGCAGCTTGTTTGACAATGGCAAGGTTGTGCTGAATGTCACAATAGAGGGTTTCTGTCAAATCTTGCCCTCTTGGGGGATGTACCAAGGCATACCCTAATTGCCTCTTAAAAAGCAAAGGGTTGTAGTTGATGCAACCTTTTACTCCAATCAAGGGTACATTGGGATACTGCCCACAGTTGGTGATGATATCTTTCCCTTGGTGCTCTGAGTGCACCATCTGATGTCTTCTGAAGTAAGGGCAATCATTCTCTTAGCCCAATTCCTTGGCTGATGAGGATTCAAGAAAGTGTCTGACTTGGGCAAATGCCTTAATAACCAATAGTAAAAGAGAGGTGCACAACATCTGACCAATCTCCCTCTCTGCTTCTCATTCCTTTGATGCAGTGAATAATAGAAGTCTCCAAGCAAGGTAGGGACTGGAATTATCAATAAGAAGAGGTGAATATAACTCTTGTTTACAAACTTAGGCTCGTTTGCAAACAAGATGGTCCCATATATGCTGAGTGCCAAGAATGCACAAACAGTGTCCCACCTTCCTGCTGCAGCATGCAGGGTGGCCTGAGTAACCAAGAAGTCCAAGTGAAGGCCTGGGATTCCAGCCTTAGTGGTCATGCTCGGTCAATGAGAGTGGACTCCAAGTGCAAAGCTTTATCTATATCTTCATTCTTGGGAGCAACCATCCCAGGGTTGAAAGGAATTCCCCTCCTGATAGGGACACCTAACAACATGTAGAACTCTTCCATCAATGGTCCTAGCTGAAAATCTGGGAAAGTGAAGCATCTGAGAGGAGGGTCATAGAACTGGAGACAGGTGTGGATCATGCTCCTCTGGGATGCATCCAAATCCATGATCATGTCCATAATGCCTCCATAATGTTCCCTGAATAAAGGGACATGATCAGGAGTGATGAGTGCCTGCATCTGCCTGATGCCTGTCAAAGTGGGCTCAAAGAAATGATAGCTGATGTTGCTCTTCCTGGAGGTGTCCATGCTGACAATGGATGCTGGTGAAGAAGACTGAGGATAACTGCTGATAAAAGCAACTGAAGAAGATGCTGAAGGAGAGTCTCTGATGAAGACAACTGATAAAGATGCTGATGTAGATAGCTGAAGGAAACTGAGCAGTAAAGCAGGTCAAAACCAAACCAAAGATAAGATGTGGATACCCTATAAAACAAATAGACAAATGTTAAATGATGCAAAATGATGTATGCAAAATGATATGCAAAGGGTTTGTGAACAAGTGTTGGATCTGTTATTTGCCTTGATAGGGTCCATGCGTGTTCATAAGTCCGGATGGATGCTTAGAAAACTAGTAACCAGGTGGGGGACTCAAATAAAGAGCCACAAGTCCAGGGTTTCACAAGAACAGTTCAAAATGATACAACCTTAACAAAACTAGTAACAAGATATGATGAGGCCAAGGGTTCCTGCAAACCTGTAAACATCCCAACCCCTCACATGTATTGTTCTAGAACAAGGATCCTCAGACTTGGATCAGTTATGAGAAGTGTAAACACCTCTAACCCGGAGGTACAGTGTTTACAATAACCATAAAGGATCCTCCTCTAATTCACCTCAGATGTTGAAGGTCATAAAAGGTCATCCAGACTTAGCAGGCTTCCCAGATAGCTTTAGCACTACAGGAAATCCGTAGCACAGAGTTCTCAAGAAGAAACCCATGTCTGAACCGTGTTTCATATTCCCGCACCAGACTGAAATGGAATGGGAAAGAATATGAAGCCACTCTATCCTATGTCTCACTCAGGCTCCCAGTATGGAACCTTACTCACTCAATAATCCCTCCCACTAATGAAAACAACAGATCCAGCACAGATGATATGATGATAACAGTATGAAATGCATATAAACAATAAATGAAAGCAATAAATAAAGTTGTACAGAAAGAAATAAATAAAGCAATAAACAAAAAGCACAAGTAGCACATAACACCCCCGTAAACACAAATCAAACAAGCGCTAGGAGAAACCCACAAAAAGAACCAGAAGCCCTGGTTGCAAGTTGCTTCCCCAACAGAGTCACCAAGTTGTCGGTCCCGAAGATTTGCATCCCAGTACAAGCACAAAAGGTCAGAGAAAGGAGAAATGAAAATGAAGTGAATAGAGTCGCCAACTAGGAATTTTTATCCCGAAGGAAAGGTAATGCTGCATAAACCTAGAAAGATATGGATAAGATGGTTGTGAACCATAGAAACTGAGAAAGGGGGTTGATTACAACCTGGGAAGGTATTAGCACCCAGATTGTCCGTCGTACTCGACATGATCCACACTTAAAAGTTTGTGTTTAAAAGGGGTAGGTGTATGTGCTATCTGTGTGCAAAGGCTGGAAAAGAATATACAATTGTCAATGCAAAAGGGAGTGAAATTCTCAAGACTGAGGCTTAAAAGAGAATGCTGAAGGAGGGGGGAGACAAAGAGACTTTTGTTCGATAACAGTTAAGTTATGCCTACGTATCCTCTCGTGCAATGAGGAAGTCAGAACACCGTAGTTCGACTCAAAGAGACTGAAAGATAAAATGATTGTGAACTGCCTACTTGTCTATGCTCAAGTGTATGACTCGTCTTGCTTGAGTGCTAACTGTCTTGCATTAGACGGAAAAAGCAAGTTCTCGTTTTGTGAATGAGTGTGATGAGAAAAGAATCCTGAAGGAGACGATTATTGTTTGTTTTTATGTTTTCAGTTTTGTTATTGTTTTGGGTGTTTTGCATAAGTCAATGAGCTTAAGCCTAAATCAAGGGCTTGTAAACTCATTATATTCTCCCTGATTAGGGATAATGAGAATACTTAAGTATGAGATAAGCATCTCAACTTAATTATCATGATGATGTAGGATTAAGATCATTAACCTACTTGTGATTAATTAGATGTTTTTGGATTTTGTTTAGTGTTAAGTAATGAGTGTAATCTCTAATTACGGATTAGTGAACTCATTACACAATCTTAATAGAAGGATAATAGATGAGAACACTTAAGCTGAGGAAGATACTTCAATTTAATCCATGGTTAGGGATGAAATTCATTATATAACAAGCCTTTATTAAGTGGATTTTAATTAAGGGATGAGATTAAGAAGTAGATTTTATGGTTTGTAAGACATCTTGAGGGGGACTTGTCCATTAAACACTAGGGTTAGTCCTTCTTAACCATAAAGGAAGAATTAGAACCCTAATGTAAGGCCCAAGTTACAAGATAAAGTCTTAATGATTATTAAGTGATTTGATTAAGAGGTTTAAAAAAATTAAAGGTTTAACACTTAGGGTTAAAGTTATACACTCCATCCTAAGAGAAGGATGCAGGCATAACCCTAATTCCAAAGTCCTAAAACTTTAAGAGTTTAGTCTCTGATTATTGAGATGAGATGAGAGACTCAAGGAAACTCAAAGGTAAAATGCTAAGGGGGACTAATCACAACCCTAATTATTATCATGCTTGGATATCCTATGGTTTGTGAGGCTTGAGAAAGATCTTCAAAGAAGCCACCAATGGAAGAAGCAGATGAAAGGAGGAAGGAGCAAGAACAAGTTACTTACTTCATTGAAGAAGATAAGTAACTTGAAGAAAGAAAGTGAGAGAGATGGAACACATGTGAACAAGTTCACTTAAAAGACAAGTAAAATGCATATGAAAGAGATGAAAATAAGTGAGAGTTGAAGGCAAATTCACCTCCCAAAATAACTTACCAAAACCTGAAAAGTTAGTATGGATGCATGCTTTGAAGTTTGAAAACACATGAAAGTTAATGAAATGAAATGAATGCAAATCATGGCAAATGAATAAATAAATGATCAAGCATGGTTCTAACATGTTATAAGATGTCTAAGATGAGATATGAGTGCAAGAAATGTCATGGCAAGTTCATGTAAGGATGCATATGCAAGATGAATGCAAATGAACACATAAAATCAGGGTTTTATGGACAAGTGAGATGAAAATGACTAAAACAGAAGCATATGACATGATAAAAAAATTGAAACCAAGCTCAAATAAACTTTAATCCGATACTAGGTCACACCCCAAAGGATAAGGTCAGAAGCCTAACCAATCAAAAGTTATGATTTTCCTAAGTTTTCTAGGGTTTTTGGGTGGTTCAAAGGGAAAAATGCAAATCAAATTAAAAATTCAAGACAAATTCATGAGGAAAAATACCTATAAACTACATGCAATATTTCACACAATGCAAAAAGAATCAACTTCAAACTCTTCATGGTTAGGCATAAATGATATTTTTAAGTTAGGGTTTAAAAATGTGATTTTTATAACCCTTAATTCAAATAAAATTAGCAAACTATGATCAAACCCAAAAAGAAATTTGTGTGAAGAGTTTGAAAATGTTTCTAAATGCATTGGGATGATTCATGATTTTTTTGGTGATTTTTAGAAACCTAAATTATTTTTAATTAATTAAAAGACTTTAATTAATTAAAAATAACATTTAAATATTTTAAAAATGATTTTTAATGCAAAAAATAAAATAAAAATCATTTTTGAAATGAGAAAAATATTTAAAGTCAGAATGCAAGAGAAAATATTTTTTGGATGTTTTTTACTATTTTAAATGAATTATGCAAAAGAAATAGAAAGAAAATGAATTAAAAATGACTTAAATGGATAGTCAACTGATCCTAAGGCTGAGATTCAAATCCAAGGGTTGAGGGTTGACTGCGCGCGTGAATCAGTGGTCCAAATCACTCCTGACTAATTAAACCTAATTAATTTAATTAATTATATTTAGGGTTTAATGACTTAATCCTAGCCATCCACGCACGCGGGCAAAACAGATCCAAGGGCCATCATTCAAACTGGAAACTAAACCCTAATTAAAACCCTAATTACTTTCAGATGACCGGAGCAAGCTCCAGTCATCTTCTCCGGCAAGCCAAACCACCTATCTTCTTCCCTATGCTAAATCAAACCCTCTAACTCTCCAAAAATGATCTACTAACCTCCCTCAACAAGAATCCATCATCAAAACACATTTATCATTCATCAAAAAACAAGATTCGAAGCAAATAGTGAAAATAAACAAAACTTTCAGAAGTTCAATACATGCTCATTTCTCAATCATTTTCAAAACAAATCATATCAGGGTGATCAGTGAAGCATGTAGATTCATTTAGAAACTTAAATAGCAAGTTCTGGAAAAACAGTTCATGAAGCTACCTGAGTTGAAGCTTTGTGTTCTTGAGCTTTCTGGCATTTCCCTTGGTTCAAATCCACTCCAATGATCTTCCTGATGATGAAGATGAGCTTAGAGCAAGCTTGTGATGGCCATTTTGAAGGTTTTGGTTCTGAGTATGCAGAAATCGTGTTTTGGTTTGGCTGTGTTTCAGGCTATGGTGATGGGTGAGAAATGATCCTAAGATGTTTTTGAGTTGATTGGTGGAAGAAGTTTTGAGTTTTAGTGGCTAGGCAGTGAGATTCAAAGACTTGAAGTTTTTGCAAGTTTTTGGTAATCTGAGCTTAGGGTTGCATCCAGGCTTGTGTGTTATGTTCTTTTTGGTCCATGATATTTGTATAAGGTGTTCTGATTGGTTCAGAGAGTTGGTGTGGCATAGTTTGATTGGTATGGTATGTTTTACAAAAAGTCAAGGAAAGTGTACCACAAGCATGGGCTTGGGTCAGAGGTGATCTAAAGGATGGATTTTCCTCAGCTGACTTTGTGGAGAGCCATAGAATCAGATTACATGAGCTGGCACAAGTGGATGAAGAGTTTCATAGCATTTTGAAATTCTTGAAAGTTTTGGCCCTTTTTGATTTCTTGAAGCTCAAGTCATGAAAATAATTGGTTAAATGCACAATTCTGATGTTTAGAGGTCCAATTGACATATTGTGAATGTTTGTGTCCATTTGAAGTCATTAGAATGCTTGAACATGCCAATTTGCAAAATCCCTCTTTGACATGAAACTTGAAATTATAGGATTTTTGCCAACTTTGAAAGGCCATATCTTGAGTTCTATGATGAATCAATACATGTTCTTGTACTTTTTGAAAAGGGAAAGACCTAATCTACAACTTTCATGACCAAGAATTTTTCATTTGAAGCATTTTTGGTTAAGAAAGAGGAGGTTGAAAACCTTTCCCAAAATGGAAAGTTTGCATTTCAAGTCATTTCCATTTTTGGCAAGTTTGCAAATGGCTCAAAATTCTTCAATCTTGTGAACTTCCAACCTCTTCTAAGATCAAATAAAGATCATAGAACTTCAATTTGATGAAAATACCCCTTTGGTTCCATTGTTGGGGGCCTCAAATGCCCTGATTTTGACTTAACTTGCTCAAGAAGTTACCCAGTGAACATATGACTTCCACAATGCATTTCTTCATCAAACTTGGTACACATGATCCTTATAATATCTTAAGAACAATAGAAACAAGAATGACCCAAAAATTTGGAGTTAAGCCCTCTGAAACCAAAACCCTAATTTTGGTCATCTGTGTAGTGAAAACCCTAGCTCTGCTTCCATGCCTCTGCCAGTTCTTGTGATCTCTTGACTTCCATGAACTTTAAGGGGCATAAGATGATGATATAACACACATGGACTCTATTTGAAATCTTTGAGGCCTTTGGGATGGCTCAGATGGAATCTTGGATTGCTCAGATCACAAACCCTAGATGCAGATGAACTTAAACTTATGCAGTGAAGCAAATATGCTAAATGATGTGGTATGCTTATGCTTATGCAAAAATGAAAGATCACAAGCCATGGTGTGATAAAGAGTGAGGGAAAATTTGGGGTGTTTACAATAAGTTATCTCATTATATTGGGACGTCGTTTATCTTCCCGAAGGCTATCTTGGGACGTTGTTTATCTTCTCAAAATCCATATTGATACCTTGGGCTGTCGTTTATCTACCCATAGGTTATCTCATTATATTGGGACGTCGTTTATATTCCCGAAGGCTATCTTAGGACGTTTTTTATCTTCTCAAAAGCCATATCATTACCTTGGGTCGTCGTTTATCTACCCAAAAGTTATCTCATTATCTTGGGATGTCGTTTATCTCCCCGAAGGCTATCTTGGGACATTGTTTATCTTATCAAAAGCCATATCATTACCTTGGGCCGTCTTTTTATCTACCCAAAGGTTATCTCATTATCTTGGGATGTCGTTTATCTTCCCGAAGGCTATCTTGAGACGTCGTTTATCTTCTCAAAAGCCATACCATTACCTTGGGTCGTCGTTTATCTACCCAAAGGTTATCTCATTATCTTGGGACATTGTTTATCTTCCCAAAGGCTATCTTGAGACGTCGTTTATCTTCTCAAAAGTCGTATCATTACCTTGGGCCTTCGTTTATCTACCCAAAAGTTATCTCATTATCTTGGGACGTCGTTTATCTTCCCAAAGGTTATCTCATTATCTTGGGACATTGTTTATCTTCCTGAAGGCTATCTTGGGACGTTGTTTATCTCCTCAAAAGCTATACCGTTGCCTTGGGTTTTATTTTCCCAAAAGTTATATCTTCATACTTTGGACTATTTTATTCTCCAAGAAGTATATCTGAAGAACTTTTCTCCGAATGGCATCTTTAAGCCCATTCAAGCAATACAACCAACCAACAATATCATTCTACGCACCGGCGAGTGCAAATTTTTGGGCTTTTATGTTCAATCCTCTTCAACCTTCAAGTCACGAATGGCGTACATGTCAATCTAACTCCTCAGATTTCAGAAAATTTAACAGGGGCAGCTGTTGTACCCCAAAACTTGCCCTCCCACAATCAGGGCAATGTGTCCCTAGAGTTCTCTCAAGGTTCATAAGGTTCACAATTGGTCAGAAAATTTGAAAGTTATCTCAGACAAAGCATCCTCCTAAGCAATGGATCCATAACTAGGGTTTTGAGTTTATCTGAGCTAAATGGACTTCTAAGGCCTCAAGTGAACTCCATAACATCCCACATGTATTCAAGAATCCCTATAACACGGTGGGAGAACCGACTTTATATAAATGTTGCGGATAGCAAGAGTCACCACCGACTTTTATTTTATCCATAAGGAAGGGACATAAAAGAACAGGAAAGATCGTTTTTGAAAAGACTTGGGTTCGGGGGGTAGGTTATATAAAGGGAAGGTGTTAGCACCCTTTATATCCATTGTTAACCATGGGCTCTTAGTTACTTAGCTCACTTTAATTGTTTTTGAAAAGAAAGTGTAGTGTGTGTTTAGAAATTTTTCTAAGTACTTTGTAATGATCCTCGTATGGATGTATACAAAGTCTTTAAGTTTGAAAAATATTTAAGAAAAGTGATGTGTGAAAAGTAGTTTTAAGATGTGAGCAAGTAACTAGGAGATACCTACCCTAATCTAAGTCATTCAAGTTCTTTTATGTTTCTTCAAGAGTAAGACTATCCCTATTATTAAGGAATAGGTAGTCATTACTTTGGATTTTTATAAAGGGACAGTCGTAGGGTCATCGTATGGTCAATGAAGGCAACTTAGGGGTGTCTTTAGCAATTCATAGGAACTATCATCATATTTACCGAAAGGACAAGATCATTATTCCGTAGGCAACCTCGAAGGGACTTGATCTTTTTAAAATATTTAAAGGGACAATGTTGATTTCATTTGAAGGGACTTTGCTTAAACACCCCTATATTCGAGGGACTTGACCATTTAGATAAGGCAACCAAGAGGAATACCCTAGGAAGTGCAGATGGCGATCAAAGATCGACTTACATGTGTGAGTGTTATTTTTCAAATATTTATTCTTTTTGATTAGTTATCTAAGTCTATTTAATCACAATTAGTTTTGCACTCCCTAAATTACTAACCACGCAGTTAAATATTACAAAGAAAATAAAGACGGAAAAATAAATCTATAAGCTATTACAAGGCTTTGGCAGATACATAATAATCGGATAAAATGAATTATAAAGCAATAATAATAGATACAATAAAATAATAAATAAACAATAGTAATAAAGCAATAATAATAATAATAATAATAATAAAGTAATAATAAAAAGAAATTAAGATTAGAATTTAAAAAGAAATTATTTTAGGTTAGACAAATTATAAATTTTTAAGAAGTTATTTAAGAAAGTATAAGTTTAGATAATTTAATAATAATAAAAGAATTTAATTATTTGCATAATAAAAAAAATAAATACTTATTATAATATAATTAAGAAAACATTATTAATAATATACAAAGTATGAAATAAAAGAATTATTAAAAAAATTAATTGAATATTTACAAAAATAAGAAAGATAATAGAAAGTACTAAATTATTAAGTTAATAGATTAATTATAAGTTAATTATGAAAGAGATATTATATTTATCATTATTATTTACTTTAGAATAAATAAAATTATTAACTGTGTTAATTACAAATTATAAATTATAAATCAAAGATTTACAAATTGATTGATTATTTAAAAAATCAAGTTAATTACAATCTAGATAAAAGAAAGGTTATTATTATAATTAGTATTTATTATTTAATTACAAAATGATAAAAGTTATATACAAAATTAAAAGTAGAACAAATTATAAATTTTTTAATGAATTTAAAAAATAACATTTTTTTTTAGTTTTTCTTATTTTAATTTAGAAAAATTATTTTAATTACCTAATTAACTTATATTAATAATTATTTAAACAAAACAAACAAAATGAAGTGGAAAAAAAAACATACCTGAGGGAGCCTGGGGTCGAAACCAGGTCTCCACCCTTCAACCTCACGCCCTATATCAACTGGGTTGTGTGCGTGTGATGTAATACATACAGCATCCACCAAATATATATTAAATCTATTAAAAATGATTGGAATTAAGAAAAACGCCCCAGCCAAGGATCGAACACAGGTCTTATGCCTTAACGTGCGTACACATAACCAGCTGAGCTAAGCAGCGTTTCTGAAAGATAAACACAAACAAAACATAATAAAATAAGTTAATAATTCAAAAAAAAAGTTTCTCTCTCCTTTGGTCGTCTTCAACCTCAGAATTCGCAGGTTTACCTGCGAATTTTCTTACCAGGTTTCCTGCGATTTTACCACCTGCACATGAAAACCTGCGAAAATCCAGAATCGTGGAAAATACATACAATTTCATTCAATTGATTTCACAAACATGATCTATATGATGTATTTGATTGATTTATGGTCTTGGATTATATTTATAATGATTAAATTGAGAAACCTCAATTCGAACAAGATGAACCCTAGAATGGTATTTTACGGACTAGCCACGGATTCTTCAATGTTTTTGCCCATAATTCATCACTAACTTCATCTAAACATTAATCGACAAAAAAATTTAGTTAATAATACTCAAATAGTCAAGAACGAAAAAATCAAAATATGAGAAAAAGGAGGAATCAGATTCTTCAACATGAGGTGTTATGGATGAATGTAATGATGCAAATTCACTCTATGGATGTCTAGAAACCATTTGCCACCTTTGTTTTGCACTGAAAGTGCCTCTAGACCTGAAACAGAAACCAAGCTTTTGTTTGAAACCTATGCATTGGTTACCTTCATGTACTTATAGTGAATGAATTAGGTCATAAAATTTGATGGATTTGTGGGCTTTTGGGATAACTTGAGATTGAAGAAACCAATTATTCATAAATGTCCAAAAATCATACCAAACCTTGCTATTTCTGTTATGCACTAATTTGGATGGCATCTAATCAACTTAAATGTCATTTAGAGGCTTCTAGAAGAAGAATCAAATCATATATTTGTATTTTCATATTTTATTTTGATTTAAAATGAATTTTAATAAATAAAATCCAAATAAATAATAATAAAATTATAAAAAACAGAAATTATTTGAATTGGGTTTTGCTTGGTGTTATTGTTAAGATTGGGTTGCAAAATGATTGGCCCATTTGGAAATATTTGGTTTTAAGACCTTATTTGCTTCATACACCCCTTGAAAATCTCCCAACTTTGATAAGGCATAAATCCCTCAATTTTAAAGCTATGAAGGTGGTCTTGGAAATTTTGGAAAGCTTAAATAGTCCTATAACAAAACACTTTGGTATCATGTTCATATCTTATACCATTTTCAAATTATGCCCTTTGGAAATAGTTGACTTTTATTGACTTTTGAAATGACCTGTAATGTTTTAGCTCATACCTTCCAAATGAAGCATTTTTAGGCTTGTCATGTGAGACACAAAGTTGTAGAGAATTCAATTTCATTCATAATGAGCTTTGGATGGGAAATTTTTGATGAAGCTTGTCAAAGTTATGGTTGGTCAAAGTTCAGTTGACGTTTCTTAGGAAACCCTAATTTAGAAACTTTCTGATTCTTGATGATCTGAGATCTCCTTGATGAATCATGATCAACCCTGGATCAAATGATAAAATTTACTTCATAATCTTGATGTTGGCAAAAAATCTTAAAGTTTGACTTTAATTTGACCACAGTTGACCTCAGTTTGACTTTTTAACTACTTTGATTGATTTTTGCATATCTGATCATTTGACTGGTCAAACTTATTGGGAAAGCCCTGAAACTTTACATGGGGATTCTTGAATATATGTGGAATGTTATGAAGCTTACTTGAGGCCTTGGAAGTCCATTTAGCTCAGATAAACTCAAAACCCTAGTTGTGGATCCTTTGCTTAGGAGGATGCTTTGTCTAGATAACTTTCAAACTTTCTGACCAATTGTGAACCTTATGAACCTTGAGAGAACTCTAGGGATACATTGCCTTGATTGTGGGAGGGAAAATTTTGGGGTAAAATAGCTGCCCCTGTTCAATTTTCTGAAATCTGAGGAGTTACATTGGCATGTACGCCATTCGTGACTTGAAGGTTGAAGAGGATTGAACACAAAAGCCCAAAAATTTGCACTCGCCGGTGCGTAGAATGATACTGTTGGTTGGTTGTAAATCTTGAATGGGCTTAAATATGCCATTCGGAGATAAAGTTCTTCAAATATACTTCTTTGAGAGAAAAGAAATCCCGAATATGAAGATCTAGCCTTTGGGTGGATAAACAACGGCCCAAGGTATTGATATGGCTTTTGAGAAGATAAACAACGTCCCAAAATAGCCTTCGGGAAGATAAACAAAGTCCCAAGATAACGAGATAACCTTCGGGTGGATAAACGACGGCCCAAGGCAACAATATGGCTTTTGAGAAGATAAACGACGTCTCAAGATAGCCTTCGGGAAGATAAACGACGTCCCAAGATAATGAGATAAACTTCGGGTGGATAAACATGACCCAAGGTAACAATATGGATTTTGAGAAGATAAATGACGTCTCAAGATAGCCTTTGGGAAGATAAACGACGTCCCAAGATAATGAGATAACCTTCGGGTGGATAAACGACGGCCCAAGGTAACAATATGGATTTTAAGAAGATAAATGACGTCTCAAGATAGCCTTCGGGAAGATAAACGGCGTCCTAAGATAATGAGATAACCTTTGGGTAGATAAACGACGACCCAAGGTAACAATATGGCTTTTGAGAAGATAAACGACGTCTCAAGATAGCCTTCGGGAAGATAAACGACGTCCCCAGATAATGAGATAACCTTTGGGTAGATAAACGACGGCCCAAGGTAACAATATGGCTTTTGAGAAGATAAACGACGTCTCAAGATAGCCTTCGGGAAGATAAACGACGTCCCAAGATAATGAGATAACCTTTGGGTAGATAAACGACGGCCCAAGGTAACAAGTTGTTGATGAAGTTTGTCTGCTGGAGAATTAACCTGAAGAACAAGGTTAGTTCGGTGCAAATATCATGATGTAGATAACATTTTGCAAGATAATACTTTATGAGAATGCGTATGATATGATATGATATGATATGATATGATATGATGTATGTATGAATGAAGTATGTAGTTGAAGCGTATAAGTAGCTTCATAGAACAACTGCTGACTGGGGAAAATAAATCCCGATTCGTTGTAGAGGAAGACTTTGTTCCCGTCTTGTCTTGGAATATCGTACTTAGAACCTTCTCGTTTTCGTTCGTCGTACTTCTTATTAAAGGATTAAGTTCCTGAATATCCTGACTGAGGATAAAAGAGATGGACATAGACCGGGAGACTTATTCGGTTAAGTATAAATTCTTCGGAGGATATGAAACTGCTTGAAGACTTCGTCGAGTTGGAAGTATAAGATATTACTTGCAGTACTCCGTAAGAATATCCGTAAAGATTAATTTGTGGGGATGAACCGGCGAAGATTCGTTGAATTCATACCCCCGTTCGTTCTTAGTAAATGCTATTATTGTATTCTATGCATTTCTGGTAAACATCAATCATATTCAAAAGCATATATACATTCAAACATAATCAACGGGCGTTTTTCACATTAGTAAAAGGGGAAAAGTAAACCTGAATAAAGAGGGAAAAGTAAAGCTGAATACGAAAAAATAGAATTTTATTTATTTAGAAATTGGCCTATAAACAGGCAAGTTTTAACATGGAGACAGAAATCCTAGTAAGAGGAATTCGTCAAAGAATTTTTTACAAAAACAAGGAAAAATATCTATGTGTAAATAATCCTATTGAGTTTCAACTTTGTTATTGCCATTATCTTCAGTTATCGCATCTTCAGCTATCGGAGAAGAAACGATTGGATTGATTCGTATTTGTTGAATTTGACGTAGATAACACATCTAGTAGAGGTTACATGGGTGATCCAACGAGACATAGGCGTACGCTTTAATCCCTAACTTTTTCCTGGATTGCCTTTTCAGGTTTTCAATCCACCGGGATACCCTTTTTTGCCCAAGCCGCCTTTTCAGGTTTTTGACTTGCCGGGTGCACACATTTTTTTTATATATATCCCTAATTTTTGCTCGGACCCTTTTGGTTCGCCGAGATGCCCTTATTTTTGCCTAGGCCAGTCAACCTAGCGGGTCTCTTTTCATGCGTAGTATTTTTTAACTATGTCTGTGTTCACAGGCTGCGGGAAATCTTCACCATCCATAGTGGTAAGCATCATGGCACCTCCAGAAAATACCCTCTTAACAACAAATGGCCCTTCATAGGTGGGGGTCCATTTTCCCCTGGGGTCACCCTGTGGTAATATGATACACTTGATTACCAAATCACCAGCCTAATACACTTGTTTCTTAACTTTCTTATTGAAGGCTTTGATCATAAGTTTCTGATACATCTGACCATGACAAACAACTGCTAGTCTTTTCTCATCAATCAAGTTTATCTGGTCAAGTCGAGTCTGAACCCATTCATCTTCATCCAAGCCTGCATCCTTCATAATCCTTAAAGAAGGAATCTGAACTTCAATGGGTAAAACTGCTTCCATTCCATAGACAAGGGAAAATGGGGTTGCCCCTGTTGAAGTACGTATAGTGGTACGATAACCATGAAGAGCAAATGGTAACATCTCATGCCAATCTTTATATGTAACTGTCATCTTTTGTAAGATCTTCTTAATATTCTTATTGGCGGCTTCCACTGCGCCATTCATTTTTGGACGATATGGAGAAGAATTGTGATGCTTAATCTTGAACTGCATGCAGAGATCAGTAATCATGGTATTGTTCATATTAGTGCCATTATCTGTGATAATCCTTTCAGGGATGCCATATCTACATATAAGATTATACTTGATGAATCGAGCCACAACATTCTTAGTAACAGAAGCAAATGAAGCTGCCTCTACCCACTTTGTGAAGTAATCAATAACAACAAGGATGAAGCGATGTCCATTAGAAGCAGTGGGTTTGATCTCACCAATCATATCAATGCCCCACATAGCAAAGGGCCATGGAGCAGTCAGAACATTCAACGGAACAGGAGGCACATGAACCTTATGAGCATAAATCTGACATTTATGACAAGTTTTGGAATGTTGATAGCAATCAGCTTCCATAGTAGACCAATAATAACATGCCCTCAAGATCTTCTTAGCCATAGTATGCCCACTAGAATGAGTACCAAAAATCCCATCATGCATGTCTTCCATAATCTCTACTGCTTCCTTTTTATCCATACAGTGAAGCAAAGTTGAATTATGATTGCGCTTGTACAAAATTCCATTACTCAGGAAGAATTTAGTAGAAAATCTCCTCAGAAACTTCTTATCATTGACAGACGCCCCTTCAGGGATCGCTTGAGCTTCAAGATACCTTTTCACTTCATAGAACTAGGGCTTTTCCTCTACTCCTTCAGTATCAATCTCATTGTAGTATGCCGGTTTGTCAAATCGATCAATAGTAATTCTCGGAGCTTCATCATCCCAACTGATTTCAAACATAGATGCCTTGGTGGCTAATGCATCTGCCAACTGATTCTCTTCTCGTGGAATATGTCCAAAGGTGATCTCTTCAAAGTATGGGATCAAAGACAACACCTGCTCTCTGTAAGGGATGAGATTAGGATGCTTGGTGTCCCAATCTCCTTTAACTTGACTAACTACCAAGGCTGAATCTCCATATATGTTCAAAAACTGGATCTTCATCTCAATGGCAACCTTGATACCCATGATGCACGCTTCATACTCAGCCATATTATTGGTACATTTAAAACAAAGCCTTGCAGTAACTGGTGTATAACAACCTTTAGGAGAGATAATCACAACACCAACACCATAACCAAGCGCGTTAGAAGCTCCATCAAAAACCATATTCCATCGGGATCCTCGTCCAGGTCCTTCATATTGTCTAGGATCTTTAGTAACAATCATAATATCCTCATCCGGAAACTCAAAATTCATAGATTGATAATCATCCACTGCTTGATGAGCCAAATGGTCAACTACTACACTTCCTTTGATTGCTTTCTGAGTTGTATATTGTATGTCATATTTTGTCATGATCATTTGCCATCTTGCTATTCATCCGGAGAGAGGAGGTTTCTCAAATATATACTTGATTGGATCCATTTTTGAAATCAATAAAGTGGTATGAGTCAACATACACTGTCTTAGTCGGCGAGCAGCTCATGCCAAAGCGCATCAAGTTTTCTCAAGCAGTGAGTATCTTGTTTCACAGTCGGTAAACCTTTTGCTAAGGTAATATATTGCCTGCTCTTTTCGACTAGACTCGTCATGTTTCCCCAACACACACCCCATTGAGTTATCCAATACTGTCAAGTACATAATCAAGGGTCTTCCTTCAACTGGTGGCATCAATATAGGAGGTTCATGTAGATACTTCTTGATCTCATTAAAAGCTACCTGACATTCGTCATTCCATTCGATTACTTGATCTTTCTTCAACAACTTGAAGATTGGTTCACAAGTAGCAGTCAACGGGAAAATAAATCTTGCAATGTAATTCAGTCGTCCTAGGAAACCTATAAATTCCTTCTCAGTACTAGGAGCAAGCATCTCTTGTATAACTTTGACCTTTGCATGATCCACTTTAATACCTTTACCACTGACAATAAAATCCAAATGTTTACCAGATCTAACTCCAAAAGTATACTTGTTTGGATTCATTCTCAACTTGTATTTTTTCAACCTCTCAAACAACTTGTGCAGATGATCAAGATGTTCTTCTTCAGTCTGAGATCTGGCTATCATATCATCCACATATACCTCTATCTCATGGTGAATCAATCATGGAACAAAGTTACCATAGCACGCTGATATGTTTCCCCAGCTTTCTTCAAACCAAATGGCATCACCTTATAACAGAAAGTGCCCCATTGTGTAACAAATGTAGTCTTCTCCATATCTTTAGGTGCCATCTTAATCTGATTGTACCCAGAGAAACCATCCATAAAATAGAATACCTTATGTTGAGCAGTGTTGTCTACCAGAACATCAATATGTGTAAGTGGAAAGTCATCTTTGGGGATGGCTTTGTTCAAATCCCTGTAATCTACACACATGCGCACTTTACCATCTTTCTTAGGCACCGACACCATGTATGCAACCCACTGAGGATAAGAAGTAACAGCTAAAAACCCTGCATTGAATTGTTTCATCACCTCTGCCTTAATCTTTTCTGACATCTCAGGACGCATACGACGAACTTTCTGTTTTATTGGGCGACAATCTTCTTTCACTGGTAGACAGTGAACCACAATATCTGTATCCAGCCCTGGCATATCTTCATAAGACCAGGCAAAATTTTCCACATAGTCATGTAACATCTGAATTAATTTGTTCTTAACACCATCTTCCAACTCAGCACCTATCTTGACCTCTTTCCTATTTTCCTCAGTTCCCAGGTTCACAACTTCAATTGGTTCCTCATGGGGCTGTATAACTTTCTCTTCTTGTTGTAGCAATCTATCCAGCTATACAGGTACTTCACAATCTTCCTCCTTTCCATCCTCGGCTTGATAGATCGGATTCTCGAAGTCATAATTGGCAATAGCAGAATTGTTATCAATAGGATCCAAAATGGATGAAGATCTGCATTTTAGTGACGTGAGTGTGTGTAAGAACACATAGCTTTTTCTTTATAAAAGGAAAAAGTAAAAGAAAGATAAATAGCGTAATATTTACGAAAACGAGAAACGTCCATTGATTTTATTGAATGAAAATATGCAAATGAAATGACAACCCTAACAAGCACACCATTGTGCCCCGGGAAAGGCACAAGGCTTAAAAGTATTTAATTGTTCCAAGTTACAAAATTTAAATTTAGAAAAATAAATTGGAATTTACTCCTGACTAAAGGAGATAGGAATAACGTCTTCATCCTTCCAGTTGTTGAGTCCATCACCCATGGTAGGAAAGATCCAATCATCCAGGTTGTAATCTTCATCATAATTTCCCACAACATTGACTTGGTCCTATATGATTCCTCTATTGGTGATACGAGCAGCACGAGCACGACGAACAGCTTTCTGAGATTCTGCAGTAAAACCCAAACCAAACTTGTCAGACTTGTAAGGAATGTCAGGAAGCTGACCCCAAATAGTACAACCACCTTCTTCAACCACAACTCTAGCATATTTGAGGGAGACCATTGTAGGAGGTACTCTGGTAATCACATGAACTCTTTTTACAGCAGGGATGGCTTCAGTAGCAGGAACGACTTAAGAAACCACTTCAAATATCTGGCTAGGAGTCTCAACAAATTCACCCTCCATCTCAACATATTTAAAGGTATTCACATGACTGACCATGTATTCTTCTTCACTATAAACAGTGACAATCTTTCCCTTCACCGGATACTTCAATTTCTGATGTAAAATGGAAGTTACATCACCTGCCCCATGGATCCAGGGGAGCCCAAGCAAACATGAGTACACAGGACGAATATCCATCACATAGAAAGTGGAATCAAAGACTTGAGAGCCTACTTTGATTGGAAGATCCACCTCTCCATGCACCATTCTTCTTGAACCATCAAACGCCCTCACCACCACATTACTTGGCCTTAGCACCACATCCTTCAGGTTGAGTTTGTCCAGAACCTCCTTAAGTAATACATTCAACGAAGAACCATTATCCACCAACACATGAGACAAAGTGGTGCCCCTACACTCAATGGAGATGTGCAGAGCTCTATTATGGTTTCTTTTAGTAGGAGTCAGATCATCATCAGTAAAACTCAAACCATTATCACTAGTTAGATGAGAAACACAGTTCTCAAACTGATCCACAAAGATTTCATGTGGCACGTGAGCAGTCTTCAGGAATTTGATTAAAGCCTTGGCATGGGCTTCAGAACACAATAACAGAGATAGCATGGAGATTTTGGAGGGAGTATGCCCCAACTGGTCAACAATATCATAATCACTCTTGCGGATGATCTTAGGTACTTCTTCCATCTGCTTAGAGAGATCTTCAATAACTGGTGTCTCAGTTTGAATAGGTTCAATCATTGGTCCTTTGCCCCGAGCCTCAGTACTTGGCCCCGAGTTAGAGATATGAACTGGAGTAGTAGTAGTCTTTGAAGTGTCTTCTGGAGAGAAAATTCTTCCACTCCTGGTAACCTTACTAGACCCAACAATATTGTCAACATCAAGATTAACATCAGTAATAGGTGCATCAGTCAAAGGCTCTTGTTTGACACCATGGATATAAACATCAGAACCATAATTCCAAGGTATAGCATTGTAAGAAGTATATGGGATAGGACCAGGAGTAGTAATAATCATTGGAGCCATCTTTGGCTCAGCAATAATCTTCACAGGACCCTTAGAAGTGATCCTCACTAGACCCTTGGAAGTAATCTTCACAGGAATCTTGTCAACCATGACCACATCTTCAACTTTCAAGTCTTGAGCCAAACCTCCACACAGACTCTCTATAGAATGGGTCTTCTCAAATAGTATAGTATAGTTATCTATCAGGTGTTGAATACCTGACCTCATCTTCCAACAACTATCAGGTTTGTAGGCACAGTAAAAATAATCTTCATTGCAACCCGGAAATAAACCGGCTTGCACAAGTTTCTTCTTGACAATAGATAGAGGAGTAGTTATTTCAGCCATAGTACGAACATAAACAACCTCATCAACAACATTAACAGTCTTTTCATGTTTAGGCATAGGAGCAGTAATCACATTAGGAGTTTCTGGAGGGTCAAACTTAATTTCTCCATTCTCAATCATATCCTGAATTTTGTTCTTCAATACCCAGCAACTGTTAGTATCATGACCAGGACTATTTGAATGGTATGCACACCTTGCATTAGGATTGTAACGGGGATAGGAAGTATTGGTATTCTGAGGAGGATCCTTCAAAGTAATCAACTCTCCTTTCAACATGTGTTGCAAGGCCTGAGCCAACGACATATTGATCTTTGTAAATTGCCTCCTAGGCTTGGGCTGACTATGTTGTTGTTGTTCTTGTGGTAGAGGTGTATGATTAGAAATAAGAACAACTCCCACAGATTGGTTACGATTATTACGACCATGTTAGCCATACACAACATTGGATTCCTTCTTCCCATTAGAAGGCTTCTTGGTGGTACTTGAAGAAGCAACCATCTGAATCTTTCCACTTCGTATCCCACTCTCTACATGTTCTCCAGTAATTATTAACTCAGTGAAGCCAGAGGACAAGCTCCCAATGAGATGACTATAGAAAGGACCAGTCAACGTACTCATAAAAATATCAACTAATTCCTTGTCAGTCAAAGGGGGTTGAACTCTACTTGCCAAATCTCTCCACATCTGAGCATACTCCTTGAAACTTTCTTTAGCCCCCATAGACATGCTCTGGAGTTGCATGCGAGTTGGTGCTAAATCAGAATTATATTGGTACTGCTTATAAAAATCCTCAGCAAGATCATTCCAGTTACGAATGTTGGTACTCTCCAGTTGATAATACCATTCCAGTTGGGACCCAGACAAACTCTCTTGAAAGAAATGCATCCATAACTTCCTATTAGGAGTATGTGGTTGAATTCTCCTGACATAAGACCTTAGATGCAATTTTGGACATGACACACCATCATACACCATAAAAGTAGGAACCTTGAAACCAATATGGATGGAGACTCCAGAAATCAAGCTCAGATCTTCAAAGTCAAACCCATAAGTCTTTTGTAGTTCTATAGCATTCATCCGGTCCTCCAGTATCCTATAATTCTCTTCACTGGAAGGGTCATGGTAATAATTTTCCTCAGAATCAGAATTCACAGTAGTACCATGTTGACTCCCTTCCTCTTCTGTAGAACTTTTATCTTCCGGATTTTCCACCTATGCATCTGTCTTGATAGGAGATCTGAATCTTCTACCCAGGTTGATGAAGCCAGTTGATTTTCTTGTCTTCTTCTTTTTCTTGGTCAGAAGGGCCTTCAGCTCATCTTGTCCCCTGGACAAGTTCAGAATCATCTCTTGAAATTGGGCATTCTGAGTCTGGAGATCCTTGACATTTTGTTCGAGAGCCATTTCTGCTGAAATAAACAGCAAGAAGATAAGATACCTGTTTATAAGAAACCTGTGATGTAATGATGTGGTATGTATATGTTTATGCAATGTTTTCAAGGACCGCAGGATTTAAATTTGTTTAAAGAAAACAAAAATGAAATTTTTATTAGTAAATGTTTAATATAAAATTTTCCCCTTGGGCTTACAATGAAAGGAAATAACAATAAAGTACAAAAATAAATATATGGGGTTTTAAGTCTCCTATGGACGCTTCCACTTTCGATTGAGGTATGAGTTGAGGTTCTGCTCCTCGTGAAGTTGCCTTGTTAGCTCCAGAATTCTTTCTTGACCAGCTCTGAAATGAGTCTTAAAAGTATCCTTTTTCTTCTTCAGCTGAATCCAGGACTTCTACAATTCTTCCAAATCAGTGGGCATGTCTGGATGAAGGATGGTATAAGGAACATCTCCTTCAGCAACATGCTCCATAGTGATTGGTAGAACTGCAGGATATGGAATTATAAGAGTTTGAGCACACGATCGCACCCATCTGAGATAAGGCTCCATAGGAATAAAATACTTCGGCTCCAAAGTCTTGCTATCAATTCTATTCACCTTGTTCCAAGCTCGTATAAACCTTTGACGGTAACCCTAAAGATCGTTGTCATAGTCGAACATAATACCTTGAATAAGCATGTCATGAGGACCATTACTCCAGGCATAACCAAACTGACGTAGAGCTAAAGAAGGGTTGTAGGTAATGCCCCCTTTTATGCCAAGGAGTGGCACATTAGGGAACCCCCCACAACGATCAATGATAGTAACATTCTCCATAGATCGAGAGCACCAATGAATATCTGAATGAGAAAGTGACATAATCCTCTTAGACCACCTTAACCCTTGTTCATTCTTCATCAAGGATCGAGGAAGGTGGGAAATAAACCACCTAGCCAATAAAAGTATGCAGCAAATTAGATTTCCACTCGCCTTCGTAGTACGAGTATGAAGAGAGTGTAAGATATCTCCAAGTAATGTAGGTACTGGATTGTGAGTCAGAAATATGTTGATGGTGTGTACGTCTATAAACGGATCTGGATTAGGGAACAACACTAAGCCATAGATTAATAAGGCTAAGATCTCCTCAAAAGCATCATAGCTCATAGCCTTCAAGAACACTTGAGCTTTCTCCATCAATACTTTAGCAAGAATACATTTAACACCGCTTCTCGTTTCTAGGACAATGTCTGATTTCTTCAGATGTAGGGTTGCAGCAATGACTTCAGGTTTAGGCTCCTTCTCTAAGCCTGTGAAGGGTCTCTGACCAAGGATAGTGGTGCATGTTTTTCGCAAGTGTACGAACACGTCAGAGTAATATAAAAGATTGTCGAATCCACAGAGACCAAGTGTCAATCTATCGTACCTGTTGTTATGGTGTGTATCTAAGGCAACTAAATATAGGGGTTTTAAGAAGGGTGCAATGGTAAATAAAATGATAATTTTAAATAATAAATAAAAGACAGACTCGAATGTAATTCACGTAATCAATAGATAATCCAGTACTTGTTAATGGAACTACTTATGGGCAATGTTTTCTCCTTTGAAAAGAACTAATTTAACAGGAACTGTCGCTTTCGCGTATTCAGAACCGAGTTGTACTCTCTAATCAACCCCTCCTATTGTCACGGATAAAAAGGTGCGTACTGCGTTAGAGTAGTAAATCTATTTTTAAGAAATATAGTATCTTAACTAAGTTGAAAAGTATTTTAACCTGGATTTCTTAGCAAAAAGAGGTTCTTACGAACCAGACTCTAAACTTCCTAACGCGTCCGAAAATCGTTTTAAAATCTATTTCCTTTTAATCTAAAAACTCCTAATGAACTAGACAAAGCGCTTTTGGCTGTTTTTGAAATAGTTAAGAACAATTACTTGAATTGAAAGATAAAATAGCCCTTAAGTGTTTCCACGAACAATTATACGGATTACTGGTTTAATTACGATCCTTACATCCTAACCTTTATGGAATTAGTTAGACATGATAAAGTAAAGGTTCTTTTTTATAATTTTTCATAAAAGTAATTTTGTGCGAGTGCGGAAAATAAAGGAATTTAGTGCGAGTACGGAAAGTAAAGGAATTTAGTGCGAGTGCGAGAAATAAAGTAATTTAAAGCGAGTGCGGATAATAAACGAAAGTAAAGCAAGTGCGGGAAATAAATAAAATAAAGTGCGAGTGCGGATAATAAAGAAAGTAAAGCAGTGCGAGAAATAAATAAAAGTAAAGCAATGCAGAAAAGTAAAATATGAACTGGAATTAAAATGGCGGCAGGATTAACTTCCTCCAGAGTGCTCCAAAACTCGATCACACAGACAGATTACAGACTCGATCACTCAATTGCAGAAACACCCCGATGTGGAATGGTAACTGCTTTGAAACTGATATATGCCTAGAGAAATCTAAGTTTGGATGAAGAAAAACGAAAAACTAAAGTCCTATTTATAGGAAAACTAAATGCGGGAAAAGACCAGGATGCCCCCTCCACTAAAAAGTGGAGGGAACTGCTTTTGCCTTGTGGCGCCCGCCACAGGCCTATGGCGCCCGCCATGGTACTGATAGGGAATGGAAGAGTGGGGATCATGGGTCTTGGCAGTTGTGGAGTGGTCTTGAGACGTGGCCACGTCGTGGCTAACCCCATGGCGCCCGCCACGGTGGGTGTCGTAAGTATAAAACGCTGAATTTCTAGGTTTTCGTCCGTTTCCACTCCTTTTTCGCTCCTTTTCTCGATTCAAGCCCCGATTACATAAAAAACCTGAAAACAAAAGAAAACAAAGTAATAACATAACAAAATAACAATAAAAGCTAAGAATGCATGCGAAATCGGAGTCAGAAATACGGTGAATTTTAGTGTGATCAAATTCTCCCACACTTAAACCTTTGCTTGTCCTCAAGCAAACATTAAAGCTCAAGAAAATATGGTGTCAACACGTGTCTTCGGGCTAAAGGGCTTCTAAGTTCAAGTCAGGATGCAATGACAGGTACTAACTAAGTGAACCAAGGGTACCATAGTAACACAAACACAAACTTTAATCCTATATTAACCACTCCATGTCATCCCACAATACCTAGGCCTATTTTCTCATCTTTTTGTGTCCTTTTCATTCAGGCGCAATCACATTAAGCCCGTTATCCGTACATGCTTCATAGTAGAGTGACCGGTTAGTGATTATGATCCATAACATAATGTTTTTGGCACATAAGCATGTGTAAACCTGTTTTATTTGACCTAATTGTAGTTGCGGGGGATCGGATCGTAATCCGCCCTACCAAGTTCAGTGTCAGATACCTCTGAACCAACTAACAATAGGTGACTTGCAATTTTTTTTCTTTTTGTGGCAAAATTTTTTTTTCTTCTCTTTTTTCGGTTTAAATGACTTTGTGAGGGTCACCTATACCAGAGTTTGCCTTTTTTTCTTTTTTATTAGCACTGGATCATTCACTTATGTTCATCGGCCCCCTACGTAGAGCATGCTTAGGCCGGAGCTGACTGCTAAAATAAACTACTTAGGACAATTTTTTAAATGATAATAAATTCCATGGTGGTGGGGTTTAAGAGTGATTCCTATATTCAAGAGGTCTATGGTGCTAAAATGGTGCTGATGTTTCAAAAAGTTGACCTAAGTCACCACATCCTAATCTAAACCTGTCTCAAAGCCCAAAAAAAACATGTGAAACAACATTATTTTCTTTTTAAAATTTTTATGGTAAGGCTAAGGAAATGGGAAAAAATGAAGATGTACTAAAAATACACTATACTGGTGACTCGTCAGACTCATGCATTATCTAAGAAAATTAAACTAAATAACTTACTGAAAAGGGAAATAACTGAAAGGAAATAATTAACTAAAAAGGGAAATGACAGAAAGCAATAAAATCCCCTCCCACACTTAAATCGAACATTGTCCCCAATGTTTCGAAATAAGATAAGGAGGGTAACCTGAAAAAGACTACTGAGGAGGAGCACTGGTGCCCTCGCCGTCCTGCTGTGATGGTCTGGAACGACGGGATCTACTACGATGCTGGTCCCTCCGGTCGAGTCGTGCCGATAAGGCAGCCTGAGCACCCCGGACCTCTCGAAGGTTACCTAAGATGGAACCCTGAGTAGCCTCTACAAGCTGGTAGTGCCGGCGGTTGAACTCTCTCTGACGGTTCTGCTCTAATGAGATATCGTTCAAGGTACGACAAACGTTGCTATAAGCACGATCCGAAACCAATCGCGATTGTTGCATGAAGCTCATGTTGTCCGTCAATTGTTGTGAAATAGTAGAGAGAAGGCCGTCTCGCCTTTCCTCTCTAGCTGTCATATCACGCCACATCTCCTCAGTGACATAGAATCCATGAGAAGTACCTGCAACAGGGTTAGAGGAAGATGGTGCGGTGTGTGATTGTGAAGGACGATGGGGGGACATGTGAGGTATGGGGGACTTCTCTCTCCGATCATACTCTTCATCAGTGTTATGTGCCTCCCCATCAGGAATATTAGGAGGAAGTGGACCCAAAACAGGTGGAGCATTCAGATCATAGGTCCAGTTCCTTTCATCACGTACATCAGTACGTCTACTGCATGGTAAAGCAACATATAGGATAGCTACCCCATGAACCATCAACTCATAACCACCTTCTCTCCTTGTTCGGCATAATTTCATGTCTTTCAGAAATTTTAAATTAATTGTGCGAGGAGGTAGTGGTTCAAGTGTAGCTATCTCATCGTTCAGGCCAAGAGCCCGAGCAATAGACGTAACAAGCCCTCCAAAAACAATCGGTCCTGTTTTATTAGTAAGTAAAGCCATGTGTGCAAGCATAAACGGGACCGGATTGATATGGGTACTAGTGAGGCATCCTTGCAAAAATAGGAGTTCTCTAGCATTTACCTTGTTTGGACTCTCCCGGCCAAAAATAGTACATGCCAAAAGATATATGAAAATTCTTATGGCCGGGTTATGAATGGTCGACGCAAGTATCCCTTCAAAAGAATTAATTGAAGTACTTGAAAGCCTTTGCCAGAAGGAAAATACCTCGGCCGACCATTCCGCATCCAAAGGTGCCTCACAAATCACACCTTCCCTATGAGGGATTCCTAACAAGCCTGCTAGCTCGTTGGTATTGAATTCATATTCAATTCCAAACAGTCTAAATTTAACAGTACCGACTGTGCTAGCAGTGTTAGGACTGATAGTGTATATCAATGAACTTAAAAACTCAACTGTCATCCTCTCATAGGTAGGTTCCTGATTAACGAAAATATTATGCAAGCCTAGAAAATCTAATAAATTAAAAACATTATGATAAATACCCAAAGCATACAGACAGTTATCATCGACGTACCTAGTCGAGAGAATTTCTCGACTCTGAAGCCTCTGAATAATTTTCCTTTGCCTATCACCCGGTCTTCCATCACGAAGAAGAAATCCATTGAACTCCATTGTTGATTGCTCCTTAGGAAGTGAAAATGGTAGAAAAATGGTTTATGAGAGAAATGATAAAGTTTTGATTTTTATGGTTTGTGGTGGATGAAAATGAAAATGGATTTTGGATAGATTTTATGGATGGTGGGTATTTTGGAAATGGGGGAGCTTTAATGGGGTTTAAGGAGGTTTTTGAAAGTTGCAAAAATGGGTTTTTGGAGAAGGAAGGTATGAAAATGGTGAAAATGAAGAATCAACCCCGAAATAGGGGAATACGGCATGGCGCCCGCCATGGGCTTGTGGCGCCCGCCACAAGGCTATTTCCTGATGGGCCTTGGATTTTTAAATCCTCCTTTGGGCCCTCTTTGCACCTTCGGTCTTCGGGGGGGGGGGGGGGGTCTGGATAGCGTTTTCTTCTCTTTTTCAAGGCATGAGGCTTGCATATTTTTTTATGAAGACAAAAATGAAAATATTTTTGTCTTATATTTTTTTTCTTTGCACGACAAAAATAAAATAATTAAAAAGAAAAAAAAAGAAAAAAAAATCGACATTAGTGCATAATATGTATATATAAGATGAATTCAAAGTACATGAAAATATAATAGATGCAATAATGTAAGATATGTCTGGAGATGCGATAAATAAAATAAAGCGTGAAAAAAAAATTAAATACTAGGGTAATGTTGTCAGTGTAGAACGATTCATGTGGTAGGCTTCTCCTCCTGGTTTGATCCACGAATCTCAGCTATCTCCCTCCGAAGCTCTTCAATCTCCTGATATAGAGCATAGGCCTCTGAGGCATGAGTGAGATAAGAAACCTGAATTTGTAATTCCAAGTCCGCTACTTCTTGCTTGAGCAGGGCAGTCTCCTTACGGAGCTCATAAATATGAGTTTGTAGATCAGGCGGCTGCAGAGACATATTGTTAGACATAACAGTGATTTGGGGAGTAAGAGGTGTAGGAGTGTACTCAGCGGCGGGAGGTGATTTCGGCTCTTCGACAGTCTCTCCATAACCCTCTAGAGCATAACTCCAATTGGCAGGATCATGGACACTGGTCATCAGCGGATCTGGTAATGTAATGTATCGCTTCGCCGTCGATCAGTAATCTAAACATGTTGGGCTCAAAAGAAGCCCTCCTCATCAGTCCTCTGTCCAGACAAAAGTCAACATCCAGGGTGGTGTAGCAGTAGAAAGTCCTGAGGTGCAATAATTTGCGAGACAGACCAAATGCAGTAGCTATCTGTGTAACAATCCCACCGACATGTATGATGCCTACAGATGATCTGGCAACACTAGCAAGGCCCTTCAATAGAAAGTTGCCACAAGCAACTGAGCGAGACTGAGTCGCACAAAACAATAGGAAAATCTCCTCTTCACTTAGCAGGGTCTCTGTATCTGGCAAACCTAGGAAAGAATGCGCCAGAATCATCTGGAAGTACCTTAACGCAGGGTTGTGGATTACCTGAGAAAACTGAGTGGAAGGATCTTGGCTTCCTCCACCTGATATTTTAGACCAAAACCTTTCCACTTCTCTGCTCATAAAATACCCCATCGGTGTCTCTGGAATAGCATTAGGAGTAGTCTGGAAACCTAGTAAATCACCAAACTCTTTGTGAGAGAAGGAGTAGTCAATCCCGAACAACCTGAAAACAGCGAGTCCATCGGGTCCAGCCCAAGGGTCATGATGAAACGAGCTGAGGAACTCAAGAGTCAAGTTCCTATAAGTGTTGTTCCTGTCGTCAAACTGGTCCCACTGGAGTTGATGGCATAAGAATCTGACGCTTGGCTCTATCCCCAAGGCATCCATGCAGTCATGGTCAGGGTACCTGGTAGGAGCCATAGGGCGTCTCATGTGGACATAGTAACGCTCTCTCTGTGCGTCGTCTCTAAAGGCCACGTGCATGTCATCGGGGTTCTGCATTCTGCACAAGGTTAGCAAACAAGTTCTGAAAGCACATAAAACAATTAATCGTTAGTCCTGACATAATAATAATAAAATAAACAAATTAAAATAAAGTAAAAAGTACATAAATAAGAAAACCATGGGTTGCCTCCCATGCAGCGCTTGTTTAACGTCATTAGCTCGACGACCGATTTTTAAACATCATTGGAAGGATATGGTGGATCACTCAGAGTATGGAAGGTGTATGTTGTTGGGATGTCACCTCCTTCGTAGGGCTTCAACCTCTATCCATTGACGATGAACGTTTTACATGTTTGGTTCTTGATTTCAATAGCACCGGATCTTAGGATCTTAGATACTTCGAAAGGGCCAGTCCATCTCGAACGAAGCTTCCCTAGAAAAAGTCGTAACCTAGAATCGAACAAGAGAACAGGATCGCCTATTTTGAAGTCTATTCTTATGATTCTTTTGTCATGCCAAGCTTTTGTTCTTTCTTTGTATATGATGGCATTTTCGTAGGCGGATTGTCCGAGCTCTTCTAATTTGTGGATATCAAGGATACGTTTCTCACTAGCAGTCAAGTAATCCAAATTCAAAGTTTTAATGGCCTAATAGGCCTTATGCTCCAATTCAAAAGGTAAGTGACATGATTTTCCATAGACCAGTTGATAAGGGGTTGTCCCTATAGGGGTTTTGAAAGCGGTCCTATAGGCCCATAATGCTTCTTGAAGTTTCTGCGACCAATCTTTTCTAGATATAGAGATAGTCTTCTCAAGAATTTGTTTGATCTCCCTATTAGATACTTCCACTTATCCATTGGTCTGTGGGTGGTATGGTGTTGCTACTCTATGCTTAACTCCATACTTGCTTAAAAGTTTATCAAATATTCTCGATATGAAGTGTGATCCTCCATCACTTATGACTAAACGGGGTGTTCCAAACTTGGGAAATATATAATTTTTGAATAATTTGATGACTACTCTGGTGTCGTTCGTGGGTGCGGCGATAGCTTCAATCCATTTAGACACGTAGTCAACGGCTACTAAGATGTACTGATTTCCAAAAGATGGTGGGAACGGTCCCATAAAGTCTATACCCCATACGTCGAAGAGTTCTACTTCTTGGATATTTCTTAACGACATTTCATTACGTCTTGAAATATTTCCTGTGCGTTGGCATCTATCACACTTGACAATGAAAGCATGGACATCACGCCACATAGTAGGCCAGAATAGGTCAGCTTGAAGAATCTTGGCGTAGGTATTAGATGTGCTTGCATGTCCACCAAAGGGTGCAGAGTGACAATGCTCAATTATATTACTTACCTCTTCTTCTGGAACACAACGGAGGAAAATGCCATCTTTACCTCTCTTGAAAAGAAATGGTTCGTCCCAATAGAAGTTTCTCACATCACTGTAGAATTTCTTCTTCCGGTGGTAGTTTAGATCAGGGGGTATGATGTCAGTGGCTAGATAATTAACAAAGTCTGCATACCAAGGTACATTACTTATAGCTAAGGATTTATGAGAATGCTCATGTGGGTATGGGTTATCATCTTCAATAGTTTCTAGTTGGGCTATCAGTCTATCATAGGCAAAATCGTCATTTATGGGTACTGAGTCAGGTTTCAGGTATTCTAGCCTGGAAAGGTGATCAGCGACTACATTATTAGTGCCTTTCTTATCATAAATATCCAAATCAAACTCTTGCAATAATAGAATCTATCGAAGTAACCTAGGTTTGGCATCCTTTTTACTTAGTAAGTAACGGATGGCAGCATGGTCGGTGTAAACTACAATCTTGGCTCCTACTAGATAAGATCTAAATTTGTCTATGGCTAAAACTACAGCTAGAAGCTCTTTTTCGGTTGTTGCGTAGTTGAGCTGTGCAGCGTCTAGGGTTCTACTGGCATAATAAATTACGTGTAACTTTTTGTCTTTTCTCTGACCTAGAACGGCTCCAATAGCATAATCACTGGCGTCACACATTATCTCAAACGGTTCTGACCAGTCAGGGGGTTTCATTATAGGTGCTAAAATCAGAGCTTTCTTCAAAAGATTAAATGCTTCAGTACATTTTTCATCGAAGATGAATTCAGCATCTTTCATTAAAAGACCGGTTAAGGGCTTTGTTATTTTGGAGAAATCCTTGATAAAACGTCGGTAAAATCCGACATGTCCAAGAAAACTTCTTATCTCCCTGATAGTCTTCGGCGGTTTTAGATTCTCTATGACTTCTATTTTAGCTTTATCTACCTCTATACCTTTTTCAGAAACTATATGTCCTAAAACAATCCCTTCGCTGACCATGAAATGACATTTTTCCCAATTTAGCACAAGGTTTACTTCCACACATCTTTCCAGGATTTTCTCAAGGTTGATAAGACAATTTTTGAAATCTGATCCACAAACTGAGAAATCGTCCATAAATACTTCCATGATTCCATCTAAATAGTCTGCAAAGATAGACATCATGCAGCGTTGGAAAGTGGCAGGAGCATTACAAAGTCCAAAAGGCATTCTTCTATAGGCAAAAGTTCCAACTGGGCATGTAAAGGTAGTTTTTTCTTGATCTTCGGGGTGAATAGGTATTTGGAAGAATCCTGAATATCCATCTAGGTAACAAAAGTAAGAGTGTCTGGCTAGGCACTCCAACATTTGGTCTATGAATGGTAATGGGAAATGGTCCTTCCTAGTTGCTTTATTTAATTTTCTATATTCTATGCACATACGCCAACCTCCATCGGTTCTTTTTGCTACAGGTTCGCCCTTCTCGTTTTGCACGACTGTGATGCCTCCCTTTTTAGGTACTACATGCACAGGACTCACCCATTTATTATTCGAGATCTGATATATTATACCTGCCTCTAGTAACTTAAGAACTTCAGTCTTAACTACAGTACTCATTATAGGATTTATTCTTCGTTGGTGTTCTTTGGAAGGTTTTGAATCTTCTTCAAGCAAAATCCGATGCATGCATACGGATGGGCTTATTCCTTTTAGATCCGAGATCTTATATCCTAAGGCTGAGGAGTACCTTCGTAAAACATCTAACAATTGGTTGGTTTCTTCTTGGTTTAAGGTAGCACTGACTATAACTGGACGGTTCATTTCTTCATCAAGAAATTCATATCTCAGGTTTTTAGGCAGTTCCTTAAGTTTTACGGTTGGTTTCATAGGGCAAGGCATAGGATCTGGGGTAAGAGATAAACATTCGTGAAGATTATCATCAATGTAGGGTCTTTTATAATTGTCATCTTCCAAAATAAGGGTTGATGGCAATTTTATAGATTCAGTTTCTTCTTCTTGTTCTAATTCCCTAATGCATTCTTCGATGATATCTAAGGCATAACAAGCATCTCCTATCACAGGTGCCATAAGAAATTTTGAAAGTATAAATTCTATCTTCTCGTCACCTACCTCAAAAGTTAGTTTCCCTTTTTTAACATCTATTACGGCTCCAGCAGTCGATAAGAACGGTCTAACTAGGAGGATTGGTATGTCGTCATCTTCTTTAATGTCCATGACAACAAAATCAGTAGGTATAAACAACTGACCTATCCTAACAGGGACGTCTTCAAGTATGCCTATAGGGTATTTAACGGATCTATTGGCTAATTGAAGTGACATCTTAGTAGGTTGTAATTCTCCTAAGTTTAATCTCTCACAAACTGCTAAAGGCATTAAGCTCACACTAGCTCCTAAGTCTAGAAAAGCTTTTTCGATGACATGATTCCCCAAAATACAAGGAATGGAAAAATTTCCAGGATCTTTATCTTTCTTTGCTAACCTATTTTCGGAAATAGAATTACATTCCACGGGTTTCGGATCTTCAAGTACGTTTATTCGTAAGTATGTCTTTGAGAAACTTAGCGTAAAAAGGTATTTGGGTGATGGCTTATGTAAAGGGGATTTCTACGTGAATGTTTTCTATAACCTTAACGAATTTTTGATATTGATTATCGATTTGGGTTTTCTTTAATCTTTGAGGGTAAGGTATAGGTGGTTTGTATGGCGGTGGTGGTACATAGGTTTTATTTTTAGGTTCTTCTCCTTTTTCTTTACTTTCCGGGGTTTCAGACTCCTCTAGTTCCTTCTCCTCATTCCTCTCAGAAGGTTCGGGCTCACTTAATCTAGGGTTCAAAGGTTCCTTATAAGCGGTTCCACTTCGTAGAGTAATGGCATTTGCTTGCCCTTTCGGGTTTTGTTGAGGTTGTCCAGGGAACTGTCCTCCAGGTGTAGTCTGAGGGGCTTGGTTTAAAGCTACCTGAGAGATCTGGGTTTCAAGCATCTTATTATGAGTAATGATTTGATCAACCTTGGTTCCTAACTGGGTAATCAGTTCGTTAACATGGACGTTTTGGTTCATGAACTCTTTGTTTTGTTGTGTTTGAGCGGTGATAAAATCTTTTACAACTTCCTCAAGGCTCGGTTTTGGTGGTACAGGTTGCATAGGTTGATTTGTTCTTGGGGCTTGGTAACCTTGTTGTCTCGGAGGTGCGGTATTTTGAATAGGGTTATTATTTTTGTAGGAGAAGTTTGGGTGATTCCTCCATCCAGGTTTATATGTGTTTGAAAATGGGTTCCCTTGGGTGTAGTTCACTTGCTCAGGATTGGTCTCATTTAACAGATTGCATTCGGCGGATTGGTGTCCTTGTGTCCCACATATCTCACAATTCGGCGAAACTGCGGCTACAGTATTCAGGGTTGTGTACATATGTTCGACTTTAAGGGCCAACACATCCATTTTAGCCTGCATCATGTCTATAGAGCTTAGCTCATGTATTCATCCTTGGGCTTCCTTCTTTTCCACTGTCGCTCGTTCTACTCCCCATGATTGATGGTTTTGGGCCATATCCTCGATAAGGGCACTAGCTTCAGGGTAAGGTTTGTTCATCAGTGCGCCACCAGCGGCAGCGTCGATGGTCATCTTAGTGTTATAATGAAGTCCATTATATAAGGTTTGAATGATTATCCAATTCTCTAAGCCATGATGTGGGCATGCTCTTAATAGTTCCTTATATCTCTCCCAGGCTTCGAACAACGACTCTCCTTGGTGTTGGGTAAATCTAGTTATTAGGTTTCGAAGAAGAGCGGTCTTACTTGGGGGAAAATATCTAGCAAGGAAAACTTTTCTAAGGTCATCCCAAGTTGTTATTGAATTGGGTGGAAGGGAATCTAACCAAGATAGAGCTTTATCTCTGAGGGAAAAGGGAAATAATTGTAAGCGTATCGCCTCAGGAGAAGCTCCATTAGTTTTAAAGGTGTCTGCTAACTGAAGAAAGTTTTTTAAATGTTGGTTTGGGTTATCAGTAGCGAGACCTGCGAATTGTCTCTGTTGCACTAATTGCAGCAGGGATGGTTTAAGTTCAAAATTATTGGCTGGGATAGCGGGGTTTACTATACTGGAACTAGGTTCCTCGTTTGATGGTTGGGCGAAGTCCTTAAGAGGTCTTCAGTTTTGATCTTCGGCCATAGCTTTCCTATTCCTATGGAAAAACAAACGTGCGCGAGCGTAACGTTCAGGTTCAGCTAGAGGGTCTACTAAACTTCTGGCACTGCGAGTCTTTCGCATTGACTGGTGGGTAACAACCTTAGTCTAAACGGTATAACTACAGGGTAATGAAATTTGACGAAATTGGTCCCCGGCAACGGCGCCAAAAACTTGGTGCGTATTTTTCGCAAGTGTACGAACACGTCAGAGTAATATAAAAGATTGTCGAATCCACAGAGACCAAGTGTCAATCTATCGTACCTGTTGTTATGGTGTGTATCTAAGGCAACTAAATATAGGGGTTTTAAGAAGGGTGCAATGGTAAATAAAATGATAATTTTAAATAATAAACAAAAGACAGGCTCGAATGTAATTCACCTAATCAATAGATAATCCAGTACTTGTTAATGGAACTACTTATGGGCAATGTTTTCTCCTTTGAAAAGAACTAATTTAACAGGAACTGTCGCTTTCGTGTATTCAGAACCGAGTTGTACTCTCTAATCAACCCCTCCTATTGTCACGGATAAAAAGGTGCGTACTGCGTTAGAGTAGTAAACCTATTTTTAAGAAATATAGTATCTTAACTAAGTTGAAAAGTATTTTAACCTGGATTTCTTAGCAAAAAGAGGTTCTTACGAACCAGACTCTAAACTTCCTAACGCGTCCGAAAATCGTTTTAAAATATATTTTCTTTTTAATCTAAAAACTCCTAATGAACTAGACAAAGCGCTTTTGGCTGTTTTTGAAATAGTTAAGAACAATTACTTGAATTGAAAGATAAAATAGCCCCTAAATGTTTCCACGAACAATTATACGGATTACTAGTTTAATTACGATCCTTACATCCTAACCTTTATGGAATTAGTTAGACATGATAAAGTAAAGGTTCTTTTTTATAATTTTTCATAAAAGTAATTTTGTGCGAGTGCGGAAAATAAAGGAATTTAGTGCGAGTACGGAAAGTAAAGGAATTTAGTGTGAGTGCGAGAAATAAAGTAATTTAAAGCGAGTGCGGATAATAAACGAAAGTAAAGCGAGTGCGGGAAATAAATAAAATAAAGTGCGAGTGCGGATAATAAAGAAAGTAAAGCAGTGCGAGAAATAAATAAAAGTAAAGCAATGCAGAAAAGTAAAATACGAACTGGAATTAAAATGGCGGCAGGATTAACTTCCTCCAGAGTGCTCCAAAACTCGATCACACAGACAAATTACAGACTCGATCACTCGATTGAAGAAACACCCCGATGTGGAATGGTAACTGCTTTGAAACTGATATATGCCTAGAGAAATCTAAGTTTGGATGAAGAAAAACGAAAAACTAAAGTCCTATTTATAGGAAAACTAAATGCGGGAAAAGACCAGGATGTCCCCTCCACTAAAAAGTGGAGGGAACTGCTTTTGCCTTGTGGCGCCCGCCACAGGCCTATGGCGCCCGCCATGGTACTGATAGGGAATGGAAGAGTGGGGATCGTGGGTCTTGGTAGTTGTGGAGTGGTCTTGAGACGTGGCTACGTCATGGCTAACTCCATGGCGCCCGCCATGGTGGGTGCCGTAAGTGTAAAACGCTGAATTTCTAGGTTTTCGTCCGTTTCCACTCCTTTTTCGCTCCTTTTCTCGATTCAAGCCCCGATTACATAAAAAACCTGAAAACAAAAGAAAACAAAGTAATAACATAACAAAATAACAATAAAAGCTAAGAATGCATGCAAAATCGGTGTCAGAAATACGGTGAATTTTAGTGTGATCAGATAGGTATACCCAGTAGTTTGGAGAACTCCTCCATTGTAGGAACCAGCTGATAGTCGGGGAATAAGAAGCAATGATGTTTAAGATCAAAGAACTGAAATAGGACACTCATCATGTCTTCAGATTTCAGAAAATTGAACAGGGGCAGATGGTGTACCCCAAAATTTTCCCTCCCACAATCAAAGCAATGTCTCTCTAGATATCGCAATGATCATAAGGTTCACAAAGTTCACAATTGGTCAGAAATTTTGAGAGTTATCTCAGACAAAGCATCCTCATAAGAAATGGATCCATAACTAGGGTTTTGAGTTTATCTGAGCTAAATGGACTTCTAAGGCCTCAAGTGAGCTTCATAACATCCCACATGTATTCAAGAATCCCTGTAACACGGTAGGAGAACCGACTTTTTATAAATGTTGCGGATAGCAAGAGTCGCCACCGACTTTTATTTTATCCATAAGGAAGGGACATAAAAGAACAGGAAAGACCGTTTTTTAAAAGACTTGGGTTCGGGGGGTAGGTTATATAAAGAGAAGGTGTTAGCACCTTTTATATCCATGGTTATCCATGGGCTCTTAGTTACTTAGCTCACTTTAATTGTTTTTGAAAAGAAAGTATAGTGTGTGTTTAGAAATATTTCTAAGTACTTTGTAATGATCCTCATATGGATGTATACAAAGTCTTTAAGTTTGAAAAATGTTTAAGAAAAGTGATGTGTAAAAAGTAGTTTTAAGATGTGAGCAAGTAACTAGGAGATACCTACCCTAAGCTAAGTCATTCAAGTTCTTTTATGTTTCTTCAAGAGTAAGACTATCCCTATTATTAAGGAATAGGTAGTCATTACTTTGGATTTTTATAAAGGGATAGACGTAGGGTCATCGTATGGTCAATGAAGGTAACTTAGGGGTATCTTTAACAATTCATAGGGACTATCATCATATTTACCGAAGGGACAAGATCATTATTCTGTAGGCAACCTCGAAGGGACTTGATCTTTTTAAAATTTATAAAGGAACAATGATGATATCTTTTGAAGGGACTTTTCTTAAACACCCCTATATTCGAGGGACTTGACCATTTAGATAAGGCAACTAAGAGGAATACCCTAGGAAGTGCATATGACGATCAAAGATCGACTTACGTGTGTGAGTATTATTTTTTCAAATATTTATTCTTTTTGATTAGTTATCTAAGTCCATTTAATCACAATTAGTTTTGCACTTCCTAAATTACTAACCACGCAGTTAAATATTTACAAAGAAAATAAAGACGGAAAAATAAATCTATAAGTTATTACAAGGCTTTGGCAGATACATAATAATCTGATAAAAATGAATTATAAAGCAATACTAATAGATATAATAAAATAATAAATAAACAATAGTAATAATGCAATAGTAATAATGCAATAATAATAAAGCAATAATAATAAAGCAATAATAATAATAATAATAATAATAATAATAATAATAATAATAATAATAAAGTAATAATAAAAAGAAATTAAGATTAGAATTTAAAAAGAAATTATTTTAGGTTAGGCAAATTATAAATTTTTTAGAAGTTAATTAAGAAAGTATAAGTTTAGATAATTTAATAATAATAAAATAATTTAATTATTTGCATAATAAAAAAAATAATACTTATTATAATATAATTAAGAAAACATTATTAATAATATACAAAGTATGAAATAAAAGAATTATTAAAAAATTAATTGAATATTTACAAGAATAATAAAGATAATAGAAAGTACTAAATTATTAAGTTAATAGATTAATTATAAGTTAATTATGAAAGAGATATTATATTTATCATTATTATTTACTTTAGAATAAATAAAATTATTAACTATGTTAATTACAAATTATAAAATTATAAATCAAAGATTTACAAATTGATTGATTATTTAAAAAAAACAAGTTAATTACAATCTAGATAAAATAAAGGTTATTATTATAATTAGTATTTATTATTTATTTACAAAATGATAAAAGGTATATACAAAATTAAAAGTATAACAAATTATAAATTTTTTAATGAATTTACAAAATAACATTTGTTTATTTTTTTAGGTTTTCTTATTTTAATTTAGAAAAGAATTATTTTAATTACCTAATTAACTTATATTAATAATTATTTAAACAAAACAAACAAAATAAAGTGGAAAAAAACATACTCGAGGGAGCCTGGGGTCGAACCCAGGTCTCCACCCTTCAACCTCACGCCCTATACCAACTGGGTTGTGTGCGTGTGATGTAATACATACAACATCCACCAAATATATATTAAATCTATTAAAAATGAATGGAATTAAAAATAACGCCCTGCCAAGGATCGAACACATGTCTTATGCCTTAACGTGCATACACATAACCAGCTGAGCTAAGCAGCGTTTCTGAAACATAAACACAAACAAAACATAATAAAATAAGTTAATAATTAAAAATAAAAGTTTCACTCTCCTTTGGTCGTCTTCAACCTCAGAATTCGCAGGTTTACCTGCGAATTTTTCTTACGCGGTTTCCTGCGATTTTACCTGCACATGAAAACCTGCAAAAATCCAGAATCATGGCAAATACATACGATTTCATTCAATTGATTTCACAAACATGATCTATATGATGTCTTTTATTGATTTATGGTCTTGGATTATATTTATAATGATTAAATTGAGAAACCCCAATTCGAACAAGATGAACCCTAGAATGGTATTTTACGGATTGGCCATAGATTCTTCAATGTTTTTGCCCATAATTCATCACTAACTTCATCTAAACATTAATAGACAAACAAATTTAGTTAATAATACTCAAATAGTCAAGAACGGAAAAATCAAAATATGAGAAAAAGGAGGAATCAGATTCTTCAATATGAGGTGTTATGGATGGATGTAATGATGCAAATTCACTCTATGGATGTCTAGAAACCATTTGCCACCTTTGTTTTGCTCTGCAAGTGCGTCTAGACCTGAAACCGAAACCAAGATTTTTTTTGAATTTTTTAAAGTTGAACTTGGTGTTCTTCGCTGCAAAATCTGTGTCCTATGCATTGGTTACCTTCATGTACTTATAATAAATGAATTAGGTCAGAAAATTTGATGGATTTGTGGGCTTTTGGGATAACTTGAGATTGAAGAAACCAATTATTCATAAATGTTCAAAAATCATACCAAACCTTGCTATTTCTGTTATGCACGAATTTGGATGGCATATAATCAACTTAAATGTTATTTAGAGGCTTCTAGAAGAAGAATCAAATCAAATATTTGTAGTTTCATATTTTGTTTTGATTTAAAATGAATTTTAATAAATAAAATCCAAATAAATAATAATAAAATTATAAAAATCTGAAATTATTTGAATTGGGTTGTGCTTGGTGTTATTCTTATAATTGGGTTGCAAAATGATAGGCCCATTTGGAAATATTTGGTTTTAAGACCTTATTTGCTTCATGCACCCCTTGAAAATCTCCCAACTTTGACAAGGCATAAATCCCTCAATTTTAAATCTATGAAGGTGTTCTTTGACATTTTGGAAATCTTAAAGAGTCTTCTAATAAACCTCTTTGGTCTCATGTCCATATCTTTTACCATTTTCAAATTAAGCCCTTTGGAAAAAGCTGACTTTTTGTTGACTTTTGAAATTACCTGTAATGTTTTAGCTCATACCTTCCAAATGAGGCATTTTTAGGCTTGGCTTGTGAGACACAAAGTTGTAGAGAATTCAATTTACTTCAAAATTAGCTTTGAATGTGAAATTTTTGATGAAGCATGTGAAAGTTATGGCTGGTCAAAATTCAGTTGACTTTTCTTAGGAAACCCTAATTTAGAAACTTCCTGATTCTTTATGATCTGAGATCTCCTTGATGAATCATGATCAACCCTTGATCAACTGATAAAATTTACTTCATAATCTTGATGTTGGAAAAAAATCTTGAAGTTTGACTTTAATTTGACCACAATTGACCTCAGTTTGACTTTTTAACTACTTTGACTGATTTTTGCTTATCTGATCATTTGACTGGTCTAACTTATTGGGAAAGCCCTGAAACTTGACATGGGGATTCTGCTCTGGTGGTGAACCAAGTCAATGGCAAGTTGTTAGTTCATCAACCTCACCTGGTTCCTTACAGGGATTATACCAGGACGTTTCTTACTTTCTTCACCAAATTCAAGCTGAGTTATATTCTAAGAGATGAAAATCAGTTCACTGATGCTCTAGCGACTTTATCATCCATGATCAAAGTGTGTCAAGAGAACTATGTGCCTCGAATCATGGTCCCTCGTCTTGAAAGACCTGCCTATGTCTTCGCAGTTGACAGTGGTGAGGATAATAAACCTTGGTATCACGATATCAAGCAATTCTTGAAATCTCAAGAGTACCCGACTGGGGCATCCAGTAAAGACAGGAAGACTCTCAGAAGGCTAGCAGGTGGATTCTTTTTTAATCAAGATGATGTGCTATACAAGCGAAACTTTGACATGGTTCTACTCAGATGTGTAAATAGACACGAAGCAGACCTGTTGATACAAGTGGTTCATGAAGGCTCCTTTGGTACCCATGTTGGAGGACATGCTATGGAAAAGAAACTGTTAAGGTCGGGATATTATTGGATCACCATGGAATCTGATTGCTGTAAATATTCCTACAAATGCCACAAGTGTCAAATCTATGCTGATAAGGTCCATGTACCTCTGAATCCATTGAGTGTCATGTCTTCACCTTGGTCGTTCGCCATGTGGGGCATTGATATGATTGGCAAGATTGAGCCAACAACTTCCAACGGTCATCGCTTCATCATGGTTGCCATAGACTACTTCACAAAGTAGGTTGAAGCGGCATCCTATGTAACGCCCCGATTCGATTTTCCCAATTTTTGTGGAGTCTTTTATTTTATTTGTATGATAATTGCTTTATTTGTGAAATTATCATGATGATATGGTATGTTGAGGAATTAATGTGATAATATGCTATGTTGTGTGATTTTACCGATTTGTGAATTTTCGGGTAAAATTGGTTTATAGGGTATTTTAGGAATTTGTTAATTAGTGATAAGTTAGAAATTAGTAGAATTGGAATTTTTGTGAGAGAATGATATTTGGTTGTAAAGAAATAGAAAGAATAAAGTTAAGTGTAGAAATAGGAAGGAAATAATAAAAATAGTTAGTAACAGAAAGAATAGAAAATAGAGAGAAAAGAGTATAAGTTAGGAGAAAGAGAAAGAAAAGGAAATAGAAAGAAAAAGAGATGAAAGAAAGGAAGAGAAGAGAAAAGAGAAGAGAAAAAGAGGAAAAGCTAGGTTTTGATCAAGATTGCTTCGCGTAGACGAAATAATCGGGTAAGGGTGATAAACATTGTTATCTTGATATTGTGTATGATTATGTCTGTGTTTGATTGGTTGGATTTTGGTTTTGATGAGTTTATGAGAAGATGAATAGTTAGGGTTTGACAGAAAATGTGAGAAATTGGTAGATTAATCGATTAGAAATCGTTGTAATCAAAGTATGATGTTAGATATATGCTTTAGATCATGTTTATGGATGTATTGTGGAGATTGGGAAGGTTTTGGTAGGTTTGTTCGCAGCTGGAAATTCTGGAAATCGCAGTGGTCGCTCAACGAGCTACCCCTCGCTCAGCGAAAGTTCTAGGGTGACCCTCGCTCAGCGAGCGAGAGGGCGCTCAGCGAGCCTGTAGGTTTTGAGGGGTTATGTGTTTTAATCCGTAGCTTTAGTTTCGGGTATCCTATTTTTGTGATCCTTATATCGATTTGAAGCTAGAAACACGTAGAAAATAATGATGCTAAAATATGTAACATTTAGCCGACTTTCACCCGAATTTCCGATAAAACGTAAATGAATTAATTATGGAAATGTGGGTTGATGTGATGTTGTGGCCGTTTGGCAAATGAATACATTGTTTTAATTGAATGTCAATGTATGTTAATTGAACGAGATGAATGCATAACTATATTGTGAATATATATGCATTTTAAAGAATGTTGTGTGTCATTTTGCATGTAAGCATAATGTATGCATTCTTGTGCTGTGGGATTCTTTGTGAATCCGTTGTAGCATCATGTGCTCATGTGGAATGTGAGCGATGACTACAACAAGATCGTGTGTCCATGTGGGGTGTGAGCGATCGGATTATGTGCCCGTGTGGGGTGTGAGCAATCCAGAAACATCGTGTGCCCGTGTGGGGTGTGAGCGATGGGTGATTTATTCACATTGATTGTGTGCCCGTGTGGGGTGTGAGCAATCGGATTGTGTGCCCGTGTGGGGTGTGAGCAATCCATAAACATTGTGTGCCCATGTGGGGTGTGAGCAATAGGGAACATCGTGTGCCCGACAGGGAGTTACTTTTGGTAACAATCGATGATTCCATTTGGTTCCTGAGTGAACCTGCTGAAATGTTGAGTCGGTACCGCATTGCATCTGCATAGAGTCGTGTGTCGGTCTCCATGAGTTGCATTTTATCATTTTAATTATGATATGCAGAAATAAACATGAATGTGAATATGTTTATTTTGAGCATTATGGAGATGATAGTATGTGTGATGAAACATACTTGATTGTATATATGCATGTTTGATATATGTATATGTATGTGATTTATACATTTGTAATGTATATGTGTGATTAAACATAGCTAGACATGTGTTTATGCAGAACGAAGTGAATTGAGGAATAAACATAAATAACGTAAGTTTATGTGAATTAGTGAATTAGTGCATGATGAACATGCTTGATTTGTGTATGTACACGTTGCGATGTGTATAGGTGGGTAGGTATGAATTGTGGTGAGAATACGCTTTATGTGCATTTTATATGTTGAGATATATAACTATATGCAATGTTATTATGATATTTTTTCTCATCCTTCTGTTGTTTTATGATGCTCTACGAGGCATTGCATAGTAGGTTGATGGATGGCATATTTTTGTGAAGCTCGTCTTCATCTTTTTGTCGGTCGGCTCTGATATGTAGCATCGGGTAGTTAGGTTGGCTTAGTGCCATTTTTGTGATGCATTGTGTACATGTATCTTTTGGATGGATGTTTTGTATAGACATGAATATTGTTGTTGGCATCAAACTTGTTGATATATATATATATATATATATATATATATATATATATATATATATATATATATATATATATATATATATATATACATATATATATATACATATATATACATATATATATATATATATATATATATATATATATATATATATATATATATATATATATATGAGTGGAAATATATATGTTTGATGTTGTTGATTTGGTTTCCGCTGTGTAATTATAATCTTTGGAGATATGGGTGTAAGCAATAAATTTCCTATGTTAAAAACTACCCCATCGTTGCATATCTTTAAATGAGCAGGTGTTGTATGTTTTTAATTTCAAGCATAATGTGACATGTCTCTTTTATACCATGTTTAATTATACTCTGATTTAATTGAAATACATGCCTAAATGATTTAATTGATTATTTGGGGTATAGAAAGGGGGTGTTACATTAAGTGGTATCAGAGCCAGTGTTCAAGTCAGTTGTGTCTGTCTTGATGTTGTTATGATTGAACTTTTGTTTAATCTTGTTGTTGTCTTGGGAACAATCAGAATATGGCTGGTAAAAATGACAATGATATGGCTGCTGCTTTGGAAGCAATGGCTAGGGCAGTGCAGGGAGCGCCGAATGTGAATGCGAATGATGAGTTCAGAAAGAATCAACCGCCGATCTTCAAATTAAGAATCGATCCTGATGGTGCTCAGAATTGGTAGAAGGAGATTGAAAGAATCATTAGAGTCATGGACTGTGCTGAAGAGAGTAAGGTGAGGCTTGGTTCTCACATGCTGAAGGAAGAAGCTGATGATTGGTGGGTCGGTAGAAGTCAAGCTCTTGAGGAGGAGGATGAAGAGATAACTTGGGAAGTTTTTCGTACTGAGTTCTTAGGGAAGTACTACCATGAGAGTGTGAAGGGAAAGAAAGAGATGGAATTCCTTGAGTTGATGTAAGGTAGTATGTCAGTGGTTGACTATACTGCTAAGTTTGTGGAATTGGTTCAGTTTCATCCTCATTATGATGCTGCTACTGTTGAGTTTTCTAAGTGCATTAAGTATGAGAATGGCTTGCGTCCTAAGATTAAGAAAGCTATGGGATATTAGAGGATTAGAAGGTTTTCAGACTTGACTGAATGTTGTAGAATCTTTGAAGAAGATAACAAAGCTCGTTCTACACATTACAAGAGTGTGAATGAGAGGAAAGGTAAGCAACAAGCTAGAAGTGGACCGTATGTGACACCCGCTGATAAGGGAAAACATAGGGAAAACTTTGATAGGAGATCTGGTGGAGGGAGTTTTGGTCCCGTTCAGTGTTACAAGTGTGGCAATCTAGGCCATAAGTCTTTTGAGTGTGGGAAGAATATTGTGAAATGTTCAAACTGTGGAGGTCTTGGACATACTACTACCGAGTGTAGGAGAAATGTTGTGAAATGCTTCAATTGTGGGGAAGTTGGTCACATTAGTACTAAGTGTACTAGGCCGAAGCAAGCTCAGGCGGACGGAAAAGTGTTTGCATTAGCAGGGAAGGATACTACTAGTGCAGACCGTTTGATTAAAGGTACATGCTTTATTAATAGTACACCTTTAGTTACTATTATTGATACGGGAACGACTCATTCGTTCATTTCTCTTGAGTGCACTAAGCGTTTGAATTTGTTTATGTCTTTTTGGGGTGGTGAGATGGTTATTGAGACTCCTGCTTCAGGGTCAGTAACTACTTCTTTGGTGTGTGTAAGTTGTTCTTTGAACATGTATGGTAAAGATTTTGTTATGGATTTAGTTTGTTTGTCGTTGGAAGGTTTGGACGTGATCTTGGGTATGAACTAGTTGAAGTTTAATCGAGTTCATATAGATTGTTATCATAAGTTAGTAAGGTTTCCTTCTTTGTATGATGATGAAGAAGAGAGTTTCCTATCCATGAAATAGTTGAAGAAACTTTTAGTGGACGAAATTCAATTGTTTGGTTTGTTCGCATCGTGGTTAATGGAAAGCGAAGTGGAGATAAGTAGGTTTCCAGTGGTGTGTAATTTTCCAGAAGTGTTTCCGGATGATATTAAGGATGTATCGCTGGAAAGAGAAGTTGAGTTTTCTATTGATCTAGTTCCGGGTACTAGACCAATTTCGATGGCACCGTATCGTATGTCAGCTTCAGAGTTGGTAGAATTGAAGAAGCAATTGAATGACTTGTTGGATAAGAGGTTTGTTAGGCCGAGTGTTTCTCCTTGGGGTGCGCCGATATTGTTGGTAAAGAAGAAGGATGGAAGTATGAGATTATGTATTGATTATCGACAGTTGAACAAGGTGACAATTAAGAATAAGTATCCGCTTCCGATGATCGATGATTTGATGGACCAATTGGTTGGCACGTGTGTTTTTAGTAAGATTGATTTGAGATCAGGATATCACCAGATTCCTGTGAAAGAGGAGGATATTCAAAAGACGGATTTTAGGACACGGTATGGTCATTACGAGTATTTCGTGATGTTATTCAGAGTTTCTAATGCGTCGGGTGTGTTTATGGAATACATGAATCATATTTTTCATGAACAGTTGGATCGTTTTGTGGTTGTTTTCATCGAAGACATTTTGATTAATTCTAAGTCTCAAGAAGAGCATGAAGATCATTTAAGGATTGTGTTACAGATTTTGAAAGAGAAGCAATTGTATGCTAAGTTGTCAAAGTGCGAGTTTTGGTTGTCGAAGGTAAGTTTTCTTGGGCATGTTATTTCCGATGGTGGTATTAGTGTTGATCCATCCAAGATTAATGCGGTAATACAATGGGAAGTTCCTAGATTGGTTACGGAGATTCGAGCTTTTTAGACTTGGCGGGTTATTATCGGAGGTTTATTGAAGGATTGTCAAAGTTGGCACTTTCATTAACGCAGTTGACTTGCAAGGGAAAGGCTTTCATTTGGGATATTCAGTGTGAAGAGAGTTTCATGGAACTTAAGAGAAGGTTAACAACGGCTACGATCTTGATTTTTCCGAATCCGACGGAACCATTTGTGGTGTTTTGTGATGCTTCATTGTTTGGGTTAGGTGGTGTTTTGATGCAAGATGGAAAAGTTGTAGCTTATGCTTCAAGACAATTGAGGGTGCATGAAAAGAATTATCCTACGCATGATTTGGAATTTGCGACCGTGGTTTTTGCTCTAAAAATTTGGAGGCATTATCTTTATGGTGCAAGGTTCTAAGTTTTTAGTGATCACAAAAGTTTGAAGTATTTATTCGATCAAAAGGAATTGAACATGAGACAAAGGAGATGGTTAAAACTTTTGAAGGATTATGATTTTGGTCTGAATTACCATCCAGGTAAGGCGAATATAGTGGCCGATGCCTTGAGTCATAAGTTGTTACATATGTCCGCATTATTGATAAGGGAATGGGAACTTTTGGAGAATTTTAGAGACTTGAGTTTTGTTTGCGAAATGACGCTGAGAAGCGTGAGACTTGGTATGCTATGCGTTACGAATGACTTTCTTCGACCGTTAGTGAAAATCAAAAATTGGATTTGAAATTTGTTGATTTGATGATGAATGAGAATGAGGATTTCAAGGTTGATAATTTTGGAGTTTTGAGATTCTGTGGTCGTATTTGTATTCCTAATGATGAGGAGTTGAAAAAGATGATATTGGAAGAGGGACACCGGAGTAATTTAAGTATACATCCGGGAACGAATAAGATGTACTAAGATTTGAAAAAGATATTTTGGTGGTCCGGATTGAAGAGAGATGTAGCTCATTTTGTGTATGCATGCTTGACTTGTCAGAAGTCTAAGGTGGAACATCAAAAGCCTAGTGGTTTGATGCAACCGTTTGATATTCTGGAATGGAAATGGGATAGTATATTGATGGATTTTGTTTCGGGTTTGCCGAATACGCAAAGAGGTCATAATGCTATTTGGGCGATTGTCGATAAGCTTACTAAATCTGCTCACTTTATTCCGATTGATATTAGTTATTCTTTGGAGAAGCTAGCCGAGATTTATGTTTTTGTGATTGTGAAGTTACATGGAGTTCCTAAGAGTATTGTATCGGATAAAGATCCTAGATTTACATAGAGGTTTTGGGAAAGTTTGCAAAAGGCTTTGGGTTTTAAGCTAAGATTGAGTTCGGCTTACCATCCGCAAACGGACGGTCAAACCGAGAGGACAATTCAATCGTTAGAGGATTTGTTGCGTGCTTGTTGTAATACCTCAAAAGTTTCCCTCTCATTTCCCACACATTTTGCATAGCATTTTGCATACATAGATTCATAAAATAACCAAAAACATTGCATCATGGGTAGCATAGTTGAGGCATGGGTATGTGATCATTGATTGGAGAAACTGAAGGCATTACCAAGGCAACCGAAGGGCCACAAAGCTTCTCAACCTTGTGCAAAGGGTTCACAATATCCCACAAGTCTTCATTGGAAGCCACGAGCCATGGAAAAATTTGATTTAATCAAAGGAGGCAAGCAGTGCAACATTTCTTGATGAAAAGGGCCAAATTAGGGTTTCACTTCTACGGGGCTTTTGCATGAAGTTATGATTCAAAGAGGATTCCATTATCTTATATACGATGTCAAGTGCCTGACGTTCAAATTTCATCCACAAATTCATTTTGGAAGAGGTTCGGCTGGCCAGATGACTGAGAATCGAGGAATCGGGGAAAAGGCAACTGAGCTAGGTAAAAAAGGGTCGACTCCTGACTTTTAAGATTGAAATCATGGAATTAGGGTTACAATGATCCTATGGTTCAAATTTAGTCAAGAAATGATGGAGGAATCATAAAAAATCAAAAGAGAAAAAGAAATCATTTGAAAAGTGGTTGATTTCACCTTTCCCTCCACTTTTCCTTCCACTTTCTTTCCACATTTCCTTTCATTATTTGCCTCTTGTTTTTCCACTTCAATTCCACTCCATTTCCCTTGGAAGCTTCTACCATGTTCTACCATATTCTAGAGTATTCCAAGGAATATTCTATTCCTTCTCCAACCATAACCCTAACTAACTACTAACCTAGCTCCATTCCTAAACCTAACTCCATTCACATACCTAGCTCCAAGCCTAGCCCCTATATAATCACTAATCACTTCATTGCAAAAGGTTCCCAAGTTTTTTCCCAATTTTTTCACCCTCTCACAATTTCTAGAATCACTTTTTCTCTCTCACTTTTCCTCCATTTCCCTTTTCACCAAAGCTTTTTTTGAAGAAGCTCTTCAAGTTTCACATTGAAACTTGAAGATCTTAAAGCTTAGCCTCCAACCTCCATTGAATTGTGGATTTTAGAAGAAAAAGCTACTGATTTTTGTGAAGATTTTGACTTATCGGAAGTGCAAGAAGGCTCAAGCATCAAGAACGCATTTATTTTGCGGATTCATGGTTTTCTTGGTTTTCTCTTCGATCAAGCTCCGATTCTCACAACATTTACCGAAGCACTTCTCTACTTCATAGGTTTGTGATCTAAATCAATTTTCCTTTAAGTTATTCTCTTCATCTTGCCATTTTGGCATTCTTTAAGTGCTTTTCATATTGCTTATGTTTGATTATGTTTTTGTTACGTTTTGCTTGCGATTTGTGGAGTTTAATGGATTAGAAGCTAGGTTGTAGCTTGTTATAGATTCTAGCATGTGTTAATAAGCCTTAATTGAGTAGAAATTCATGTTAGCATGATTAGGTGGGGGTTAGGGTTGTTTAGAAGGAAGATTGTGGCCAAAAGCACTTATTTCAAAAGCATTTTTCACTTTCTGTTCAGCGTTAACCGGTTAACGCATGCGTTTTTGGCCATTTTTAGTGTTGTCCAGGGTCCGTTAACGGGTTAACCGTTTGGTTAACCGGTTAACGCTGTTGGATTTTGGTTTTTAGCTTATTTTCTTGTTCAATCTTGCTTCCTAGTGCTTCTAAAGTTCATGTATGTTTAGGTATTGATTTTAGGGAATTTTTGGGTCTATTTCCAATAGCCGATTCATTTGTTTCGAGTCTTTTCGACATGATCCCGTTCACTTTTCCATGTTGTGTGTTAAATGTGTAAATGTGATATAATTGATTCTTGATGTGTTTTGATACACTTTAATCATTTGTTTCATATGTTAATTTCTTGCTTAAATTCAACATATGCTTCATGATTATTGTCATTGCTTGCTTGATTGATAAAGTGATTAAATACCATGTTGATTTTTTTTGCCAAAAGTGATTAAATGCTTCACATGTTCATGTAAGTTTCTTGTGCTTAATTGATCATATCTTAACATGAGTTCAATTCTGGTTTTTATGCCATGCATGTGTAATAATTGATGCTTGTAGTGATACTTGTTCAATCTCATGATAAAATGCTCATTTGTGCAACATGAAAAAGTATGTTTGTTCTTGATTGATCATTGTGATTTTTAATCAAATAAATTCACATGTTTGAGTTCATTTTGTGATGTATGTAGATTCATGTTAATTGACATTAATGTGTTTTTTATCATTCACTTTGTGCACATAAATAAAAATGATCAAATATGTCCCATGTTTTCATAGCTGTTTGTTAATATAGGTGTTGTAAAATACATGTGGTTTATTATGTCTGTATGTTGTATGTGACTTTCTACACCTATCTTTTCATGTTGTATGCTGGTTGTAGAAAGTTGTTTGTGCTTTACCTTGTGTTATGCATTGTTTTGATAGTTGCTTTTAGTTTAGGGGCTGTAGTAGGTGCTGAATTTTTGTTTTAGCATTTTTTTAGTTCTTTTAGAATTAAGATAGAGTCTAGAAGTTAGGTCCTAGAATTATTAGGATTTAATTAGTGTATGTTTGTTTTATTATTTTAAATAAAAATGCACACTAACATTTGTTTTGTAGGGAGGGAAAGGTATGTTTCCATACACCTTATTCTTTTATTTTTATGCATTTTCTTTATGCATTTAATTCATCCTTTTCTTTTCGTATTTGTGATTGGTAGGATTTCCCATTGTTAGGACCAACTTATCTTCCTTAGGAAGTAAGTTGCATCCTTTTTCTTCTTCCTTTTCCTTTTGCTCTTTAGGATTAGAAAAGTCGCATTAACCATTAGTACCACCATGTTAATAAATAACTTAGGGTTGTGTTTTAGTCCCCCTTAGTTTTTGTCCTATTCCGATTTGAGTTTTCTCTTCTCATCTTCAAACAAAATAAAAAAAGACTTAATAAATGCATGAAAGGATCCCTTGTGTATAGCCTTATTCCATGGGAAACTTGCATTCATTCCATCTTGGAGTGGTGTAGGTTTGTCTAGCATGATGTACAAGTCTCATCAAGGGGTTGTTTCACAAAGGAAATTTAAAAGACATTTCTTCACAAAAACAACAAAAACACTTAATAAAGTTCAACAAGCTAGTGAACTTAAACCCTAATCCTAGGAAACAAGTCTTGGATAAATTCTCCTTGCTTGGTGTGCTTGTTCTATTATTCCATCTTGGAATATAGTAGCAAGTACACATTCCATGGAAAAGAGTTTGAATTCACTTCCTTGTGCCAAATTCATGCAAAACTCTTAAAAAGCAAAAAAACAAACAATAAGAAACTTTCCTGCGGGAACTTCCATTCTCATCTCATTCACTCTAAACGCGAACTTGCGACGACTTGTCTCGCATGCAAGACGGTAAACGCACTCGTACCAGAAGAGCCTGCTACACCTGAGCATAGATATACGCAGTTCAAGCCATAAAAAAACACAAACAAATAGTTCCCGCCTGGTTAGGTGAACTACGTCGACTCTGATCCTCATTATCCCAATGAGGTACATAAGCAGCGGGGTAGGGCCCGTTCGAGCACATTCTTTATTTTCCCTACATTTTCCTCCTTCTGTTCTTTCTTTTTTCCAGTTCCTTTCTCATTCCCATTCCAGTCAGCAGTTTTATTCAGTAGCACTCGTAGTTTCTCACCCATTGAAACAAACAAACAAGCGTGGATCCTGTCGGGTACGGCGGACGATCTGGGGTGCTAATACCTTCCCAGGTCGTAACCGACTCCCGAACCCAGATCTTTGGTTCGCAGGACCTTGTCCTTTCCTTCTTCCTTAGGTTTGTGCAACATTACCTTTCCCGTTCCTTTGGGATAAAAATGTCTGGCTGGCGACTCTACCTTTTTCGCGCCACTTTCATGTTTGTACTAGGATGAAAACCCCGGGAGCGACACTTGTGTTCTAGAACAAGGTGGTGTTTGGGATATTTATTTAGCGTTGATTGAGTTCACCTATAATAACAGTTTTCATTCGAGTATTGGTATGGCACCATTTGAGGCTTTGTATGGTCGGAGATGTCGAACACCTTTGTGTTGGCATGAAACCGGAGAAAGAACGGTAGTTGGACCGGAGATGGTACAACAAACGACGGAAAAAGTAAAGTTTATTCGGGAGAAGATGAGAGCTTCTCAGAGTAGACAAAAGAGTTATCATGACAAGAGAAGGAAGGATCTTGAGTTTCTGGAAGGCGACCATGTGTTCTTGAGAGTTACACCGGTTACGGATGTGGGTCATACTTTGAAGTCGAAGAAGTTGACTTCTCGTTTTATTGGACCGTATCAGATTACTGCACGAGTGGGTGATGTGGGTTATCGTGTGGCGTTGCCTCCGAATCTTTCGAATTTGCATGATGTGTTCCATGTTTCGCAACTTCTGAAGTATGTTCCAGATCCGTCACATGTTATTCCTATGGACGAAGTTGAAGTAAGAGATAACCTTACGGTGGAAGCTTTGCCGGTTAGGATTTTGGATCGTGAAATCAAGAAGCTAAGAGGCAAGGATATTGCGCTTGTGAAAGTGGCGTGGGGAGGCGCTGCGGAAGGCAATATGACTTGGGAATTGGAGAGTAGGATGCCCGAGTCGTATCCGGAGTTGTTTGGATCAGGTAATATTTTCGAGGACAAAAATTTCTAAAGTGAGGGAGAGTTGTAACGCCCCGATTCGATTATCCCAATTTTTGTGGAGTCTTTTATTTTATTTGTATGATAATTGCTTTATTTGTGAAATTATCATGATGATATGGTATGTTGTGGAATTAATGTGATAATATGCTATGTTGTGTGATTTTACCGATTTGTGAATTTTCGGGTAAAATTAGTTTGGAGGGTATTTTAGGAATTTGTTAATTAGTGATAAGTTAGAAATTAGTAGAATTGATATTTTTGTGAGAGAATGATATTTGATTGGAAATAAATAGAAAGAATAGAGTTAAGTGTAGAAATAGGAAGGAAAGAATAAAAATAGTTAGTAAGAGAAAGAATAGAAAATAGAGAGAAAAGAGTATAAGTTAGGAGAAAGAGAAAGAAAAGGAAATAGAAAGAAAACGAGAAGAAAGAAAGGAAGAGAAGAGAAAAGAGAAGAGAAAAAGAGGAAAAGTTAGGTTTTGATCAAGATTGCTCCACGTAGACGAAATAATCGGGTAAGGGTGATAAACATTGTTATCTTGATATTGTGTATGATTATGTATGTGTTTGATTGGTTGGATTTTGATTTTGATGAGTTTAAGTGAAGATGAATAGTTAGGGTTTGAGAGAAAATGTGAGAAATTGGTAGATTAATCGGTTAGAAATTGTTGTAATCAAAGTATGATGTTAGATATATGCTTTAGATCATGTTTATGGATGTATTGTGGAGATTGGGAAGGTTTTGATAGGTCTGTTCGTAGTTGGAAATTCTGGAAATTGTAGTGGTCGCTCAGCGAGCTACCCCTCGCTCAACGAAAGTTCCAGGGTGACCCTCGCTTAGCGAGCGAGAGGGCGCTCAACGAGCCTATAGGTTTTGAGGAGTTATGTGTTTTAATCTGTAGCTTTAGTTTCGGGTATCCGTTTTTAGTGATCCTTATATCGATTCGAGGCTAGAAACGCATAGAAACTAATGATGCTAAAATATGTAATGTTTAGCCGACTTTCACCCGACTTTCCGATAAAACGTAAATGAATTAATTATGGAAATGTGGGTTGATGTGATGTTGTGGCCGTTTTGCAAATGAATACATTGTTTGAATTGAATGTCAATGTATGTTAATTGAATGAGATGAATGCATAACTATATTGTGAATATGTATGCATTTTCAAGAATGTTGTGTGTCATTTTGCATGTAAGCATAATGTATGCATTCTTGTGCTATGGGATTCTTTGTGAATCCGTTGTAGCATCGTGTGCTCATGTGGAGTGTGAGCAATGACTACAACAAGATCGTGTGCACATGTGGGGTGTGAGCGATTGGATTGTGTGCCCGTGTGGGGTGTGAGCAATCCAGAAACATCATGTGCCCATGTGGGCTGTGAGCGATGGGTGATTTATTCACATTGATTGTTTTCCCGTGTGAGGTGTGAGCAATCGGATTGTGTGCCCGTGTAGGGTATGAGCAATCCATAAACATTGTGTGCCCATATGGGGTGTGAGCAATGGGGAACATCGTGTGCCCGACGGGGAGTTACTTTTGGTAACAAGAGATGATTCCATTTGGCTCCTGAGTGAACCTTCTAAAATGTTGAGTCGGTACCGCATTGCATCTGCATAGAGTCGCGTGTTAGTCTCTATGAGTTGCATTTTATCATTTTAATTATGATATGCAGAAATAAACATGAATGTGCATATGTTTATTTGGAGCATTATGGAGATGATAGTATGTGTGATGAAACATACTTGATTGTATATATGCATGTTTGATATATGTATATGTGTGTGATTTATACATTTGTAATGTATATGTGTGATTAAATATAGCTAGACGTGTGTTTATGCGGAACGAAGTGAATTGAGAAATAAACATAAATAATGTAAGTTTATGTGAATTAGTGAATTGGTGCATGATGAACATGCTTGATTTGTGTATGTACACGTTGCGATGTGTATAGGTGATGAGGTATGAATTGTGGTGAGAATACGCTTTATGTGCATTTTATATGTTGAGATATGTAACTATATGCAATGTTATTATGATAATGTTTCTCACCCTTCTGCTGTTTTATAATGCTCTACGAGGCATTGCTGAGTAGGTTGCTGGATGGCATATTTTTGTGAAGTTTGTCTTCATCTTTTGGTCGGTCGGCTCTGATATGTAGCACCGGGTAGTTAGGTTTGCTTAGTGTCATTTTTTTGATGCATTGTATACATGTATCTTTTGGATGGATGTTTCGTATAGACATGAATATTGTTGTTGGCATCAAACTTGTTGATATATATATATATATATATATATATATATATATATATATATATATATATATATATATATATATATATATATTATATATATATATATATATGAATGGAAATATATATGTTTGATGTTATTGATTTAGTTTCCGTTGTGTAATTATATTCTTTGGAGATATGGGCGTAAGGATTAAATTTCCTATGTTGAAAACTACCCCATCGTTGCATATCTTTAAATGAGCAGGTGTTGTATGTTTTTAATTTCAAGCATAATGTGACATACCTCTTTTATACCATGTTTAATTATACTCTGATGAAATTTAAATACGTGCCTAAATGATTTAATTGATTATTTGGAGGTATAGAAAGGGGGTGTTACATCCTATGTCAATGTTAAAAGCAGACGGTAGCCCGATTTATCAAAAGAGACATAATTTGTCGGTATGGAATTCCCGAGAGAATCATTACTGATAATGGTTCTAACCTTAATAACAAGATGATGGCCGACTTGTGTCGGGATTTCAAAATAGAGCATCACAACTCTTCGCCATATCATCCGAAGATGAATGGCGCCGTCGAGGCGGCCAACAAGAACATCAAGAAAATTGTGAAGAAGATGGTTGAGACATATAAAGATTGGCATGAGATGCTATCGTTTGTGCTACATGGGTACCGATCGTATGTGTGTACCTCAACAGGGGAAACTCCATTCTCATTGGTGTATGGTATGGAGGCAGTCCTACCAGTCGAAGTTGAGATCCCCTTGTTGAGAATAATGATGGACATTAAGCTAGATGAAGCTGAATGGCTTTGGCCCAGGTACAATCAACTGAGCCCCATTGAAGAGAAACGCCTAACAACTGTATGCCATGGACAGTTGTACCAACGGCGGATGAAACAGGTGTCATACCCCAAATTTGTCCTATCCATGCTCAGGTTATGCAAGTTGGCTAGTAGTTGTCAAGATTAATGTCATTTCTCAAGAACATAACCTTTTGGCATAATTTTCTGGATTGAAGCCATGGGAGTTTTGTTCATGTTTTCTCTGGCTTGAATTGCTTTCATACCTTTGTCTTGTAACTTGTCTATTGCAAGCGTATCAAGTCCAAGTGGAATAAAGGAATACATGGGGTATATAGATTCATTCAAATGTGGTTAGTTTGACTAATTTATTTAAGAAAGATTTCAAGGGCAAGTGGTAATACACATAGTCACGTTTGGAGTATAAGTGTTCTTCAAATCAAGGTCAAGCCCTTTGGATGTTACTTCAAGGATTGTGTTATCCACATGAAAATCATAATAATTTCTCAATTAGTCAATCTGATCCAATTCAAAGCAAAGTTGTACAAGAATACAAATACAAAGGTTAACAAAGCTTCAAGGATGTGGGCATCTTCTTAATACTTTCTCAATTAATTCAAGAAATATTGTGGCAAAATAAATCAATTCCCCGAAAACTATATAAGTTTTTCTATGAGTTTACGGAAAGGATTATGTTACCAAGTATCACAAGGATGAGAAACTTCCATTAATTTATCTAATTCCAAATTTACAAAAGGGTAAGCTCCTTGATACAAAAAGTATCGATCGTACAAGTGCAAATACTATAACATGATACTATAAATTACAAGATTCTTGTTAGTCTGAAATTACGAGTTGATGGACACAAATCCTCTAAAATCTTATCAGTCCTAAACAAGGTTACAAGTTAAGCCACGATGGCCATCAAATTCCAACCGTCATATGAGTGCACAAGGTCCATATTCCTCAAGCTTTTGCGGTTTCATTTATGAACTTATTGCTAGTCATCACCTTTGCTCTCCCCAATGGAAATATCTTCACAATTGATGTTTCTCTCATGACATTCAATCTCCCAAGAAACAACATCCGGGATTACAAATGAGAATCTAACATCACATCAAGAGAATTGATAATAACAAGAAGAAATCACAAAAGAAAACAAAGCCAAATTCAGTTATAAGGGAACCTCTGCATACATTTTTCAATTTAGAGCCAAGCCTCAACGCACTACACGTACCATAGGCGTGAGCTATATGACCGTCAGTTGAATCCAGATTCACAGTCAGAATGTTTACCAAATGCGGTCTGATCCATACAAGGGACGTTATTCGGCCAAGAAATTCTGTCTAAGATGTCGAGTTGTGATAGATCATGAGATGCGTTACGCTTTGTACTATCTTCTTCAACCTGCAAGATATCGACAAAGGTTGCATCCTCATAAGAACAATCACACTCTAAGAAAGAAAACACTCGAAAAAACCGATGATGAAAGACGGTATTTGAAGCTAGCACCTCCGTTAGTATACGTTTGCCTCTTTGCGGTTTTCAGCAGGCATGAACTCCATCCTCATGCTCCAAGATTCAGTGTATGTCTTTGGAATTCTCGTTGTAATGTCATAAATAACAAAGTTATCAACACTATTGGACAATACGATTTCGCAAACATGTCATAACCAATGATGAAATACACATCGTTCTAGAAACGGATGTGACGGGAAGAAGTGGCATTTGGAAGAAATGACAAGCAATAAGGTTAACCAGTATGGATGCATCTAAGTATAAAAATTCAGAATTTGATGCATAACCTTTGAGGCATCATTAAGCAAGGCATCCCGGATGAACCGTACCCTTGACAATCTTACGGATTTCCATGCGATCATTGAAGACTGGGAGTGGTTGGAATTACCAGTCAGATGTTACCCTGCAATATGCGTGAAATGGGATCATACCTCAAGGCCAAAGTCATAAAATGAGGAGTAAGGTTAATGCAAAGAAGGGATTTCAAGAAAGGCTCATGAGTTATTGTTCTAACAGCTATATCACCAAACAGTTCAAAGAGAAAGGATGGATAGGATAAAGTTAATACCTCGTGGCAAGTAATGAACAAAGGCACAATGTTGTGATTCCTAAGTTATTGATCATCCGTAACCCGATCAAAATTGCAGAGGGCCATTGATAAAGCTTTCCTCCTGCATAAGACATTATAATGGTAAGTCATGAAGCATCAGAGCATGAGCCAACTAATACAAGTGCAGATTAGAGCAATCAATAAAAGAAACCGTGAAATAAAAAGCAATACCATATTCAGTTTCTGCTTCAAGACATCTCGCATTTACACCATGCATACCTGCAAAGCCAGTAGAGCAAAATATACATTGAGTCATTAAGCAAACCAAGAAGGGAATTTAATTGAAGCATTGAAAATAGCAACTGATTTTGTTTGGGTCATATATGAGCTAAACAACAATATACAAGGCAGTGTTTAAAAGATAATTTGTTGCATAAGACATAGGATTTGTTAAAGAATTTCTGAACTTAAACCAATTGTGCATCAGTCGTGAAATGCTTCCAAGCTAAGTTATGGAAGACTTCATTCAACCATTGTCATCAAGGTCTAGGCCCTTCACCGTATAGTTCCCTGCAACTAGAAGAATCAAGCTATCACCATTGACAATACCAAAGGTCCAAGTTCAGAAGAATATGTTATGCTTGCAGATTGAGTGTAAATAAGAAAAGCATCATTAGCTATTCAAAATACTAGATTTAAAACAGGACGGTCATAAAAGGGATTTGATGGAACCAATGCTTCATCAGGTGCGAGCTTCACATGTCAGGCTTCCAAGTCCTACACATCACTGACTTCTCAACTCCAAGCCTCCCATTCGTCCAACATTATGTCTTCAAATACATCTATCTTCATAGCAAGATAGCTTTTGATTTCGTCAAGACGAATCCACCCAAGCCCTCTTGCGACTAATCTTCAGTTTTAAGCTCTCATCATTAACAGCCACACATGAAAAAGGAAGAACAAACTAAATCAGTGTGCAATTTAAAACAAAGTCAAAGAAAGAAATTTCATAGTGAATTCACGGTTACCGTCAGTAAAAACAATCAGTGAAAGTTTAAGAGAAACGCAGTAGGGACCACTCCTTCTAGAAAATTCCAGCTCACATAACAGACAAATATCCAGCCATCACCATCACCATGGTCCACACAAAATCCCACTCGAAAATTCCCTCTAACGTATCGAAAATCCAGCTCAAAGATTCACACATATTTCTCTGAAAACCTCACTCATCTCATGAAAATATCCTCAAAATCTCACGTCCAAAAATCTTCCCACTCTTCCTATAAATACCAGCTCAATCATTGAGAATAAAAAACAAAAAAAAATACATTGAGAAAACTCTGCTGAAAAATACCCTAGAAAACCCTAAATCACTATAAAGCTCAACAAACAATCTTCTCATAATTTTGCATTGAAATTATGAAAAAGATTAGTTAAACACCATCCGTTCACCACATTCAGCAACAAACAAACAACGACACTCAAACGAAAAGCGAAAGCCACTAGGAGAAGATAGGAACCAAAAAGAGACGAAACTTTACCTTAAAGCCGATCTGAAACCGCATTGAGGTAGCTTCCTTCTTCCTCATTTTATTGCTTCTGAAACTTTATCTTGAATGATGTGAATCAATTGAAATTGGGGTCGTTTGGGATTAGGGTTTCGTTATTGTTTATGTGTTTGATGCTCGAATGTGTGCGTTATGACATTTGAGGATGAACTATGAAGGTTAACATTGCCTCTTCTCTTGAAGAAGAGGATGAACCGAGTTCGGACGGATGACTGTGTTGATTTGCTCTTATTTCTTTTTGTGTTTGAGAGAATATTTTTGAGGGAGAAGAACAATTTCGAAAAAAGGAGTGACAATGAGACTTTGATTTTTTTTTGTTTCGTTGACTGTTGATGAAAGAGTATTAGTTTCACGTGTTAGTTTTAAAAGAGGAGCCTTTAATATTTCTTTTGTTACACTTTTCCAAATTTGATTGTCCACTGCCCAATGATCCTTGCCGATACAGGTGTCGGCAATTTTTTTTAGTTGCCTGGACCGAAAATCAAGAAATGGATAGGGTTTTCCAAAAGTGGCTTGGTGTGTGTCACTTTATGGTATACATTAGATCATCACTGTGGATTCTCCAGCTTGACTCCATTCTGGATCGACGCTTCAGATCTTTCTTAGAGTCAACATTTGTTGACCGGATCTATACTATAGTCTTCTCATGCGTGGGCTTATTTTTAAGTGATGGGCTTACTGTTTTTGTTTTTGACACCCCTGTTTTTGCTACAACCAAAGTCCATCTCATTTTATTTATTTATTATGTTTTGTTCTTATTTTATAAATAAAAAATAATAAAAAAAACACAACCTGTTTTAATTGATTTCTTTAAATAACTTTGTTTAACTAAATTAATTAGTTTGTTAATTAATTTATTTAAATAACTTTCTTTTAAAGAAATTAATTAGTTCTCCTTTTATGTTTAAAAAAAATCTCAAAACTTAAAAAAAAATTGCTCTATCATTTCGATTTAAAAAAAACATTTTCAATTGATTAATTTAATTAAATAGTCTTATTTGATTCAATTAATTAATTTGATAATTAATCTAATTAAATATTTCTATTTAAATGGATTAATTAACTTTTTCTCCCTTTGATCAACTTTATGTGTGTGATGAATGTCTGTGTATGCTCGATCTTTCTTGCTTGTGATATGATGATATGCTTACTTGTGTGATTTACGTTTGCATTTTTGACGATAAATTGCTAAGTAAGAAAAAAAAACGCACACTAAGACTAATCATTTCAAAGATAAACGAAATCTTTGGTCCAACGCCAAGTAAATATCCATATGCACTTCACTTCATACACACACGTAAGTCGATCATTCCTTGATCGCCATCCGCACTACTTTGCACTTCACACTTTTTCTTAACTTTTTCCACCTCAACGAATCAGCGCATCGTGCTTGCTTTCCATAACTAGTCTTTAGTTTAGTTTCTCAACTGTGCGAGCCGAACACGTTGTACCTCGCTAACAAACTCACAAATAAACCTTCATTTTGCACTCACCCTAAAACCTCAAAAACCGAAATGTTATTTTTAGATCCCAATCCTTGATCCACCGTCAAGCGGTCTTAGGTAATAAAGCACATTAATAATATGAGAAGAATTGTATGCCACGAGCCTTAAGTGGTAGAAAGGAGTGTAATGAGTATCTCGTTATTCGCTCTGATTAGTTCGTCGTAAGACGCTCGTCTTGTTGGTTCGGAATAATCACATTTACACATAGTCTTTAGTGCAATTCGCCTCTCAAATCCTTTCATTGAGGAAAGGTAATAAAACGAACAACCAATCATCTGTTTTAGGCCGAACTACGAAGCTCTGACTTTCCCATTGCACAAGGGAATACGTATGCACGAGGATCTCCATCCTTGTCGAGCCCATAGGATCAATAAACCCCTTAGTTTAGCAAGTAACTCATAAGCATAAACATCCCTTCGCGCGTGACAACTTAGATGGTTCCCATCGAGTACGGTGGATGTAGGGGGTGCTAATACCTTCCCCCTACATAATCGACTTCCGAACCTTGACAATGGTTTGCGAAGACCTTGTTTTATCCCTTCTTGTGGTTTTATCTATATTTACCATTTCCCTCTTTGGGAATAAACAAAATTAGGTGGAGACTCTCATGTCTGCCCAGCCGCGACCGCGTTTGTGAGGATCGTATTTTTCGAGGTACGACAGTTGGCGACTCTACTGGGGACATGGTTCACCCCTATGCAAGTCAGACCTGGTCTAGGTTTCCCCGCTTGTTTGGATGTTTGCTTATGTGTTACTTGTTTATCGCTTTCTTTATAGCTTTCCATTTTATATCCATATTGTGGCTCTTCGGTACTGGAATGATACTTTGATCAAAACAAACTTGAGGGAAAGGCTTTATACCCAGGTCTATGAGTATAAACATAAGTTAGCGAGGTTGTGTAGTATGGGATCCCGAGGGAACCTCTCTCGTGGGTTATCGATACGAAAACCTCACTCAGAGTAGATTTTAATAAGAATATTGACAACCGTCAAGCTCTTGGCGTGTGTGCTTAGTTGCTTTCATTAGTGTCATCGACTCTGAGGACCTTTAGAACCATTTTGGTTAAAACATCGGTTGATGGTCGCATAGTATGGGGCACCGGGGTTCGCCCTCGCGTGGCTCGATACGAAGACCTCACCTGGAATATACTTACTCAATGGAGTTGATTGACTGTCAAAAATATATAAAATTGACACGTGCATCAAACAATTGAGGAAGGTCCATAACTTCGGGACTTTGTTTTAAACCTCGTGTCGATGATCGCGTAGTATGGGGCACCAAGAGATTTCCCTCTCGCGTGGCTCGATACGAAGATCTCACCCAAAAGAGATTCATATGGTGTTGTCAATTAACTGTCATATTGATGGCGTGTGTGATGAACATCCATATGAATTGTTAACTTTGGGGTCCTTAAAACTGTAGAGTTCACCTGGTGAGATCCTTGTGAGGAGGGTAATCAAAGTATCTTCCATCCGTACCATTTGCTTCCGAAGCATTTCATTTTGGATTTACCCATTCACTAATGCATACATCCATTCATAAAAGTGATACAGAGCTCCCAGTTTCTTATATTTATTGCAAATTTGAAGTATTTGTCAAAGCAATCAAGATGAATCAAATTCCCAAGAAAAGCACGTACAGTTTCAAGTTCTTGGAGCCGAAGATTGACACACTACTTACCTTGAGAGATAAGATCACGCCTATCAAACACAACAACTTTCAGGCTCGCTTCGGAAAAATCCTGAGTGTACTAGACGAGACAACTAATCTTGATGCTCTTAGTGCCCTTGCTCAATATTATGACATTCAACTTGATGCTTCACTTTCCCGGATTTCCAGATTGCTCCTACTTTAGAGGAGTTCGAGTTGCTTGTGGGCTTTCGTATTAGGGACTGCAATCCTTTCCCAAAACTGGAAGAAGAAGTCACCATGACTAAGTTGGCTATTGTGTTGGGACTTCCTGCAAGTTTGTTAGTGGATAACAAGTCAGACAAAGAAGGATTCACGAGACTGTTTTTAGAAAAGCAAGCTTGGCAATGTGCTGAAAAAGGAAATCGGTCCTCTTGTGGATCCATTCTAGCTCTTCTTGTATATGGGATCATGTTGTTGTTCCCAAAGTCAGATAAGTTTATCAACCGTTCAGCTATAGAGATTTTCATGACTGGAAACCCAGTTCCATTCTTATTGGCAGATTTCTATCATACTTTCCAAACCCGACATACAAAGAGGGGAGGTGTGTTTCTTTGTTACGCTCCGCTGTTGCACATGTGGATGAATATGCACATGCCTAAGGAGGGTTACTTTGTGTCCAGGAATTTGTCGTGGCCTCACAGATTTGCCTCGCTTAGGGCTAAGGACATCACATGGTACTTAAGAGACTGGAAGATTGGGGGTGTCGTGCTTAGATATGGAAATTTCCTTAATGTCCCCCTGATAGGAAATCATGGTTGCATAAACTACAACCTAGTGCTGCTCAAGAGACAACTTGGGCTCCCTATGGAGGCTCCTCCCGAGGAAAGGCATTTGGTACCTTTTGTTGTTGATAACCCGTCTAAAGAGGAGTTAAAGAAACTCAAGGCGGCTTGGAAGAAGATCGCTATGAGTGACCCTAGTGTCCGCAAGAACATCGTTGTAAAAGAACCTTATGTCTTATGGGTGAAAGAAAGAGCTTGCATTGTTAAGATCCCTTTCTTCCTTGATCCAATAGCTTTCCCACCTCTTCCTGAGAAAGCACCATTATTACCGGAAGATGTAGATGAGCTCAACAAAAGGATCAAGGGGTTAGAATTGGAGAATGAACACCTGCGGATCGAACTCCTTCGAACCAAAGGAAAATAAGAGATCTGGGAAGAGAAAAGTAAAAAGATGAAAGAAAAGGTGGAAAGCAGCAACAAAAGATTCATAATAGAAGAAGATAAGAGAGAGCATTGTTTGGGTGCTCTTTATGGAGCTAGCATCGATCTAGATTATCATAATGAGCAGTTGAGAACGTCTGAAGCTCGAATTGTCAGTTTACAGAAAGACATGGAAGTGTGTCTTAAGAACAAGAAGGAGGATAGAACCATCTTGGAGAAAAGATCAAGAGTATAGAGGATTCTCTCAAAAAAGAAGAAGACAAACTAGCAACAGAAAATTTGGAAAAGGAGATTTATCAATGAAAGTACGACCGTGAGAAATTCCAACATGAACAAGCTGTGGAACAAATTGACTACCTAAGGTCTCAGAAGGCTTATCAAGACCTAGAGGATACCTTCATCCAATGGATGAATAAGTGTCAGGATGCTAAAGCGGCCATAGGCGAAAGAGATGTTGCAATCGCAAATCTCCAAGCTTTGTACGAAGAGTGGAAGAAGAAGTTTGTAAACCTGGCTAGCATGCTGAACCTTGCGAGTCAAGACCTCCCAGAGAAGCTTGAAGATGAGGATCGGGTTATGTGCCCGGAAAACACACCTGAAGAAGTCTACAGGTGTGTGAAGGTTTGCAAAAGAACTATCAAGGAGCTTACCATAAATCTAGTAGCAGTCCGCAAAGCTCAAGGAGTCATTTTCAGGGTTGCACCGTAGTTTATGTTCAAGAAAGTTGTTGTTATCTTTTTGCGTTGTAATATGAAAACTCATGGAATCTCTAGTGTACTTGCTTGAATTTGAATCAAATGAATGAAATTGGTGCTTATGATTTTGAATCTTGTCTTATTTGCAATGCTAAATACGTTAAATATCTTTAGTAATAAATGATAAGACAACTGAGAGCTTTGTAATCAAACATATGCATTCATACGAATTTTCATAACCAAACAAAAATAATAAAAAACTCACATAGTCTTCCTTCCATAGAAAAACTGACTTTCCGGATTTTCCGACAGAGGTACGAGACTAGAAAGATCTACAAAATGACTTTGGAGCAAATCCAAGAGGAACAGAACGCTATGAGTTCTGATATTGATTTGCTCAAAGGAAAGTTGGACCAAATCCTCGAGGTCATCACTATGGCCAAGAGAGAAGAAGAAGCTGAGAAACTCGCTAGACAAGCTGGCACTTCGGGGACTGCCAAGGAGAATCTTAATCTTACTGGGGTGAATCCATCCAACTTCTCATCTTTAACAGCTCACCATGGGTCAGTCAAGGACATGGATGAGCAGTCTGATGTCTTTTATGTGGACCCACCGGTTCACCGTACCGAAGCTCTTCTCGAGCTAGTGGCAGAGAGGTTGCGCTCGATGGAGGAAAAGCTTAAGGCAATGGATATCAAGACCATTTCGGGTCTAGATGCTGAGGAGATGTGTCTTATGCCAGGATTGGTAATCCCGCATAAGTTTAAGGCTCCAGACTTTCCCGATAAGTATAAAGGGAACAGCTGTCCTCACACTCATCTTCGGGCTTACTGCAGAAAAATGGCTTTGTATGCTAAGAATGACCAGCTCCTAATTCATTACTTCCAGGATAGCCTGTCTGGGGCATCGTTGGAGTGGTACGTCCAGTTGGAGAGGGGCCGAGTCAAAACATGGAATGAACTCTCTTGTGCATTCCTTGAACATTACCAGTACAATGTTGATCTTGCACCCAATCGCACCCAACTGCAAGATATGACTCAACGTAACAACAAGTTATTCAAGGAGTACGCACAAAGGTGGAGAGAACTTGCTGCACGGGATCAGCCGCCATTTCTTCCTAAAGAGTTAACAGACATGTTTTTAAATACTCTAGAGGACAAATATATGGATCGGATGATGGAAGCTAGTTTTCCTAGCTTCTCTGAAATCGTGTATGTAGGAGAAAGGATTGAGAGCGAGCTGAAGAAGGGCAAAAGAGCAACTACTTCTACAAATGGAGGCAGGAAACCCTACCCTAATTTCCAAAAGAAGAAGGAAGGGGAAACCAATGCAATTATGGGAGGGAGAGCCAGAGTTTCGTACAATGTTTCTTATGAGCATGTGGCTAATGTTGCACCAGCTCCTTATCAACCTCAGACCCAATAGAAGCAATAATATCAGCAGGCTCCCGCACAATAGCCTAATCAGCAGTACAGACGAAATGGTCCAGCACAGAGGCAACCTAGACCAAGGAGAAACATTGATCCAGTTCCAATGCCTTATCGAGAAATCTTTAATCAGCTGAACCAACGCGGACAACTGACTTTGATGGATTTAAGGCCATCCACTTTCCCTTATCCTCCAAACTATGATGCTAACGCTACCTGTGAGTTCCACAAAGGTGCGCCTGGACATACCATAGACAAATGTTATGTATTCCAGAATCACGTGCAAGACTTGGTGGAGTCAAAGGATATGACCTTTACTCAAAGAGGCCCAAATTTCAAGACTAACCCTATGCCCCCACATGGTGGAGGAGCGGTTAATGATGTAGAAGAGGAAGATGAGCATGAGTTAATCCTGAAGGTAGAAGATGTTCAAACTCTGATGGTTGAAATTGGGAAACAATTGAAGAAATCTGGTTTGATGTTGGTAAAGGATGAAGGTGTTGATCATTCCGAGGAAGATATTCTGGTGAGTCACTTGACTTCATTCCGGTATATTGATGTTGAAGGTGAGACAATTGAGACACCATTCCAGTCCTTTGAAATAGTGAGTATGCTAGCAGTGCAGCGAGAGTCTGAATGCCTACAACCGTCAATGTCGATGGCATCCCTGAAGGGAGCTTTAGCTGTCCTGGAAACTGGAAACACACAGGGTTGGGGCAAAGTTGTCGAGGTGCAATATAAAAGAGATATGTATGGCATTGGTTATCAGCCATCTTCCAGCACAACAATGGTCTCCGCATATGAAGAGCATGGTCATCTTCCTCGGGTGAGTGAACATTTACAAGTGTTGGATACATCTTTGAAGGTCGTGCTGCAATGATCTCGGACGAAGACCATCATGAAGTGACTTGCAACTGGATTCGTCAAGCCGATCCCGGAGAAGAGCTAGAGAATTGGAAGACTGTTGAGATTCCTCGGTTTATTTACCCTCAAGAGTAATTTTGCTTCTTTTCAAAACCATATGCTCTGCCCAAGGCATATTGGAATGTTGTAGGGTCACTGATGTTTTAAAACTTTGATTATCAATAATAAATCAACAATTTGCATTCAATATTTGTTCTCTTTCTTTCGCATTTTTTTTACAATAAAATGGCAATATTTTAATGCACACACTTTCTAAATTAAATGCATAAATCATAAACATGCAGAAACACCACCGAGGTCCTTGATAACAATGTTGCTATGGTCCTATATGACTTTGATTGTCCGATCAACCAAGCGGAGGAAGAAGGCGAGGAAGATTGTGAACTCCCTGAGGAGCTAGCCCGACTACTCAAACAGGAAGAGAAGGTCATCCAGTCACACCAAGAAGACATTGAAGTTATCAACCTGGGGTCTGAGGAGGATAAACGAGAAGTGAAGGTAGGTGCCTCTCTGCAAGCTGAAGTGAAGACAAGACTGATAGAGCTTATTCATGAGTATGCCGATGTGTTTGCATGGTCATATCAGGATATGTCTGGGATGAATACTTATATTGTCGTACACAAGTTGCCGCTCAAGGAAGAATGCCAGGCAGTCAAGAAGAAGTTGAGAAGAACTCGTCCGGACATGGCCCTCAAGATTCGAGAAGAAGTAAGGAAGCAGTTTGATGTTGGATTTCTAGCAGTAGCCAAATACCCACAATGGAATGCCAACATCGTACCAGTTCCAAAGAAAGATGGAAAGGTCTGCATGTGTGTCGATTACAAAGACCTGAATAAAGCTAGTCCTAAAGACGATTTCCCGCTACCTCATATCGATGTATTGGTGGATAATACAGCTCAATTTTCAGTGTTCTCTTTTATGGACGGTTTCTCCGGATACAACCAAATCAAGATGGATCCATAAGATATGGAGAAGATCACGTTCATCACACCATGGGGAACCTTTTGTTACAAGGTGATGCCATTCGGACTTATAAATGTTGGAGAAACATATCAGTGCGCTATGGTAACGCTCTTTCATGATATGATTCATAAAGAGATTGAAGTTTACGTTGACGATATGATTTCTAAATCCCAAACAGAAGAAGATCACATTGTTAACTTACAAAAGTTGTTTGTACGACTGAGAGAGTTCAAGCTCAGACTTAACCCAAATAAGTGCACATTTGGGGTTCGATCTAGAAAGTTGTTAGGATTCATTGTGAGTAAGAAGGGGATTGAGGTTGATCCTGACAAAGTCAGAGCTATTCAGAGCATGCCTGCTCCGAGAACTAAAAAGGAATTCAGAGGTTTCCTTGGAAGGTTGAATTACATTGCCCGATTTATTTCACATCTCACAGCTACCTGCAAACCGATTTTCAAGCTCTTGAGAAAAGATCAAGCAATTGAATGGGATGGTGAGTGCCAAACAACCTTCGATAGAGTTAAGGAATATTTGCAAGAACCACCCATCTTAATACCTCCCGTTCATGGAAGGCCTCTCATAATGTACATGACAGTTCTTGATGAGTCCATGGGTTGTGTGTTGGGACAACAAGACGAGACTGGCAAGAAGGAACATGCTATTTATTATTTAAGTAAGAAGTTTAATGATTGTGAAACGAGGTATTCAGCACTTGAAAAGACTTGTTGTGCTCTTGCTTGGGCTACCAAACGTCTCAGACAATATATGTTGACCCACACAACATATTTGATTTCCAAGATGGATCCTCTTAAATATATATTTGAGAAACCAACTCTCACTAGAAGGATTGCCCGATGGAAAATGCTTCTGTCAGAATACGACATCCAATATGTCACTCAAAAGGCCATCAAAGGCAGCTTACTAGCAGATCATCTCGCCCACCAGCCTATGGAGGACTACCAGCCCTTGAAGTTTGACTTTCCGGACGAGGATGTCATGTTGACTAGAGATTATGAAGAGCCTGGACCTGACGAAGGACCTGAGACAGGGGAGCGATGGACTCTCATGTTCGATGGTGCTGCTAATGATCGTGGTTGTGGAATTGGGGCAATATTGACATCTACTAAGGATTTTCATATACCTTTTACAGCTAAGCTTTGTTTTCCGTGCACGAATAATGTGGCTGAATATGAAGCATGAATTATGGGACTAGAAGAAGCCATTAATTTGAGGATTTAAACACTTGATGTATATGGTGACTCGGCTCTGGTGATATATCAAACCACAGGAGATTGGGAAGTAAGACGTGATCATCTGATTCCATATCGGGATTATGTGTTGAAGTTACTCCCTAGGTTTAATGATATTACCTTCACCCATGTGCCTCGTAGTGAAAACCAAATGGCTGAAGCTCTGGAAACTATGGCATCTATGTACCAGCTGATTTGGCCTAATCATCAGCCTTTCATTGATCTCAAGAGTTTTGTAGAACCTGCCCATTGTCTGACTGTTGAAGAAGAATCAAGTGTCAAGCCTTAGTTCTATGATATCAAGCGCTACTTGGAGAAGAGAGAATACCCAGAAGGTGCTTTGAGTATGGATAAAAGAACACTAAGAAGATTGGCCTCAAATTTCTTTTTGAATTGAGAGGTGTTGTACAAGAGAAATCATGACATGATCCTACTCCGATGTGTAGAGGAACATGAGGCAGGACAAATCATAAAAGAGATACATGAAGGATTTTTTGGTACCCATATGAGTGGTAATACCATGGCAAAGAAAATCCTTAGAGCAGGATACTATTGGCTAACGATAGATGCTGATTGTTATGCTCATGTTTGAACATGCCACAAATGCCAAATCTATGCTGACAAGGTGCACGTACCTCCCACTCCATTGAACGTCTTGACTTCGCCGTGGCCTTTCTCCATTTGGGGAATAAATATGATTGGTATGATTGAACCAAAGGCCTCAAACGGGCATAGGTTTATACTTGTTGCCATAGACTACTTCACTAAGTGGGTCAAAGCCTCCTCTTACGCTAATGTTACCAAGCAAGTGATTGCTCGCTTCTTGAAGAATAACATTATATGTAGATATGGGGTTCCTCACCGGATCATTACTGACAACGGGTCAAATCTCAATAACAAGACAATAGAAGAGTTATGTGCCAGTTTCAAGATTGAGCATCATAATTCAACACCATACAGACCCAAGATGAACGGGGCTGTCGAAGTTGCAAACAAGAAGATCAAGAAGATCATTCAGAAAATGGTGGTCACGTATAAGGATTGGCACGAGATGCTACCTTTCGCGTTGTATGGTTACCGTACCTCAGTACACACTTCGACAGGGGAAACCCCTTATTCTTTGGTATATGGCATGGAAGTTGTCCTCCCAATAGAAGTTGAAATTCCTTCAATGAGAGTTCTGATTGAAGCTAAGTTAGATGAAGCGGAATGGGTCAATACAAGGTTTGATGAGCTTAACCTTATTGAAGATAAGTGTATGACAGAACTATTGTAAACACCCCAAATTTGCCCTCACCCATTCACACCATGGCTTGTGATCATTTCATCTGAATAAACACAATCATATCATCTCATATCACATTTTTGAGTCTTGGCATTGGTCCTAAGTCATCTGCACCTAGGGTTTATGATCTGAGCAATCTAGGAGCCTTTTGAGCCACTCCAAGGGCCATCAATCACTTCAAAGGGATCCATGAGTTTTCTTATATCATATTGCATCCTCTCAAAGTCAAAAATGCCAAAGAATCACAGGAACTGGGATTGGCAGGGAAGCAGAGCCAAGTTTGACTGCACAGTTGACCTAAAATTAGGGTTTTGGTTTCAGAGGCCATAACTCCAATTTTTTTGGTCATTCTTGTTTCCATTGGTCTCTATATGGTATAGGGAGTATGCATATCAATTTTCATGAAGAAATTCCATGGGGAAGTCATCTGATCAAGAGTTGACTTTCTGGACAAGTCAGTGTAAAATCAGGGCATCTGAGGCCCCCAATGACCCAACCAAGGGGTGATCTTCATCATTTTGAGTGTATATGATCTTTATTTGATCATGGAAGAAGGTTGAAGTTCACAAAATTCAAGAATTACAAGTTTTTGCAAAGTTGACTTTTTAGGGCATGGTTGACTTTTAAGGAATTTGTCATTTTAGGCAATTTTTCAACCCTTACTTTTCGATCCAAAAATGCTTCAAATGGAAAAACTTTGGTCATGAAAGTTGTAGATTAGATCTTTCCCTTTTCAAAAAGTACAAGAACATGACCTAATTCATTTTGGATCAAAAGTTATGGTGTGTCAAAGTTGGCAAAAATCACTAATTTTCAAGATATGCCTCAAATGAGAAACTTGCAAAAACTTTGTACCAAGGCATTTTTGACTTCTAGTTCATATCAAACCAATGTGCTAGCATCATACAAGTTCTAAAAATCAGATTTGAACCAAAAGATCACATGTTCATGGTTGGCAAAGCAAGAGATTTTCATGAAGTTTCAAAAGTAAGCAAGTTGCAAAATCATCATAACACTTCCATCCACTTGATGTCTTGGATGCTGAACCACTCTAGCCTCTCACTCACACCATGCTGCGCCAGCCCATACACTTGTACTAGCCTAGAACTTGGCCCATGCTTCTCTTACACAAGAGTGGACTTTTTGCAAAAGTTAACTTACCAATCACAAAAGCACAAGTCACATCATCTGACCAATTGGAGTTGTTTATACTATCCATTTGCTAGCCATTTCATACGACAAGTCAGGCTGAAACACACAAGAACAACACATTCACAAAATCACCCCCAAAGCAAAACCTTTCGAATTTGTTTCCATAGCTCACAAACACAAAAACCAACTCCACTGATCAACTCACCTTGCTTCACTGAGCCAAAACCAGCAAGACTCAGGCCTGAACTAAGCAAGAACTGAGCTTCTCCATTTTTCACCCCTAAAGCCAGAACTTTCAAATCTCATTCCACAGCTCACAAACACCTGAACAAACTTCATAAACCTTCTCCATTCATCATCCTGGTCATGAAGAACCCTTCACCTTTGCCTGAAACAGCCTGAATCACCAACACCATTTTCACCTGAGCTTGAGCAGAAGCTGTGCAAACTCCTCAACCAGCCAACTTAAACTCTTGCTGAGCATCCAGACATCATCAAGGGACCAAAGGGGTTGGTTTGCATCAAAGGAAGAGGGCAGAAAGTTGCAGGATTGAAAGCTTCGAAACTCAGGTAGCTCAAGAACATTTTTTCCAGAAATCATTTTTTAAGTTCTTAAGTTGTTCTATATGCTTTCCTGATCATGAATATGTCTTTAGTTTTGAAAATGGTGGAGAGTTGAGAGTTTAATCAGTCTCTGAAACTTTTTGCCCTAGATTTTGTTTGCTTCGATTCAACCATTTCTGGAATGATAAATATGTTTTGATTGGGGGTTTTGATTCGTGAGTGAGTGGGGATCATTCCTGTGTTTTTAGAATTCATTTTAGATGCGTGTGGAGAGAGATTGGTTTTTGGGGTGAACGGAGAAGATGACCGGAACACTGTTCCGGTCATCTGAAAGTGATTAACGGCAGGATTAGGGCATAAACATTAATTAGCTGATTTTGAATTTTGGCCCTTGGATGTGGCGCCAAGTCAATTCCCGCGCGTGTGACTTTGAATCCAGGCCTTAGGATCTGTTGACTTCTTCAATAATTCATTTAAATTCATTTTATTTTCCTTTTATTTCATTTGTTTTATACAATTTATTTAAAATAGCAAAAATGTTTTAAAAATTATGAAACTTTTTGTCAAGAGTTTCATTAATTTTTAAAACACAAAAATATTTTTATTTTCATTTTTTGCATTAAAAAAGTATTTTTAAATATTTAAAAGTTTATTTTTAATTGATTAATGAGAATTAATTTATTAAAAATACTTTTAGGTATTTAAAAATCACCAAAAAATTCATGAAATGTTTTAAGACATTTAGAAACATTGTCCAACCTTCAAACCAAATTTATTTTTTTATCTTGATGCATTTTGAGAATTTTTCATTGAATTAAAATCATTTTTATGCATTATTTTGATCCAAACCTCAAAAAATCACTTCTGCCTAACCATGAAGAGTTGGACCTTGATTATTTTTGCATTGCATTATGTTTAGCATGTAGTTTGTGAGATTAAATGGCCTTTATTTGATCTTTCATTTTCCATTTGTTTGGTAATTTTCTTGTTTAGGAACCCTAAAACCCTAGGAAACTTAGGAAAATCATATCTTGAGCTAGGTTAGGAGTTGAGACCTCTCCTTTGGGCATTGGGTTAGTATAGGATTAGGGGTCCTTTGAGTGCATTTTCAATTTTTTATAATGTTGTTTGCTTCTGATTTTGGGTTTGTGTTTGACACTTTGATCATAAACCCTAATTTGGGCTTCCATATGCATCCATCTTGCATTCTCTTTCCTCATATGACTTGCCATGACATTTCAAGCATCCATTTGATTCATTTGACATCATAAGACATATTGAAAGCATGTTTGATCATTGCATCATGCATTTGCCATGTTGTATGTCATGTGCACTTCATAACTTTTCATGTATGTCCTTGCTTCTTAACTTGCTTCATTTGCATTCATGAGCTTGTATGATCATTTCCATGTGCTGCCTCATGTTTGTAGCATCTCATAGCATCATTAGCATCATGTATTTGCTTCTGGTTTTGTTTCTCATCATGTCATCTCATCCCATTTTGCATTGCATTGCATTTCTTTCCTAACCTTTCAGGTGGTAAGTAATTTTGGGAAGTGAATTTGCCTTCACTTCTCATAACTTTCTTCTCATCTCTCTCTTGCATCCATGCTGCATTTTTGTATGTGTTTGAGATTGAGCTTGCTCATTCTTTTTCTTCCCACTTTCTTTCTTCAAGTGACTTGACTTCTTGAATGAAGCAAGTTACTTTGCTTCTCCTGATCCTTTCATCCGCTTCCTGGTGGTTCCTTTGAAGACTTCTTTTGAAAACCTCACAAACCTTAGGAACAACCAAGCATGACAATGATTAGGGTTTTGATTAGTCTCCCCTCTTAGTTCTACCTTTGTGTCTCTTTTGAGTCTTCTCTCCTCATCTCATAATCAGGGACTAAACCCTAAAGGCTTTAAGGCTTTGTGATTAAGCTTATGCCTGCATCCTTCTCTTAGGATGGAGTGTATAACTTTAATCCTAAGTGTTAAACCCTTAATGTGTTTAAATCCTTTAATCAATCCATCTAATAATCATCAAGACATCACACTTGTAACTTGGGCCTTGCATTAGGGTTCTAATTCTTCCTTAACTGGTTAAGAAGGACTAACCCTAGTGTTAATGGACAAGTCCCCCTCAAGTTGTCTTAAAAATCATAAAATCCACTTCATCATCATACCATTACATAAAATCCACGTAATAAAGGTTTTGTTTTGTCATGAGGTTAATCCCTAATCATGGATTAAGTTGAGGAGTCTGCCTCAGCTTAAACACTCTCATCTATTATCCTTCTATTAGGATGGTGTAATGAGTCTGTTTAATCCCTGATTATGGCTTAATCTCATTACTCAACACTAAACAAAAACAACAAAAACATCTAAATAATCACAAGTAGGTTAATGATCTTAATCCTACACCAAAGGTGTTTAAGTGTGAGAATCTGACTTCACACTTAAGGTACTCTCATTACCCCTAATCAGAGGGAAGATGTGATGAGTTTGCTAAATCCATTGGTTTAGGCTTAAGCCCATTAACTTATGACAAAATCCAAAAAGCAATAAAAGACTGAAAATACAAAAACAAACAATAATCGTCTCCTTCGGGATTCTTTTCTCATCTCATTCACTCACAAACGAGAACTTGCTTCTTCCGTCTAATGCAAGACAGTTTGCACCTGAGCCAGACAGGTCATACACTTGAGCATTGACAAGCAAGCAGTTCACAAGTCAATTCATCTTTCAGTGTCTTTGGGTCGAACTACGGTGTTCTGACTTCCTCATTGCACGAGAGGATACGTAGGCATAACTTAACGGTTATCGAACAAAAGTCTCTGTATATTCCCCCTCTTTCTAGCCTCATTCTTTTAGCCTCATGATCTTGAGCATTTCACTCCTGTTCTTACACTGACACTTCACTTATATACTTCACTTTTCTCTTACACTGACACCTGTACATTTTGTTTTCCAGCTCTTTTACACACAAATTGCACTGACACTACCCCTTTAAAACACAAATCTTTCAAGCGTGGATCCCGTCGAGTACGGCGGACAATCTGGGTGCTAATACCTTCCCAGGTTGTAACCAACCCCCTTTTTCAGTCTCTCTGGTTCGCAACCGTCTTATCCATGTCTTTTCTAGGTGTATGCAGCATTACCTTTCCTCCGGGATAAAAATGCCTAGCTGGCGACTCTATTCTTTTCCAGTGAGTTCACTGCTGTGTGTTCTCATTGTCCCTTTCGCCGACCGTTCGCGTCTGTACCCCTTTTGACCCGGTGTCATTTGGCGGGAGCGACAGCTTGGCGACTCTCCTGGGGACCCTTATACTGCAACCAGGGCTTCTGGTTCTTTTTCTGGGTTCCTCCTAGCGCTTGATTGATTTGTGTTTACTGGGGTGTTATGTGCTTATTTGTGGTTGTATATTTATTTATTTTTGCTTTATGTATAGTTGCTTTACTGCTTCCTTTATAGCTTTGCATTATCATACTGTCATACTGTGCTGACTGGATCTGTTGTTTGCTTTGGTGGGTGGGGTTCTACTAAGAGTTAAGGTCCTATACCTGGGACCTGAGTGACACCTAGGCTAGAGTGGTTCATATTCTTTCCAATTCCATCTTGGTCTGGTGCGGGGATATGAAACACGGTTCAGATATGGGTTTCTTCTTGAGAACTCTGTGTTGCAGATTTCCTGCAATGCTAGGGCTATCTGGGAAGCCTGCTAAGTCTGGATGACCTTTTAGTATTGACTTTCAGAAACTGAGGTGAATTAGAGGAGGAACTTTTATGGTTATTGTAAACACTGTACCTCCGGGTTAGAAGTGTTTACACTTCTCATAACTGATCCAAGTCTGAGGATCCTTGTTTTAGAACACCACCTGTGAGGGGGTTGGGCTGTTTACAGGTTTGCAGGTACCCTTGGCCTCAACATACCCTGTTACTTTGATTTGATTAAGAATACTCCATGTTGGAACAGTTCTTGTGATTCTAAACCCTGGACATGTGGCTCTTTATTTGAGCCCCCCACCTTGGTTACTGGATTTATAGACCTCCATCTGGAATTCTTGAGCATACTTGGACCTATATCAGAGCATTTTGATCAGATCCAGCTCAGTCACAGACCCTTGCATATCATTTGCATACATAATCATTGCATCATATTGACATTTGCTTATTTGTGTTTCAGGGTATCCACCTTCATTTGGTTTTGGTTTTGACCCCATCTTCAGTATTGACCTATCTTCATCAGCATCTGCTTCAGTTATCTGCTTCAGTCACCTGCACCAGCCAATCAGTGGCCCATTCTTCAGTATTATCATCAGCACTTGTCTCTACTCATCTTCAGCATCATGGCACCTAAAAAGAGTAACATCACCTACCACTTCTTCCAGCCAGAGCTATCTGACATCAGGAGGATTCAGACCCTGGTCACTCCAGACCATATACCACTGTTCAGGGAAAACTATGGAGATATACTTGATGTGGTTATGGATCTGGACCCTTCACAGAGGAGCCTGATTCACACCTGCCTTCAGTTTTATGATCCCCCATTGAGATGTTTCACTTTTCAGGACTTTCAGCTGGGCCCTTTATTGGAAGAATACTCATCATTGGTTGGTATACCTATCAGGGGTGGAATCCCTTTCAACCCTGAGATGGTCTTTCCTGGTAATGAAGAGGTAGCAAAGGCATTACATCTGGAGCCAATTCTGGTTGGGCAGCATATGACTTCTAAGGCTGGAATCCCTGGCCTGCACCTGGATTTCTTGATCTCTCAAGCTACCCTGAAAGCTTCTTTAGAAGAGTGGAAAGCAGTCTGTGCTTTATTGGCCCTGAGCATATATGGGATTATATTATTTGTAGATGAGCCTCGATTCATTAGCAAGAATGCAATCCATCTATTCATTCAAAGAAACCCAGTGCCCACTTTATTGGGGGATCTTTATTACTCAGTGCATCAGAGGAATGAAAAGCAGAGGGGAAGATTAGTGAGGTGTTGTGCTCCATTATTCCATACTTGGCTTCTCAGGCATCTACCCTGGACAGATGCATTTTTGAATCCTCATCAGTAGAGAAACTGGGCTAGAAGACTCACTGCTCTAACTTCGGCTGATATCAGGTGGTGCACTCAAAGCACAAAGGGCAGGGATATCATCACCAGTTGTGGGCATTTCCCTAATGTACCCCTGATAGGAGTTAAGGGTAGCATTAATTACAACCCTCTACTGTTCAGAAGGCAACTGGGCTATGCACTGATCCACACTCCTAAGGCACAAGACTTGGTTGAGACTCTTTATTGTGAGAACAAGCCTAATCTGGCTATTGTTAGGCAGGCAGCCTGGGCCTGGGACAATGTTCAAACCAAGGGAGTAACCATTCTGGGGAAGTGCAACAATGTGGCATCAGCACAATATTATGAGTGGTCCCATGGCAGGGCTCAATTCTCTAGAATGCCCTTTACCATGGAGGATATGCCTGGACCATCCTCAGCACCACCCCCTGCCACTGTCAGTTTGGAGGAGTTTGAGAGCTTGAAAGAAAGAAATGAGAAGTTGACTCAGGCTTTGCAGAAGACCCTCCGGGAGAGGAGTGATGGCAGGTTGGATATTGAGAGGTTAGAGAAGTTGAGAGTGGAGCATCTGGCTAAAATTGAGAAGTCTGAGGATTACATCAAGAAGTCTAGGGCTGGAGAACAAATTCTGAAAAATGCTTGCAAGGAAGCCCAGTTCCAGAAAGCTAGGACAGACTTGTATCTGAAGGAGAGTCAAGCTAGGTGGGTCAGGATCACCGAAGCTCGTACTCTAGAAGATAAGAGGACTCAAGGCAAGATGGAGCAACTGGAAGCTAGTGCAAAAGAGCAGCAGGAAGCCCTGGCAGCAGCCCAGGGGGAGATATCAGAGCTGAAGATCAGAGCTGGAGTGAAGAGGTCAAAGGACCAAAGTCAACACAAGAAGCTAACTGCAGCTGTTACCACCCGGAATCTCCTCATCAGGAATCTCACGGAGCGTCCAGCTGATCCTGTGACCGAAGCACTTCTCAAGGAAGTTCGGGAGGATGAGTTTGGTCTTGGTGTTTGACCATTTGCTTGTTGTTGCTTTCATTCCATGTACTTTTATTTTCTTGTAATGTATTTTGACCCCTCAGAGGGCTTGTATTTGTAAACAGACTATGTACCTTTTGCTTTTTGTAATATATGTACCAGTTTGTTCAATCCGGGTTTACTTCAAAAGCAACATCAACAGCATCTTCAAGGGTCTGGAAGGGTCAAAACTGAATGCCAAGCCGGATACCTTGAAAACAAATAAGCATACTGCATTGCATGCTAACCCTTTGTCTGTTTTGTAGGTTTTTTGTTTTATTGTTGCTAACTCTGTTGTGATGCTCAGGAACTATTGCTCGACGCCGGGTATTTCCCCTCAACCGTCCGCACCGTTATCCAACCCGTAACAACCTTCCGGGCATACAAATGGATCAGGTACAGCAGGATCTTGCAGAGGTTAGAAATCAAATGGCCAACGAAATATTGGAAATGAGAACGCAGATGACTCAGTTTATGGAAGTGATGAACAACATGGCTCAGAGCCAGGAAAGATTGAGGGCCATGGTGGAAAGGCAAAATCAAGAAGATCCACATATAGGGACTGCCGGCACCAGCAACAATGAAAGGGTCCAACCTCATGTTAATCCCCCTGTATTTGGCCCCCACCTCCATCCTGAGGTCAACATTCCTGCAAATGTTCAAGGGACTGCCACTGCAGGCAGGGTACTGCAAGAAGACCCCCAGGAGGATCAGTTCACAGTAATGGGTGTTGGGGAGGAAGCTTATGACAGAAGGCTGGATGAGATAGCTGAGAAGTTAAGATCCTTGGAGTCTCAAAACTCCTTGGGCTTCGATGTCATGGACATGGGATTGGTAGACGGGGTCAGGATTCCCCATAAGTTCAAGCCTCCTTGTTTTGAAAAATACAACGGGACTTCATGCCCCCGGACTCATTTACAATCATTTCTGGGAAGGCTGAAGGCCTATACTATGGATGAGAAGCTCTGGATGTTCTATTTTGAAGACAGCTTGACGGGAGCTTCAAGAGAATGGTACTCCCACCTGACAAGAGCAACCATCAGGTGTTGGAAGGATTTGGCAGAAGCTTTCATTAGACAATATCAGTACAATTTAGATATGGCACCTAACAGGACCCTCCTAATGGGAATGTCACAGTCGTCTGGAGAAAGTTTCCGAGAGTATGCCCAGAGATGGAGGCAACTGGCCGCTGCTGTTCAGCCACCTATGTCTGAAAGGGAAATGGCAGATATGTTTATGAACACCCTCCAGGGAACATATATTGACAGGCTGGCTGCTTTCTCTTCCACTAGCTTTGCAGATGTTGTTATAGCTGGGGAGAGAATCGAGAGCCTGTTAAAGATGGGCAAAATCTCTGACAATGGTGCCAGCTCGTCCAGCAATGCAAGGAAGCCTTTTGCAGGCCCAAGAAGAACTAGCGAGACCAATGCCATCCACACCAACAGGGGCAGGCCCCAGTATGTTCAAAGGTCAGTAGCAGCAGTCACCATTCCTTCTCCGCTTCCTCAGCAATCAGTGTATCAACCTCAGCCTCAACCTCAGTATCAGCAGCAACCTCAGTATCAGCAACAAACTCAGTATCCTCCAAGAAACTACAACAACACCAAAAATAACAATCAGCAAAGGCCATTCCAACAGAGGCCTTCTCAGGCTAATAGGGTGATCGATCCGATCCCTATGCCCTATGCAACATTACTGCCACAGCTCCTGAAACTCAACCTAGTTGAGTTAAGGACGTTGGCACCTCCAGATCCCAACAGTCTACCTAGGAATTATGACTCCAACGCCAGATGTGCTTTTCATTCAAATGCACCTGGCCACAGTACAGAAAAGTGCAGAGCCTTGCACATGAAGGTACAAGACCTGGTAGACTCAAAAGCTCTGAATTTCGCACCACCACCCAATGTCAACAAAAATCCTATGCCACATCACGGAGGTCCCAGAATCAACGCTATTGAAGAAGACAAGCCGTCCTATTTAATAACCAGTGTGGGTCAGATTCGGACACCGTTGGTAGAGATCAAAGCTCAACTCCTCGAATGTCAAATGTTCCCGGGGTGTGAGTTAGGGCGTGCTTACTGCAACATTTCAGTAAATGGGTGTGATAACCTGAGGAATGGCATAGATGGTCTCATTCAGAGCGGCCAGCTTCAAATCACCACATCATTTCCTACAAATCCAGCAATCTCATCAGCAACAATTCCGGTATCTCCTACAACTGCAACAACCATCGTTCCTGACAATTCTTCGGCTTCATCAACAAGTACTTCATCTGTCATTTCAACTGACCAGATATCAACGAATGTCCCTGCTACAGCTTCAGCACCACTCCATTTTGAAACTCCTACAACAACAACGTCCATCCTTCCAACAATGTCTCCTACAACATCAGCAGCAAACAATGAAGATGTCTCAACAGTTACGATTTACTATGATCCCGAAAATAATTCTGCCTACAACTCACAAGGTGCTACTCCCATCAGAGCACCAGTCACGATATACTACGATCCACAGACTATCACAGTCCCTTCCGCAGCTGCAATCAGTCCAGTCACTATCACAGTGCCTGGGCCAGTACCTTATGAAAGCAGTAATGCCATCCCCTGGCATTACGGCTCTGACCTGTACTGCGAAGGACAAAAAATCACTTTTGAATCATCAACCCCCGCACCACAAATAGACAATGTGGGAGGAGGCGGAGGCTTCACTCGAAGCGGACGTCTCTTTGCTCCACAAATTCAAAGACCCACTGCCGAAGCAGAAGCTGCTGCCAAGGCAAAAGGAAAAAGCTTGGTGCAGGAGGAGCAGATTGTTAAGGAAGCTTTGAAAACACCCTTCGATCAAGAGGTTGATGAGTTCATGCGAATCATCAAGAAAAGTGATTACAAAATAGTGGATCAGCTTCATCAGACGCCTTCCAAGATCTCAATCCTATCATTGCTTATGTGCTCTGAAGCTCATCGGAATGCACTACTCAAAGTCTTGCACGCAGCTTATGTGCCTGAGGAGATCACCGTCAATCAGTTAGAAGCTGTGGTTGGAAATGTTAATGCTAGTCACGGACTAGGGTTCACCAACACTGATTTGACTACGGAAGGCCGCAACCATAACAAGGCTTTGCACATAACCATGGAATGTAAAGGCGCAGTCCTTTCCCATGTGCTGGTAGACACGGGGTCATCCCTCAATGTCTTGCCTAAAAAGGCCCTGGTGAAGCTAGAATATGACGGATTGGCGTTAAGACCCAGCAACCTGGTGGTGAGATCCTTTGATAGTTCAAAGAGATCGGTTCTGGGAGAGATTGAGTTGCCCATAACGATTGGCCCGCAAACTTTCAAAACGACCTTCTACGTGATGGATATACAGCCTGCCTACAGCTGTCTATTGGGTAGGCCATGGATTCACGCCGCTGGCGCCGTGACCTCAACCCTTCACCAGAAGTTAAAATTCGAGTGGGAGGGTCAAGTCGTTACTATCTGTGGAGAGGAGGATATTTTTGTCAGCCATCTGGCTACTTATAAATACATTGAGATGGATGGGGAGATCCATGAAACAATGAGTCAGGGGTTCGAAGCTTTGAACGTGAATGAAACATCTGCTGTACCTGGAACTTCAATGACATCATACCAACAAGCCCGGAAGGTTGTTGAGGAAGGAACCGCCCAAGGCTGGGGCAAATTGTTACCGGTGGAAAAGAAAGAGGACAGATTTGGGTTGGGTTACAAACCAACTCAACAAGATCAAGCAGCGGCTGCGAAAGAGCCCAACTTTGTGAGTGGGGGGATGCTCACCCCTGATGCTGTCAACAACTTGGAAGACGAGCTGGAAGAAGAACGCAACCTGGAAAGCTGGATTCGTCCAAAGATCCCGGGGAGCAGTATCTCGAACTGGTCTTCCCAGGAAATTATAAGAGTTACTCATGCAGAGTAATTATTATTTCCTGTATTTTTATAGCATGCATCAAAGTCTTGAATCTTGCCCAAGATGACAAGACTCATTTTGTAATCGGGCCATCTGAAATTTTTGTGCAACAAGATTAATCAATGAAATATCAGACATCTTTTGCAAATGAGTCTTTTCTCTTTTCCGTTCACTGTTTTTTCCGTTTTTCTTTTTGTACAAAAAATAAATGGCAATGTTTTCAAAATGACAGCTTTATTTCACTTTTCTAAACAAGATTAAAATCAAATCACTAAAATGAACAAACTGAACCCTTGCAGAGTGTGCCTTCCAGACAGCACCGACAACAGCACGGCTATGACTTTGTATGACTTTGACAATCCAATCAATCAAGCTGATGAAGGGGTTGAAGAAGAATACGAGCTTCCTGAAGAGCTAGCCAGGTTGTTAAGACAAGAGGAAAAGGTTATCACTCCTCACCAGGAGGAGGTTGAAACGATCAATCTTGGTACAGATGAAGACGTGAAAGAAGTTAAAATTGGGGCCTGCCTACAAGACTCAGTGAAGAAACAACTGGTTGACCTGCTTCAAGAATATGTGGACGTGTTCGCTTGGTCTTATCAAGATATGCCAGGGTTGGACACCGACATTGTTGTGCACAAGCTGCCTTTAAGAGAAGAATGCCCGCCGGTTAAACAGAAACTGCGCCGTACTCGCCCGGACATGGCTATGAAAATCAAGGAGGAGGTACAAAAGCAATGGGACGCCGGGTTCCTTGCTGTAACTAGCTATCCACCGTGGGTCGCTAATATAGTACCTGTGCCTAAGAAAGACGGAAAAGTAAGGATGTGTGTTGACTACCGGGATCTGAACAGAGCCAGCCCGAAAGATGATTTCCCCTTACCTCACATTGATGTATTGGTGGATAACACAACTCAGTTCTCGGTATTCTCCTTCATGGACGGATTTTCAGGATACAATCAGATTAAAATGTCACCTGAAGACATAGAGAAGACAACCTTCATCACACCCTGGGGCACTTTCTGCTACAAGGTAATGACATTTGGGCTCAAGAATGCTGGTGCGACGTATCAACGGGCTATGGTAACATTATTCCACGACATGATTCATAAAGAGATAGAATGTTATGTGGATGACATGATTGCCAAGTCCCTTACCGAAGAAGATCATCTGGTAAATCTGCTCAAGTTGTTCAAACGTCTGAGGAAGTACCAATTGAAGTTGAACCCCAACAAATGCACGTTCGGGGTGCGATCTGGTAAGCTGATGGGTTTTATTGTGAGCGAGAAAGGGATTGAAGTTGACCCCGATAAAGTCAAAGCTATTCAAGAGATGCCTGCACCAAAGACAGAGAAGGAAGTTCGAGGGTTCTTAGGTCGATTGAACTACATCTCACGGTTCATATCTCACCTTACGGCAACCTGTGAGCCCTTGTTCAAATTGTTAAGAAAAGAACAAACGGTCAGGTGGAATGAAGACTGTCAGAAGGCTTTTGACAAGATCAAGGAGTACTTACAAGAACCTCCAATCCTTATGCCTCCAGTTGAAGGAAGACCTCTGATCATGTACTTGACAGTATTAGAAGAGTCAATGGGGTGTGTGCTGGGCCAGCATGACGAGTCTGGTCGAAAAGAGTATGCAATATACTACCTAAGCAAAAAGTTTACCGACTGTGAACAACGTTATTCACTGCTCGAGAAAACTTGCTATGCTTTAGCGTGGGCTGCTCGCCGACTGAGACAGTATATGTTGACCCACACCACTTTGTTGATCTCAAAGATGGACCCAGTTAAGTACATATTTGAGAAGCCAGCACTTACCGGACGGGTTGCAAGATGGCAAATGATCCTTACAGAATATGACATCCAGTACACTTCTCAGAAAGCCATCAAGGGAAGTGTATTGTCTGAATATCTTGCTGAGCAACCTATTGATGATTACCAGCCTATGAGGTTTGACTTCCCTGATGAAGACATCATGTTCATAAAAGCAAAAGATCATGAAGAGCCTGTTCACACTGAAGGGCCTGACCCGGAAGAAGAATGGACTATGATGTTTGATGGGGCTGTTAACATGAATGGTCGTGGTGTTGGTGCAGTACTCATTACACCTAAGGGAGTTCACATGCCTTTCTCGGCAAAACTCACTTTCAACTGCACTAACAACGAAGCTGAATACGAAGCTTGCATTATGGGTCTTGAGGAAGCCATTGACCTCAGGATCAAGACATTGACCGTATTCGGAGATTCAGCTTTGGTAATCAATCAAACCAATGGCAAATGGTACACCCACCAGGATCATTTGATACCTTACAGGGATTATACAAGGAGGTTGTTGACTTTCTTTACAACAGTCAAGCTTGAGTATATCCCTCGGGACGAGAATCAGTTTGCAGATGCCCTGGCTACCATTTCGTCCATGATCAAAGTTCAGGCTGCCAACTTTGTACCTCAGATTTTAGTGTCCAGACTTGACAGACCAGCATATGTGTTCGCAGCAGATGTTGTTAAAGATGATAAGCCTTGGTTCCATGACATTAAATGCTTCTTGGAGGATCAAACATACCCACCTGGGGCATCTTCCAATGATAAGAAGACTTTGAGAAGGCTTGCTGGTAGTTTCTTTCTGAACACTGATGGGTCTTTATACAAAAGGAACTTTGATATGGTACTCCTCAGATGTGTTGATAAGACAGAAGCAGACTTGTTGATGCATGAAGTGCACGAAGGATCCTTTGGTACCCATGCTGGAGGGCATGCAATGGCTAAGAAGTTGCTAAGATCAGGTTATTACTGGATCACAATGGATGCTGACTGTTGTGCCTACGCCAGAAAATGCCAGATTTATGCGGATAAGGTGCATGTGCCTCCCAATCCTTTGAATATAATGTCTTCACCCTGGCCTTTTGCTATGTGGGGCATTGACATGATTGGCAAGATTGAGCCAACCGCTTCAAATGGCCACAGATTCATCCTGGTCGCCATCGACTATTTCACCAAGTGGGTCGAAGCAGCTTCCTATGCCAATGTTACAAGACAAGTGGTAGCCAGATTTCTGAAAAGAGATATCATCTGTCGGTACGGAGTTCCCGAGCGAATCATTACTGATAATGGTTCCAACTTGAACAATAAAATGATGGCAGAGCTATGCCGGGACTTCAAGATTCAACACCACAATTCTTCTCCTTACAGGCCAAAGATGAATGGCGCTGTTGAGGCGGCTAACAAGAATATTAAGAAGATTGTGCAGAAGATGGTAGTCACCTACAAAGACTGACATGAAATGCTACCGTTTGCCTTGTGTCGTACCCCAAAAAATACGACCTCACGCGATCCGAATGGAACGGAGCCGCGCGCCGGACGGACTGAAGAGTCGCCACCTAATTCTATTTATTCCCTAAGAGGGAAAGGGAAGATATAGATACAACCCGGGGAGAGAAGGATAGGACAAAGGTCAACGGAACCATTGCCTGGGTTCGGGAGTCGGTTATGCAGGGGGAAGGTATTAGCACCCCCTACATCCATCGTACTCGATGGGAACCATCTAAGTTATCGCGCGCGAAAGGATGTCTATGCTTAAACGAATTGCTTGCTAGAGGGAAATGAGTTGAATTATAAGTTAGATTGAACCTAGGTGCTCGGCAAGGATTGAGATCCTCGTGCCTACGTACTCCCGTGTGCAATGGGAAAGTCAGAGCCTCGTAGTTCGGTCTACTAAGGGTAATGGTTGTTGATTTTATTACCTTTCGTCGATGAAAGGGTTTAGGAGTTGAAATGCACTAAAGACTATGGATAGTTTATCTCGCCCAACAAGACGAGTGTCCTGCGTCGAAATAATCGGAGCGAGTAACGAAAGCTCGTTATCCCCCCTTTCTACCGCTTAAGGCTCGTGGCGTACAAATCTTCTCGTATTTATTAAAGTATTTTTATTTCCTAAAGCCGCTTGACGTTGGATCAAGGGTTTGGATCTAATCGAAACATTTTGGTTTTTTGAAGTTTAGAGGGTGAATGCAAATGGAGATTATTTTTGTGGTTTTGTTAGCGAGGCACGAAGCGCTCGGCTCGCAAGGTAAAGTGGATCCTAATAAACAAAATAATAACTGGAAAATAAAGTGTAAGTGTGCAAGTGCAATCGCTTGGCGTTGGACCAAGGATTCAGAAATAAATGAAATACGGAAAATAAAGATGCGTACAAAATAGAGGGGAGAGGGATACAAAATAAATACAGGGGATTGCGAGAAATAAAGAGGTCTCGTTGTAATTAGCCCAAGAGAAAGCGTGTGTGCAGTGTGTTTGAACTATTCGAAGGCGTTCGGCCTGTTTAATCGGGACGCAACTATTTGAAGGCGTTGGACCTTTTTCGAGCGCAACTATTCGGAGGCGTTGGACCTTTTTCGGGACGCGGCGAAATTTGGTTCGTTTACTGCCTTAGAGCCGATTTAATGAAATCGTTCTATGAGGAGTCGAATCGTAATTTTTTTTAAAAAATGCGAAAATGAATACATAAATTGAATGAATTGAATTGCTAGAATAAAATAATGAATATGAATAACGAACAAATTAAATAAAATCAAGAATAAATAAATTAAATTAAATTACAATTTGTTTATCGGAATAATAAAAATAAAAAATTAAATACAATGGGGGGCCTCATATTGACCAAAGATCACCGATTAAAATCGGGCGAAAATTGGCCGTTAGTTATATCATTGGCCCAAAAAAATAATAATAATACAAGAAAATAAATTAAATCAAGATATATAACAAAATATAAATTAATTACGCAAAATACCTCAATAAAATAACAATAATAAAGAATTTGTGCGCTGAGTTGATGATATTGGGTGTATACCGTAAGATCAAATAAAGACCCAGTTGGTTAAATCCATAGAAAAAGATAAAAAATATGGCAGATATGGGATATGTTGCTTGATGAATGGTGTGGATAGGAATACGTTTGAATTCATCAGGTCCCAAAAACACATAACAGAAAAATAGAGCCAATGAAATATATGGGATTCAAAACACAATGGGCTTTCGAAAACCCAAAACCCAGTCAACACAAGCAACAACCCTAAAATATAAATAACATCAGCATCATTTTTTTCATAAAAAAAACAAACAACAAAAAACAAAAAATAAAACAAGACAAAGCAACAACGTGTCCTTCTTCAACACTAACACACAAAGACAGTTTCAGAAAAGGAGAAAAATTCGACCTCACACGGCGATTTCCGGCAGCGGTTGCGTTCGCGATTGTGAAGTGGTGATGATTCTGTGGCGGTTCTCGAGTGGTGCAACTTCCTCTCTCACTCTCTCGCTGCTTCGTTTCCGGCGGTTCTGGGTTTCACGCGGCGGAGATGTGCGCGGCTAGTTTCGTCAGCTTATTGCGGTTAGGGATCCGGTGGTTGACGGAAGTGATTCGTCCGCGGCGGAAGAAGGTGATGCGGCGGTGTCAGATGACGGGTTAGGGTGAAAGGATGCGGTGGCGGCTTGTGCGATTATGGTTTCGCGGAGGCGTCGTTGCGGTGGAGGGTATGTGGTTCACAGTGATTGCGTCGGATTTAAGCTTTTCGGTTTCACGGCGAGTTGGTTCGTGAAGAAGAGGTTTCGAAGGTCTGGATTTAGGTGGATGAGTTGCTGTGAAGGTGGGTGGAGGATGGTTTTTTGTTTGCGATGTAGAAAGAAGAATGGAAGGTGGCTAGGTTTTCTCAGGTGCTCTTCTTTTCTGTGTTTTCTGTATATGGTAGCTGCTAGGGTTTCTATGGGCTGATAGTATATCCCAATCATTGCTAATCATTGCCTTTATATAGAGGAGTACCTGGGATAGGTTGGTACGTGAGAATCATGAGGAGTGTTGAGTGATGCGGATTTTCATTGAGGGAATCACAAAATCCGTTAGAATTTTGAGTGGGACTGTGTGGGGACCTCCAGCTGATGAGTCATCGCTCAATTTTGTCTGTAGTGTTAACCGTGAATACTTCTAGAATCCTTTGTGGTCCTGATGAATTTACTGCTGTGAACTTGATATTTACTGATATGCTTCATTTGAAATTTGTTAGGACCAAATATTCTGACTTGATTTTCTTTTATGTCGCCTTCCTGCAGCGATCATACTTTGGTACAAATTCTTGCTTGTGATGCATACAATGGCGAGGAACAACTCCATAGTAATTCGTTCAAGTTGATGATTGATTTCCCTTGAACTGTTTCTGGTGCTTCCACTGTATTTTGACGCTGCGGGTATTGTCGATAATGACCCGAGGATGAAATTCTTTGGCATTGTGTCATTTTCAAATTCATGCTCAGAATTCTGTAAGTTTATTACTGCAAGTTTATCCTCTGTTGAATAAATTTGGATAATTTGTGTAGTGAACTTGTTGTTTCCCTGCAGGTCTAGTGAGCGGATCGGATATGAAGTGGTAATGCTTCTCCTTGGCTTCTTGGTACTTTGAACATGTCTGGACTTGCTACTCACTCATTTCCTTGTGTTTGCTTTGGTTGTATTTATCTTCCTTCTACCTATGTTTCTTTATTTCATCAGGTGTCTGATGATCAACATAAGCACAACCCTTCCTTATGAGCTCCACAGCTAATTCATACAGTTCTTGGAAATAATCACTTGTGTAAGTAATCTTGAATAGTTTCCAGCCCATCCACTGAACAATTTCTTCAATATGATCAATATACTCTTTCTTTTCTGCTTCAGGATTTGTATCCTCATACCTCAGGTAGCAACCTCCATCTCTGTCTTTTGCCAGCCCAAAATCAATAAACATTGCCTTGGCATGACCAATGTGTAAATATCCATTTGGCTCAGGAGGGAATTGGGTCAAAACTTTTCCACCAGTTACTTTCAAGTGTTTGTCAAGAAGCGCCTTCGTGTTGCAACATCTCAGAATAATACCATTACTTAAAGGAACTTCAGTATGCACCTTCAAATTTTCCTCTGGATTCGGGAATATCAAATATGGATTAAGATCTTCTTCAGGTGCCTTTTCGGGAGTAGCAACAGGTGCCTTTTCAGGAGTAGCAACAGGTGCTGCCGTATCTTATACTTTAGCAGGTTTCTCCTTCTTCTTTTTGAAAGGTTTTTCATTGTCAGCTGCTGTTTTGACTAGGTAACAAGGCTTGAATAGAAACTCCATTTGGCATGGGAATGAGAAAATCGAAAACTGCTTGTTGTTTGCAGCTTGATGAAAATCTTGAATCAGCTTTTTGGTATGAATATTTTCTGATTTTTCTTTCTTTGAAATTTGCATTCTGACATCAGCCCATGAATTTTGATTGATTCTTGTAATTGCAGTGGTGATTAGCAACATGAGGAAGCTTATGGGCGCTATGAACGAATCCCGAAACGGCTTCAAATGCTGATGAATGCTTCACATTGGTAGCAGCTGGCTTTGAGAAGGTTATTCTCTTGACTTGATTCCTTGAAAAAAAAATTGATATTATGAAAGGTTGATTAGGATTCCTTTTCGAATTTCATGACATTTCCTTGGAATTTTCTTCTAGCCTCCAATGTCTTTTATGCTTGTGATGTTTGCAGGCAATATTGGGATGCGAAAATCTCGTGTCATGGCATGACTTGCTGCGAGTAGGGATGCACAACAAGATGTCGAGGAAGTGAAGGTTCAGTGGCAATACCAGCACCAAGCAAAGCTTGTTAATTTGGCTGGATTTGAGGTATGGAATTATTATTTGCCCTTAAGGTCTACACCTTTGATATGTTAACATTAGGACCACCAGCTGATGAAACCGTACTACTATATTCCGCAGGCATTGATTTTGTAAAAGGGGAAGGTGAATATAGGATATCATCCCTTGCTGTTTGAACCGTTGAAGCCAACAATGCGTTGTGCAAAGAACTTGTACCCGCCACTACACTCTCTTATCATCGACGACGATAAGCAACACAACATACAGTCTGCAATGGGGCTTATCTTACAAGTTTGCCGATATATATGAGCAGAAGAAACTTGTTGAGGTTGCTTGTAATCGTATGAAGTATCAACTTTTCTCAAACACAATACATATTTCTCCTACTGTGTTTCATCCTTACAAGGAGTCATTCCATTGCTCTTTCCCCTATTTGAAGCTGGTGGTTTAGTTCACTTCCTTCTGGAAGTCATCCAAATGCAGCACCTGCGGTTTGGTAAATGTTCCCTGGAGTGTGCACTGAGGCTGTACGCAATCCAGACTATAATACTTAAAGGGTGTCATCTCATTTTGTACTATTCCAATTGGTCTTGGGATTATATTATGTTATAACATGCACATGCTTAGCACAAAACTTGTTACAACTTGTATCAAAATGTCCTGCCCGAGCTTAATCAAATTTGGACTTAAATTATTCATAGCTTGAGACACTTCAAATTATGGCTTGAGATGGCTCTTGCCCGTAAAAATTAAAACTTGACTCATATTGATCAAGATCTTAACTATGACTTGCATCCAACCTCAAAAAAAAAAAATCTCTTGAACCAGCCTTAAAGTCTTGAAATGGATATGTTCGTAGATTTTGGACCAATTTAAACACGACTCATCAAAATAAAGTTTAACTTTTTAAAGCCCATGGTTCCAAACTATCTTGATAAATCAAAGTTTTAAAACAAATCACTTATTGTTTCCAAACCAAACTCCAACATGTCTTGAAGGTAACTCCATCATAACATGAGATAAACACATGATTTAAGCATCAAATAATTATGTCTTGAAAATTAATGGACATAGCTTGCAATCACATATAACCATAGCTGGACGAGAATTTGAATGAACCCACATAGTGCTCGAGATGAATCCCCTAAATGGACTTGAACATCAAAAGAAATAATAATTTGAATCTGATCCTTGATAACAAAAATGAAAGAAACAACCCCTATACTTTTTTGATTTTTTGAATAAGAATTATCAATGGAACTTTAAATGAAGATGAATAAATAAATAGGACAAATTTGGGGTATGACAGATGCCCCTATCTAATCGGCTTAGACCGAGTAAGATGAACTGGCTCGCATTCAATCTTTCAAGGTATAAGATAATTAGATATTAAGAGACTCCAAATTTGTCCGACAAATGAAATGACTGGAAGTGATGGATGACACAGCAAAATAAATTGACAAAATAAATCACTTATCATCAGAGGATGATAAGGCAAATGACTGAACAAAATTGCTATCACCAAAAGGATGATAAGGCAATTGACTGAAAATAAAGTCGCTATCACCAAAAGGATGATAAGGCAACCCCGAAAATAAAGTCGCTATCACCAAAAGGATGATAAGGCAACCCCGACACCAAAAGGATGTTGAGTAACAAGAATTAAATAATCGCTATCACCAAAAGGATGATAAGGCGACCCCGACACCAAAAGGATGTTGAGTAACAAGAATTAAATAATCGCTATCACCAAAAGGATGATAAGGCGACCCCGACATCAAAAGGATGACAAGTAACAAGAATTAAATAATCGCTATCACCAAAAGGATGATAAGGCGACCCCGACATCAAAAGGATGACAAGTAACAGAAAATTAAATAATCGCTATCACCAAAAGGATGATAAGGCGACCCCGACACCAAAAGGATGTTGAGTAACTGAAAATTAAATGATCTGGAAGAGAAATATCCACCGGGGACGCCCGCTGAATAACACGTAGGCGAATCTTTGGAATCTTCGGCCGACCCTGGATCCTGACTTTCGCTGGGGAAAGGCTTGGAATCTTGGATTGATCCTGGATCTTGAGTTATGCAACTATGTTTGATTGTTTTGAAATGGTATTCCATAATGATGGAGATACGATGCAAATTTTTATGCACTGAGATATAAATTCGATAATGTTGGGGATAAGAAAAGCTGATTTATCTAGGTATGCACATGATGCACATGATGCAAGTGATTGATGTAAATGATGCGTATGACATTGATGATGCATAATTGGAAGGTGCCAGCTTGGTGGACTTTTGGTCTGGTAGTTGCCAATAATGATTGGACTTTGGGTGGGTGGAGGGATTGATTTCCCGACACTCGATCTTCGACGATGTATGATCAGAAGATGAATCTGAAAGTTCCACATTTGGTTTCTTGCTGATGAGCGAAGCGACTTAATTGAAACATGAAGACTGATTTGCTTTGAAGGGTTGCTAACGTCTAGCAAGGACTGTTTGCTCAGCTGGGGAGAAGAGAGAGGAAGACTCGCTCCTTGTTTGCTTGCCCCTGCCTGTAGGGTATTTTAAAAAAATCTGGTGGGGAAGCTTTGACAATGGCCATAACACGATCTGCCCCTGATTGAACCTTTGAAGGTAATCTTGCCCCTGACTGAGTTGTTTGAAGATAATTTGCCCTTGATTGGGCTGCTGAAGATGAAATGCCCCTGATTGGGCTGATTTTGAAATAAATTGCCCCTGATTGGGCTGTTGAAGATGGTTTGTCCCTGATTGGACTGCTGAGGTAGTCTTGATTCATGTTGGCGATGAAGTTCAAGTTTCTCTTTTGATTTCCCCTTGTTGGGATTGTACTGATGTCAAGCACTGAATTGCAATTAAATTATTCATACATAAATGGTAGTGTTAATGTAAAGTTCATGTAAGTTTTGAAAAAGTCAATTTATTTGAATGCTGTGAAAGTGTGACGAATGGACCGTTAGTCCAAACGAAGTGCTGATTTAGAAAGTACGTGAAATATGCAGCAAGAAAAATGTGCAATCGAGATTGAAGATTAGCAAATATATGGGAGTCAATTTACGCAACCCTGTTGGTAGCATGCTTTCAGAATAAACCGTGCCTCAATTAGGTCTTTCGAGGGTTATAACGTGGTCTGGTTAATGGTTTGAGAAACAAAGGATATAAGGCTCAAAGTTTGGTTTGTACCCATCCCTTCTTCGTAATGTTCTCCAGTCCTATGTTCAGTTAACTCTACATATGCATTTGTTTTGACTTTGCAAGAGTGAAGATTAAGCTTTAAGATTCGCTTGAGAATGGTAGTCACCTTTTTTTGCTTTGATGTTGGTGCCCCTTTGATTTTGTTTTGGTGGTCACCTGATCTTTACTTTGTTTTTGCTGAGGATTCGAGCTCCTCTTTTTGATTTTTTTTTTTTGTCGACTAAGTCTCCCTTCGGGTGCTCAACTTAGTGTTTTTTTCTTTTCTATTTTTTTCGTTTGAATGTTGTGACTGCCAAGTCACTTGTTGATGGTCCTATGACGGGATGTCTCATCTTGCAATTCGAAGGTATAATCAGGTTAACTGAATAACTACCCTGCCCCGGGTTAAATGTAAGGGTTGTATCCGAAAGAAACTCCTACTTCTAGGCTCGAAGTGGTTGACTAGGGATTAACTCCTTATATCTCCAGTGTTTGGGGATTTGAAATAATGCCTGTACATCATTGACGAGGTTTTATCCGAAAGCATACCGCAACAGTTATGGGTATTTTGTTTTCATCATCCTCCCTCAAATATTTGCTAAAGTGAAGTGAGGGAATATTTTGTGATTTTTTTGTGCTAAATGATAAATAATGAGCGAATGCGAATAAATTGATTCAAAACATGCATAAACATAACATTAACATAACCAAGTATAGATAATAAAAATGTTTAGAGCAAATAGTATTTAAACAAACATTACAAAACAAACAGGAATGCAGAAATAATAAATGGCGATGGCTGCCTTGATTTGAGGAATTGTACTTCTCTTGATTGAATGCTTCAAAGTTTGAGACTACTCAGCTTGGTCTTCAACAAACCCCTTCAGATGTCTTCACTTGTTAGCACCGTGTGACGGCATTGGATCGTTCTAGACATTTGGATTTCTCGGAGTGAAGGTGAGATCCTTAGAATCGATCAGATCTTGAATCTTGTGCTTGAACGATTTGCAATTCTCGAGCGTGTGACCTGGAACACCCTTGTGATACTCACATCGGGCATTGGCATCATAGTCTCGGGCAATACCAGTTTGTGGTGGCAAGTCTTTTAAAACAAGAGTTCCCTTTGCCATCATCTGATTAAAGATTTCAGAATGTGTCATAGGCAAGGGATCAAAGGTTCTTTCAGGTCTTCTTGGCTGATATGGTGGACGCTGTTGAGGAGCGCGCTGTTGCTGTTGACCAGGCCGTGGTTGATAAGCATGTTGCTGGTATGGATTGGGCGCATACTGCGCAGCTGCAACCATGGGAGGTGGACGTGGTTGATGAGCCATCTGAGGCGGAAATAGATTTTGAAAGGCCTGCTGATAAGGCATTGGAGGAGCTGGCTGATATGGCATAGGAGCATATTGCGCAGCAGCAACATAGGGATACTGGTAGTAGGGAACTGGCGCAGGTGCACTCTGTAACACGGTGGGAGAACTGACTTTAGTTATGTTGCAGATAGCAAGAGTCGCCACCGACTTTTATTTTATCCAAAGGAAAGGCATAAAAGAACAGGAAAGACCTTTTTAAAAGATTTTTGGGTCCGGGGGGTAGGTTATGTAAAGGGAAGGTGTTAGCACCCTTTACATCCATGGTTATCCATGGGCTCTTAGGTACTTAGCTCACTTTTGAATTGTTTTTGAAAGTGTAGTGTGTGAATAGAAAAATTTTCAGAATAGTTAATAATAATCCATGTACGGATGTGTAAAAACTTGTTTGAAAATTTGTTTGAATTTGTGGAAAGTTTGAAAATTGAAGTGAGCAAGCAACTGAGAGGTACCTACCCTAAGATTATAAGTCTTTCTTGTTCTTTATCCTTTCCTTGGTAAGACTATCCCTATTATTAAGGAGTAGGTAGTCATTACCTTGGATGTAAGGGACATGTGAGGGACAATCTGGTTATGAAGGCAACTGTGAGGTGTATTAAGCATATAGGAGGGACCATCATCATTTTTCGAAGGGACTCGATTCGTATAGGCAACCATAAGGGACTTGATGATTTTTCTTTTAAGGGACTTGCTTTATACACCCCACTTGACCATTATTCGTAGGCAACTTGAGGGATAACCTTAGAAATGTGAGACGGCGATTAAAAATCGACTTACGTGTGTGAGGTGTTTATTTTAATTATCTTTGATTAAAAAATGATCTAAATTTATTTTAAAATAAAATACATGTTTTTCACTCCCTAATTACTAACCATAACAATAATTAAATATTTAAAATATTACAAAATTACACCAAGGAAGCAATTACAACATAATTATAATAAACAAAATAAAGTAAATAGCAAAATATAATCAAAATAAATATAATAAGCAAAAAATAATAACTAAGTAAATAAAATATTGGGGTTAGTAAATAATAATAATAAGAAAAATTAAATAAGGTTAATAGAAATATAAGGTTAGTGAAAATAATTTAAATAATAAGCAAAAAGTTAGTAATAATAAAATAAGAGAGGTTAGTGAATAATAACAATTAATTGAAATAACAATAACATATAAAACTAATAAAGCAAAATAAATAATATGGTTAATAGTAATAATAAATAAAATTAATCAAAATATTATAAGAATAATAAATTAACAAATTTTAATATGAACAATTACATTTAGAAACAAATATGAACAAACAATTATTTTAATTTTACAAATTATTAAGTTATTTTCAAAATTTAATTATTATAAACATATATTAGCATTTATTTATTAAACAATATATGCATATTATAAGAAGAAAATAGGTTTAAAATATCATATTTACAATATTAATCATGTTTATAAAATTTAATTCTATTAATTATTATATTTATAAACTATTTTAAACCATATACAAAAATATAATCATTATAAATTAAATTGCTTCTAAACATTAAAAGAAAAAAAAATAATTTGGATTATAAAGGTATTTACAAAATTTATAAGAGTTATAATAAATATATATATATATAATAACTATATTAGAAAATAAAATTATTAAAAAAGAATAGAATTAGGTTTTTTTTTTTTAAAAATAAATTAGGTTTTGTTAGAAAAATATGTTTTAGGGTTTATTGTATAATATACAAAATTCTAAACTAATATACATGCATTTTTTATAATATTAGAACAATAAAATTTTTAATTTATTTTAACATGAAACATTAATTAAATTGAAATGAAGATAAAAGAAAAAAAATGAGAAAATTAAAACCTGGTGGGGCTGGGGTTTGAACCCAGTCCCCTATGCTTGCAGCCAAGAGAACACACCACTGGGCTATCCATGCACAGGCAAGAGATGAGAGGGTGAGATTTGTTTTGTTCCTTGCTTTGAGAAATCCAGAAAATAATGAGAAAACAAAAAAAGGCCTGGGGGAGGATTGAACCCAGGACCTTATAGTTACACACGCGCGCGCCTTACCGCCTGGCTGGGAGAGCCCTTCTGGTCATGGATTGGCAACAACACATAATATATTATATTTGTCTTTAACCTGAAAAATTAACAAAAAGAACATGCACCAGCCAAGTATCGAACCAGAGACCTCACAACATACGCCTATCAAACTTACCACCAAGACACACATGTGCGTGTGATAAACAAACCAATAACAATTCATAAAATATTTCAAAAATATTTGAATTTTCTGACGCGCGGGAATGACCTTCTTCTTCCTTGTGACTTTCGAATTTTGCTGCGAAATTAGATGCAAGTTTTCCTGCGAATTCAAATTTCCAGCAAAACCTACAAAAATCAATCATTGACAAAACAGCATAGTTTCTTGAAATTAATCAGTCCATTAAGTTTCAAATGAATTTTCCAATCATCCCACGTTCTTATAATTTGTTTATAGGGGCTGGATTGAAGAATCCTAATTGGAGCCATAAACCCTAAAAATGGTAGAACGCGTTTTAGGCTATGGAACTTCATCAATCGCTCCAGATTTCATCTATAGACATAAACAAACACAATTATATGAACAAAATTCAATTATATGCAATGAATCATCACAATCGAAAAAAACTTTATCAAGCATAAACAAGTTTCGGGTTTAGCAATATGTGATGTTATGAGGCAATGTGATGATCAGTTTATGTTCCATGATGATCAAGGAAGCCAACCACGTTCTTATTTTACCTTCTAGTGCCTTGTAACTCAAAATCCGAATCTCACTTTTGGAAGAATTTTTGAGGTTTTTGAACTTACACTGTGGCTGCTGGATTTCGTCCTTGGGCAATGGCAATGAGTTATGTATATATAGGAGACTCAATTAGGTCAAAAACTTTGATTGATTATGTGCAATATTGGATTCAAAAAGATTGAAAAAGATGGTGCTTTGAATTTCAAATATTGGCTTATGAAGACTTGCTATTTTTGTATCAATCACATGATTCCATTCCTCTTTGATTCTAATCACCCATTATGATCTTCTAGAAACATTATCCAAATAAAATCCATTATTTTTATATTTTATTTTTATTTAAAATGATTTTTAATGATTTAAATCAAAATAAATAGAAATAAAAATAATAAAAATCAGATTTTAAATGGTTTGGGTCGTGCATAGTGTTAGTGTATGGATTGGATCATAACTTGGGCAGCCCATTTGGAAAGAATTACTTTTAAGCTTCCATTTTCAACATAAACCATCACAAAATTTCCCAACTTTGCAAGGGCACATCTCCCTCAATTTTAAAGGTATGAGGGTGTTCTTGGACTTTTTGAAAAGCTTGAAGAGTCCTCTAAACAACCCCATTGGTTTTAGGTCCATATCATTTACCAATCTCAAGTTATGCCCTTTTGAAGTTGTTGACTTTTTGTTGACTTTTGAAATGACCTATAATGTCTTAGATCATATCTTCCAAATGAAGCATTTCTAGGCTTAACCTTCAACATCAAAGTTGTAGAGAATTCAATTTCCTTCAAAATGAGCTTTGGATGGAGACTTGGTGATGAAGTATGTGAAAGTTATGGCTGGTCAAAGTTCAGTTGACTTTTACTAAGGGAACCCTAATTTAGAAACTCCTGATTATTGATGATCTGGAATCTCCTTGATGAATCATGATCAACCCTTGATCAAATGATGAATTTTACTTCATATAATTGATGTTGGCAAAAAATCATGAAGTTTGACTTTGGTTTGACCACAGTTGACCTCAGTTTGACTTTTTAACTGCATTGACTGATTTTGACTTATCTGATCATCTGACTGAGCAAACTTTTGAGAAAAGTCTTGAAACTTGACAAGGGGGTTCTTACACACATATAAGATGTTATGAAACTCACTTGAGGTATTGTAAATCCATTTAGCCTGATTAAAGTCAAAACCCTAGTTTTGGATGCACTGCTTAGGAGGTGCATTGTCTGAGGGGATTGTCAACTTCTTTGACCAATTGTGAACTTTGTGAACCTTGTGAATCTTCATAAAATGTCTTATGATATTCATGGGAGGTATTGTGAACCTTGTGAACCTTGTGAATCTTCATAAAATGTCTTGTGATATTCATGGGAGGTATTGTGAACCTTGTGAACCTTGTGAACTTCATGAAGTGGCTTTGTAGACCTCATGAACCTCAGGAGAGCTTTGTAATCATTGTGAATCTTGTGAACCTTGTGAACCTTCAAGAAGTGACTTGTAGACTTCATGAACTTCATGAAAGGTCTTGAAGATGTAGAGAAACTTGTGAACCTTGTGAACCTTCAAGAAGTAACTTGTGGACTTCATGAACCTCATGAAAGGTTATGGAAATGTTGAGAAACTTGTGAACCTTGTGAACCTTCTTAGAACACAAAGTCTTGTATTGTGAGGGAAAATTTTGGGGTGCAACACACTCTGTTGAAAATTCCCACTTGCAGCAGAAATGGCATTTGTTTCACCCTTTTTGTGCCCATTGAAAGGTTTCTTGGCATTGTTTTGGCTGCTAGAACCTCCCTGGATCTTTCCACTCTTCAAGCCTTCTTCGATTCTTTCTCCGACCATTACCATGTCTGAGAAACCAGAAGATACACTGCTGATCAGCTTCTCGTAGTATTGCCCCTGTAGGGTACCCATGAAGATATCGATCAATTCACGGTCAACCAATGGTGGATGAACTCTGGCAGCTAACTCCCTCCAGCGTTGGGCGTACTCCTTAAAGGATTCACTTTCCTTTTGAGACATGCTCTGAAGCTGAGTGCGGTTCGGAGCTAGGTCAGTGTTGTACTTGTACTGCTTTTTGAATGCATCAGATAGATCAAGCCAAGTACGAACATTGTTGCGCTCAAGTTGCATGTACCATTCTAGAGACGCTCCAGACAGGCTGTCTTGGAAGCAATGGATCATAAGCTTATCATCTTTGGCATGAGCGGCCATTTTCCTGCAGTACATCCTCAAATGAAGCTCAGGACAGCTGAGGCCTTTGTATTTTTCGAACTCTGGAAGTTTGAACTTAGAAGGGATCGCAACATCTGGAACTAAGCACATGTCTGAAGCACTCAGAGAGGTTGAGTTGTGTCCTTCCATGATTCATAGTTTTTCAGCTAACTCGCGACACATCTTCATAGCTTCTGACTCTTGAACAACATGAGGATTGGTGATTGGAACAGCAGTATGCATCTCATACTCAACTTGATGATTCTCTTCAGTTTGAGGAAACTGGACTTGAGTTGGGATAGGTTGAGTTTGAGGAATAGCACCAACAGTAACACCAGAAGCAGGTATTGGTTGGGAAGTAACCTCTTCAACGGCAGGAGTGAAACCTGTAGGCAAACCATATACCAAAGGATTTGGAACTGGAACTGAAGGCATTGCTCGTGAGGTAGATCCTTGCACTTGAGCATTGTTCATTGCGGCAGCAGCTTCGCGACGTTCTTCCATTCTTGCCAAAGATTGCAAAGTCTCATAAATCTGGTCAATCTTGCTCTTGACCGAATCGATCTCTTCCCTCATGGCAGCTTGTTCTTCTTGAATCACGTCCATCAGTCTTCTAGTGTTGGCTCTGGTTAGATACGGTCGTCTAGCTCGATACGGGCGTCGGGAAACCAACTTGATTTACTGAAGATGGAGGAGCATGAAATGAGTTCTCGGCTTTTGGAATGAAATGCAAGATGAATAAATAATGCAAATGCAATGATATGCAATGTCAGAATCCAGGATCACAAGATCAGGGTCTCACGATTCCAAGGTACAGATGGAGGATACTCTGATCAGGAACTCACTGGGTAGACTCTAAAGTTTTAGGGATCCCAAAGTTATCAATTCATATGGCTGTTCATCACACGCGCCATAAGCATGACGGTTGATTGACTCCGCCATATGAATCTATTTTGGGTGAGATCTTCGTATCGACAACCCACGAGAGCAGATTTTCTCGGGAGTCCATACTACGTGATCATCGACACAAGGTTTAAAACAAAGTCCTGGAGTTATGGAACTTTCTCAACTGTTTGATGCACGTGTCAAATTCATACATTCTTGACAGTCAATCAACTCCATTGAGTAAGTCTATTCCAAGTGAGGTTTTCGTACCGAGCCACGCAAGGGCGAACCCTGGTGCCCAATACTACGCAACCATCAACCGATGTTTTTAACCAAAAGGTTCTAAAGGCTCTCAGAGTTGCTGACCTTAATGAAAACAACTGAGCACACACGCCGAAAGCTTGACGGTCGTCAGTATTCTCATTAAAATCTACTCCAAGTGAGGTTTTCGTATCGACAACCCACGAGAGAGGTTCTCTCGGGAGCCCATACTACACAACCTCGCTAACTTATGTTTATACTCGCAAGCCCGGGTATAGAGCTTTTTCCCTCAAGTTTCTTTTGCAAAGTATCGATCCAAATTATAGTACCAAGGAGCCACAAGATATATAATATGGAATGCGATAAAGAAAGCGATAAAAATAAACAAGCAAGGCATAAAAGAAAACATCCAAACAAGCGCGGGAACCTAGACTAGGCTTGACTCGCATAGGAGTGAACCTTTCCCCAGCAGAGTCGCCAGCTGTCGTACCCCGAAAAATACGACCTCACACGATCCGAATGGAACGGAGCCGCGCGCCGGACGGACTGAAGAGTCGCCACCTAATTCTATTTATTCCCTAAGAGGGAAAGGGAAGATATAGATACAACCCGGGGAGAGAAGGATAGGACAAAGGTCAACGGAACCATTGCCTGGGTTCGGGAGTCGGTTATGCAGGGGGAAGGTATTAGCACCCCCTACATCCATCGTACTCGATGGGAACCATCTAAGTTATCGCGCGCGAAAGGATGTCTATGCTTAAACGAATTGCTTGCTAGAGGGAAATGAGTTGAATTATAAGTTAGATTGAACCTAGGTGCTCGGCAAGGATTGAGATCCTCGTGCCTACGTACTCCCGTGTGCAATGGGAAAGTCAGAGCCTCGTAGTTCGGTCTACTAAGGGTAATGGTTGTTGATTTTATTACCTTTCGTCGATGAAAGGGTTTAGGAGTTGAAATGCACTAAAGACTATGGATAGTTTATCTCGCCCAACAAGACGAGTGTCCTGCGTCGAAATAATCGGAGCGAGTAACGAAAGCTCGTTATCCCCCTTTCTACCTCTTAAGGCTCGTGGCGTACAAATCTTCTCGTATTTATTAAAGTATTTTTATTTCCTAAAGCCGCTTGACGTTGGATCAAGGGTTTGGATCTAATCGAAACATTTTGGTTTTTTGAAGTTTAGAGGGTGAATGCAAATGGAGGTTATTTTTGTGGTTTTGTTAGCGAGGCACGAAGCGCTCGGCTCTCAAGGTAAAGTGGATCCTAATAAACAAAATAATAACTGGAAAATAAAGTGTAAGTGTGCAAGTGCAATCGCTTGGCGTTGGACCAAGGATTCAGAAATAAATGAAATACGGAAAATAAAGATGCGTACAAAATAGAGGGGAGAGGGATACAAAATAAATACAGGGGATTGCGAGAAATAAAGAGGTCTCGTTGTAATTAGCCCAAGAGAAAGCGTGTGTGCAGTGTGTTTGAACTATTCGAAGGCGTTCGGCCTGTTTAATCGGGACGCAACTATTTGAAGGCGTTGGACCTTTTTCGAGCGCAACTATTCGGAGGCGTTGGACCTTTTTCGGGACGCGGCGAAATTTGGTTCGTTTACTGCCTTAGAGCCGATTTAATGAAATCGTTCTATGAGGAGTCGAATCGTAATTTTTTTTTAAAAATGCGAAAATGAATACATAAATTGAATGAATTGAATTGCTAGAATAAAATAATGAATATGAATAACGAACAAATTAAATAAAATCAAGAATAAATAAATTAAATTAAATTACAATTTGTTTATCGGAATAATAAAAATAAAAAATTAAATACAAAGGGGGGCCTCATATTGACCAAAGATCACCGATTAAAATCGGGCGAAAATTGGCCGTTAGTTATATCATTGACCCAAAAAAATAATAATAATACAAGAAAATAAATTAAATCAAGATATATAACAAAATATAAATTAATTACGCAAAATACCTCAATAAAATAACAATAATAAAGAATTTGTGCGCTGAGTTGATGATATTGGGTGTATACCGTAAGATCAAATAAAGACCCAGTTGGTTAAATCCATAGAAAAAGATAAAAAATATGGCAGATATGGGATATGTTGCTTGATGAATGGTGTGGATAGGAATACGTTTGAATTCATCAGGTCCCAAAAACACATAACAGAAAAATAGAGCCAATGAAATATATGGGATTCAAAACACAATGGGCTTTCGAAAACCCAAAACCCAGTCAACACAAGCAACAACCCTAAAATTTAAATAACATCAGCATCATTTTTTTCATAAAAAAAACAAACAACAAAAAACAAAAAATAAAACAAGACAAAGCAACAACGTGTCCTTCTTCAACACTAACACACAAAGACAGTTTCAGAAAAGGAGAAAAATTCGACCTCACACGGCGATTTCCGGCAGCGGTTGCGTTCGCGATTGTGAAGTGGTGATGATTCTGTGGCGGTTCTCGAGTGGTGCAACTTCCTCTCTCACTCTCTCGCTGCTTCGTTTCCGGCGGTTCTGGGTTTCACGCGGCGGAGATGTGCGCGGCTAGTTTCGTCAGCTTATTGCGGTTAGGGATCCGGTGGTTGACGGAAGTGATTCGTCCGCGGCGGAAGAAGGTGATGCGGCGGTGTCAGATGACGGGTTAGGGTGAAAGGATGCGGTGGCGGCTTGTGCGATTATGGTTTCGCGGAGGCGTCGTTGCGGTGGAGGGTATGTGGTTCACAGTGATTGCGTCGGATTTAAGCTTTTCGGTTTCACGGCGAGTTGGTTCGTGAAGAAGAGGTTTCGAAGGTCTGGATTTAGGTGGATGAGTTGCTGTGAAGGTGGGTGGAGGATGGTTTTTTGTTTGCGATGTAGAAAGAAGAATGGAAGGTGGCTAGGTTTTCTCAGGTGCTCTTCTTTTCTGTGTTTTCTGTATATGGTAGCTGCTAGGGTTTCTATGGGCTGATAGTATATCCCAATCATTGCTAATCATTGCCTTTATATAGAGGAGTACCTGGGATAGGTTGGTACGTGAGAATCATGAGGAGTGTTGAGTGATGCGGATTTTCATTGAGGGAATCACAAAATCCGTTAGAATTTTGAGTGGGACTGTGTGGGGACCTCCAGCTGATGAGTCATCGCTCAATTTTGTCTGTAGTGTTAACCGTGAATACTTCTAGAATCCTTTGTGGTCCTGATGAATTTACTGCTGTGAACTTGATATTTACTGATATGCTTCATTTGAAATTTGTTAGGACCAAATATTCTGACTTGATTTTCTTTTATGTCGCCTTCCTGCAGCGATCATACTTTGGTACAAATTCTTGCTTGTGATGCATACAATGGCGAGGAACAACTCCATAGTAATTTGTTCAAGTTGATGATTGATTTCCCTTGAACTGTTTCTGGTGCTTCCACTGTATTTTGACGCTGCGGGTATTGTCGATAATGACCCGAGGATGAAATTCTTTGGCATTGTGTCATTTTCAAATTCATGCTCAGAATTCTGTAAGTTTATTACTGCAAGTTTATCCTCTGTTGAATAAATTTGGATAATTTGTGTAGTGAACTTGTTGTTTCCCTGCAGGTCTAGTGAGCGGATCGGATATGAAGTGGTAATGCTTCTCCTTGGCTTCTTGGTACTTTGAACATGTCTGGACTTGCTACTCACTCATTTCCTTGTGTTTGCTTTGGTTGTATTTATCTTCCTTCTACCTATGTTTCTTTATTTCATCAGGTGTCTGATGATCAACATAAGCACAACCCTTCCTTATGAGCTCCACAGCTAATTCATACAGTTCTTGGAAATAATCACTTGTGTAAGTAATCTTGAATAGTTTCCAGCCCATCCACTGAACAATTTCTTCAATATGATCAATATACTCTTTCTTTTCTGCTTCAGGATTTGTATCCTCATACCTCAGGTAGCAACCTCCATCTCTGTCTTTTGCCAGCCCAAAATCAATAAACATTGCCTTGGCATGACCAATGTGTAAATATCCATTTGGCTCATGAGGGAATTAGGTCAAAACTTTTCCACCAGTTACTTTCAAGTGTTTGTCAAGAAGCGCCTTCGTGTTGCAACATCTCAGAATAATACCATTACTTAAAGGAACTTCAGTATGCACCTTCAAATTTTCCTCTGGATTCGGGAATATCAAATATGGATTAAGATCTTCTTCAGGTGCCTTTTCGGGAGTAGCAACAGGTGCCTTTTCAGGAGTAGCAACAGGTGCTGCCGTATCTTATACTTTAGCAGGTTTCTCCTTCTTCTTTTTGAAAGGTTTTTCATTGTCAGCTGCTGTTTTGACTAGGTAACAAGGCTTGAATAGAAACTCCATTTGGCATGGGAATGAGAAAATCGAAAACTGCTTGTTGTTTGCAGCTTGATGAAAATCTTGAATCAGCTTTTTGGTATGAATATTTTCTGATTTTTCTTTCTTTGAAATTTGCATTCTGACATCAGCCCATGAATTTTGATTGATTCTTGTAATTGCAGTGGTGATTAGCAACATGAGGAAGCTTATGGGCGCTATGAACGAATCCCGAAACGGCTTCAAATGCTGATGAATGCTTCACATTGGTAGCAGCTGGCTTTGAGAAGGTTATTCTCTTGACTTGATTCCTTGAAAAAAAAATTGATATTATGAAAGGTTGATTAGGATTCCTTTTCGAATTTCATGACATTTCCTTGGAATTTTCTTCTAGCCTCCAATGTCTTTTATGCTTGTGATGTTTGCAGGCAATATTGGGATACAAAAATCTCGTGTCATGGCATGACTTGCTGCGAGTAGGGATGCACAACAAGATGTCGAGGAAGTGAAGGTTCAGTGGCAATACCAGCACCAAGCAAAGCTTGTTAATTTGGCTGGATTTGAGGTATGGAATTATTATTTGCCCTTAAGGTCTACACCTTTGATATGTTAACATTAGGACCACCAGCTGATGAAACCGTACTACTATATTCCGCAGGCATTGATTTTGTAAAAGGGGAAGGTGAATACAGGATATCATCCCTTGCTGTTTGAACCGTTGAAGCCAACGATGCGTTGGGCAAAGAACTTGTACCCGCCACTACACTCTCTTATCATCGACGACGATAAGCAACACAACATACAGTCTGCAATGGGGCTTATCTTACAAGTTTGCCGATATATATGAGCAGAAGAAACTTGTTGAGGTTGCTTGTAATCGTATGAAGTATCAACTTTTCTCAAACACAATACATATTTCTCCTACTGTGTTTCATCCTTACAAGGAGTCATTCCATTGCTCTTTCCCCTATTTGAAGCTGGTGGTTTAGTTCACTTCCTTCTGGAAGTCATCCAAATGCAGCACCTGCGGTTTGGTAAATGTTCCCTGGAGTGTGCACTGAGGCTGTATGCAATCCAGACTATAATACTTAAAGGGTGTCATCTCATTTTGTACTATTCCAATTGGTCTTGGGATTATATTATGTTATAACATGCACATGCTTAGCACAAAACTTGTTACAACTTGTATCAAAATGTCCTGCCCGAGCTTAATCAAATTTGGACTTAAATTATTCATAGCTTGAGACACTTCAAATTATGGCTTGAGATGGCTCTTGCCCGTAAAAATTAAAACTTGACTCATATTGATCAAGATCTTAACTATGACTTGCATCCAACCTCAAAAAAAAAAAATCTCTTGAACCAGCCTTAAAGTCTTGAAATGGATATGTTCGTAGATTTTGGACCAATTTAAACACGACTCATAAAAATAAAGTTTAACTTTTTAAAGCCCATGGTTCCAAACTATCTTGATAAATCAAAGTTTTAAAACAAATCACTTATTGTTTCCAAACCAAACTCCAACATGTCTTGAAGGTAACTCCATCATAACATGAGATAAACACATGATTTAAGCATCAAATAATTATGTCTTGAAAATTAATGGACATAGCTTGCAATCACATATAACCATAGCTGGACGAGAATTTGAATGAACCCACATAGTGCTCGAGATGAATCCCCTAAATGGACTTGAACATCAAAAGAAATAATAATTTGAATCTGATCCTTGATAACAAAAATGAAAGAAACAACCCCAATACTTTTTTGATTTTTTGAATAAGAATTATCAATGGAACTTTAAATGAAGATGAATAAATAAATAGGAAAAATTTGGGGTATGACACCTTGCATGGGTACCGCACGTCAATCAGAACATCCACTGGGGCAACACCGTATCAACTTGTGTACGGTATGGAGGCAGTCCTACCGGTTGAAGTTGAATTACCCTCCTTGCGGGTACTAATGGATGTTAAACTGAGTGAAGCAGAATGGGTTCGGGCCCGATACGAACAACTGAGTCTGATCGAAGAGAAAAGGTTGGCTGCAATCTGTCATGGGCAGTTATATCAGAAAAGAATGAAGAGAGCCTTCGATCAGAAAGTCAGGCACCGAGAGTACCAAGTAGGAGATCTTGTGCTTAAAAGAATCCTCCCTCCTCATACAGACCACAGGGGCAGGTGGACTCCAAATTACGAAGGACCATTCGTGGTGAAGAAAGTTTTCTCTGGTAGAGCACTGATGCTCAGCACCATGGATGGTGAAGATTTCCCGTCCCCTGTGAATTCAGATGCAGTTAAAAAATACTTCGCATAAAAATGACCCGCTGGACATAAAAACAGAATGTAAGTCCAGGCAAAAACAGGGCATCCCGGCGAGTCAAAAACAGAATAAAAGGCTCGGGCAAAAATAAGGGAAAATAAACAAAAAATGTACACCCGCTGAGTTGAAAAGCCGCATTGGACAACTCAGGCAAAAATGGGTATCCCGATGGATCGAAAACCCGAAAGGGCGATCCATGCAAAATAAGGGAATAAGCGAATAACTGCGTTCTGAATTCGTCTGTATCGTTTACAACTTGGTAAGCTTCGAAAGGATCAAGCTTCAATCAGAATCAACATTCTTCAGAAAGCAAGACGAGAAGAGCGTCAAAAGTCATACGAGTCATAGTAAAGAGGAAGCTCCTCAAAGCGTCATCAACATTGCCAGCATTTTGTTTCTCAATTTGTAACAATCTCCTCATTTCAGGGGATATGTTCCTTTGACTGTATCTCGCCAATTCAGGGCATACGAATTAATAAAATCAGATTTTCAGTCATGTCTCGTCTTGTACATTTTTATTTTTGCAAAAAAATGTCTGATGTCTTAAGAAAAAACTGATTGCATAAAATACAGATGTTTATCTTCAAAAGTAAAAACACATGCTTGCAGGAAATATACTTACTCTCAGAAGCGTCTAACTCCTATGACGGAATCCAGTAAAGGATACCTCGGGATTACTTGTGCGTTTCTCTTTTCAGGATTGCAGGAATCCAGGACGCAACTTGGGGCACGCAAGCTTCATCCCAGCAAGTTGGCAAACCAACACTCAATCTTAGCACCCGAAGTGCTATCTCCCCAGCTGAGTTGCCTCTCATGACTTCCCCCAGCTGAGCTGCCACTTGCTACTGCTCCCAGCCGAGTTGCCATTTCATCCTCAGCCAAATACGACAGTCAGGGAACCATCTCCCCACAGAGTTCCAGCCTCTATCCAGAAGAGCAACGCATGAAAGATCACAACAGAGTGAAGAAAGCTTCTACAAACCCCAGCTGGGTCTCTCATTGACCCATTTCCCCAAGCAGATACATCTCATCAGATCTACCAATGATCTCATCCCCAGCTGGGATGTCTACTTCAAACAGATCGATCGAAGATCTTCGCAGCAACGGGACCCGGATCCCGGTTTGGTATCTTTGCACAATCATAGCATTCGCATCATGTTCACCCACAAAGCGTAGCATTCCGTTTTAACACGGAGCATTACGGCAAAAATCCAACACATAGCATAACCATAAGCCATGTTTTGAACCAACGCTTGTTAATAATAGCCATCCGTCAATATACAGAATACTTTCCCTAAAATCCCCACCAGAGTCCCCAGCAAAGAAGTTGCCTCACATTCCCAAATACCAGTATATATACTCTCTTTGGCACCCATCCGTGTCATCACTCCCCAGTAAAGTCGCCGAACACCCTGTGCAAACAAAACCACTCGTATTACAGATACCCTTTTTTTTTTGACACCCATCTGTGTCATAACCCAGCAGAAAGCCAAAGACGTCCTCTTTGCACTCACATATACTTACATATATAATCCTTTGACACCCATCCGCGTCATATCCCCAGCGCAGTCTCCTACACTTTGTGTATCAGATACTTGTTCATATTACACTCTTCTCCTTTTGACGCTCGTCTGTGTCGCTCTCCCCAGCAGTTAAAAACTCATCTATACACCGATCACTCTTATACAGATACTCGTCCGTATCTTGTACATATCACTTATATATCCCCTCAGAGTCAACACTAGTCCTTGTTCTTTGTTAACCAGATGGTACTCGTCCGTATCATCATCTCAGAGCATGCGTCAAGCGTTTGTTTCTACATGATACTCGTCCGTATCATAGCCTTAAGGATGCTCGTCCGCATCTTTAACCCATACACTGTGTCAAACACTTTTTGTCTTCTTGAATATAGATACTCGTCTGTATCTACTGATCCTCAGAAGAGTCCCCTTGGATTCAACACTCGTCCGTGTTCCTGTTAACCAGTTGATACTCGTCCGTATCATCCTCTCTGAACACGTGTCAGTATTTGTTTCTACCCGATACTCGTCCGTATCGTAGTCTTAGGGATGCTCGTCCGCATCTTTAATCTATACACACTGTCTAAACACTTATACTTTTATTTCTTGGATCTAAACACTCGTCCGTGTTTACTATTCCCCAGTAGATCGCCAGCAAAGCCTTTTTCCTTTTATCTGACACTCGTCCTGTGTCATGATAAACCCTGAGAGCAGCCGTACCCTGCTAGGTGGTCGTCCTCCACCTCCTGATGGTCGTCCTCCATCATGCTCATCCGATGGCCGTCCCCATCGTTGATATTTTAGCATCCGTCCCCTGCTAGGTGGTCGTCCTCCACCTCTTGATGATCGTCCTTCATCATTTTATCCAATGGCAACCCATTGTTGATTTTGGTTATCTGGCATCCGTCCTATGTCATGATAAACCTTGAGAGCAGCCGTCCCCTGCTAGGTGGTCGTCCTCCACCTCTTGATGGTCGTCCTCCATCATGCTCATCCGATGGCCGTCCCCATCGTTGACCTTTTATCCGACATTCGTCCTATGTCGCGTGATTTTCGGCAGCCGTACCCTGCCAGGTGGTCGTCCTCCACCTTAGATGATCGTCCCTCATCTTGTCCCCAACAGAGCAGCCGTCCCCTGCTAGGTGATCGTCCTTCACCTTTGATGACCGTACCTCATCATCTGTTTATTTCATTTATTCTTTAACCCGATGGCCGTCCCCGTCGTGGTCCCTTTTCCTTTCAGTTTAACCCGATGGTCGTCCCCGTCGTTGGTTACTTTACTTTATGAACTTGATGGCCGTCCCCGTCATGTTTCATTAATCCCCAGAGAATTTTTTAGCTTTATCTTGATGGCCGTCCCCATCATAATTCTTTATCCCCAGCATGTCGGCCGTCCCCGTCATTGCTTTATTTCCCGCACTTTTCCCAGCATGTCGGCCGTCCCCGTCATTGCTATTTACCCAGCAGTCGTCCTCTGCTCGACGGTCGTCCTCCGTCGCCCACACTTTACAATATACTTTATTTTCTTTTACAATCTATATCCCTTTTCTTCTTCATTCTGTGAGTGCAAATTTTGGACTGTCTTTGGTATTCAACCACAAGTTATCTTGTTTGCCTGTTAAGCCGTTGCTTACAACCTGCACAGCTAACTCATGTTTGAATAGGGGCAGCTGTAAACACCCCAAATTTGCCCTCACCCATTCACACCATGGCTTGTGATCATTTCATCTGAATAAACACAATCATATCATCTCATATCACATTTTTGAGTCTTGGCATTGGTCCTAAGTCATCTGCACCTAGGGTTTATGATCTGAGCAATCCAGGAGCCTTTTGAGCCACTCCAAGGGCCATCAATCACTTCAAAGGGATCCATGAGTGTTCTTATATCATATTGCATCCTCTCAAAGTCAAAAATGCCAAAGAATCACAGGAACTGGGATTGGCAGGGAAGCAGAGCCAAGTTTGACTGCACAGTTGACCTAAAATTAGGGTTTTGGTTTCAGAGGCCATAACTCCAATTTTTTTGGTCATTCTTGTTTCCATTGGTCTCTATATGGTATAGGGAGTATGCATATCAATTTTCATGAAGAAATTCCATGGGGAAGTCATCTGATCAAGAGTTGACTTTCTGGACAAGTCAGTGTAAAATCAGGGCATCTGAGGCCCCCAATGACCCAACCAAGGGGTGATCTTCATCATTTTGAGTGTATATGATCTTTATTTGATCATGGAAGAAGGTTGAAGTTCACAAAATTCAAGAATTACAAGTTTTTGCAAAGTTGACTTTTTAGGGCATGGTTGACTTTTAAGGAATTTGTCATTTTAGGCAATTTTTCAACCCTTACTTTTCGATCCAAAAATGCTTCAAATGGAAAAACTTTGGTCATGAAAGTTGTAGATTAGATCTTTCCCTTTTCAAAAAGTACAAGAACATGACCTAATTCATTTTGGATCAAAAGTTATGGTGTGTCAAAGTTGGCAAAAATCACTAATTTTCAAGATATGCCTCAAATGAGAAACTTGCAAAAACTTTGTACCAAGGCATTTTTGACTTCTAGTTCATATCAAACCAATGTGCTAGCATCATACAAGTTCTAAAAATCAGATTTGAACCAAAAGATCACATGTTCATGGTTGGCAAAGCAAGAGATTTTCATGAAGTTTCAAAAGTAAGCAAGTTGCAAAATCATCATAACACTTCCATCCACTTGATGTCTTGGATGCTGAACCACTCTAGCCTCTCACTCACACCATGCTGCGCCAGCTCATACACTTGTACTAGCCTAGAACTTGGCCCATGCTTCTCTTACACAAGAGTGGACTTTTTGCAAAAGTTAACTTACCAATCACAAAAGCACAAGTCACATCATCTGACCAATTGGAGTTGTTTATACTATCCATTTGCTAGCCATTTCATACGACAAGCCAGGCTGAAACACACAAGAACAACACATTCACAAAATCACCCCCAAAGCAAAACCTTTCGAATTTGTTTCCATAGCTCACAAACACAAAAACCAACTCCACTGATCAACTCACCTTGCTTCACTGAGCCAAAACCAGCAAGACTCAGGCCTGAACTAAGCAAGAACTGAGCTTCTCCATTTTTCACCCCCAAAGCCAGAACTTTCGAATCTCATTCCACAGCTCACAAACACCTGAACAAACTTCATAAACCTTCTCCATTCATCATCCTGGTCATGAAGAACCCTTCACCTTTGCCTGAAACAGCCTGAATCACCAACACCATTTTCACCTGAGCTTGAGCAGAAGCTGTGCAAACTCCTCAACCAGCCAACTTAAACTCTTGCTGAGCATCCAGACATCATCAAGGGACCAAAGGGGTTGGTTTGCATCAAAGGAAGAGGGCAGAAAGTTGCAGGATTGAAAGCTTCGAAACTCAGGTAGCTCAAGAACATTTTTTCCAGAAATCATTTTTTAAGTTCTTAAGTTGTTCTATATGCTTTCCTGATCATGAATATGTCTTTAGTTTTGAAAATGGTGGAGAGTTGAGAGTTTAATCAGTCTCTGAAACTTTTTGCCCTAGATTTTGTTTGCTTCGATTCAACCATTTCTGGAATGATAAATATGTTTTGATTGGGGGTTTTGATTCGTGAGTGAGTGGGGATCATTCCTGTGTTTTTAGAATTCATTTTAGATGCGTGTGGAGAGAGATTGGTTTTTGGGGTGAACGGAGAAGATGACCGGAACACTGTTCCGGTCATCTGAAAGTGATTAACGGCAGGATTAGGGCATAAACATTAATTAGCTGATTTTGAATTCTGGCCCTTGGATGTGGCGCCAAGTCAATTCCCGCGCGTGTGACTTTGAATCCAGGCCTTAGGATCTGTTGACTTCTTCAATAATTCATTTAAATTCATTTTATTTTCCTTTTATTTCATTTGTTTTATACAATTTATTTAAAATAGCAAAAATGTTTTAAAAATTATGAAACTTTTTGTCAAGAGTTTCATTAATTTTTAAAACACAAAAATATTTTTATTTTCATTTTTTGCATTAAAAAAGTATTTTTAAATATTTAAAAGTTTATTTTTAATTGATTAATGAGAATTAATTTATTAAAAATACTTTTAGGTATTTAAAAATCACCAAAAAATTCATGAAATGTTTTAAGACATTTAGAAACATTGTCCAACCTTCAAACCAAATTTATTTTTTGATCTTGATGCATTTTGAGAATTTTTCATTGAATTAAAATCATTTTTATGCATTATTTTGATCCAAACCTCAAAAAATCACTTCTGCCTAACCATGAAGAGTTGGACCTTGATTATTTTTGCATTGCATTATGTTTAGCATGTAGTTTGTGAGATTAAATGGCCTTGATTTGATCTTTCATTTTCCATTTGTTTGGTAATTTTCTTGTTTAGGAACCCTAAAACCCTAGGAAACTTAGGAAAATCATATCTTGAGCTAGGTTAGGAGTTGAGACCTCTCCTTTGGGCATTGGGTTAGTATAGGATTAGGGGTCCTTTGAGTGCATTTTCAATTTTTTATAATGTTGTTTGCTTCTGATTTTGGGTTTGTGTTTGACACTTTGATCATAAACCCTAATTTGGGCTTCCATATGCATCCATCTTGCATTCTCTTGCCTCATATGACTTGCCATGACATTTCAAGCATCCATTTGATTCATTTGACATCATAAGACATATTGAAAGCATGTTTGATCATTGCATCATGCATTTGCCATGTTGTATGTCATGTGCACTTCATAACTTTTCATGTATGTCCTTGCTTCTTAACTTGCTTCATTTGCATTCATGAGCTTGTATGATCATTTCCATGTGCTGCCTCATGTTTGTAGCATTTCATAGCATCATTAGCATCATGTATTTGCTTCTGGTTTTGTTTCTCATCATGTCATCTCATCCCATTTTGCATTGCATTGCATTTCTTTCCTAACCTTTCAGGTGGTAAGTAATTTTGGGAAGTGAATTTGCCTTCACTTCTCATAACTTTCTTCTCATCTCTCTCTTGCATCCATGCTGCATTTTTGTATGTGTTTGAGATTGAGCTTGCTCATTCTTTTTCTTCCCACTTTCTTTCTTCAAGTGACTTGACTTCTTGAATGAAGCAAGTTACTTTGCTTCTCCTGATCCTTTCATCCGCTTCCTGGTGGTTCCTTTGAAGACTTCTTTTGAAAACCTCACAAACCTTAGGAACAACCAAGCATGACAATGATTAGGGTTTTGATTAGTCTCCCCTCTTAGTTCTACCTTTGTGTCTCTTTTGAGTCTTCTCTCCTCATCTCATTATCAGGGACTAAACCCTAAAGGCTTTAAGGCTTTGTGATTAAGCTTATGCCTGCATCCTTCTCTTAGGATGGAGTGTATAACTTTAATCCTAAGTGTTAAACCCTTAATGTGTTTAAATCTTTTAATCAATCCATCTAATAATCATCAAGACATCACACTTGTAACTTGGGCCTTGCATTAGGGTTCTAATTCTTCCTTAACTGGTTAAGAAGGACTAACCCTAGTGTTAATGGACAAGTCCCCCTCAAGTTGTCTTACAAATCATAAAATCCACTTCATCATCATACCATTACATAAAATCCACTTAATAAAGGTTTTGTTTTGTCATGAGGTTAATCCCTAATCATGGATTAAGTTGAGGAGTCTGCCTCAGCTTAAACACTCTCATCTATTATCCTTCTATTAGGATGGTGTAATGAGTCTGTTTAATCCCTGATTATGGCTTAATCTCATTACTCAACACTAAACAAAAACAACAAAAACATATAAATAATCACAAGTAGGTTAATGATCTTAATCCTACACCAAAGGTGTTTAAGTGTGAGAATCTGACTTCACACTTAAGGTACTCTCATTACCCCTAATCAGAGGGAAGATGTGATGAGTTTGCTAAATCCATTGGTTTAGGCTTAAGCCCATTAACTTATGACAAAATCCAAAAAGCAATAAAAGACTGAAAATACAAAAACAAACAATAATCGTCTCCTTCGGGATTCTTTTCTCATCTCATTCACTCACAAACGAGAACTTGCTTCTTCCGTCTAATGCAAGACAGTTTGCACCTGAGCCAGACAGGTCATACACTTGAGCATTGACAAGCAAGCAGTTCACAAGTCAATTCATCTTTCAGTCTCTTTGGGTCGAACTACGGTGTTCTGACTTCCTCATTGCACGAGAGGATACGTAGGCATAACTTAACGGTTATCGAACAAAAGTCTCTATATATTCCCCCTCTTTCTAGCCTCATTCTTTTAGCCTCATGATCTTGAGCATTTCACTCATGTTCTTACACTGACACTTCACTTATATACTTCACTTTTCTCTTACACTGACACCTGTACATTTTGTTTTCCAGCTCTTTTACACACAAATTGCACTGACACTACCCCTTTAAAACACAAATCTTTCAAGCGTGGATCCCGTCGAGTACGGCGGACAATCTGGGTGCTAATACCTTCCCAGGTTGTAACCAACCCCCTTTCTCAGTCTCTCTGGTTCGCAACCGTCTTATCCATGTCTTTTCTAGGTGTATGCAGCATTACCTTTCCTCCGGGATAAAAATGCCTAGCTGGCGACTCTATTCTTTTCCAGTGAGTTCACTGCTGTGTGTTCTCATTGTCCCTTTCGCCGACCGTTCGCGTCTGTACCCCTTTTGACCCGGTGTCATTTGGCGGGAGCGACAACTATGCCATGGTCAACTTTACCAGAGGCATATGAAGAAAGCTTTTGACAAGAAAGTGCGTACTCAGACCTACCAGGAAGGTGACTTGGTGCACAAACGAATCACTACCATGCACAGAGAGCCCAGGGGCAAGTGGGCGCCCAATTATGAAGGTCCATTTGTGTTGCTCCCCAGATTTCCATCCTGGTACAAACGCGAAAGTGGCGCGGAAAAAGAATAGAGTCGCCAGCCAGGCATTTTTATCCCGAAGAAAGGGAATGGTAATGCTGCACAAACCAAGAGAAAAGAAGAGGAAGGACACAGGTCCTACGAACCAAAGAGACTGAGTTAGGGAGTCGGTTACGACCTGGGAAGGTATTAGCACCCAGATCGTCCGCCGTACCCGACGGGATCCACGTTTGCAAAGAAACTATTTCAAAGGGTGAAGGTATGAAAGCTGCAGCAAAAGAAATGAAAAGAAACTGGAACTGGAAAAGAACTGAATAAGAGAACAAAGAGAAAAAATGTAGGGAAAATAAATATTGTGCTCGAACGGGCCCTACCCCGCTGCCTACGTACCTCATCAGGATAATGAGGATCAGAGACGCCGTAGTTCCCCTAACTAGGGGTACTAAAAGGAAATTGCTTGTGAATTAAAGCTTGAACTGCCTATGCCATTCCTCAGGTTTTGCAGACTCGGACGACGAGTGCGTAACCGTCTTGCAAAGTGACATGTAGGAGCAAGTTCACGTACAGAGTGAATGAGATGAGAAAAGAATTCCCGAAGGAAAGACGCTTATTATTTGTTTGGTGTTTTTTAGAAGCTTTTATGAGTGAAAGTTTGCATAGGTAAGTGTACCTAAGTATTACTCAATGGGATGTATACATCTCACATCATCCCGAAATGGAATGCGCAAGAGGCACACCTATCTATGGAGGAAATCCCCAAAGCTAGTCCCACGAGTGAAGGCTTAAGCACACTGGCCTATTACCATTATTAAGTATTTTGTGGTTTTATGGATTGAGAAGTGTTTTTTAGCTTTTCTTTGTGAGGTACTCATGCTAAGACCTATCCACCACGAGTGATGACTCACACCTCGCCCCGAAACGGAACGCGTGCAAGTATCTCATAGCAAAGTCTCATGTCACATGAAAGTACTCAACTTTTATTAAGTGAATTAAAATTGAATTTGAAGATGAGAAGAGAAAGCACCAAAGGATCACAAAGGAAAAATTCTAAAGGGGGACTAAATAACCCTAAGTGTTAACATGCATGGATGTCCTAAGGGTTAGTGAGGTTTCTATCCTAATGAAGAAGGAAAGAAGAAAAGAAGAAGAAGATAGAAGAAGGGATGAGAAAGGCCTAAGACCAACAAAAAAGGGTTAGTGAACAAGATAAACATAAGAGGGAGGGATGATATTTGGAGATGTGGAACTCAATTCCCACGCCTCACACTTACCAAGCCCCTGCAAGGTTAGTAAAGCATATAAATGAAGCAAGATAAAGCAAATGGCATGCTAATATCAAACAAACAGAAGTGAAATAGTATGAACATATGCACCATGCAAATGCAACTCAAAGAAATGAGACATGAAGCTTATAAGACAAAATGATGCAACATGAACACATATGAAGACAAATGCACACTTATGAAATATGCAAAGCAAAATGCACAAGACATGAACACAAAGCTCACAACCAGAACCAAAACAAGGTGAAGAATGTCTTAGGAAGACAACAAGATGAAGATAAGAGAGGTACAAGACCAAAAAATACCAAATGGAAGCAAAAGAAACAATAAGATGAAGTGAAAGCACTTAAGGAAACCAATGACTTAAAGAAGAAGCAAACACAAAAAAATCAGAAGACACAAACCCTATCCTAGGACCAGGAAGGTACCCATACCCCAAAGGAACCCCAAATGAGAAGAATAAGTTGGCACAAGTGCCCTTCTAAGCTTATATGAGAGCTAAAGGTTCAAAGGAAGCAAAATGGGACAAGGTTCAAGATAAAATCCACAACAAATCAACCAACCATCTAAAAATTCCACAATTGATACCAAATGACCTTCAAACATGTTATATCAACTAGCCAAAAGGGTTTGGAAAGAATCAGAAGCAAACTAGGTTTAATGGAGGAAAGAACACAAGTGAAAGTTACAAACTTACATCACAAGTCACAAGACCAAGACTCAAGAAATAAGTTTCCAAAAATCCATAGAAAAATCACATGAAAATTAGAAGGTTTTAAGAATCCAAAGAAAAAATAATGGGATCAAAACTCAAAATATTGAAGAGTATGGAAAATAGACAAGGAAGTATGGTCAAAATGGACTTAAAAAGAAGCTAGGTGAAAGGATGATTTAATTCAGACACGTGGCAAATGAAAAAAAATAAAATAAAAATATGATAAAATAAAAGAGACTCAAAATAACACACATGATTTTTTTGGGATTTTTTAAGTGAAGGGAAGTATTTTTAATAAATTGAAATAGAAACTGAATTAAAAGAAAATTAAAATGAAAAAAAGAAATTAAAAGAATGGAAGGGAGGTGAGAAGAGTAGGGTTTATGCGTGTAACTGAATGGGCCTGGCATTGAGGGAGGTGTAAATATTGTCGCTCCCACCAAAATGACACCTCGGGTCAGAAGGGGTACAGACGCGAACGGTCGGCGAAAAGGGATGAGAACACCCAGGGGTGAACTCAGAAAGACAAAGAGTCGCCAGCTAGGCATTTTTATCCCGGAGGAAAGGTAATGCTGCATAAACCTAAGAAAAGATATGGATAAGACGGTTGCGAACCCGAGAGACTGAGAAAGGGGGTTAGTTACAACCTGGGAAGGTGTTAGCACCCAGATTGTCCGTCGTACTCGACGGGATCCACGCTTAAAAGATTTGTGTTTTAAAGGGGTAGTGTCAGTGCAATCTGTGTATAAAGAGCTGGAAAAGGATGTACAGGTGTCAGTGTAAGAGAAGTGAAGTGTACAAGAGAAGTGTCAGTGTAAGAACAAGAATGAAATGCTCAAGATCATGAGGCTTAAAGAATAATGCTGGAAAGAGGGGGAATATACAAAGACTTTTGTTCGATAACTGTTAAGTTATGCCTACGTATCCTCTCGTGCAATGAGGAAGTCAGAACGCTGTAGTTCGACCCAAAGAGACTGAAAGATAAATTGACTTGTGAACTGCTTACTGTCTATGCTCAAGTGTATGACCTGTCTGGCTCAGGTGCAAACTGTCTTGCGTTAGACGGAAGAAGCAAGTTCTCGTTTATGAGTGAATGAGATGAGAAAAGAATCCCAGAGGAGACGATTATTGTTTGTTTTTGATGTTTTCAGTCTTTTATTGCTTTTTGAAGTTTGTCATAAGAAAATGAGCTTAAGCCTAAACCAATGGGTTAGTAAACTCATCACATCCTCCCTCTGATTAGGGGTAATGAGGATACCTTAAGTGTGAATTCATCATCTCACACTTAATCACCTTTTGATGTAGGATTAAGATCATTAACCTACTTGTTATTATTTAGATGTTTTTGTTGTTTTTGTTTAGTGTTTAAGCTGAGGAATACTCCTCAACTTAATCCATGATTAGGGATTAACCTCATGACAAAACAAAGCCATTATGAGGTGGATTTTAGTTAATGATAAGATGAAGAAGTGAGTTTTATGGTGTGTAAGACAACTTGAGGGGGACTTGTCCATTAACACTAGGGTTAGTCCTTCTTAACCAATTAAGGAAGAATTAGAACCCTAATGCAAGGCCCAAGTTACAAGCTTGATATCTTGATGGTTATTAAGTGAATTGATTAGAGGATTTAAACACATTAAGGGTTTAACACTTAGGATTAAAGTTATACACTCCATCCTAATAGAAGGATGCAGGCATAAGCTTAATCACAAAGCCTTAAAGCCTTTAGGGTTTAGTCCCTGATTATGAGATGAGAAGAGAAGACTCAAAGAGACACAAAGGTAAAAGCTAAGTGGGGGACTAATCAAACCCTAATTGTTATCATGCTTGGTCATTCCTAGGGTTAATGAGGTTTAAGAGAAATCTTCAAAGAACCACCAAGGAGAGAAGCAGATGAAAGGAGAAAGAAACAGAGAGAAGCAAGACAACTTGCTTCACTTAAGAAGACAAGTTGCTTGAAGAAAGAAAGTAAGATGAACAAGAATGAGCAAGCTCAATCCAAAGCACAAATAAAATGAAGCAAGGGAAGTATGAAAGAGATGAAAAGAGAATGTGAGAAGTGAAGGCAAATCCACTTCTCAAACAACTTACCACCTGAAAAGTTAACAAAAGAAATGAAATGAAAAGCAAAATGAGATGCAGTGTCATTATGCAAACCAAAACCAGAAGCATAAGTATGATGTTAATGATGCTAAGAGATGATGCAAACATGAGGCAAGGCATTAGAATGATCATACAAACATATGGATGCAAGAGAAGCATGCTTTTAAACATGAATGTTTATGAAAAGTTATGGAATGCAAAAGACATACAACATGGCAAATGCAAGATGCAATGTTCAAACATGATTCTAATATGTCTTAAGATGCATCATGGATCAAATGGATGCACAAAATGTCATGGCAAGTCATGGTATGCAAGCAAATGGAAGATGGATGCAAGAGAAGGCACAAATTAGGGTTTATGATCAACACACAAAACAAAATCCAAAATCAGAAGCAAATGTCATGATAAAAATTTGAAAATGCAATCAAAGGAACCTTAGACCTATACAAACTCACTGCCCAAAGGAGGGGATCTAACTCTTAACCTAGTGAGGGTTATGAATTTCCTAAGATTGCTAGGGTTTTAAGGTACCTTGGCAAGAAAAATGCAAAACAAAATGAAAATGCAAGATCAATTCATGCCAATTTTATCCTATAAACTACATGCTATACAAGATGCAATGCAAGAAGAATCATGATCCAACTCTCAATGGTTAGGCATAAATGAATTTTTGAAGCTTGAAACAAAATAATGCCTTGAAATGGAATTAAATCCAAAGAAAATGATCAAAAGGCATCAAGAACAAAAAATAAATTTGGTTTGAGGGTTGGACAATGTTTATAAATGTTTTTTAAGGTTACATGAATTTTTTTGTGATTTTTAAATACCTAAAAGTATTTTTAATTAATTAATTTTCATTAACTAATTAAAAATAAACTTTTAAATGATTTAAAAATAATTTTTAATGCAAAAAATAAAAATAAAAATATTTTTGTGTTCTGAAAAATAATGAAAATCTTGATAAAAATTTTCATAATTTTTAAACATTTTTTGCTATTTTAAATTAAATGAGAAAGAAAATACAATTTAAATGAAATAAAAAAACAAAATATGAGAAGTATGCAGAAGGAGAGGCCAGGATTCAATCTGGAGAAGGAGGGTTTGACTGCGCGCCAGATCCTGTGGCTAGAATTCAAACTGAGCTGATTAACTTAAACTGGATTAATTAAATTAATAAATTAAGATTAGGGTTAAGTGATGAATCTGGACCATTCAAACACGCGGGAGTCAACCTCAGTCAACCCAATCTACGACCTACATTCAAACTGAGCCCTAATCCTCATTAATGCACTAATGACTTTCAGGTGGCCGGAAATGACCTTTGGTCATCTTCTCCGGCCACCTCCCTCCCTAAAAATTGCTAAATCACTCCCTAGGTCACTAAAACTTGATTTCTCTGCCCAGAATCCATCCCCACACATCATACAACACGAATCAACAAACAAAATGCATTTATTTTTCGTATCAAAGCTGAATCGAATCAAAAGGGGTTTAGGTCAAAAAATTTCAGAAGAAGCATACATACTCAATACTCAACCATTTGCAAAACTAAACATATCAGCATGATCAGCACATCATATAGATTCATTTAAGAACTTAAAAATGCATTTCTGGAAAAAAAAGTTTTTGAGCTCACCTGAAATGGAACTTTCAGTCCAGGAGCTTTCTGGCTGGCCCTTTGATCCAAAACGCCTCTAATGAACCTCCTGAGAAGCTTGCAATGTTTGGTTGGAGTTTAAAATGGCTGGTTTGTGAGATTGAGTGAGTTCTGTTCAGTGAGGGAGAGAAATCGTGTTTCAGTTTGAGGATGTTTCAGGGATGAATGAGGGCAGGGAAATGATCAGGAGAGTGTGCTGAGATGTTTTGTGATGTTTGTTTTTGTGTTTGATGCTTGTGCTGTGTGTTTCGAATGGTTTTGCAAGTTGGAGGATTTTTGATAACTATGGCTTGGAGTGTGTTTCAGCCTGAGTTGTGTGGTGTGTTGAGCTGCTTTTGGTCCATGTATCAAGTGGTGATAGGTCAGAGAGTTGTTGGTGGCCTATGGTGATTGGTATGGGTCTTTTGCAAAAAATTCAATCTTTGTGTAAGAGAGGTATGGCTCATAGCTAGCCAAGGACAAGAGGGGTGTCCTGCGCAGCAAGAAATGTGGAGAACCATAGGATCAAATTTGAAATCAGCCAGCACATGGATTAGGGTTTGAATGAGGTTTTGCAATTTTGATCAACTTTGGCCCTTTTGAAGTTTCTTGATCCACAAGCCATGAAAATGAGTGAACTTTTGATGCAATCTGATCTTTAGGAATTGGTTCATGTTTGTATGAAGATTAGAAGTCCATTTGAGGTCTCAATTTGCCTTGGCAAGGGATTTTGCAACTTTGCCTCTTTGGTAGAAAACTTGAAATTATGTGATTTTGGCCAACTTTGACAAGCCATAACTTTTGATCCAAATTGAATTAGAATGTGTTCTTGTACTTTTTGAAAAGGGAATGATCCATTCTACAACTTTAATGACCAAAGTTTTCTCATTTGAGGCATTTTTGAATCAAAAAGCAAGGGTTGAAAAAGTTTCCCAAAATGGCAAGTTTCCATTACAAGTCATTTTCCCAAAAAGTCAACTTTGCAAATGGCTTGATATTCTTCAATTTTGTGAACTTCCAACATCTTCTATGATAAAATAAAGATCATACATAATCAAAATGAGGATGAACACCCTTTGGTTGGGTCATTGGGGGCCTCAGATGCCCTGATTTTGCACTGACTTGCTCAAAAAGTCAACTCTTGATCAAATGACTTCCCCATTGAATTTCTTCATGAAAATTGATATGCATGATCCCTATACCATATAGAGACCAATAGAAACAAGAATGACCAAAAAATTTGGAGTTATGGCCTTTGAAACCAAAACCCTAATTCTAGGTCATCTGTGTAGTTAAACCTGGCTATGCTTCCATGCCATTCCCAGTTCTTGTGATTATTTGACATTTTTGACTTTGTGAGGATACAATATGATGCTTGAACATACATGGACCCCTTTGAAGTGATTGATGACCTTTGGAGTGGCTCAAATAGCTCTTGGATTTCTCAGATCACAAACCCTAGATGCAGATGACCTTGAACCAATGCAGTGTAGCAAATATGCAATATGAGATGCTACAGTTGAATTTATGCATATGAGAAGATCACAAGCCATGGTGTGAATGGATGAGGGCAAATTTGGGGTGTTTACAGCTGCCCCTATTAAAGCATGAGTTAGCTGTGTAGAATGTAAGCAACGGCTTAACATGCAAACAAGATAACTTGTGGTTGAATACCAAAGACAGTCCAAAATTTGCACTCACAGAATGAAGAAGAAAAGTGATATAGATTGTAAAAGAAAATAAAGTATATTTATAAAGTGCGGGTGACGGAGGACGACCGTCGGGCAGAGGACGACTGCTGGGGAAAGAGCAATGACGGGGACGGCCGACATGCTGGGGATATAAGAGATTATGATGGGGACGGCCATCAAGTAAAGCTATAAGACTCTCTGGGGATTATAGGTAAAAATAAATGATGAGGTACGGTCATCAAAGGTGAAGGACGATCACCTAGCAGGGGACGGCTGCTATGTCGGGGATAAGATGAGGGACGATCATCTAAGGTGAAGGACGATCACCGGGCAAGGTACGGTTGCCAAAAATATCGCGACATAGGACGAATGCCGGATAAAAGGTCAACGATGGGGACAGCCATCGGATAAGCATGATGAAGGACGATCATCAAGAGGTGAAGGATGATCACCTAGCAGGGTACGGCTGCTCTCGGGGTTTATCATGACATAGGACGAATGTCAGATAACAAGATCAACGATGGGGACGGCCATCGGATAAAACGATGAAGGACGATCATCAGGAGGTGAAGGACGATCACCTAGCAGGGGACGGCTGCTAAATATCACGACATAGGACGAATGTCGGATAGAAAAGGGTTCCAATAATGGAGACTCCGCTGGGGAAAGGATGAGGGACGATCATCCAAAGGTGAAGGACGATCACCTGGCAGGGTACGGCTGCCGAAAGGTATCATGACATAGGACGAATGCCAAATAGAAAAGAAGTTTTGCTTTGCTGGCGACCTAATGGGGAATAGTAAACACGGACGAGTGTTTACATCCAAGAGATAATAGGTATAAGTGTTTTGACGTTGCGTATAGATTAAAGATGCGGGCGAGCGTCCCTAAGACCGCGATACGGACGAGTATCAGTAGAAACAAACGCTGACGCAAGTTCTGAGATGATGATACGGACGAGTATCAACTGGTTAACAAAGAACACGGACGAGTGTTGATTCTGAAGGGACTCTTTTAGGGAATAGTAGACACAGACGAGTGTCTAAATTCAAGGAGACATAAGTGTTTGACACGTGTATGGATTAAAAATGCGGGCGAGCATGCTTAAGACTATGATACGGACGAGTATCAGGTAGAAACAAATGCTTGACACATGTTCTAAGATGATGATACAGATGAGTATCAACTGGTTAACAAAGAACATGGACGAGTGTCGAATCTGCAGAGGTATGAGTGGTGTATACAAGATATGGACGGGTATCTGTATGAGTGAAACAGGAGTAATGAGTATGAGTGGTATACAGGAGCGTTTAACTGGCTGGGGAGAGTGACACGGACGAGTGTCAAAAGAGGAAAGTGTAATATAAACAAGTGTATGGTTCACAAAGTGTATAGGTAATTATGTTAGGGAAGGTGACACGGACGGGTGTCAGGGAATTTGTATCGATATATGTATCTGTGAGGGCAAAGAGGATGCTTTGGCTTTCTACTGGGGATATGACACGGACGGGTGTCAAGAAGTATCTGTAATATAAGTGTCTGTTTGCAAAGAATGCTCGGGCGACTTTACTGGGGAATCATGACACGGACGGGTGCCAAAAGGAGTGTGCATTTGTATTTATGGGTGTAAGGCAAATGCCTTGGCTTTCTGCCGGGGAACCTGAAGAGTTTTCTGTATATCTTTGATGAATTGTCGAAATTTACAAGTGTTTGATTCAGACCATGGCTTATGATTATGCAACATGTTTGATTTTTGCCGTAATGCTCCGTATTAGACGAAATGCTACGCACTGTGGGGCAAATATGATACGAATGCTATGATTATGCAAATATAACGACTCGGGATTCGGATCCCATTGCTGCGAAGATCTCCGGCTGATCTCGTTTGGAGTGGATGTCCTAGCTGGGGATGAGATCATTGGTATATCTGACATATAGGACTTTTCTTGGGGATATAGGTCAATGATAGACCTATCTTGGCAATGAGGGGACCCAGCTGGGGTTTGTAGAAGCTTGCTTCACTCTGTTGTGAGATCTTCACACGTTGCTCTTCTGGATAGAGGCTTGAAGCTCTGTGGGGAGATGGTTCCCGGTCTTTGCACTTGGCTGAGGAGGAATGATGACAGATGGCAACTCAGCTGGGGAGAAACACCTCCGGTGCTAAGGCTGAGTAGATAATGATTTGCCAGCTTGCTGGGATGAAGCTTTCATGCCCCATGCTGTGCTCTGAAAACCTGCAATCCTGAAAAGACAGAGAAATGCACAAGTTATCCCGAGGTGTCCCTTACCGGATTCCGTCATAGGAGTTCAGACACTCCTGGGAGTAAGTATATTTCCTGCACGCACGTATTTTTAGAAGAAAAGCATCTGTATTTATGCAATCAGTTTTTTTTAGACATCGGACATTCTTGCAAATGAAAATAAAATGTACGAGACGAAAACATGACTGACAAATCTGATTTTATTAATTCATGCGCCCTGAATCGGCAAGATACAGTCAAGGAAACAAATCCCCTAAAATGAGGAGATTGTTACAAATTGAGAAATAAAAGGTATTGGCAATGTTGATGACGCTTCAGGGAGCTTCCCTTTGCTATGACTCGTATGACATTCGACGTTCTTCTCGTCTTGCTTTCTGAAGAAGGCTGATTCTGAAAGAAGCTTGATCCTTTTGAGGCTTACCAAGTGTAAACACCCCAAATTTTCCCTCACCCATTCACACCATGGATTGTGATCTTTTCATATGCATAAGTTCAATCATAGCATCTCATATTGCATATTTGCTTCACTGCATTGGTTCAAAGTCATCTGCATCTAGGGTTTGTGATCTGAGCAATCCAAGAGCCACTTGAACCACTCCAAAGGTCATCAATCACTTCAAAGGGGTCCATTTATGTTCAAGCATCATATTATATCCTCTCAAAGTCAAGAATGTCAAAAAATCACAAGAACCGAGAATGGCATGGAAGCAGAGCCAGGTTTAACTACACAAATGACCTAGAATTAGGGTTTTGGTTTCAAAGGCCATGACTCCAAATTTTTTGGTCATTATTGTTTCTATTGGTCTCTATATGGTATAGGGACCATGCATATCAATTTTCATGAAGAAATTCCATGGGGAAGTCATCTGATCAAGAGTTGACTTTTTGAGCAAGCCAGTGCAAAATCAGGGCATCTGAGGCCCCCAATGACCCAACCAAAGGGTGTTCTTCATCATTTTGATTGTGTATGATCTTTATTTGATCATAGAAGATGTTAGAAGTTCACAAAATTGAAGAATTTCAAGCCATTTTGCAAAGTTGACTTTTTGGGAAAGTTGACTTATGATGAAAATTGCCATTTTGGGAAACTTTTTCACCCCTTGCTTTTTGATTCAAAAATGCTTCAAATGGAAAAACTTTGGTCATGAAAGTTGTAGAATGGATCATTCCCTTTTCAAAAAGTACAAGAACTTGTTCTAATTCATTTTGGATCAAAAGTTATGGCTTGTCAAAGTTGGCCAAAATCACATAATTTGAAGTTTTCTACCAAAGAGGCAAAGTTGCAAAATCACTTGCCAAGGCAAATTGTGCTACCAAATGGACTTCTAAACTTCACACAAACATGAACCAAGGCCTAAAAGTCAGATTGCATCAAAGAATCACTCATTTTTGTGACTTGTGGGACAAGAAACTTTAAAAGAGCCAAAGATGAACCAAGTTGCAAAACCTCATTCAAACACTAATCCACTTGCTTGCTGACTTCATAATTGATCCTAGGGCTCTCCACACTTCTTGCTGCGCAGGACACCCCATTTGTCCTTGGCTAGCTATGATCCCATACCTCTCTTACACAAAGTTTGACATTTTGGCCAAAGACCCATACCAATCACAATAGGGCACACCAACTCCACATGCCTATCCATGAGTGATAAGTGGACCAAAGGCAAGCCATAGCACATAACCATTCATGCTGAAACACACTCCAAGCCTTAGTTCCAATTTTATGCTTCATTTGCAAAACCATTCGAAACTGACTCCACAAGCTTCAAACACAAAAACAAACTTCACAAACAATCTCAACATGACTCACTGATCACAAACCAACCATTGAAACAGCCTGAAAGTCACTGAAACCAAAACACGATCACCACCCCCACCCCCTTGAACAGAACTTCTGCCATCTCCCAAATCAGCCATCAACAAGAGTTGTGAAGCATTCCATTGAGCTCAGGGGGACCAGAGGAGTCAGTTTGCATAGGAGAAAGGCTCAGAAAGCTCCTGTTCGAAGAACTTCAGTTCAAGTATCCATCAAGAACAAATTTTCCAGAACTTCATTTACTTGTTATAAATTGGTTCTACATGTTATCCTGATCATCATGATGTGTTTAAAAATGAAAATGGTGGAATATTGAGTATGTATGAGTTGTCTGAAACTTTATGCCCTAATTTTGTTTTGCTTCGATTTCCATGATTGATGAATGAAAAATGGTTTTTGTTTGGGGGTTTTGATTCAGTGTTGAGTGGGGTTTGATTCTGGGCAGAGAGATTTCATTTTCATTGCGTGGAGAGAGATAGTGATTTCAGCTTGCCGGAGAAGATGACCGGAACATTGTTCCGGTCATCTGAGAGTGATTAGGGTTAGTTAATTAGGGTTTAGTCTTAATTACGGAAATTTGAAAGCTGGCCGTCCAGATGCGCGCCTAGTCAATTCGCGCATTTCCCAGTTTGAATCCTGGCCCTTTGATTTGCATACTTTCCCATTTTCAGTTTAAATTCAATTTTATTTTCATTTAAATTCATTTCTTTTGTACATTTATTTAAAAATAGCAAAACACTTCGAAAAATTCTGAAATTTTTTATCAAACCTTTTATTAATTTTCAGAAACCAAAAATATTTTTATTTTTATTTTTTGTATTGAAAATTATTTTTAAATCATTTAAAAGTTTATTTTTAATTGACTAATGAGAATTAATTAATTAAAAATACTTTTAAGTATTTAAAAATCACAAAAAAATTTCATGAAACATTTAAAATCATTTAGAAACATTGTCCAACTTTCAAACCAAATTTATTTTTTGATCTTGATGCCTTTTGGCAATTTTCAATGGATTTAATTTCATTTCAAGGCATTATTTTGATTCAAACTTCAAAAATTCATTTATGCCTAACCATTGAGAGTTGGACAATGATTCTTCTTGCATTGCATCTTGCATATCATGTAGTTTATAGGATTAAATTGGCTTGAATTGATCTTTCATTTTCAATTTGTTTGACATTTTTCTTGATGAGGTACCTTAAAACCCTAGCCAACTTAGGAAATTCATAACTTACAATAGGTTAAGAATTGGATCCTCTCCTTTGGGAAGTGAGTTTGTATAGGTTTAGGGTTCCTTTGAATGCATTTTCAAATTTTTATCGTGATGTTTGCTTCTGGTTTTGAATTTTGTTTTGTGCATTGTTCATAAACCCTAATTCATGCCTTCCTTTGCATCCATCTTCAATTTTCTTGTATACCATGACATGCCATGACATTTTATGCATTCATTTTATTCATGATGCATCTTAAGACATATTAGAATCATGTTTGATCATTGCATCTTTCATTTGCCATGTTGTATGCCATTTGCATTTCATAACTTTTCATGTATGTTCATGGTTCTAAGCATGTTTCTTTTGCATTCCATATGTTTGTATGATCATCCTCATGCCTTGTTTCATGTTTGCATCATCTCTTAGCATCATTAACATCATGTATTTGCTTCTGACTTTGTCTTGCACCATGCCATTGCATCTCATTTGCATTGCATTTCATTTCTTTCACTAACTTTTCAGGTGGTAAGTTACCTTGAGAAGTGAATTTGCCTTCACTTCTCACAATCTCTTTTCATCTCTCTTATGCATCATTGCTGTATTTTTGTATGTGTATTGGATTGAGCTTGCTCTTTCTTTTTCATCTTACCTTCTTCCTTCATGCAACTTGACTTCTTAAGTGAAGCAAGTTGTTTTGCTTCTCTTTGCTCCTTTCATCTGCTTTCCTCCTTGGTGGTTCTTTGAAGATCTTTCTTGCAAACCTCACAAACCCTAGGAATGACCAAGTATGATAACAATTAGGGTTGATTAGTCTCCCACTTAGCTTTTACCTTTGTGTCTCCTTGAGTCTTCTCTTCTCATCTCATAATCAGGAACTAAACCCTAAAGGCTTTAAGGCTTTGTGATTAAGCTTATGCCTGCATCCTTCTATTAGGATGAAGTGTATAACTTTAATCCTAAGTGTTAAACCCTTAATGTGTTTAAATCCTTTAATCAATTCATTTAATAATCACCAAGACATCAAGCTTGTAACTTGGGCCTTGCACTAGGGTTCTAATTCTTCCTTAATTGGTTAAGAAGGACTAACCCTAGTGTTAATGGACAAGTCCCCCTCAAGTTGTCTTGCAAATCATAAAAATCACTTCTTCACCATGTCATTAACTAAAATCCACTTAATAAATGGTTTTTTTTGTCATGAAGTTAATCCCTAATCATGGATTAAGTTGGGTAGTCTTCCTCAGCTTAAACATTCTCATCTATTATCCTTCTATTAGGATGGTGTAATGAGTCTGTTTAATCCCTAATTATGGCTTAAACTCATTACTTAACACTAAACAAAAACAACAAAAACATCTAAATAATCACAAGTAGGTTAATGATCTTAATCCTACACCATGGTGATTAAGTGTGAGACACTGACTCTTAAGGTATTCTCATTACCCCTAATCAGAGGGAGGATGTGATGAGTTTGCTAACCCATTGGTTTAGGCTTAAGCTCATTAACTTATGACAAACCTTCAAAAACAATAAAAGACTGAAAACTCAAAAAAACAAACAATAATCGTTTCCTCCGGGATTCTTTTCTCATCTCATTCACTCATAAAAGAGAACTTGCTTCTTCCGTATAATGCAAGACAGTTTGCACCTGAGCCAGACAGGTCATACACTTGAGCATTGACAAGTAAGCAGTTCACAGGTCAATTTACCTTTCAGTCTCTTTGGGTCGAACTATGGTGTTCTGACTTCCTCATTGCATGAGAGGATACGTAGGCATAACTTAACAGTTATCGAACAAAAGTCTCTGTATATTCCCCCTCTTTCTAGCCTTATTCTTTTAGCCTCATTATTATGAGCATTTCACTCTGTCTTTACACTGACACTTCACTTATATACACTACACTTTTCTTACACTGACACCTGTACATCCTTTTCCAGCTCCTTGATACACAGATTGCACTGACACTACCCCTTTAAAACACAAATCTTTTAAGCGTGGATCCCGTCGAGTACGACGGACAATCCGGGTGCTAATACCTTCCCAGGTTGTAACCAACCCCCTTTCTCAGTCTCTCTGGTTCGCAACCGTCTTGTCCATATCTTTCTAGGCCTATGCAGCATTGCCTTTCCCCGGGATAAAAATGCCTAGCTGGCGACTCTCTTCTTTTCTTGTGAGTTCACTCCTGTGTGTTCTCACACCTCCTTTCGCCGACCGTTCGCGTATGTACCCCTCTTGGCCCCGGGTGTCATTTGGTGGGAGCGACAGCTTGGCGACTCTGCTGGGGACCCTTATACTGTAACCATGGCTTCTGGTTCTTTTTGTGGGTTCCTCCTAGCGCTTGTTTGATTTGTGTTTACTGGGGTGTTATGTGCTAATTGTGTTTATATAGTTGCTTTTATTTATTGCTTTATGTACAGTTTTGTTTATTGCTTTCTTTATAGCTTTATATACATCATACTGTCATACTGTTCTGGCTGGATCTGTTTTCTGTCTTGATGGGTGGGGTCCATTGAGAGTTTAAGGTCCTATACCTGGGACCTGAGTGACACCTAGGCTAGAGTGGTTCATGTTCTTTCCCATTCCATTTCGGTCTGGTGCGGGAATATGAAACACGGTTCAGATATGGGTTTCTTCTTGAGAACTCTGTGCTACAGATTTCCTGTAGTGCTAGGGCTATCTGGGAAGCCTGCTAAGTCTGGATGACCTTTACTATGACCTTCAGAAACTAAGGTGAATTAGAGGAGGATCTTTTATGGTTATTGTAAACACTGTACCTCCGGGTTAGAAGTGTTTACACTTCTCATAACTGATCCAAGTCTGAGAATCCTTGTTTTAGAACATCACCTGTGAGGGGGTTGGGCTGTTTACAGGTTTGCAGGAACCCTTGGCCACATCATACCCTGTTTCTTATTGTGTTTAAGAATGCTTCACTTTGGGCAGTTCTTGTGATTTAACCCTGGACATGTGACTCTTTATTTGAGTCCCCCACCTTGGTTGCTGGACTTCTGAACCTCCATCTGGACTTCTTAAAACATACATGGACTTATATCAAGACAGCAATCAGATCCAGCTTGATCACAAACCCTTGCATATCATTTGCATACATCATCATTGCATTATTTAACATTTGCCTATTTGTTTTTCAGGGTATCCATATCACATTTGGCTTGGTTTTGACCCCTTTTACCTGCATAGACCCTTGTTCATCAGCTATCTGCTTCAGTCATCTTCATCAGTTGCCTGCTTCAGCTACTGTTATCACCAGTCTCAGCCTGACAGTGGCTCATCTCCAGTATCAGTCTTCATCATCAGCATCTGTTTTTTAGCTCTTCATCAGCAGTCATGGCACCCAAGAAGAGCAACATTTCATACCACTTCTTTGAGCCTGTGCTGGCTGGCATCAGGCAGGTCCAGGCACTCATCACTCCAGACCATATCCCATTATTCAGAGAACATTATGGGGGCATCCTTGATATGGTTATGGACTTGGACCCTTCTCAGAGGAGTTTGATTCACACTTGCTTACAGTTCTATGATCCTCCTTTGAGATGCTTAACTTTTCAGGATTTTTAGTTGGGACCTCTGTTGGAGGAGTTTTCATCACTGATTGGAGCACCTGTCAGGGGTGGTATCCCCTTCAACCCAGAAATGGCTTCTCCTAGCAATGAAGAGGTGGCAAAGGCACTGTATTTGGAACCTGTTCTGATTGAGCAAAACATGACTACAAAGGCTGGAATTCCTGGCCTACATTTGGATTTTCTCACTTCTCAGGCCATCCTGAAGGCCTCCTTGGGAGAATGGAAGGCAGTTTGTGCATTGTTAGCCCTCAGTATATATGGGGTTATACTTTTTGCAGATGAGCCCAAGTTTATTAGCAAGAATGCTATCCACCTCTTCCTTTTGAGGAACCCAGTGCCCACCTTGCTGGGAGACTTCTATTATTCTGTTCACCAAAGGAATGAGAAGCAGAGAGGGAGATTGGTGAGATGCTGTGCTCCTCTATTTCATACCTGGCTGCTTAAACACCTACCCAAGACTGATGCTTTCCTGAACCCTCACCAACAGAAGAACTGGGCTAGAAGACTTACTGCTTTGACCTCAGATGACATCACATGGTGCACCCAGAGCACCAAAGGAAGGGATATAATTACTAGCTGTGGACAGTTTCCCAATGTACCTCTGATAGGAGTGAAGGGTTGCATCAACTACAATCCTTTGCTGTTTAAGAGACAATTGGGCTATGCTCTGGTTCACCCTCCTAAAGTGCAAGACTTGGCTGAAACCATGTATTGTGAGGTAAAACCTAATCTAGCTGTTGTTAGACAAGCATCCTGGGCTTGGGACAATATCCAGACCAAAGGGATGGCCATTCTTGGGAAATGCAACAATGTGGCTTCAGCACAGTATTATGAATGGTCTCATGCTAGGGCTCAGATTTCTGGGATGCCTTTCACTGTTGAGGATGCACCTAGACCATCCACAGTACCCCCTCCATCTACTGTCAACCTAGAGGAATTTGAGAAACTGAAGGAGAGGAATGAGAATCTGACTCAAGCTCTGCAGAAGACCCTCTGGGAGAGGAGTGATGGTCTTCTAGACATTGAGAGGTTGGAAAAGCTAAAGGTAGAGCATCTAGCCAGGATTGAGAAATCAGAGGACTACATCAAGAAATCAAGAGCAGGAGAGAAAATTTTGAAGAATGCCTGTAAAGAGGCCCAGTTTCAGAAGGCTAGAACCGACCTTTATTTGAAAGAAAGTCAAGCTAGGTGGGTCAGAATTACTGAAGCTCGCACTCAAGAAGATAAGAGGACTCAAGACAGAATTGAGCAGTTGGAGGCAAATGAAAAGAAGCAACAGGAGGCTCTGCTAGCAGCCCAGAAGGAAATCTCAGAATTGAAGCTCAGGGCTGGTGTGAAGAGGTCAAAGGACCAGGACAGGCACAAGAAGCTGACTGCTGCTATTGCCACCAGGAACCTTCTCATCAGAAGCATTACAGAGCACCCGGCTGGTCCTGTAACTGAAGCACTTCTGAAGGAGGTTAAGGAGGATGAGTTTGGCTTAGATGTTTGACTTATTTGCTTGTTGTTGTTTCCATTTCATGTACTTTTCTTTTTGTGTTGTATTTTGGTCCCTCAGGGGCATATGTTGTAAAAACAAACTATGTATGATTCACCTTTTGTAATATATTTGTTAGTTTGTTTCATTAAGTCTCTCTCTTTCAAGCAACATCAAGGCATCTTCCTCAGGGTCTGGAAAGGTCAAAACCAAGTGCCAAGCCGGATACCTTGGAAACAAATAAGCATATTGCATTGCATACTGACTTTTGTTTGTTTTGTAGGTTTCGTCATTATTTTGTTTGTTTCTAACTCTGTTGTGGTTCAGGAATTATTGCTCGCCGTCGGGTGTTCCCTCTCAACCGTCCACACAGATATCCTACTCGCAACAACCTTCCTGGTATCCAGATGGACCAAGTACAACAAGAACTGACAGAGGTCAGAACCCAGATGGTTAATGAAAGGTTGAAGATGAGAAACCAAATGACCCAGTTCATGGAAGTAATGAATGGCTTGGCTCAAAGCCAAGAAAGATTGAGGGCATTGGTAGAAAGACAGACCCCGGAAGAACCCCATCTGGGGACTGTAGGAACAAGTAACAATGAGAGGGTTCAACCTCATGTTAACCCACCAGTATATGGGCCTCATCTTCATCCAGAGATCAACATCCCTACTAATGTGCAAGGGAATGCTACTGCAGGCAGAGTCTTACAGGAAGACCCCCAAGAGGATCAATTCACTGTAATGGGAGCTGGGGATGAAGCCTACGATAGGAGGCTTGATGAAATTGCTGAGAAATTGAGATCTCTGGAGTCTCAAAACTCCTTGGGTTTTGATGTCATGGACATGGGGTTAGTGGATGGGGTAAGGATTCCTCACAAGTTTAAGCCCTCGTGCTTCGAAAAGTACAACGGAACTTCCTGTCCACGAACTCACTTGCAGTCTTTTCTAGGAAGACTTAAGGCATACACCATGGATGAAAAACTATGGATGTTTTACTTTGAAGATAGTTTGACTGGGGCTTCAAGGGAATGGTACTCTCACTTGACCAGAGCTACTATCAGATGCTGGAAGGATTTAGCTGAAGCCTTCATCAGACAATATCAATACAATCTAGACATGGCTCCTAACAGAACCCTTCTGATGGGAATGTCTCAGTCCTCTAGAGAAAGCTTCAGAGAATATGCCCAGAGGTGGAGACAGCTTGCTGCTGCTGTCCAGCCACCCATGTCGGAAAGAGAAATGGCCGACATGTTTATGAATACCCTGCAAGGGACATATATTGATAGGCTAGCTGCCTTTTCTTCCACCAGCTTCGCTGACGTAGTCATAGCTGGAGAAAGAATTGAAAGCCTTCTGAAGATGGGTAAGATTACTGATAAAGGTGCAAGTTCGTCAAGCAATCCCAGGAAGCCTTTTGTGGGACCTAGAAGAACTGGCGAGACCAATGCCATTTATGCCAACAGGGGCAGACCTCAGCATGTCCACAGATCTGTAGCAGCTATCACAATTCCAGCTCCAATTCTTCAGCAACTAGCATATCAACCACAACAACCACCCCACTATCGGCAGCAAGTTCAGTATCCGCCACAAAGAAACTACAACAACAACAACAACAATCAGCAGCAAAGACCCTTTCAACAAAGACCATCACAGGCAAATAGGAGTATTGATCCGATCCCTATGCCTTATGCCGCTTTATTGCCACAACTCCTGAAACTCAACCTGGTTGAGCTAAGGACATTGGCACCTCCAGATCCTGCCAGTCTTCCAAGAAATTATGATGTCAACGCCCGATGTGCTTTTCACTCCAATGCACCTGGCCACAGTACTGAGAAATGCAGGGCTTTACAAATGAAAGTACAAGATCTAGTGGATTCCAAAGCTCTCAACTTTGCACCCCCGCCAAATGTCAACAAGAATCCCATGCCCAATCATGGAGGACCAAGAATTAATGTTATTGAGGAAGACAAACCATATTTCTTGATAACCAGTGTTGGACAGATTCGGACACCTTTGGTAGAAATTAAAGCTCAGCTTCTAGAATGCCAGATGTTCCCCGGGTGTGAGCTCGGTTGTGGTTATTGCAACATTTCGGTCAACGGGTGTGATAACTTGAGAAGCGGCATAGATGGTCTTATCAAGAGTGGCATACTCCAGATCACAACATCGGCTCCTACAAATCCAGCAATCCCTTTGACAACAATTCCTGACTCTTCTACAACTGCAACAACAATCATTCCGACCAATTCATCGATATCATCAACAATGGCTCCGTCCATCGCTTCAACAAATCAGATGTCAACAACCATCTCTTCTACAACATCAGCACCCCTTTATTCAGTAAAATCTTCTACAACGCCAACAGTAATTGATAAAGATGTTTCAGCAGTCACCATTTACTATGATCCATCATATGTTCCTCCAAACAACAACTTTCAACAACAAGCAGTGGCATCTCCTGCCAGGTCACCAGTCACCATCTACTACGATCCGCACACCATTTCAGCACCCTCCTCTGCAGCAGTCAGTCCAGTTACCATCACGGTGCCTGGACCCGTCCCATATGAAAGCAGTAATGCCATCCCTTGGCATTATGGCTCTGACCTTTACTGCAACGGGGAGAAAATCACTTTGGACTCTTCAACTTCTTCTCCACAGATTGATAATGTTGGGGGAGGCGGAGGCTTCACCAGAAGCGGACGCCTTTTTGCCTCACAAACTCAAAGACCTAATGCTGAAGCAGAAGCTGCTGCCAAAGCAAAAGGAAAGAGTGTGGTATTTGAAGAGCCGACTGCCAAAGAAACTCATAAGACTTCTTTTGAACAAGATGTATACGAGTTTATGAGAATCATAAAAAGAAGTGACTACAAGGTGGTGGATCAGCTTCACCAAACTCCCTCAAAGATCTCCATATTATCCCTGCTAATGTGTTCTGAAGCTCACAGGAATGCATTACTGAAAGTCTTGCACGCAGCATACGTGCCAGAGGAGATCATTGTTAATCAGATGGAAACCGTGGTGGCGAATGTCAACACCAGTCATGGACTGGGCTTTACCAACACTGATTTAACAACTGAAGGACGTAACCACAACAAGGCTTTACACATCACTCTAGAATGCAAGGGTGCTGTTCTATCCCATGTACTGGTGGACACTGGGTCTTCACTCAATGTTCTACCGAAGAAAGCCTTGGTGAAGCTGGAGTATGATGGCTTGGCATTACGTCTGAGTAATTTGGTGGTGAGAGCTTTTGATGGCTCTAAAAGATCAGTGCTAGGGGAGATTGATCTGCCTGTGATGATTGGCCCGCAGACCTTCAAAATTACCTTCTATGTGATGGATATTCAGCCGGCCTACAGCTGTTTGTTGGGTAGACCTTGGATCTATGTCGCTGGCGCAGTTACGTCTACCCTTCACCAGAAGCTGAAATTCGAGTGGGAGGGTCAGATCATCACTATCTGTGGTGAAGAAGATATCTTTGTTAGCCATCTGGCTACATACAAATACATTGAGATGGATGGAGAGATCCATGAAACTATGAGCCAGGGGTTTGAGGCCCTGAACATAAATGAAGCATCTGCTGTACTGGGAACCTCCATGACATCTTATCAGTAAGCCAGGAAGGTTGTTGAAGAGGGGACTGCCCAAGGCTGGGGCAAGCTGCTGCCCGTGGAGAAGAAGGAGGACAGATTTGGGTTGGGTTACAAACCAACTCAACAAAATCAATCAGAGGCTGCTAAGAAGCCCAGTTTTGTCAGTGGGGGAATGCTCACCCCAGATGCAGTGAACAACTTGGAAGATGAGTCGGAAGATGAGCGCAACCTGGAGAGATGGATACGTCCAAGGACCCCGGGGAGCCATATCTCAAACTGGTCTTCCCAGGAAATTATAAGGGTTACTCCTGCAGAGTAATTATCATTTCCTGTATATTTTAAGTATGCATCAAGTCTTGCATCTTGCCCAAGATGACAAGACTCATTTTGTAATCGGGCTATCTGTAATTTTGTGCAAACAGATCAATCAATGAATATCGGACATCTTTTGCAAATGAGTCTTTTTCTGTTCCGCTCACTGTTTTTCCTTTTTTCTTTTTGTACAAAAATAAAATGGCAATGTTTTCAAAATGACAACTTTTTTTCACTTTTCTAAACAAGATTAAAATCAATCACTAAAATGAACAATCTAAACCCTTGCAGAGAGTGCCTTTCAGACTGCACCGACAACAGCACAGCTATGGCTTCGTATGACTTTGACAATCCAATCAATCAAGCTGATGAAGGGGTTGAAGAAGATTATGAGCTTCCTAAAGAGCCAGCCAGGTTGTTAAGGCAAGAGGAGAAGGTTATCACTCCTCATCAGGAGGAGGTCGAAACGATTAATCTTGGTACGGATGAAGATGTGAAAGAGGTTAAGATCGGGGCCTGCTTACAAGACTCAGTAAAGGAACAACTGATTGACCTGCTTCGTGAGTATGTGGATGTGTTCGCTTGGTCTTACCAAGATATGCCAGGGTTGGATACCGATATTGTCATGCACAAGCTGCCATTAAAAGAAGATTGCCCACCGGTTAAACAGAAACTGCGCTGTACTCGCCCAGACATGGCAATGAAGATCAAAGAAGAGGTGCAAAAGCAGTGGGACGTCGGGTTCCTTGCTGTGACTAGCTATCCGCCGTGGGTTGCTAATATTGTGCCTGTGCCTAAGAAAGACGGCAAGGTAAGGATGTGTGTAGACTACCGGGACTTGAACAGAGCCAGTCCGAAAGATGACTTCCCTTTACCTCACATTGATGTATTGGTGGATAATACGACACAGTTCTCGGTGTTCTCCTTCATGGACGGATTTTCAGGATACAATCAGATCAAAATGTCACCTGAAGACATGGAGAAGACAACTTTTATCACACCCTGGGGCACGTTCTGTTACAAGGTGATGCCATTCGGACTGAAGAATGCTGGTGCAACATATCAACGGGCTATGGTGACATTATTCCATGACATGATCCATAAAGAAATTGAATGTTATGTGGATGACATGATTGCCAAGTCCCTCACAGAAGAAGACCACCTGGTAAATTTGTTGAAGTTATTCAAGCGTCTGAGGAAGTACCAACTGAAATTGAACCCCAACAAGTGCACATTCGGGGTGCGATCTGGTAAGTTGCTGGGATTTATTATAAGTGAAAAAGGGATTGAAGTTGACCCTGATAAAGTCAAGGCCATTCAAGAAATGCCTGCACCAAAGTCAGAAAAAGAAGTTCGGGGGTTCTTAGGTAGATTGAACTACATTTCACGGTTCATTTCTCACCTTACGGCAACCTGTGAACCTTTGTTCAAGCTGTTAAGAAAAGAACAAACGGTCAGGTGGAACGAAGACTGCCAAAGGGCCTTTCACAAAATCAAGGAATACTTACAAGAGCCTCCAATCCTTATGCCTCCAGTTGAAGGAAGACCTCTGATAATGTACTTGACAGTTTTAGAAGAGTCAATGGGGTGTGTGTTGGGCCAGCATGACGAGTCTGGTCGAAAAGAGTATGCAATATACTACCTGAGCAAAAAGTTTACCGACTGTGAACAACGTTATTCACTGCTCGAGAAAACTTGCTGTGCTTTAGCATGGGCTGCTCGCCGACTAAGGCAGTATATGTTGACCCACACTACTTTATTGATCTCAAAGATGGACCCAGTCAAGTACATATTTGAGAAGCCAGCACTTACCGGACGGGTTGCAAGATGGCAAATGATCCTCACAGAGTATGACATTCAATACACATCTCAGAAAGCCATCAAGGGCAGTGTATTGTCTGATTATCTTGCTGAGCAACCCATTGATGATTACCAGCCTATGAGATTTGACTTCCCTGATGAAGACATCATGTTCATAAAAGAAAGAGATCATGAAGAGCCTGTTCACACTGAAGGGCCTGACCCAGAAGAAGAATGGACTATGATGTTTGATGGGGCTGTTAATATGAACGGTCATGGTGTTGGTGCAGTACTCATTACACCCAAAGGAGTTCACATGCCATTCTCGGCAAGACTCACCTTTAACTGCACTAACAACGAAGCTTAATACGAAGCTTGTATTATGGGTCTTGAGGAAGCCATTGACCTCAGGATCAAGACTTTGACTGTGTTCGGAGATTCAGCTCTGGTAATCAATCAAACCAACGGTAAATGGTACACCCACCAAGATCATCTGATACCTTACAGGGATTATACTAGAAGGTTATTGACTTTCTTCACAACGGTCAAGCTTGAGTATATCCCTCGGGACAAGAATCAATTTGCAGGTGCTCTTGCTACCATTTCATCCATGATCAAAGTTCAAGCTGCCAACTTTGTACCTCGGATTTCAGTGCCCAGACTTGACAGACCAGCATATGTGTTCTCAGCAGACGTTGTTAAAGATGATAAGCCTTGGTTCCATGACATTAAGTGCTTCTTGGAGGGTCAAACATACCCACCTGGGGCATCTTCCAATGATAAGGAGACTTTAAGAAGGCTAGCTGGTAGTTTCTTCCTGAATACTGATGGTTCCCTGTACAAGAGAAACTTTGATATGGTACTCCTCAGATGCGTTGATAGAACATAAGCAGACCTGTTAATGCACGAGGTGCACGAAGGATCCTTTGGTACCCATGCCGGAGGGCATGCAATGGCAAAGAAGTTGCTAAGATCAGGCTATTACTGGATCACAATGGATGCCGACTGTTGTCCTTATGCTAGAAAATGCCATAAATGCCAGATTTATGCAGATAAAGTGCATGTGCCTCCAAATCCTCTGAATATGATGTCTTCACCCTGGCCCTTTGCCATGTGGGGCATTGATATGATTGGCAAGATTGAATCGACTGCTTCAAACGGCCACAGATTCATCCTGGTTGCTATTGACTATTTTACCAAGTGGGTTGAAGCAGCTTCCTATGCAAATGTTACCAGGCAAGTGGTAGCCAGATTCCTGAAGAGGGATATCATCTGTCGGTATGGAGTGCCCGAGCGAATCATTACTGATAATGGTTCCAATCTAAACAACAAAATGATGGCAGAACTATGCCGGGACTTCAAGATCCAACACCACAATTCTTCTCCTTACAGGCCAAAGATGAATGGCGTTGTTGAGGCAGCTAATAAGAATATCAAGAAGATTGTGCAAAAGATGGTAGTCACCTACAAAGACTGGCATGAAATGCTACCGTTTGCCTTGCATGGGTACCGTACGTCAATCAGAACATCCACTGGGGAAACACCGTATCAACTTGTGTATGGTATGGAGGCAGTCCTACCTGTTGAAGTTGAATTACCCTCCTTACGGGTATTAATGGATGTTAAGCTGAACGAAGCAGAGTGGGTCCGGTCCCGATATGAACAACTGAGTCTGATTGAAGAGAAGAGATTGGCTGCAATCTGTCATGGGCAGTTATACCAGAAAAGGATGAAGAAAGCTTTCGATCAGAAAGTCAGGCTCCGAGAATACCAAGTAGGGGATCTTGTGCTGAAAAGACTCCTCCCTCCTCATACAAACCACATGGGCAAATGGACTCCAAACTATGAAGGACCATTCGTGGTAAAGAAAGTTTTCTCCGGTGGAGCACTCATGCTCAGTACTATGGATGGTGAATACTTCCCGTCCCCTGTGAATTCAGATGCAGTTAAAAAATACTTCGCATGAAAATGACCCGCTGGACGTAAAAACAGAATGAAAGTCCAGGCAAAAATAGGGCATCCCGGCGAGTCAAAAACAGAATAAAAGACTCGGGCAAAAATAAGGGAAAATAAATAAAAAATGTGTACACCCGCTGAGTTGAAAAGCCGCATTGGACAACTCAGGCAAAAAATGGGTATCCCGATGGATTGAAAACCCGAAAGGGCGATTCATGCAAAATAAGGGGATAAGCGAACAACTGCACTCTAAATTCATCTGTATTACTGATGACTTGGTAAGTTTCTGTCAGAATCAGCCTTCTTCAGAAAGCGAGACAAGAGGAACATCAAATGTCATACGAGTCATAGCAAAGGGGAGCTCCTTGAAGCGTCATCAACATTGCCAACATCTTTTGTTTCTCAATTTATAACAATCCCCTCATTTTAGGGGATCTGTTTCTCTGACTGTATCTCGCCAATTCAGGGCGTATAAATCAATAAAATCATATTTTCAGTCATGTTTTGTCTCGTACATTCTATTTTCATTTGAAAAATGTCCGATGTCCTTAAGATACTGATTGCATAAATACAGATGCTTCTCTTAAAACACGTGCTTGCAGGAAATATACCTACTCCCGGGGGGGTCTAAATTCCTATGATGGAATCCGGTAAGGGATACCTCAGGATGACTTGTGCATTTCTTTGTCTTTTCAGGGTCGCAGGCATTCAAAGCACAACATGGGGCATGAAAGCTTCATCCTAGTAAGTTGACAAAGCATTATTTACTCAGTCCCAACACCGGAGGTGGTTTCTCCCCAGCTGAGTTGTCCAGTATCATCCTCAGCAGGATCCCCGCAGAAATCCCCAGGAAAACCTTCCCATGGTCTTTCTTCTTCCCCAGCCGAGTTGCCATTTACTATTCCTCCGCAGCCAAGTGCGAAAGCAAGGGAACCATCTCCCCACAGAACTTCAGCCTCCATCCAGAAGAGCGATGCCCGAAGAACTCACAACAGAGTGAAGAAAGCTTCTACAAACCCCAGCTGGGTCCCTCATTACAAGGATGTGTCTATCAGTGACCTATATCCCCAAGCAGAGTACCATATGTCAGATATACCAATGATCTCATCCCCAGCTGGGATGTTCACTTCAAGCAGATCAACCAGAGATCTTCGTAGCAACGGGATCCGAATCCCGGATCGGTATTTTTGCATAATCATAGCATTCGCATCATATTCTCCCCACAAAGCGTAACATTACGTCTAATACGGAGCATTACGGCAAAAATCAAACATATTGCATAATCATAAGCCATGTTCTGAATCAAACACTTGTGAATACTGGCAATTCATCAGCGATATATAGAAAACTCCCCAGATTCCCCGACGGAGAGCCAAGGCACCTTCCCTAAAGATACAGATATTTCCTGGCACCCGTCCGTGTCATATCCCCAGTAGAAAACCAAAGCGTCCCCTTTGCACTCACAGATATACATCTTTATACAAATTCTCTGACACCCGTCCGTGTCATCTTCCCCAGCACAGTTGCCTAAACATTTTGCAAACCATATACTTGTTTATATTACACCTTTCTCTTCTGACACTCGTCCGTGTCACTCTCTCCAGCAAGTTAAACACTCTCTTGTACACCACTCATACTTATTTTACTCATACAGATACTCGTCCGTATCTTGTATATACCACTCAAATCCCTTCAGATTCAACACTTGTCCTTGTTCTTTGTTAACCAGTTGATACTCGTCCGTATCATCATCTCAGAACATGTGTCAAGCGTTTGTTTCTACTTGATACTCGTCCGTATCATAGTCTTAGGGATGCTCGTCCGCATCTTTAATCCATACACGTGTCAAACACTTATGTCTTCTTGAATTTAAACACTCGTCTGTGTCTACTATTCCTCAGAAGAGTCCCTTCAGATTCAACACTCGCTCGTGTTCCTTGTTAACCAGCTGATACTCGTCCGTATCATCATCTCTGAACACGTGTCAGTATTTGTTTCTACCCGATACTCGTCCTATGTCATGATACCTTTTCGGCAGCCGTACCCTGCCAGGTGATCGTCCTTCACCTTTGGATGACCGTCCCTCATCCTTTCCCCAGCGGAGTCTCTATTTCATTAGAACCCCTTTCCTATCCGACATTCGTCCTATGTCGTGATATTGAGAGCAGCCGTCCCCTGCTAGGTGATCGTCCTTCACCTCTTGATGATCGTCCTTCATCATGCTCGTCCGATGGCCGTCCCCATCGTCGACCTTTTATCCGACATTCGTCCTATGTCGTGATTTTTAGCAGCCGTACCCTGCCAGGTGATCGTCCTTCACCTTTTGATGATCGTCCTTCATCATTTTATCCGATGGCCGTCCCCATCGTTGATCTTGTTATCTGACATTCGTCCTATGTCATGATAATCCCTGAGAGCAGTTGTCCCCTGCTAGGTGATCGTCCTTCACCTCTTGATGATCGTCCTTCATCATGCTCATCCGATGGTCGTCCCCATCGTCGACCTTTTATCCGGCATTTGTCCTATGTCGCGATACTTCAGAGCAGCCGTCCCCTGCTAGGTGATCGTCCTTCACCTTTGATGACCGTCCCTCATCATTATTCCATTCATTCTTTAACCCGATGGCCGTCCCCGTTGTGGTCCCTTTTCCTTTTCCTGATGATCGTCCTTCATCAGTTTAGCCCGATGGCCGTCCCCATCGTTGTTTACATTACTTTATGAACCTGATGGCCATCCCCATCATTTTTACTAATTCCCAGAGAATCTTATAGCTTTACATGATGGCCGTCCCCATCATAATCTCTCATATCCCCAGCTAGTCGGCCGTCCCCATCTTTGCTTTATTTCCCGCATTTTTCCCAGCATGTCGGCCGTCCCCGTCATTGCTTTGTTTCCCGCATTTTCCCTAGCATGTCGGCCGTCCCTGTCATTGCTCTTCCCCAGCAGTCGTCCTCTGCTCGACGGTCGTCCTCCGTCGCCCACACTTTATATACATACTTTATTTTCCTTTTACAATCTATATCCCTTTTCTTCTTCATTCTGTGAGTGCAAATTTTGGATTGTCTTTGGTATTCAACCACAAGTTATCTTGTTTGCCTGTTAAGCCGTTGCTTACATTCTACACAGCTAACTCATGTTTGAATAGGGGCAGCTGTAAACACCCCAAATTTGCCCTCACCCATTCACACCATGGCTTGTGATCTTTTCATATGCATAAGTTCAATCATAGCATCTCATATTGCATATTTGCTTCACTGCATTGGTTCAAAGTCATCTGCATCTAGGGTTTGTGATCTGAGCAATCCAAGAGCCACTTGAACCACTCCAAAGGTCATCAATCACTTCAAAGGGGTCCATGTATTTTCAAGCATCATATTATATCCTCTCAAAGTCAATAATGTCAAAAAATCACAAGAACTGAGAATGGCATGGAAGCAGAGCCAGGTTTAACTGCACAAATGAACTAGAATTAGGTTTTTGGTTTCAAAGGCCATGACTCCAAATTTTTTGGTCATTATTGTTTCTATTGGTCTCTATATGGTATAGGGACCATGCATATCAATTTTCATGAAGAAATTCCATGGGGAAGTCATCTGATCAAGAGTTGACTTTCTGAGCAAGCCAGTGCAAAATCAGGGCATCTGAGGCCCCCAATGACCCAACCAAAGGGTGTTCTTCATCATTTTGATTGTGTATGATCTTTATTTGATCATAGAAGATGTTAGAAGTTCAAAAAATTGAAGAATTTCAAGCCATTTTGCAAAGTTGACTTTTTGGGAAAGTTGACTTATGATGAAAATTGCCATTTTGGGAAACTTTTTCACCCCTTGCTTTTTGATTCAAAAATGCTTCAAATGGAAAAACTTTGGTAATGAAAGTTGTAGAATGGATCATTCCCTTTTCAAAAAGTACAAGAACTTGTTATAATTCATTTTGGATCAAAAGTTATGGCTTGTCAAAGTTGGCCAAAATCACATAATTTGAAGTTTTCTACCAAAGAGGCAAAGTTGCAAAATCACTTGCCAAGGCAAATTGTGCTACCAAATGGACTTCTAAACTTCACACAAACATGAACCAAGGCCTAAAAGTCAGATTGCATCAAAGAATCACTCATTTTTGTGACTTTTGGGACAAGAAACTTCAAAAGAGCCAAAGATGAACCAAGTTGCAAAACCTCATTCAAACACTAATCCACTTGCTTGCTGACTTCATAATTGATCCTAGGGCTCTCTGTAAACACCCCAAATTTGCCCTCACCCATTCACACCATGGCTTGTGATATTTTCATATGCATAAACACAATCATATCATCTCATATCTCATTTTTGATTCACTGCATAGTTCATAAGTCATCTGCATCTAGGGTTTGTAATCTGAGCAATTCAAGAGCTTCTTGAGCCACTCCAAAGGCCACCAATCACTTCTAAGGGATCCATGTGTGTTCTTATGTCATAGTACATCCTCTCAAGGTCAAAAATGCAAAAGAATCACAAGAACTGAGGTTTGTATGGAAGCAGAGCCAAGTTTGACTGCACAGTTGACCTAAGATTAGGGTTTTGGTTTCAGAGGCCATAACCCCAAATTTTTTGGTCATTCTTGTTTCCATTGGTCTCTATATGGTATAAGGAGTATGCATATCAATTTTCATGAAGAAATTCCATGGGGAAGTCATCTGATCAAGGGTTGACTTTCTGGACAAGTCAGTGCAAAATCAGGGCATCTGAGGCCCCCAATGACCCAACCAATAGGCATTCTTCATCATTTTGAGTGTATATGATCTTTATTTGATCATGGAAGAAGGTTGAAGTTCACAAAAATCAAGAATATGGAGTTTTTGCAAATGTTGACTTTTTGGGCATAGTTGACTTTTCAAGAATGCTTCATTTTAGGTCATTTTTCAAGCCTTGATTCTTGATCCAAAAATGCTTCAAATGGAAAAACTTTGGTCATGAAAGTTGTAGATTACGTCTTTCCCTTTTCAAAAAGTACAAGAACATGATCAAACTCTTCTTGGATCAAAAGTTATGGTGTGACAAAGTTGGCAAAAATCATTGATTTTCAAGGCATGCTTCAAATGAGAATTTTGCAAAATCATGAACCAAAGCCAATTGTAACTTCTAATTCACTTCAAACCAGTATGCAAACATTCAATATGTCCTAAAAGTCAGAATTGGACCAAAGATTACATGTTTATGGTTTGTGTAACAAGGCATTTTTCACAAAGTTTCAAAAAGTAACAACTTGCAAAAACACTCATCACACTTCACCAACTTGATGCATTGGATGCTGAGCCTCCCTAGCTTCACTCACATACCATGCTGCGCCAGCCCATGCTCATGTACCAAGCTATAACTTAGCCCATGCCTCTCTTACAAAGAAGTTGACATTTTGCAAAAGGTGACTTACCTATCACAGCAGGCCATGTCACATCATCTGGCCAATTAGAATTGTTTATACTTTCCATTTGCAAGAAAAACATAACACCAGGCCAGGCTGAAACACTCTCAAGGATCACATACATAAAACACACCCCATTTGCATTTTGCTTCGAATCTGCCTGCACAACACACAAACACCCAAACAAATTCCTCCAATCATCTCACCTGGTCTCATTGAGTAGAAACCACCAAGAATCAGGCCTGATTTGAGCAAGAACACCCCATTGCCATTTCTCACCTCAGCCTGCATTTCTCTTCGAATCAACTTCCACAGCCATCAAACATCCAAGCTCTTTTCACCAACAAATCAAGCACATCAAAAGGAGTCAAAACCACCCTTCACATTGACCTGAAGCTGCCTGTACACAAGGCTCATTTCCTGCTACACCAGAACTGGACTTCTCAAACCAGCTTGTTTGAGCTCATTTCAAGCCTTCCATTAGCACTAGGGGAGTCAGTGGAGCAAGCTTGCACCAAAGAACAGCTCTGAAAGTCCAGAAACAGGAGTCTCCATCTCAGGTATGGCCAAGAACACATTCTCATAAAGCTTTGATTTTTTGTTATAAACTGAAAGTACATGCTTTAAGGATCATTGTGATGTGTTTAGAATCGAAAATGGTGAAAAAATGAGTATTTTGTGAGTGTCTGAAAGTTTGGCCCCATTTTTGTTTTGTTTCGATTCAGCTTGTTCTTGCTAGTTAAATGATGTTTGATTGTTGATTTGAGTTGCTAGAAGTGTGAGGATTGTTTCTGGGCGTTTAATTTGGCTTGGGGTGGTCTGAATCATGTTTTAGGGTTTTGGGGTCGCCGGGGAAGATGACCGGAGCTCCCCTCCGGTCACCTGAATTTGTTTTGCCCTAATTACAATCATTAATGTTTGTTTGAATCTTGGACGTTGGATGCGTTGAAAACGTTGACCTCCCGCGCGTGTGTGTGGCTTGGATTCACCCAATTAACCCTAATCACCATTAACTCATTTAATTATTTCATAAATCATAATTAAAATCAGAGTCAACCAGGACCCTTGGATCTGCGCGCCAGTCAACGCGTTTAAACCCAGAAGCCATCTCATCCATCAGATCTGATTACTTCTCCTTTTATTTGTTTTTATTTTTCATTTATTTCATTTAACTTGCACAATTTATTTAAAATAGTAAAAAATGTGTAAAAATTATGAAACTTTTTCTCATAAGTTTTATTAATTTTTATGACACAAAAATATTTTTATTTTTATTTTTATCATTAAAAAAGTATTTTTAAATATTTAAAAGATTATTTTTAATTGATTAATGGAAATTAATTTATTAAAAATACTTTTAGGTATTTAAAAATCACCAAAAAATTCATGAAATGTTCTAAGACATTTAGAAACATTGTCCAACCTTCAAACCAAATTTCTTTTTTGATCTTGATGCATTTTGAGAATTTTTCATTGAATAAAAATCATTTTTATGCATTAATTTGATCCAAAGTTCAAAAATTCATTTCTGCCTATTCATGAGGAGTTGGACATTGATTCTTCTTGCATTGTTTTGTGTTTAGCATGTAGTTTCTAGGATTAAATGGCCATGATTTGATTCCTAATTTTCAATTTGTTTGGCATTTCTTTTGTTTAGGAGCCCTAAAAACCCTAATAACTTGTAAAATTCATAACTTGAGATTGGTTGAGAGTTGAGACCTCCCCTTTGGACCTTGGTTTAGTATAGGGTTAGGGTTTCTTTGAGTGGTATTTTCCATTTTTTATCTTAGGGTTTGCTTCTGTTTTGGGTTTTTGTTTGGTGTTTGGTTCATAAACCCTAATTTGGGCTTCCATTTGCCTTTTTCTTGCATTCTCATGCATAACATGACTTGCCATGACATTTCAAGCGTCCATTTGATTCATTTGACATCATAAGACATATTGAAAGCATGTTTGATCATTGCATCATGTATTTGCCATGTTGTAGGCCATGTGCACTTCATAACTTTTCATGTATGTTCATACTTCCTAACTTGCATCATTTGCATCCATGATCTTGTATGAACATCTCCATGTGTTGCCTCATGTTTGTAGCATCTCATAACATCATCATCATCATCAACATGCTTCTGGTTTTGTTTCTCATCATGTCATCTCATCTCATTTTACATTGCATTGCATTTCTTTTCTAACCTTTCAGGTGGTAAGTAACTTTGAGAAGTGAATTTGCCTTCACTTCTCATAACTTCTCCTTTCATCTCTCTTGCATCCCTTGATGCATTTTTACATGTGTATGAGTTTGAGCTTGCTCATTCTTCTCCTTCCCACTTTCTTTCTTCAAGTGACTTGACTTCTTGAATGAAGCAAGTCACTTTGCTTCTCTTGATCCTGTTCATCTGCTTCCTGGTGGTTCCATTGAAGATCTTCTTGGTGAAACCTCACAAACCTTAGGAACAACCAAGCATGACAATGATTAGGGTTTTTGATTAGTCCCCCCTCTTAGTTTTACCTTTGTGTCTCTTTTGAGTCTTCTCTTCTCACCTCATAATCAGGGACTAAACCCTAAAGGCTTTAAGGCTTTGTGATTAAGCTTATGCCTGCATCCTTCTCTTAGGATGGAGTGTATAACTTTAATCCTAAGTGTTAAACCCTTAATGTGTTTAAATCTCTTAATCAATCCACTTAATAAGTATCAAGACTTCACACTTGTAACTTGGGCCTTGCATTAGGGTTCTAATTCTTCCTTAATTGGTTAAGAAGGACTAACCCTAGTGTTAATGGACAAGTCCCCCTCAAGTTGTCTTACAAACCCTAAAACTCACTTCATCATCTTACCATTAAATAAAATCCACTTAATCAAAGGCTTGTTTTGTCATGAGTTTAATCCCTAATCATGGATTCAGTTGAGGAGCTTTCCTCAGCTTAAACATTCTCATCTATTATCCTTCTATTAGGATGGTGTAATGAGTCTGTTTAATCCCTGATTATGGCTTAATCTCATTACTTAACACTAAACAAAAACCACAAAAACATCTAAATAATCACAAGTAGGTTAATGATCTTAATCCTACACCAAAGGTGTTCAAGTGTGAGAAGTTGACTTCACACTTAAGGTACTCTCATTACCCCTAACCATAGGGAAGATGTGATGAGTTTACTAAATCCATTGGTTTAGACTTAAGCTCATTAACTTATGACAAAATCCAAAAAAACAATAAAAGAATGAAAACACAAAAACAAACAATAATCGTCTCCTCCGGGATTCTTTTCTCATCTCATTCACTCATAAACGCAAACTTGCTTCTTCCGTCTAATGCAAGACAGTTTGCACCTGAGCCAGACAGGTCATACACTTGAGCATAGACAAGTAAGCAGTTCACAAGTCAATTCATCTTTCAGTCTCTTTGGGTCGAACTACGGTGTTCTGACTTCCTCATTGCACGAGAGGATACGTAGGCATAACTTAACAGTTATCGAACAAAAGTCTCTGTATATTCCCCCTCTTTCCAGCATTATTCTTTTAGCCTCATGGTCTTGAGCATCTCATCCTTTGTCCTTACACTGACACTGTATATCACACTTTGCACTTCTTTTACACTGACACCTGTACATCTTTTCCAGCTATTCTATACACAAATTGCACTGACACTACCCCTTTAAAACACAAATATTTTAAGCGTGGATCCCGTCGAGTACGACGGACAATCTGGGTGCTAATACCTTCCCAGGTTGTAACCAACCCCCTTTCTCAGTCTCTCTGGTTCGCAACCGTCTTATCCATATCTTTCTAGGTCTATGCAGCATTGCCTTTCCTCCGGGATAAAAATGCCTAGCTGGCGACTCTTTTCTTTTCCAGTGAGTTCACTGCTGTGTGTTCTCATTGTCCCTCTCGCCGACCGTTCGCGTCTGTACCTTTATCTGGGCCTTGTCCCACTTATCGGGAGCGACAGCTTGGCGACTCTGCTGGGGAACCTTATACTGCAACCAGGGCTTCTGGTTCTTTTTGTGGGTTCCTCCTAGCGCTTGATTGATTTGTGTTTACTGGGGTGTTATGTGCTATTTGTATGTGTATATTTGTTTTATTTACTGCTTTCTGTACAGCTTTATTTATTGCTTTCTTTACTGTTTTTTCATTTATCATACTGTCATGCTGCTGGCTGGATCTGTTGTCTGCTTTGGTGGGTGGGTGTTCCATTGAGAGTTAAGGTCCTATACCTGGGACCTGAGTGACACCTAGGCTAGAGTGAATCATATTCTTTCCCATTCCATTTCGGTCTGGTGCGGGAATATGAAACACGGTTCAGATATGGGTTTCTTCTTGAGAACTCTGTGTTGCAGATTTCCTGCAATGCTAGGGCTATCTGGGAAGCCTGCTAAGTCTGGATGACCTTTAGTATTGACCTTCAGAAACTGAGGTGAATTAGAGGAGGAACTTTTATGGTTATTGTAAACACTGTACTTCCGGGTTAGAAGTGTTTACACTTCTCATAACTGATCCAAGTCTGAGGATCCTTGTTCTAGAACACCACCTGTGAGGGGGTTGGGCTGTTTACAGGTTTGCAGGTACCTTGACCTCAGAATACCTTGTTGCTTTGATTATTTAAGAATACTCCAATTTGGGACAGTTCTTGTAATTCTAAAACCCTGGATATGTGGCTCTTTATTTGAGTCCCCCACCTTGGTTACTGGATTTATAGACCTCATCTGGAATTCTTGAGCACACTTGGACTTATATCAGAGTTTTGATCAGATCCAGCTCAGTCACAGACCCTTGCATTTCATTTGCATACATAATCATTGCATCATATTGACATTTGCTTATTTGTGTTTCAGGGTATCCATCTTCATTTGGTTTTGGTTTTGACCCCATCTTCAGTTTTGACTTGTCTTCCTCAGCTATCTGCTTCAGTTATCACCTGCACCAGCCAGTCAGTGGCCCACTTCTTCAGTATTATCATCAGCACCTGTCTCTACTCAGTCTCAGCATCATGGCTCCTAAAAAGAGCAACATCACCTATCATTTCTTCCAGCCAGAGCTATCAGATATCAGGAGGATTCAGACCCTGATCACTCCAGATCACATACCTTTGTTCAGGGAAAGTTATGGAGATATACTTGATATGGTTATGGATCTGGACCCATCACAGAGAAGCCTGATCCACACCTGCATTCAGTTTTATGATCCCCCACTGAGATGTTTCACTTTCCAAGACTTTCAGTTGGGCCCTCTATTAGAAGAATACTCATCATTGGTTGGTTTTCCTATCAGGGGTGGAATCCCTTTCAACCCTGAGATGGTCTTTCCTAGCAATGGAGAAGTAGCAAAAGCTTTGCATCTGGAACTTGTTTTGATTGAGCAGCATATGACTTCTAAAGCTGGAATCCCTGGTTTTCATCTGGATTTCTTGATCTCTCAAGCTACCCTGAAAGCTTCTGTAGGAGAGTGGAAAGTTGTTTGTGCTTTATTGGCCTTAAGTATATATGGAATTGTGTTGTTTGCAGATGAGCCTCGATTCATTAGCAAGAATGCAATCCATTTGTTCATCCTGAAGAACCCAGTGCCCGCTTTATTAGGGGATCTCTATTACTCAGTGCATCAGAGAAATGAAAAGCAGAGGGGGAGATTAGTGAGGTGTTGTGCTCCATTGTTCCACACTTGGCTTCTCAGGCATCTACCCAGGACAGATGCATTTCTAAACCCTCATCAGCAGAGCAACTGGGCTAAGAGACTTACTGTTCTAACTTCCGCCGACATCAGATGGTGCACTCAGAGCACCAAAGGCAGGGATATCATCACCAGCTGTGGGCATTTTCCCAATGTGCCCCTAATAGGAGTTAAGGGTAGTATTAATTACAACCCTCTGCTGTTCAGAAGGCAACTGGGCTATGCACTGGTCCACACTCCTAAGGCACAGGACTTGGTGGAGACTCTTTATTGTGAGAACAAGATTAATCCGGTTGTTGTCAGGCAGGCGGCCTGGGCCTGGGATAATGTTCAAACCAAGGGGGTGACCATTCTGGGGAAGTGCAATAATGTGGCATCAGCACAATATTATGAGTGGTCCCGTGCCAGGGCCCAATTCTCTGGGATGCCCTTTACCATAGAAGACATTCCTGAGTCATCTTCAGCACCACCCCCTGCCACTGTCAGTTTGGAGGAGTTTGAGAGCTTGAAAGAAAGGAATGAGAAGCTAACCCAGTCCTTGCAGAAGACCCTCCGGGAGAGGAGTGAAGGTATGAGGGAGATTGAGAGGTTGGAGAAGTTGAGAGTAGAGCATCTGGTTAAGATTGAGAAGTCTGGGGATTACATTAAAAAGTCAAAAGCTGGAGAACAAATTCTGAAGAATGCTTGCAAAGAAGCCCAGTTCCAGAGAGCAAGGACAGACTTGTATTTGAAGGAGAGTCAGGCTCGGTGGGTCAGGATCACCGAGGCTCGTACTTTGGAAGACAAGAGAGTTCAAGACAAGATGGAGCAACTGGAAGCCAGTGCAAGAGAACAACGAGAAGCCCTGGCAGCAGCCCAGAGGGAGATATCAGAACTAAAGATCAAAGCAGGGGTGAAGAGGTCAAAGGACCAAAGTCAGCACAAGAAGCTAACAGCAGCTGTTACCACCCGGAATCTCCTCATCAGGAATCTCACGGAGCGTCCGGCTGATCCTGTGACCGAAGCACTTCTCAAGGAAGTTCGTGAGGATGAGTTTGGTCTTGGTGTTTGACCATTTGTTTGTTGTTGCTTTCTTTCCATGTACTTTTATTTTCTTTGACCCCTTAGAGGGCTTGTGTTGTAAAATGAACAATTTGTATTATTTCACCTTTTGTAATATATTTGTGTTAGTTTGCTTCATCTGAATCTTCTTCAAGCAACAACAACAGCATCTTCAAGGGTCTGGAAGGGTCAAAACTGAATGCCAAGCCGGATACCTTGAGAGAAAATAAGCATGCTGCATTGCATGCTAACCCTTTGTTTGTTTTGTAGGTTTTGTTTTATTGTTGCTAACTCTGTTGTGATGTTCAGGAACTATTGCTAGGCGCCGGGTATTTCCCCTCAACCGTCCGCACCGTTATCCAACCCGTAACAACCTTCCGGGCATTCAAATGGATCAGATGCAGCAGGACCTTACTGAGGTCAGAAATCAAATGGCAAATGAAAGGCTAGAGATGAGGAATCAAATGACGCAGTTCATGGAAGTGATGAACAACATGGCTCAGAGCCAGGAAAGATTGAGGGCCATGGTGGAAAGGCAGAATCAAGAAGATCCGCATATAGGGACTGCCGGCACCAGCAACAATGAAAGGGTCCAACCCCATGTTAACCCCCCTGTCTTCGGGCCACACCTCCATCCTGAGGTCAATATTCCTGCAAATGTTCAAGGGACTGCCACCGCAGCTAGGGTACTTCAAGAAGATCCTCAGGAGGACCAATTCACAGTAATGGGTGCTGGGGAGGAAGCTTATGATAGAAGGTTGGATGAGATAGCTGAGAAGCTGAGGTCCTTAGAATCTCAAAACTCTTTGGGCTTCGATGTCATGGACATGGGCTTGGTAGACGGGGTCAGGATCCCCCATAAGTTCAAGCCTCCTTGCTTTGAAAAATACAACGGGACTTCATGCCCCCGGACTCATTTACAGTCATTTCTGGGAAGGCTGAAGGCCTATACAATGGATGAGAAGCTCTGGATGTTCTATTTCGAAGACAGCTTAACTGGAGCGTCAAGAGAATGGTACTCTCACTTGACAAGGGCAACTATTAGATGCTGGAAGGACCTGGCAGAGGCCTTCATCAGACAGTATCAGTATAACTTAGACATGGCACCCAACAGGACCCTCCTAATGGGAATGTCACAGTCTTCAAGGGAGAGTTTCCGAGAATATGCCCAGAGATGGAGGCAATTGGCTGCTGCTGTTCAGCCACCTATGTCTGAAAGGGAAATGGCAGACATGTTTATGAACACCCTTCAGGGAACTTATATTGACAGGCTGGCTGCTTTCTCTTCCACTAGCTTTGCAGATGTTGTCATAGCTGGGGAGAGAATTGAAAGCCTATTGAAGATGGGTAAGATCTCAGACAACGGTGCAAGCTCGTCCAATAGTACAAGAAAGCCTTTTGCAGGCCCGAGAAGAACTGGCGAGACCAATGCCATCCACACCAACAGGGGCAGGCCCCAATATGTTCAAAGGTCAATAGCAGCAGTCACCATCCCTGCTCCAGCTCACCCACAACCAGTCTATCAACCTCCTCAACAAAACTATCAGCCACAACCTCAGTACCACCAGCAATCTCAGTATCCTCCAAGGAATTACAACAACAGCAACACCAACAGCAACAGTCAACAAAGGCCATTTCAGCAGAGGCCATCTCAAGCTAATAGGGTGATCGATCCAATCCCTATGCCATATGCTACCCTGCTGCCTCAACTCCTGAAACTCAATCTAGTTGAGCTAAGGACGCTGGCACCTCCAGATCCCAACAGTCTACCCAGGAACTATGACTCCAACGCTAGGTGTGCCTTCCATTCAAACGCACCTGGCCACAGTACAGAAAAGTGCAGAGCTCTGCATATGAAGGTACAAGACCTGGTAGACTCCAAGGCTCTGAATTTCGCACCTCCACCCAATGTCAATAAAAACCCAATGCCGAACCACGGTGGTCCCAGGATTAACGCTATTGAAGAAGACAAGCCGTCTTATTTAATAACCAGTGTGGGCCAGATCAGGACACCGTTGGTGGAAATCAAAGCTCAGCTCTTGGAATGTCAAATGTTCCCGGGGTGTGAGTTAGGCTGTGCTTACTGCAACATCTCAGTAAATGGGTGCGATAATTTAAGGAATGGCATAGATGGTCTTATTCAGAGTGGCCAACTTCAGATCACCACATCATTTCCAACAAATCCAGCAATCTCATCAGCAACGGTTTCAGAACCTCCTACAACTGCAGCAACTATTGTTCCTAACAATTCTTCGGTTTCATCAACGAGTACCTCATCTGTCGTTTCAACTGATCAGATATCAATGAATGTTCCTTCTACAACTCCAGCACCACTCCATTTTGAAGCTCCTACAACAACAACATCCATTCTTCCACCATTATCTCCTACAACACCAGCAACCAATCATGAAGATGTCTCAACTGTCACCATATTCTACGATCCTGAAAACAACTCCGCCTACAACTCAGAAGGTGCTGCTCCCACTAGGGCACCAGTTACAATTTATTACGATCCACAGACTATTACAGTTCCTTCAACAGTTGCAGTCAGTCCAGTCACTATCACGGTGCCTGGACCAATACCTTATGAAAGCAGCAATGCCATCCCCTGGCATTACGGCTCTGACCTGTACTGTGAAGGACAAAGAATCACTTTTGAATCATCAACCCCTGCACTACAAATTGATAATGTGGGGGGAGGCGGAGGCTTCACTCGAAGCGGACATCTCTTTGCTCCACCAAGTCAAAGACCTACAGCCGAAGCAGAAGCTGCTGCCAAGGCAAAGGGAAAGAGCCTGGTGCAGGAAGATCAAGCTGTTAAGGAAGCTTTGAAGACACCATTCGATCAAGAGGTTGATGAGTTCATGCGAATCATCAAAAAGAGTGATTATAAGATAGTGGATCAGCTTCATCAGACGCCTTCCAAGATCTCAATCCTATCATTGCTTATGTGCTCCGAAGCCCATCGGAATGCACTACTCAAAGTCTTGCACGCAGCTTACGTGCCTGAAGAGATCACTGTCAATCAACTGGAAGCAGTAGTGGGAAATGTTAATGCTAGTCACGGACTAGGGTTCACCAATACTGATTTGACAACGGAAGGCCGCAACCACAACAAAGCCTTGCACATAACCATGGAATGCAAAGGTGCTGTCCTTTCCCATGTGCTGGTAGACACGGGGTCATCCCTTAATGTCCTACCTAAAAAGGCTTTGGTGAAGCTAGAGTACGACGGATTGGCATTGAGACCCAGCAACCTGGTGGTAAGAGCTTTTGATGGCTCAAAGAGATCGGTTCTGGGAGAGATTGAGCTGCCCGTAACGATTGGCCCACGAACTTTCACAACTATCTTCTACGTGATGGATATACAGCCCGCCTACAGCTGTTTATTGGGTAGGCCATGGATTCACGCCGCTGGCGCCGTGACCTCCACCCTTCACCAGAAGTTAAAATATGAGTGGGAGGGTCAGATCGTTACAATCTGTGGAGAAGAGGACATTTTTGTCAGCCACCTGGCAACCTATAAGTACATTGAGATGGATGGGGAGATCCATGAAACAATGAGCCAGGGGTTTGAAGCCTTGAATGTGAATGAAACATCTGCTGTGTCTGGTACTTCAATATCATCATACCAACAAGCCCGGAAGGTCGTTGAGGAAGGAACTGCCCAAGGCTGGGGCAAGCTACTACCGGTGGAGAAGAAAGAGGACAGATTTGGGTTGGGTTACAAACCAACTCAACAAGATCAAACAGCGGCTGCGAAAGAGCCCAACTTTGTGAGTGGGGGGATGCTTACCCCTGATGCTATCAACTGTCTGGAAGACGAGCTGGAAGGGGAACGCAACCTGGAAAGCTGGATTCGTCCAAAGATCCCGGGGAGCAGTGTCTCGAACTGGTCTTCCCAGGAAATTATAAGAGTTACTCATGCAGAGTAATTATTATTTCCTGTATTTTTATAAGCATGCATCAAAGTCTTGCATCTTGCCCAAAATGACAAGACTCATTTTGTAATCGGGCCATCTGTACTTTTTGTGCAAACAAGATCAATTAATGAAATATCAGACATCTTTTTGTAAACGAGTCTTTTCCTTTTCGTTCACTGTTTTTCCATTTTTCTTTTTGTACAAAAAATAAATGGCGATGTTTTCAAAATGACAACTTCATTTCACCTTTCTAAATAAGACTAAAATCAGATCACTAAAATGAACAAACTTAACCCTTGCAGAGAGTGCCTTCCAGACAGCACCGACAACAGCACGGCTATGACTTCGTATGACTTTGACAATCCAATCAATCAAGCTGATGAAGGGGTTGATGAAGAATATGAGCTTCCTGAAGAGCTAGCCAGGTTGTTAAGACAAGAGGAAAAGGTTATTACTCCTCACCAGGAGGAGGTTGAAGTGATCAATCTTGGTACAGATGAAGACGTGAAAGAAGTTAAAATCGGGGCCTGCCTGCAAGACTCAGTGAAGAGACAACTGATTGATCTGCTTCAAGAGTATGTAGATGTGTTTGCTTGGTCTTACCAAGATATGCCAGGGTTGGATACCGATATTGTCGTGCACAAGCTGCCTTTGAGAGAAGAATGCCCGCCAGTTAAACAGAAGCTGCGTCGTACTCGTCCGGACATGGCAATGAAAATCAAAGAAGAGGTACAAAAGCAATGGGACGCCGGGTTCCTTGCTGTGACTAGCTATCCACCGTGGGTTGCTAATATTGTGCCTGTGCCTAAGAAGGAAGGCAAAGTAAGGATGTGTGTTGACTACCGGGATCTGAACAGAGCCAGCCCGAAAGATGACTTCCCATTACCTCACATTGATGTATTGGTGGATAACACGGCTCAGTTCTCGGTGTTCTCCTTCATGGACGGATTTTCAGGGTATAATCAGATTAAGATGTCACCTGAAGACATGGAGAAGACAACATTCATCACACCCTGGGGCACGTTCTGTTACAAAGTGATGCCATTCGGACTGAAGAACGCTGGTGCCACATATCAACGGGCTATGGTAACATTATTCCACGATATGATCCATAAAGAAATAGAGTGTTATGTGGATGATATGATTGCCAAGTCCCTCACTGAAGAAGAACATCTGGTAAATCTTCTCAAATTGTTCAAACGTCTGAGGAAGTACCAACTGAAGTTGAACCCCAACAAATGCACATTCGGGGTGCGATCTGGTAAGCTACTGGGTTTTATTGTAAGCGAGAAAGGGATTGAAGTTGACCCTGATAAAGTCAAAGCCATCCAAGAGATGCCTGCACCGAAAACAGAGAAAGAAGTTCGAGGGTTCTTAGGTCGATTGAACTACATTTCAAGGTTCATATCTCACCTGACAGCAACCTGTGAACCCTTGTTCAAGCTGTTAAGAAAGGAACAGACGGTCAGGTGGAACGAAGACTGCCAGAAGGCTTTTGACAAGATCAAGGAATATCTGCAAGAACCTCCAATCCTTATGCCACCAGTTGAAGGAAGACCTCTGATAATGTACTTGACAGTATTAGAAGAGTCGATGGGGTGTGTGCTGGGCCAGCATGACGAGTCTGGTCGAAAAGAGTACGCAATATACTACCTAAGCAAAAAGTTTACCGACTGTGAACAACGTTATTCACTGCTCGAGAAAACTTGCTGTGCTTTAGCGTGGGCTGCTCGCCGACTAAGGCAGTATATGTTGACCCACACTACCTTACTGATCTCAAAGATGGACCCAGTCAAGTACATATTCGAGAAGCCAGCCCTTGCCGGACGGGTTGCAAGATGGCAGATGATTCTCACAGAATACGACATCCAGTACACCTCTCAGAAAGCCATCAAGGGCAGTGTACTATCTGAATATCTTGCTGAGCAACCCATTGATGACTACCAGCCTATGAGATTTGACTTCCCTGATGAAGACATCATGTTCATTAAAGCAAAAGATCATGAAGAGCCTATTCACACTGAAGGGCCTGACCCGGAAGAAGAATGGACTATGATGTTTGATGGGGCTGTTAACATGAATGGTCGTGGTGTTGGTGCAGTACTCATTACACCTAAAGGAGTTCACATGCCTTTCTCGGCAAAACTCACTTTCAACTGCACTAACAACGAAGCCGAATACGAGGCTTGCATTATGGGTCTTGAGGAAGCCATTGACCTCAGGATCAAGACATTAACCGTATTCGGAGATTCAGCTTTGGTAGTCAATCAAAACAACGACAAATGGTACACACACCAGGATCATCTGATACCTTACAGGGATTATACAAGGAGGTTATTGACTTTCTTTACAACAGTCAAGCTTGAGTATATCCCTCGGGACGAGAATCAGTTTGCAGATGCCTTGGCTACCATTTCGTCCATGATCAAAGTTCAAGCTGCTAACTTTGTACCTCAGATTTCAGTGCCAAGACTTGATAGACCAGCATATGTACTTGCAGCGGAAGTTGTCAAAGATGATAAGCCTTGGTTCCACGACATTAAATGCTTCTTGGAGGATCAAACATACCCACCTGGGGCATCTTCCAATGATAAGAAGACTTTGAGAAGGCTTGCTGGGAGTTTCTTTCTGAACACTGATGGATCTTTATACAAAAGGAACTTTGATATGGTACTCCTCAGATGTGTTGACAAGACGGAAGCAGATTTGTTGATGCATGAAGTGCACGAGGGCTCCTTTGGTACTCATGCCGGAGGACATGCAATGGCTAAGAAATTGTTAAGATCAGGCTATTATTGGATCACAATGGATGCCGACTGTTGTGCCTACGCCAGAAAATGCCATAAATGTCAGATCTATGCGGACAAAGTGCATGTGCCTCCAAATCCTTTGAACGTAATGTCTTCACCCTGGCCATTTGCTATGTGGGGCATTGACATGATTGGCAAGATTGAGCCGACTGCTTCAAATGGCCACAGATTCATCTTGGTCGCCATTGACTATTTCACCAAGTGGGTTGAGGCAGCCTCATATGCAAACGTCACAAGACAAGTGGTAGCCAGATTTCTGAAAAGAGATATCATCTGTCGATATGGAGTTCCCGAGCGAATCATTACTGATAATGGTTCCAATCTAAACAACAAAATGATGGCTGAATTATGCCGGGACTTCAAGATCCAACATCACAATTCTTCTCCTTACAGGCCGAAGATGAATGGCGCTGTTGAGGCAGCAAATAAGAATATCAAGAAGATTGTACAGAAGATGGTAATCACTTACAAAGACTGGCATGAAATGCTACCGTTTGCCTTGCATGGGTACCGCACGTCAATCAGAACGTCCACTGGGGCAACACCGTATCAACTTGTGTATGGTATGGAGGCAGTCCTACCTGTTGAAGTTGAACTACCCTCTTTACGAGTATTGATGGATGTTAAACTGAGTGAAGCAGATTGGGTTAGGTCCCGATATGAACAACTGAGTCTGATCGAAGAAAAGAGATTGGCTGCAATATGTCATGGACAATTGTATCAGAAGAGAATGAAGAAAGCCTTCGATCAGAAAGTCAGGCACCGAGAGTACCAAGTGGGAGATCTTGTGTTGAAGAGAATCCTCCCTCCTCATACAGACCACAGGGGCAAGTGGACTCCGAACTATGAAGGACCATTCGTGGTAAAGAAAGTCTTCTCTGGTGGAGCACTGATGCTCAGCACCATGGATGGTGAAGATTTCCCATCCCCTGTGAATTCAGATGCAGTTAAAAAATACTTCGCATAAAAATGACCCGCTGGACATAAAAACAAAATGTAAGTCCAGGCAAAAATAGGGCATCCCGGCGAGTCAAAAACAGAATAAAAGACTCGGGCAAAAATAAGGGAAAATAAGTAAAAAATGTACACCCGCTGAGTTGAAAAGCCGCATTGGACAGCTCAGGCAAAAAATGGGTATCCCGATGGATCGAAAACCCGAGAGGGCGATCCATGCAAAATAAGGGAATAAGCGAACAACTGCACTCTGAATTCGGCTGTATCACTTACAACTTGGAAAGCTTCAACAGAATCAAGCTTCAATCAGAATCAGCCTTCTTCAGAAAGCAAGGCGAGAAGAACGCCATTGTCATACGAGTCATAGCAGAAGAGGAAGCTCCTTAAAGCGTCATCAACATTGCCAGCACTTTATTTCTCAATTTGTAACAATCTCCTCATTTCAGGGGATTTGTTTCCTTGACTGTATCTTGCCAATTCAGGGCATATGAATTAATAAAATCAGATTTTCAGTCATGTCTCGTTTTGTACATTTTAGTTGCAAAAATGTCTGATGTCTTAAAAGAAAGAAACCGATTGCACAAGAATACATATGTTTATCTTCGAATAAAAACATGCTTGCAGGAAATATGCTTACTCTCAGAAGCATCTAAACTCCTATGACAGAATCCAGTAAAGGGTACCTCGGGATTATCTTGTGCGTTTCTATATCTTTTTCAGGATTGCAGGTACCCAGAGCGCAACTTGGGGCATGAGGCCTCATCCCAGCAAGCTGGCTAATCGACACTCGTTTCTAGCACCCAAAGTGCTCTCTCCCCAGCTGAGTTGCCTCTCATAACTTCCCCGGCGGAGTTGCCAGCTATTACTTATCTCCATCAGAGTTGCTAAGCATCCTAGAAGGCACCTACATCCCCGACTGAGTCAAGGATCCCTCTTCCTCCCCAGCCGAGTTGCCGTCTCGCCCTCAGCCGAGTACAAAGTCAGGGAACCATCTCCCCACAGAGTTCCAGCCTCTATCCAGAAGAGCAATGCATGGAGATCACAACAGAGTAAAGAAGGCTTCTGCAAACCCCAGCTGGGTCTCTCATTCATAAGGATAGGTCTATCAATGACTCACATCCTCAAGCAGATATCATCTCATCAGATCTACCAGTGATCTTATCCCCAGCTGGGATGTCCGCTTCATACAAATCGATCAAAGATCTTCGCAGCAACGGGATCAGAGTCCCGGTTTGGTATCTTTGCACAATCATAGCATTTGCATCATATTCACCCACAAAGCGTAGCATTCCGTTTTAACACGGAGCATTACGGCAAAAAATCAAATGCATAGCATAATCATGAGCCATGTTATGAATCAACACCTGTGAATGATTACAGTTCATCAACATACAGAAGAAAAATCCCCACCAGAGTTACCAGCAAAAGCAGTTGCCTCACAAATCACAAACACCAGTATATACTCCTTTTGACACCCGTCCGTGTTATATCCCAGCAGAAAGCCAAAGACATCCTCTTTGTACTCACATATACTTATATACACTTTCTTGGCACCCGTCCTTGTCGTATCCCCAGCGCAGTCACCTACACTTTGTATATCAAATATTTGTTCATACTATACTCTTCTCCTTTTGACACTCGTCCGTGTCGCTCTCCCCAGCAGTTAACTACTCATACTACTCAGATACTCGTCCGTATCTTGTATATACCTTTTATATCCCCTCAGATTCGACACTAGTCCTTGTTCTTTGTTAACCCGTTGGTACTCGTCCGTACCATCATCTCAGAACATGCGTCAAGCGTTTGTTTCTACATGATACTCGTCCGTATCATAACCTTAAGGATGCTCGTCCGCATCTTTAATCCATACACCGTGTCAAACACTTGTATCTTCTTGAATAAAGATACTCGTCTGTATCTACTATCCCCAGAAGAGTTCTTTCAGATTCGACACTCGTCCGTGTTCTCTGTTAACCAGTTGATACCCGTCCGTATCATCATCTCTGAACACGTGTCAGTTTGTTTCTACCTGATACTCGTCCGTATCATAGTCTTAAGGATGCTCGTCCGCATCTTTAATCTATACACTAACATCTAAACACTTATACCTTTTGTTTCTTGGATATAAACACTCGTCCGTGTTTACTTCTCCCCAGTAGATCGCCAAGTAAGCTTTTTTTTCTTTTTTATCTAACACTCGTCCTGTGTTATGATAAAACCCTGAGAGCAGCCGTACCCTGCTAGGTGGTCGTCCTCCACCTCTTGATGGTCGTCCTCCATCATGCTCATCCGATGGCCGTCCCCATCGTTGATATTTTTGGCAGCCGTCCCCTGCTAGGTGGTCGTCCTCCACCTCTTGATGATTTTCCTTCATCAATTTTATCCAATGGCCGTCCCCATTGTTGATTTTGGTTATCTGGCATTCGTCCTATGTCATGATAAACCCTGAGAGCAGCCGTCCCCTGCTAGGTGGTCGTCCTCCACCTCTTGATGGTCGTCCTCCATCATGCTCGTCCGATGGCCGTCCCCATCGTTGACCTTTTATCCGATGGTCGTCCCCATCGTTGATATTTTCGGCAGCCGTACCCTGCCAGGTGGTCGTCCTCCACCTTTGATGGCCGTCCCCATCATATTTCCTTTATTCCCCAACAGAGCAGCCGTCCCCTGCTAGGTGATCGTCCTTCACTTTTGATGGCCGTACCCCATCATCTGTTTATTTCATTTATTCCTTAACCCGATGGCCGTCCCCGTCGTGGTCCCTTTTCCTTTTTAGCCCGATGGCCGTCCCCATCGTTGGTTACTTTACCTTTGAGAACAAAACGGCCGTCCCCGTCATGTTTCATTAATCCCCAGAGATTTTTACAGTGATGGCCGTCCCCATCATAATTTCTTATTGTTCCCAGCTAGTCGGCCGTCCCCGTCTTGGCTTTACTTTTTATCCCCAGCATGTCGGCCGTCCCCGTCATTGTTTTATTTTTAGCACTTTCCCAGCATGTCGGCCGTCCCCGTCATTGCTTTTTTTTTACCCAGCAGTCGTCCTCTGCTCGACGGTCGTCCTCCGTCGCCCGCGTTTTACAATATACTTTATTTTCCTTTTACAATCTATATCCCTTTTTCTTCTTCATTCTGTGAGTGCAAATTTTGGACTGTCTTTGGTATTCAACCACAAGTTATCTTGTTTGCCTGTTAAGCCTTCGCTTACACCCTGCACAGCTAACCCATGTTTGAATAGGGGCAGCTGTAAACACCCCAAATTTGCCCTCACCCATTCACACCATGGCTTGTGATCTTTTCATATGCATAAACACAATCATATCATCTCATATCTCATTTTTTATTCACTGCATAGTTCATAAGTCATCTGCATCTAGGGTTTGTAATCTGAGCAATTCAAGAGCTTCTTGAGCCACTCCAAAGGCCACCAATCACTTCTAAGGGATCCATGTGTGTTCTTATGTCATAGTACATCCTCTCAAGGTCAAAAATGCAAAAGAATCACAAGAACTGAGGTTTGTATGGAAGCAGAGCCAAGTTTGACTGCACAGTTGACCTAAGATTAGGGTTTTGGTTTCAGAGGCCATAACCCCAAATTTTTTGGTCATTCTTGTTTCCATTGGTCTCTATATGGTATAAGGAGTATGCATATCAATTTTCATGAAGAAATTCCATGGGGAAGTCATCTGATCAAGGGTTGACTTTCTGGACAAGTCAGTGCAAAATCAGGGCATCTGAGGCCCCCAATGACCCAACCAATAGGCATTCTTCATCATTTTGAGTGTATATGATCTTTATTTGATCATGGAAGAAGGTTGAAGTTCACAAAAATCAAGAATTTGGAGTTTTTGCAAATGTTGACTTTTTGGGCATAGTTGACTTTTCAAGAATGCTTCATTTTAGGTCATTTTTCAAGCCTTGATTTTTGATCCAAAAATGCTTCAAATGGAAAAACTTTGGTCATGAAAGTTGTAGATTACGTATTTCCCTTTTCAAAAAGTACAAGAACATGATCAAACTCTTCTTGGATCAAAAGTTATGGTGTGACAAAGTTGGCAAAAATCATTGATTTTCAAGGCATGCTTCAAATGAGAATTTTGCAAAATCATGAACCAAAGCCAATTGTAACTTCTAATTCACTTCAAACCAGTATGCAAACATTCAATATGTCCTAAAAGTCAGAATTGGACCAAAGATTACATGTTTATGGTTTGTGTAACAAGGCATTTTTCACAAAGTTTCAAAAAGTAACAACTTGCAAAAACACTCATCACACTTCACCAACTTGATGCATTGGATGCTGAACCTCCCTAGCTTCACTCACATACCATGCTGCGCCAGCCCATGCTCATGTACCAAGCTATAACTTAGCCCATGCCTCTCTTACAAAGAAGTTGACATTTTGCAAAAGGTGACTTACCTATCACAGCAGGCCATGTCACATCATCTGGCCAATTAGAATTGTTTATACTTTCCATTTGCAAGAAAAACATAACACCAGGCCAGGCTGAAACACTCTCAAGGATCACATACACAAAACACACCCCATTTGCATTTTGCTTCGAATCTGCCTGCACAACACACAAACACCCAAACAAATTCCTCCAATCATCTCACCTGGTCTCATTGAGTAGAAACCACCAAGAATCAGGCCTGATTTGAGCAAGAACACCCCATTGCCATTTCTCACCTCAGCCTGCATTTCTCTTCGAATCAACTTCCACAGCCATCAAACATCCAAGCTCTTTTCACCAAAAAATCAAGCACATCAAAAGGAGTCAAAACCACCCTTCACATTGACCTGAAGCTGCCTGTACACAAGGCTCATTTCCTGCTACACCAGAACTGGACTTCTCAAACCAGCTTGTTTGAGCTCATTTCAAGCCTTCCATTAGCACTAGGGGAGTCAGTGGAGCAAGCTTGCACCAAAGAACAGCTCTGAAAGTCCAGAAACAGGAGTCTCCATCTCAGGTATGGCCAAGAACACATTCTCATAAAGCTTTGATTTTTTGTTATAAACTGAAAGTACATGCTTTAAGGATCATTGTGATGTGTTTAGAATCGAAAATGGTGAAAAAATGAGTATTTTGTGAGTGTCTGAAAGTTTGGCCCCATTTTTGTTTTGTTTCGATTCAGCTTGTTCTTGCTAGTTAAATGATGTTTGATTGTTGATTTGAGTTGCTAGAAGTGTGAGGATTGTTTCTGGGCGTTTAATTTGGCTTGGGGTGGTCTGAATCATGTTTTAGGGTTTTGGGGTCGCCGGGGAAGATGACCGGAGCTCCCCTCCGGTCACCTGAATTTGTTTTGCCCTAATTACAGTCATTAATGTTTGTTTGAATCTTGGACGTTGGATGCGTTGAAAACGTTGACCTCCCGCGCGTGTGTGTGGCTTGGATTCACCCAATTAACCCTAATCACCATTAACTCATTTAATTATTTCATAAATCATAATTAAAATCAGAGTCAACCAGGACCCTTGGATCTGCGCGCCAGTCAACGCGTTTAAACCCAGAAGCCATCTCATCCATCAGAACTGATTACTTCTCCTTTTATTTGTTTTTATTTTTCATTTATTTCATTTAACTTGCACAATTTATTTAAAATAGTAAAAAATGTGTAAAAATTATGAAACTTTTTCTCATAAGTTTTATTAATTTTTATGACACAAAAATATTTTTATTTTTATTTTTATCATTAAAAAAGTATTTTTAAATATTTAAAAGATTATTTTTAATTGATTAATGGAAATTAATTTATTAAAAATACTTTTAGGTATTTAAAAATCATCAAAAAATTCATGAAATGTTCTAAGACATTTAGAAACATTGTCCAACCTTCAAACCAAATTTCTTTTTTGATCTTGATGCATTTTGAGAATTTTTCATTGAATAAAAATCATTTTTATGCATTAATTTGATCCAAAGTTCAAAAATTCATTTCTGCCTATTCATGAGGAGTTGGACATTGATTCTTCTTGCATTGTTTTGTGTTTAGCATGTAGTTTCTAGGATTAAATGGCCATGATTTGATTCCTCATTTTCAATTTGTTTGGCATTTCTTTTGTTTAGGAGCCCTAAAAACCCTAATAACTTGTAAAATTCATAACTTGAGATTGGTTGAGAGTTGAGACCTCCCCTTTGGACCTTGGTTTAGTATAGGGTTAGGGTTTCTTTGAGTGGTATTTTCCATTTTTTATCTTAGGGTTTGCTTCTGTTTTGGGTTTTTGTTTGGTGTTTGGTTCATAAACCCTAATTTGGGCTTCCATTTGCATTTTTCTTGCATTCTCATGCATAACATGACTTGCCATGACATTTCAAGCGTCCATTTGATTCATTTGACATCATAAGACATATTGAAAGCATGTTTGATCATTGCATCATGTATTTGCCATGTTGTAGGCCATGTGCACTTCATAACTTTTCATGTATGTTCATACTTCCTAACTTGCATCATTTGCATCCATGATCTTGTATGAACATCTCCATGTGTTGCCTCATGTTTGTAGCATCTCATAACATCATCATCATCATCAACATGCTTCTGGTTTTGTTTCTCATCATGTCATCTCATCTCATTTTACATTGCATTGCATTTCTTTTCTAACCTTTCAGGTGGTAAGTAACTTTGAGAAGTGAATTTGCCTTCACTTCTCATAACTTCTCCTTTCATATCTCTTGCATCCCTTGCTGCATTTTTACATGTGTATGAGTTTGAGCTTGCTCATTCTTCTTCTTCCCACTTTCTTTCTTCAAGTGACTTGACTTCTTGAATGAAGCAAGTCACTTTGCTTCTCTTGATCCTGTTCATCTGCTTCCTGGTGGTTCCATTGAAGATCTTCTTGGTGAAACCTCACAAACCTTAGGAACAACCAAGCATGAAAATGATTAGGGTTTTTGATTAGTCCCCCCTCTTAGTTTTACCTTTGTGTCTCTTTTGAGTCTTCTCTTCTCACCTCATAATCAGGGACTAAACCCTAAAGGCTTTAAGGCTTTGTGATTAAGCTTATGCCTGCATCCTTCTCTTAGGATGGAGTGTATAACTTTAATCCTAAGTGTTAAACCCTTAATGTGTTTAAATCTCTTAATCAATCCACTTAATAAGTATCAAGACTTCACACTTGTAACTTGGGCCTTGCATTAGGGTTCTAATTCTTCCTTAATTGGTTAAGAAGGACTAACCCTAGTGTTAATGGACAAGTCCCCCTCAAGTTGTCTTACAAACCCTAAAACTCACTTCATCATCTTACCATTAAATAAAATCCACTTAATCAAAGGCTTGTTTTGTCATGAGTTTAATCCCTAATCATGGATTCAGTTGAGGAGCTTTCCTCAGCTTAAACATTCTCATCTATTATCCTTCTATTAGGATGGTGTAATGAGTCTGTTTAATCCCTGATTATGGCTTAATCTCATTACTTAACACTAAACAAAAACCACAAAAACATCTAAATAATCACAAGTAGGTTAATGATCTTAATCCTACACCAAAGGTGTTCAAGTGTGAGAAGTTGACTTCACACTTAAGGTACTCTCATTACCCCTAACCAGAGGGAAGATGTGATGAGTTTACTAAATCCATTGGTTTAGACTTAAGCTCATTAACTTATGACAAAATCCAAAAAAACAATAAAAGAATGAAAACACAAAAACAAACAATAATCGTCTCCTCCGAGATTATTTTCTCATCTCATTCACTCATAAACGCAAACTTGCTTCTTCCGTCTAATGCAAGACAGTTTGCACCTGAGCCAGACAGGTCATACACTTGAGCATAGACAAGTAAGCAGTTCACAAGTCAATTCATCTTTCAGTCTCTTTGGGTCGAACTACGGTGTTCTGACTTCCTCATTGCACGAGAGGATACGTAGGCATAACTTAACAGTTATCGAACAAAAGTCTCTGTATATTCCCCCTCTTTCCAGCATTATTCTTTTAGCCTCATGGTCTTGAGCATCTCATCCTTTGTCCTTACACTGACACTGTATATCACACTTTGCACTTCTTTTACACTGACACCTGTACATCTTTTCCAGCTATTCTATACACAAATTGCACTGACACTACCCCTTTAAAACACAAATCTTTTAAGCGTGGATCCCGTCGAGTACGACGGACAATCTGGGTGCTAATACCTTCCCAGGTTGTAACCAACCCCCTTTCTCAGTCTCTCTGGTTCGCAACCGTCTTATCCATATCTTTCTAGGTCTATGCAGCATTGCCTTTCCTCCGGGATAAAAATGCCTAGCTGGCGACTCTTTTCTTTTCCAGTGAGTTCACTGCTGTGTGTTCTCATTGTCCCTCTCGCCGACCGTTCGCGTCTGTACCTTTATCTGGGCCTTGTCCCACTTATCGGGAGCGACACTCTCCACACTTCTTGCTGCGCAGGACACCCCATTTGTCCTTGGCTAGCTATGATCCCATACCTCTCTTACACAAAGTTTGACATTTTGGCCAAAGACCCATACCAATCACAATAGGGCACACCAACTCCACAGGCCTATCCATGAGTGATAAGTGGACCAAAGGCAAGCCATAGCACATAACCATTCATGCTGAAACACACTCCAAGCCTTAGTTCCAAGTTTATGCTTCATTTGCAAAACCATTCGAAACTGACTCCACAAGCTTCAAACACAAAAACAAACTTCACAAACAATCTCAACATGACTCACTGATCACAAACCAACCATTGAAACAGCCTGAAAGTCACTGAAACCAAAACACGATCACCCCCCCCCCCCTTGAACAGAACTTCTGCCATCTCCCAAATCAGCCATCAACAAGAGTTGTGAAGCATTCCATTGAGCTCAGGGGGACCAGAGGAGTCAGTTTGCATAGGAGAAAGGCTCAGAAAGCTCCTGTTCGAAGAACTTCAGTTCAGGTATCCATCAAGAACAAATTTTCCAGAACTTCATTTACTTGTTATAAATTGGTTCTACATGTTATCCTGATCATCATGATGTGTTTAAAAATGAAAATGGTGGAATATTGAGTATGTATGAGTTGTCTGAAACTTTATGCCCTAATTTTGTTTTGCTTCGATTTGCATGATTGATGAATGAAAAATGGTTTTTGTTTGGGGGTTTTGATTCAGTGTTGAGTGGGGTTTGATTCTGGGCAGAGAGATTTCATTTTCATTGCGTGGAGAGAGAGATAGTGATTTCAGCTTGCCGGAGAAGATGACCGGAACACTGTTCCGGTCATCTGAGAGTGATTAGGGTTAGTTAATTAGGGTTTAGTCTTAATTACGGAAATTTGAATGCTGGCCATCCAGATGCGCGCCTAGTCAATTCGCGCATTTCCCAGTTTGAATCCTGGCCCTTTGATTTGCATACTTTCCCATTTTCAGTTTAAATTCAATTTTATTTTCATTTAAATTCATTTCTTTTGTACATTTATTTAAAAATAGCAAAACACTTTGAAAAATTCTGAAATTTTTTATCAAACCTTTTATTAATTTTTAGAAACCAAAAATATTTTTATTTTTATTTTTTGTATAGAAAATTATTTTTAAATCATTTAAAAGTTTATTTTTAATTGACTAATGAGAATTAATTAATTAAAAATACTTTTAAGTATTTAAAAATCACAAAAAAATTTCATGAAACATTTAAAATCATTTAGAAACATTGTCCAACTTTCAAACCAAATTTATTTTTTGATCTTGATGCCTTTTGGCAATTTTCAATGGATTTAATTTCATTTCAAGGCATTATTTCGATTCAAACTTCAAAAATTCATTTCTGCCTAACCATTGAGAGTTGGACAATGATTCTTCTTGCATTGCATCTTGCATATCATGTAGTTTATAGGATTAAATTGGCTTGAATTGATCTTGCATTTTCAATTTGTTTGACATTTTTCTTGATGAGGTACCTTAAAACCCTAGCCAACTTAGGAAATTCATAACTTACAATAGGTTAAGAATTGGATCCTCTCCTTTGGGAAGTGAGTTTGTATAGGTTTAGGGTTCCTTTGAATGCATTTTCAAATTTTTATCATGATGTTTGCTTCTGGTTTTGAATTTTGTTTTGTGCATTGTTCATAAACCCTAATTCATGCCTTCCTTTGCATCCATCTTCCATTTGCTTGTATACCATGACATGCCATGACATTTTATGAATTCATTTGATTCATGATGCATCTTAAGACATATTAGAATCATGTTTGATCATTGCATCTTTCATTTGCCATGTTGTATGCCATTTGCATTTCATAACTTTTCATGTATGTTCATGGTTCTAAGCATGTTTCTTTTGCATTCCATATGTTTGTATGATCATCCTCATGCCTTGTTTCATGTTTGCATAATCTCTTAGCATCATTAACATCATGTATTTGCTTCTGACTTTGTCTTGCACCATGCCATTGCATCTCATTTGCATTGCATTTCATTTCTTTCACTAACTTTTCAGGTGGTAAGTTACCTTGAGAAGTGAATTTGCCTTCACTTCTCACAATCTCTTTTCATCTCTCTTATGCATCATTGCTGTATTTTTGTATGTGTATTGGATTGAGCTTGCTCTTTCTTGTTCATCTTACCTTCTTCCTTCATGCAACTTGACTTCTTAAGTGAAGCAAGTTGTTTTGCTTCTCTTTGCTCCTTTCATCTGCTTTCCTCCTTGGTGGTTCTTTGAAGATCTTTCTTGCAAACCTCACAAACCCTAGGAATGACCAAGTATGATAACAATTAGGGTTGATTAGTCTCCCACTTAGCTTTTACCTTTGTGTCTCCTTGAGTCTTCTCTTTCAATCTCATAATCAGGAACTAAACCCTAAAGGCTTTAAGGCTTTGTGATTAAGCTTATGCCTGCATCCTTCTATTAGGATGAATTGTATAACTTTAATCCTAAGTGTTAAACCCTTAATGTGTTTAAATCCTTTAATCAATTCATTTAATAATCACCAAGACATCAAGCTTGTAACTTGGGCCTTGCACTAGGGTTCTAATTCTTCCTTAATTGGTTAAGAAGGACTAACCCTAGTGTTAATGGACAAGTCCCCCTCAAGTTGTCTTGCAAATCATAAAAATCACTTCTTCACCATGTCATTAACTAAAATCCACTTAATAAAGGTTTTGTTTTGTCATGAAGTTAATCCCTAATCATGGATTAAGTTGGGGAGTCTTCCTCAGCTTAAACATTCTCATCTATTATCCTTCTATTAGGATGGTGTAATGAGTCTGTTTAATCCCTGATTATGGCTTAAACTCAATACTTAACACTAAACAAAAACAACAAAAACATCTAAATAATCACAAGTAGGTTAATGATCTTAATCCTACACCATGGTGATTAAGTGTGAGACACTGACTTCACACTTAAGGTATTCTCATTACCCCTAATTAGAGGGAGGATGTGATGAGTTTGCTAACCCATTGGTTTAGGCTTAAGCTCATTAACTTATGACAAACCTTCAAAAATAATAAAAGACTGAAAACTCAAAAAAACAAACAATAATCGTTTCCACCGGGATTCTTTTCTCATCTCATTCACTCATAAACGAGAACTTGCTTCTTCCGTATAATGCAAGACAGTTTGCACCTGAGCCAGACAGGTCATACACTTAAGCATTGACAAGTAAGCAGTTCACAGGTCAATTTACCTTTCAGTCTCTTTGGGTCGAACTACGGTGTTCTGACTTCCTCATTGCAGGAGAGGATACGTAGGCATAACTTAATAGTTATCGAACAAAAGTCTCTGTATATTCCCCCTCTTTCTAGCCTTATTCTTTTAGCCTCATTATTATGAGCATTTCACTCTGTCTTTACACTGACACTTCACTTATATACACTACACTTTTCTTACACTGACACCTGTACATCCTTTTCCAGCTCCTTGATACACAGATTGCACTGACACTACCCCTTTAAAACACAAATCTTTTAAGCGTGGATCCCGTCGAGTACGACGGACAATCTGGGTGCTAATACCTTCCCAGGTTGTAACCAACCCCCTTTCTCAGTCTCTCTGGTTCGCAACCGTCTTGTCCATATCTTTCTAGGCCTATGTAGCATTGCCTTTCCCCTGGGATAAAAATGCCTAGCTGGCGACTCTCTTCTTTTCTTGTGAGTTCACTCCTGTGTGTTCTCACACCTCCTTTCGCCGACCGTTCACGTCTGTACCCCTCTTGGCCCCGGGTGTCATTTGGTGGGAGCGACACCAAGTTGTGAGTGATACAGACGAATTCAGAATACAGTTGTTCGCTTATTCCCTTATTTTGCATGGATCGCCCTTTCGGGTTTTCAATCCATCGGGATACCCCTTTTTGCCTGAGTTGTCCAATGCGGCTTTTCAACTCAGCGGGTGTACATTTTTATTTATTTCCCTTATTTTTGCCCGAGTCTTTTATTCTGTTTTTGACTCGCCGGGATGCCCTATTTTTGCCTGGACTTACATTCTGTTTTTATGTCCAGCGGGTCATTTTATGCGAAGTATTTTTTAACTGCATCTGAATTCACAGGGGACGGGAAGTCTTCACCATCCATAGTGTTGAGCATGAGTGCTCCACCGGAGAAAACTTTCGTTACTACGAATGGCCCTTCATAGTTCGGAGTCCACTTGCCCCTGTGGTTTGTATGAGGAGGAAGGAGTCTTTTCAGCACAAGATCCCCTATTTGGTACTCTCGGAGCCTGACTTTCTGATCGAAGGCTTTCTTCATTCTTTTCTGATATAACTGCCCATGACAGATTGCAGCTAATCTCTTTTCTTCGATCAGACTCAGTTGTTCGTATCGAGATCGGACCCACTCTGCTTCGTTCAACTTAACATCCATTAATACCCGCAAGGAGGGTAATTCAACTTCAACAGGTAGGACTGCCTCCATAGCATAAACAAGCTGATACGGTGTTGCCCCAATGGATGTTCTGATTGACGTACGGTACCCATGCAAGGCGAATGGTAGCATTTCATGCCAGTCTTTATAGGTAACCACCATCTTTTGCACAATCTTCTTGATATTCTTATTAGCTGCCTCAACAGCGCCATTCATCTTTGGCCTGTAAGGAGAAGAATTGTGGTGTTGGATCTTGAAGTCCCAGCATAGTTCTGCCATCATTTTGTTGTTTAAATTGGAACCATTATCAGTAATGATTCGCTCGGGAACTCCATACCGACAAATAATGTCCCTCTTTAGAAATCGGGCTACCACTTGCCTTGTAACATTTGCATAGGAAGCTGCTTCGACCTACTTGGTGAAGTAATCAATGGCAACCAGGATGAATTTGTGGCCGATTGAAGCAGTAGGTTCAATCTTGCCAATCATATCAATGCCCCACATGGCAAAGGGCCAAGGTGAAGACATCACATTCAGAGGATTCGAAGGCACATGCACTTTATCCGCATAAATCTGGCATTTATGACATTTTCTGGCATAGGCACAACAGTCGGCATCCATTGTGATCCAGTAATAGCCTGATCTTAGCAACTTCTTAGCCATGGCATGCCCTCCTGCATGGTTACCAAAGGATCCTTCGTGCACTTCGTGCATTAACAGGTCTGCTTCTGTCCTATCAACGCATCTGAGGAGTACCATATCAAAGTTTCTCTTGTAAAGGGAACCATCAGTATTCAGGAAGAAACTACCAGCTAGCCTTCTTAATGTCTTCTTATCATTAGAAGATGCCCCAGGTGGGTATGTCTGATCCTCCAAGAAGCATTTGATGTCGTGGAACCAAGGCTTATCATCTTTGACAATGTCTGCTGCAAATACATATGCTGGTCTGTCAAGTCTGGATACTGAAATCCGAGGTACAAAGTTGGCAGCTTGAACTTTGATCATGGATGAAATGGTGGCAAGAGCATCTGCAAATTGATTCTCGTCCCGAGGGATATACTCAGGCTTGACTGTTGTGAAGAAAGTCAATAACCTTCTTGTATAATCCCGATAAGGTATCAGATGATCTTGGTGTGTATACCATTTGCCGTTGGTTTGATTGATTACCAGAGCTGAATCTCCGAACACGGTCAAAGTTTTGATCCTGAGGTCAATAGCTTCCTCGAGACCCATAATACAAGCTTCGTATTCAGCTTCGTTGTTAGTGCAGTTGAAGGTGAGCTTTGCCGAGAAAGGCATGTGAACTCCCTTAGGTGTAATGAGTACTGCACCAACACCACGACCATTCATATTAACAGCCCCGTCAAACATCATAGTCCATTCTTCTTCTGGATCAGGCCCTTCAGTGTGAATAGGCTCTTCATGATCTTTTGCTTTAATGAACATGATGTCTTCATCGGGGAAGTCAAATCTCATAGGCTGGTAATCATCAATGGGTTGCTCAGCAAGATAATCAGACAATACACTGCCCTTGATGGCTTTCTGAGATGTGTATTGAATATCATACTCGGTGAGGATCATTTGCCATCTTGCAACCCGTCCGGTAAGTGCTGGCTTCTCAAATATGTACTTAACTGGGTCCATCTTTGAGATCAATAAGGTAGTGTGGGTTAACATATACTGCCTTAGTCGGCGAGCAGCCCACGCTAAAGCACGGCAAGTTTTCTCGAGCAGTGAATAACGTTGTTCACAGTCGGTAAACGTTTTGCTTAGGTAGTATATTGCATACTCTTTTCGACCAGACTCGTCATGCTGGCCTAACACACACCCCATTGACTCTTCTAGTACTGTCAAGTACATGATTAGAGGTCTTCCTTCAACTGGAGGCATAAGGATTGGAGGCTCTTATAAGTATTCCTTGATTTTGTCAAAGGCCCTTTGGCAGTCTTCGTTCCACCTGACCATTTGTTCTTTTCTTAACAGCTTGAACAAAGGTTCACAAGTTGCTGTAAGGTGAAATATGAACCTTGAAATGTAGTTCAGTCTACCTAGGAATCCTCGAACTTCTTTCTCACTCTTCGGTGCAGGCATTTCTTGAATGGCTTTGACTTTATCAGGGTCAACTTCGATCCCTTTCTCGCTTACAATAAATCCCAGCAGCTTACCGGATCGCACCCCGAATGTGCACTTGTTGGGGTTCAGCTTCAGTTGGTACTTCCTCAGATGCTTGAATAACTTCAACAGATTCACCAGGTGGTCTTCTTCTGTGAGGGACTTGGCAATCATGTCATCCACATAACATTCAACTTCTTTATGGATCATGTCATGGAATAATGTTACCATAGCCCGTTGATACGTTGCACCAGCATTCTTCAGTCCGAATGGCATCACCTTGTAACAGAACGTGCCCCAGGGTGTGATAAAAGTTGTCTTCTCCATGTCTTCAGGTGACATTTTGATCAGATTGTATCCTGAAAATCCGTCCATGAAGGAGAATACCGAGAACTGAGCCGTATTATCAACCAATACATCAATGAGAGGTAAAGGGAAGTCATCTTTTGGGCTGGCTCTGTTCAGATCCCGGTAGTCCACACACATTCTCACTTTGCCTTCTTTCTTAGGCACAGGTACAATATTAGCAACCCACGGCGGATAGCTAGTCACAGCAAGGAAACCGGCGTCCCACTGCTTTTGTACCTCTTCTTTAATCTTCATTGCCATATCTGGGCGAGTACGGCGCAGTTTCTGTTTAACCAGTGGGCAATCTTCTCTTAAAGGAAGCTTGTGCATAACAATATCGGTGTCCAACCCTGGCATATCCTGATAAGACCAAGCAAAGACATCCACATATTCCTGAAGCATATCCATCAGTCGTTCCTTCACTGAGTCTTGTAAGCAGGCCCCGATCTTAACTTCTTTCACGTCTTCTTCCGTACCAAGATTAATCGTTTCGACCTCCTCCTGATGAGGAGTGATAACCTTCTCCTCTTGCCTTAACAACCTGGCTAGCTCTTCAGGAAGCTCATAATCTTCTTCAACCCCTTCATCAGCTTGATTGATTGGATTGTCAAAGTCATACCGAGTCATAGCTGTGCTGTTGTCGGTGCAGTCTGAAAGGCACTCTCTGCAAGGGTTTAGATTGTTCATTTTAGTGATCGATTTTAATCTTGTTTAGAAAAAGTGAAGTAAAGTTATCATTTTGGAAAACATTGCCATTTTATTTTTGTACAAAAAGAAAAATGAAAAACAGTGAGCGGAAAAGAAAAAGACTCATTTGCAAAAGATGTCCGATATTCATTGATTGATCTGTTTGCACAAAATTACAAGATGGCCCGATTACAAAATGAGTCTTGACATCTTGGGCAAGATGCAAGACTTGATGCATGCTTAAAATATACAGGAAATAATAATTACTCTGCAGGAGTAACCCTTATAATTTCCTGGGAAGGCCAGTTTGAGATATGGCTCCCCGGGATCCTTGGACGTATCCAGCTCTCCAGGTTGCGCTCATCTTCCGACTCATCTTCCAAGTTGTTCACTGCATCCGGGGTGAGCATCCCCCCGCTGACAAAGTTGGGCTTCTTAGCAGCCTCTGATTGATCTTGTTGAGTTGGTTTGTAACCCAACCCAAATCTGTCCTCCTTCTTCTCCACAGGCAACAGCTTGCCCCAGCCTTGGGCAGTCCCCTCTTCAACAACCTTCCTGGCTTGCTGATAAGACGTCATGGAGGTTCCCAGTACAACAGATGCTTCATTTATGTTCAGGGCCTCAAATCCCTGGCTCATAGTTTCATGGATTTCTCCATCCATCTCAATATACTTGTACGTAGCCAGATGGCTAACAAAGATGTCCTCTTCACCACAGATGGTGATGATCTGGCCCTCCCACTCGAATTTCAGCTTCTGGTGAAGGGTAGACGTAACTGCGCCAGCGGCATGGATCCAAGGTCTACCCAACAAACAGTTGTAGGCCGGCTGAATGTCTATCACATAGAAGGTAATTTTAAAAATCTGCAGGCCAATCATCACAGGCAGATCAATCTCCCCTAGCACTGATCTTTTAGAGCCATCAAATGCTCTTACCACCAAGTTACTCGGACGTAATGCCAAGCCATCATACTCCAGCTTCACCAAGGCTTTCTTTGGTAGAACATTGAGTGAAGACCCAGTGTCCACCAGTACATGGGATAAAACAGCACCCTTGCATTCTAGAGTGATGTGTAAAGCCTTGTTGTGGTTCCGTCCCTCGGTTGTTAAATCAGCGTTAGTAAAGCCCAGTCCATGACTGGTGTTGACATTTGCCACCACATTTTCTAGCTGATTAACAGTGATCTCCTCTGGCACGTATGCTGTGTGCAAGACTTTTAATAATGCATTCATGTGAGCCTCGGAACACATCAACAGGGATAATATGGAGATCTTTGAGGGAGTTTGGTGAAGCTGATCCACCACCTTGTAATCACTTCTCTTTATAATTCTCATAAACTCGTCCACATCTTGCTCAAAAGATGTCTTCTGAGTTTCTTTGATGATTGGTTCTTCAGGCACCACACTCTTTCCTTTTGCTTTGGCAGCAGCTTCTGCTTCGGCATTAGGTCTTTGCAATTGCGAGGCAAAAAGGCGTCCGCTTCTGGTGAAGCCTCCGCCTCCCCCAACATTATCAATCTGTGGAGAAGAGGTTGAATAATCCAAAGTGATTTTCTCCCCGTTGCAGTAGAGGTCAGAGCCATAGTGCCAAGGTATGGCATTACTACTTTCATATGGAACGGGTCCAGGCACCGTGATGGTAACTGGACTGACTGCAGTAGAGGAGGGTACTGAAATGGTGTGCGGATCGTAGTAAATAGTGATCGGTGACCTGGCAGGAGATGCCACTGCTTGTTGTTGAAAGTTGTTGTTTGGAGGAACATATGATGGATCATAGTAAATGGTGACTGCTGAAATATCTTCATCAATTTCTTTTGGCGTTGTAGAAGATTCTGCTGAATAAATGGGTGCTGATGTTGTAGAAGAAATGGTTGTTGACATCTGATTTGTTGAAGTGATGGACGGAGTCATTGTTGATGATATTGATGAATTGGTCGGAATGATTGTTGTTGCAGTTGTAGAAGAGTCAGGAATTGTTGCCAAAGGGATTGCTGGATTTGTAGGTGCTGATGTTGTGATCTGAAGTGTACCACTTTTGATAAGATCATCTATGCCGCTTCTCAAATTATCACACCCGTTGACCGAAATGTTGCAATAACCACAACCGAGCTCACACCCGGGGAACATCTGGCATTCTAGGAGCTGATCTTTAATCTCTACCAGAGGTGTTCGAATCTGCCCAACACTGGTGATTAAGAAAGATGGCTTGTCTTCCTCAATAGCATTAATTCTTAGTCCTCCATGATTGGGCATGGGATTCTTGTTGACATTTGGCGGGGGTGCAAAGTTGAGGGCTTTAGAATCTACCAGATCTTGTACCTTCATTTGTAAAGCCCTGCATTTCTCTGTATTGTGGCCAGGTGCATTGGAGTGAAAAGCACATCTGGCGTTGACATCATAGTTTCTTGGAAGATTAGAGGGATCTGGTGGTGCCAATGTCCTTAGTTCAACCAAGTTGAGTTTCAGGAGCTGAGGCAATAAAGCGGCGTAAGGCATAGGGATAGGGTCAATCACCCTATTTGCCTGTGATGGTCTTTGCTGAAAGGGTCTTTGTTGTTGATTGCTATTGTTGTTGTTGTAGTTTCTCTGTGGCGGATACTGAACTTGTTGTTGATAGTGTGGTTGTTGTTGTGGTTGATATGTTGGTTGCTGAGGAATCGGAGCTGGAATAGTGACAGCTACTACTGATCTGTGGACATACTGAGGTCTGCCTCTGCCAGCATGAATGGCATTTGTCTCACCGGTTCTTCTAGGTCCCACAAAAGGCTTCCTAGGATTACTGGACGAACTTGCACCATTATCAGAAATTTTACCCATCTTCAGAAGGCTTTCAATTCTTTCTCCAGCTATGACTACGTCAGCGAAGCTGGTGGAAGAAAAGGCAGCTAGCCTGTCAATATACGTCCCTTGCAGGGTATGCATAAACATGTCGGCCATTTCTCTTTCCGACATGGGTGGCTGGACAGTGTAACACGGTGGGAGAACTGACTTTAGTTATGTTGTGGATAGCAAGAGTCGCCACCGACTTTTATTTTATCCAAAGGAAAGGCATAAAAGAACAGGAAAGACCTTTTAAAATATTTTTGGGTCCGGGGGGTAGGTTATGTAAAGGGAAGGTGTTAGCACCCTTTACATCCATGGTTATCCATGGGCTCTTAGTTACTTAGCTCACTTTAAAATGTTTTTGAAATGTGTAGTGTGTGAATAGAAATTTTCTTAAATGTTTATAATGATCCATGTACGGATGCGTATAAACCTTTGTTTTGAAAATTGTTTGAAATGTGTGAAGTGTTTGAAAAGTTTTTGAATGGTAAGACTATCCCTATTATTAAGGAATAGGTAGTCATTACCTGAGGTGGTGATATGCTTTCAGGAGGATAAAGCAGTCCTGAGGTATAAGAAGCTTTCAGGAGGATAACAACATCCCGAGGAGATAATATGCTTTCAGGAGGATAACAACGTCCTGAGGAAGTGGTAACCTTTGGGAAGATAACAACGGCCCAAGGTAATAATATGCTTTCAGGAGTATAAGCAACATCCTGAGGAGATAATATGCTTTCAGGAGGATAAAGCAGTCCTGAAGGATTGATAGCTTTCAGGAGGATAACAACGTCCTGAGGAGGTAATATGCTTTCAGAAAGATGAACAACGTTCTGAGGTATAAGAAGCTTTCAGGAGGATAAAGCAGTCCTGAGGGATTGATAGCTTTCAGAAAGATAAACAACGTTCTGAGGTAATAATATGCTTTCAGGAGGATAAAGCAGTCCTGAGGTAATAATATGCTTTCAGGAAGATAACAACGTCCCGAGGAGATAATATGCTTTCAGGAGGATAACAACGTCCTGAGGTATAAGAAGCTTTCAGGAGGATAAAGCAGTCCTGATGGAATGATAACTTTCAGGAGGATAAAGCAGTCCTGATAGTCACAAGTCTGTTTGTTGGAGAATTAACCTGAAAACAAAGTAGTATTCTATATGGTAGTATTAGTTTATGCATTATGTATGCATGTATAATATGATGCACTTAAGTAATGTATTATGTATCCATGGATATGTATGTTATGGTATGATATAAATGATGTATGTACGATATGATACTGCCGGAAGCGTCTGGATATCTTCGTATAACAACTGCTGGCTAGGGAAAATAAATCCCGATTTGTTGCTGAAGGATATGAGGAACTTATTCCCATCTTGTTTGATCATATATTATACATAACCTTCCGTATGCTGGGGATAGCAAGGTATACATAACCTCCCGTATGCTGGGGATAGCAAGGTATATATAACCTCCCGTATGCTGAGGATAGCAAGGTATATATAACCTCCCGTCTGCTAGGGATAGCAAGGTATATATAACCTCCCGTCTTCGTTTGATAGTAGGGTAGATATAACCTCCCGTCTTCGTTCGTCGTATTCTTATTGGAAAGTAAATTCCCGAATATCCGTATGAGGATAAAAGAGATGGATATAAATTCCAGGGGAGATGTGACTTTATGAAGATGGACTTGTCCTACTGAGGGTTTGTGGCTGTTTTGTAGGGATAAACCGGTGAAGCTTCGTTGAAATACTTACCTCGTTCGTCTTTAGTAAATACTATTACTGCATTTTCATGCATTTATGGTAAACATCAATCATATTAAGCATACATGCATTTCTTGAAAACATCAATCATATTCAAAAGCATACATACATTCAAACACAACCAATGGACGTTTCGCTTAGGGTAAAAGTAAATTTGGATTCAGAGGGAAAAGTAAAGCTGAACTTGAAAACAGAATCGTTTCAACTTCGAGAGTGTATAACCAGTTGGATTTAGAGCTCCTGAAATTTTTAACTTTCCTGAATACCCTCCCAGAAATCCTCATAGCTGGATCTGAAGACATGATACTGACACCATCTGATACTACTGGCGTAGACCATTAATTCCCACAATGACTTCTGCTGAGAACTCCAAATCAAGGTAATATAACGAGAGGAATGTATCTTCAAATTGTAATGGACCATATACGCTCCGGCTACTAGATTTGAAAAGAAAGCATTGCCCCTTGATTGAGGATGAATTGTCCCAAAAGGGAAGTATTTGAATGTAGTTACCTCAGGAGAACTGAGCAGAATGCCCCATAATAATATGCCCTTGACATCATGAACTTTGCAATGTTACCCTTGGTAATTCAAATATATGAGAAGAGCTGCCCCTGGCTATTAAGCACTGTTGGATCTGGAACTGATTGCCCCGAATGATTTGAACAGTAACTTGGTATGCCCCCTTGATTAGGAAACAATGACCATGCCCCTGGCATTATGACTTCTGTAATGTTACCCTTGGCACTTCAGATAGATGAGGAGATATGCCTCTGGCTGCTTAAACATAGTTGAATCTTGTCCTGATTGCCTCAAATGAGTTAGGCAATATCATGGCATGCCCCCTTGATTGGGAGATAATGACTATGCCCCTTTGTGTACATGGATTTTGATCCAGGAAGCAACTTTGTTTATCGGAAGGACTTTGAACATTCATCCTGTAAGTTTCTCTGTTTATCAAACACTCAGGTATATGCAAACGAATATTTTCAAAAATGCAATGCTTATGTCTATCTTGAAATTTTGAAAAAGAGTTATTTTAGAAAAACATTTTTTGTGAAAACTGTGATATTAACTCAAGTTTTATAATAAGCCCTAAAGGAGTCAGGATACCTTTTTGTAGCAGTACGCTTTCGAACTAACCATGCTTCAGTTAGGACTTTTAAAGGGTTATAACGTGGCCTGGTTCATGGTTTAAGAAACAAAGGATAAAGGCTCAAATTTTATTTGTACCCAACCCAATCTTCATGATGTTCTTCAGTCCTATACTCAGTTAACTTATGCATTGAGGCTCAAAGGAGTTTGGAATTGTAACACTGACATTTGTGATGGTTCAGAAACCAAAAATTTATTTGAACATCCAGTCATCTTTCTTTGTTGAGGATTCATAGTGACCCCTTTTTTTTTTTTTTTTTTTTGCTTTATTATCCCTTCCTGAACTGTTTGCTTTAAGATTACAGTCAGCGGGATGTCTTGATGTTTTACTAAGTCTCCTTCATAGGTTTTGACTTAGTGAGCTTTTCTTTTGCTGGATATTGACTGTCAGGTTTAACGATTACAGAGAACCATCACAGATAATTGGCATATTTGCGTTAACTGAGTAACTACCCTGCCCCGAGTTATGAATAAGGGTTTTAATTTGTACGAGAATAAAAACTCCTACTTCATAGCCTCAAAAGGGTTGACTAGGGATTAACTTCCTTATATCTCCACTGTTTAGGAATTGAAACAATGCATGTACATCGTCAGCATAGTCTGTTCAAAAGCATACTGCATAAGATTATGGTATTGTTTTCGTCATCCTCCCTCTACAGGCTTATAGCTTTATCAGGAGTTAAATATCACAAGATACAAATAAGAAGCATAGTTTTAAAATATAGTGAAACGAATGGATTAATTCAAGACAAACATACGCAATGCATTAATGAAAACAAAAGTTTAACATAATAGTAAGTGTTTAAACAAAACAAAGAAATTACAAATGAAAATTCAAATGTTGTCCCATCCAGTTGGCTGAATGTCCTCAATTGCAATCTGTGAACTTTGAGGAGCAGTATACTTCACCATGAAATCAAATTTACCACTTGGATGTCCCAAGGTGCCCCATATCTCAACAGGAATAGGTAGGCTTCCTTTCTTGCTACACTGGGCAACTTGTCTTGCAGCTTCGGTGTTTGATGGGTGATAGTAGAATTCAACTTGACCTTCTGGAGTAACCTCTAGGACTCCTTCGTCAATCAGGTCTTGGATCTTTTTCTTCAATGTCCAACAACTATTAGTATCATGTCCAGGACAGTTGGAGTGATACCCACACCTTGCCTTGGGATTATAGCGAGGGGAGGAAGTTTTAGGATTTTGAGGAGAATTTTTCAAGGAAATTAGTTTCATCTCCAACAAGCATTGCAGAACTTGTGACATTGGAGTGCTGAATTTGATAAACTGTCTTCTATATCCCTTGTGTTGAGGTGGATTAACTTTACCATGTCTTTTTTCTTTAACTGAAGAACAATCAATGGTAACTGGTTTCTTACCTTCTTTTATCCTCATCCTCCTTTCAACCAAATCAGCTTGTTTTAACGGAGGTTGATTGACAATTAGATTCCTGACTCCATTACTTTGAAGTTTTTGGACAAAGGTTCTCAGCTCTTCTTGCCCCTGAGCTAAACTTTGGATAAGAGCCACCTGGTCATTCATCTGGATCCTCATTTCTGTTATCTCAGCTTGCAATTGTTCCAACTGACCATCCTTGTTATCCTCAGGACTCTTCTTCTTAGCCAGCAGTGTCTTCAATTCATCTTGCCCCTTGGACAAGTTCAGGATCAGCTCTTGGAACTGTGCATTTTGTGCCTGGAGATCCTTAACTGTTTGCTCAAGAACCATTGCTGAAATAAACAGCGAGAAGATAAGAAACCTGTGCACAACTATAAACCTGTGATGCAATGAGATGATATGTGAATGCATATGCAATGTTTTCAAGGACCGCAGGATTTAAATTTGCTTAAACAAACAAGAAGGTAAACTTTTATTAGTAATAAATTTGTTTTGCCTCTTGGGCTTACAAAAATGAAATGAAATACAAGAGATGGGGTTTTAAGTCTCCCATGGACGTTTCCTCTTTGTGTTGAGGTATGAGTTGAGATTCCGCTCTTCGTGAAGTTGCTTTGTTAGTTCCAGGATTCTTTCTTGGCTTGCTTTGTAATGAGCCTCGAAGGTATCCCTTTGCTCCTTCAACTGGATCCAGGATCTCTGTAAATCTTCCATGTCAGTAGGCATGTCTGGGTGAAGGATGGTATAAGGAGTATCTCCTTCAGCAACAGGTTCCATGGTAACTGGCAGGATAGCAGGATATGGCATCATGAGAGTCTAAGCACGAGATCGCACCCATCTGAGATAAGCTTCCATAGGAATAGTGTACTTAGGCTCCAGAGTCTTGCTGTCAACTTTGTTCATTTTTCCCCATGCTCGTATGAATCTCTGACGGTAACCTTGAAGATCGTTGTCGTAGTCAAACACAATACCCTAAATCAACATGTCATGTGGACCATCACTCCGAGCGTAACCAAACTGCCGTAAAGCTAGAGAGGGGTTGTAGGTAATGCCTCCTCTTATGCCTAGAAGTGGCACATTAGGAAACTCCCCACAACGGTCAATGATAGTGACATTCTCCATAGATCTGGAGCACCAATGGATATCTGAATGAGAGAGTGACATAATTCTTTTGGACCACCTGAACCCTTGCTCATTCTTCATTACTGAGCGAGGAAGGTGAGAAATAAACCACCTAGATAGCAAAGGTATGCAGCACATCAGAGTTCCTCTTGCCCTTGTAGTACGAGTATGAAGAGAATGCGGGATGTCTCCAAGCAAGGTAGGCACTGGATTGTGACTCAGGAATATATTGATGGCATGAACGTCTATGAACTGATCAGGATTGGGGAACAACACTAAGCCATATATCAACAAGGCTAAGATCTCCTCAAAAGCATCATAGCTCATAGCTTTCAAGAACACTTGAGCTTTATCCATTAATACCTTAGCTAGAATACCCTTAACTCCGCTTCTCGTTTCTAGAACAATGTCAGACTTCTTCAGGTGTAGAGCTGCAGCAATAACCTCTGGTTTAAGCTCCTTCTCCAAGCATGTGAAGGGTCTTTGATCAAGAACAGGTATACCCAGAAGTTTAGAGAACTCTTCCATTGTAGGAACCAGCTGATAGTCGGGGAATGTAAAGCAATGGTGCTTAGGGTCAAAGAACTGAAATAGGACACTCACCATGTCTTCATTGAACCCTGAAGTGACTAGATCCAATAGGTGACCATGTCTCTTGATGAACTGGGAGTGATCAGACACTTGAGAAACCAACTCTTTAAGCTTAGGAGATATCCCTACAAAGTTGATCCTGATAGTGTTTCTACGAGCAGAAGCCATGACCTGCAACAAAGAACAAAGATAAATCCTTTGGTCCTTGAAATGGTTAGTGAAAATGCTATGCTTATGATGCATGATGATGTTATGATGTTATGCTCAATCACAAACATGTGGCACACACAATCAAGTCACACAATAGCCTTAGGTTTAAAGGCTTGCATGAGGTTCAAAGGTAAGTACCCTCCCCTGAAGTTAGTTGGTTCATCCTGTCCTACAAAGTAACCAGGTTCTAAGGGATCTCAATATCATTGATCCTTCACAAGGGTGGTTGTTCAGTAGGCAACTTACTTGCCAACCAAAACCCTCCAAGTTTAGAATCTCAATGAGCGTAGTATCGAGTATCAACCAACTTCAGTCTGCACCAAAGCCGGTTATCTCACTACTTTCTAAAGGCCAAGATGGGATAACTAGGGTTCTAAAAGTTAGTTAGTGCATTGACAACATATGGCAGCCTCATATTATCCTCAACTTGACTTAAGGAACATAAGCACCAACCAAGAAGTCACACTAACTATGGCCACCAGATCAACCATATCGGTATACGCTGTACAGTTTCCTTGGTCTATTGCCATTTACCTAAGGTACACTAGATCCAGGTTAGGATCTTTCACACATAAGAGCACCCAACAAGTAAAGTAAAGCAAACAAGGCAAACAATTTTAAAGTGATCTAATTCCTAAGGGTACCCCTCTTTAATATTAAATCCCCAGCAGTGTCGCCAGTTCTGTAACACGGTGGGAGAACTGACTTTAGTTATGTTGCGGATAGCAAGAGTCGCCACCGACTTTTATTTTATCCAAAGGAAAGGCATAAAAGAACAGGAAAGACCTTTTAAAAGATTTTTGGGTCCGGGGGGTAGGTTATGTAAAGGGAAGGTGTTAGCACCCTTTACATCCATGGTTATCCATGGGCTCTTAGTTACTTAGCTCACTTTAAAATGTTTTTGAAATGTGTAGTGTGTGAATAGAAATTTTCTTAAATGTTTATAATGATCCATGTACGGATGCGTATAAACCTTTGTTTTGAAAATTGTTTGAAATGTGTGAAGTGTTTGAAAAGTTTTTGAATAGTGAGCAAGTAACTATGAGGAACCTACCCTAAGTTTAAGTCTTTTCTGTTCTTGAATCCTTTAAGTGGTAAGACTATCCCTATTATTAAGGAATAGGTAGTCATTACCTTGGATGTATTAAGGGACAGACGTAGGGTCATCGTATGGTCATAGAAAGCAACTTGAGGGATGTCCTTAGCAATTCGTAGGGACTATCATCATTTATTCGAAGGGACAAGATCATTATTCCGTAGGCAACCTCGAAGGGACTTGATCTTTTAAACTGTAGGGACTATGATGATTTATATTTGAAGGGACTTTGCTTAAGACATCCCTATATTCGAGGGACTTGACCATGTTTAAGGCAACTGAGAGGGGTAACTTAGGAAGTGCAAGATGGCGATCAAAGATCGACTTACGTGTGTGAGTGTTTATATTCAGGTATTTATCTTATTTTAATTATCTAAGTTCAATTTAATTACATATAAGTTATACACACCCTAAGGTTACTAACCATATAGTTAAATATTTACAAAGAAAATAAAGACGGAAAAATAAATCTACAAATTATTACAAGGCTTTGGCAGATACATAATAGTCGGATAAGAATAAATTATAAAGCAAGAATAATAGATATAATAAAATAATAAATAAGCAATAATAATAATAATAATAATAATAATAATGATAATGAAGCAAAAATAATAAAGCAATATTAACAATAAAGCAATAATAATAATAATGAAGCAAAAATAATAAAGCAATATTAACAATAAAGCAATAATAATAATAATAATAATAATAATAAAGTAATTATAATAATAATAAAGTTAAAATAAATTAAAGAAATAACAATTAAACATTTAATTAAAAAGAAAAAGTTTAAGTTAGACAAGTTAGATTTTTTAGAAATTATTAGAATTAGTATAAAAAAAAAGTTAAGTTTAGAGAAAAACAATTAAAGATTATTAAGAAAACTTTTAATTATTTACATTATATGATTATTACTATTATAGTACAATTAAGAAAATAATATTATTAATATACAAAACATAAAGTAAAAGAATTATTAAAATTAAAATAATATTTACAAATTAAATAAATATTATAGAAAACTATTAAATTATTAAGTTAGTAAGTTATTTATAAATTATATACAATATTTTAAAATCATAATTATTTAATTATAAAAAAAGAGTCAATTAGATTTTATATACAATTGTATAAAAGAATGACAAAAATTTTAGAAGTTAAAAGAAGAATTAGAAAATTTGATTATTTGATTATTTACTTACAAAATATAATTATGATAAAAATTATATACAGAATACTATTATTATTATAAGAAAAAGTTTATTGATTAATTAGTCTTTTTTTTTAATTAATGATTTAAGTCCATATTGATTTTCATTCAGTTCTTGGCACGCCCTAAATTACTAACCACGCAGGGAATAATAAAAATAAATAAGGGCAGAAATTTAAAGGCAGAAAATAAAAATTCCTACACTATTACATTGCTGAGGCAGTTACATAATTATATGGCGAAAAGTAAAACTTAAAATATTACAAGTTAAAACTTAAAATATTACAAGGGTGAAGCAATTACAGTGTATGAATAACATAAACATGAGTAAAAATAAGAAATAATAACAGGGTTGTTAAGGTTTGTGAAAAGGTTTATGGTTTAAAGGAAATAACACGGTTAAAGTTTTAAGGTTTAAAATTTAGAGTTTGTGGCGAAATTGTCAAGGTTTAGGAAAAAATCAGGGTAGTTAGTTATTTGTGCAGATCTATAACATAAAAAAAATATGAAAAAAAAAGAGCAACGACATTGCTAACGCAAAAATTGCGATCATCGCCATTGGATCAGATCAATACAAATGTCACGCCTCATACATGCAGATATGTGAACGGCGTATCGACACGATCTGATCCGGAAAAAAACAAAATTGAATCATATAAAAAAAAATTAACAAACAATTATATATATATATATATATATATATATATATATATATTAGACATATTATATCTATTATAATAAATAAATAAAAGAAGGAAGAAAAGAAGTTAACGGTACAAAATTGGCCCATATATGATAGTAGAAAAGCACATGAATTATATATGTACATAGTAAAACAAGCACATGAATTATAGAACAAGCATATAAATTATATATGTACACAGTAGAATAAGTATATGAATTATATAACAAGCATATGAATTAGATATGTATACAATAGAACACAAAATAAATTATATACATGATAGACGACGCATGAATAATGGTATTGACAAGAGAATTTCAATTTTTTAGATTTTTCATGTAAAGACACAATGCATATTATATATATATATATATATATATATATATATATATATATATATATATATATATATATATATATATATATATATATATATATATATATATATATATATATATATATATATATATATATATATATATATAAACCGCACATGCATAAAAAGAATAATACAAATGGCAAGTACACATATGTAGCATACAAAGAATATTGATAGTAAGAAACAATTTTCAAAGTGCACCACGCATCTGCAAAAAAAAAAAGAGCATGAAAGTGTTATACCGCGATCCGCCGCTGCCTCTGTTTTTCTTTTGTTCTATTTTTCGGTCTGTCTTCTCTTAACAGCAACACACATATAAATATTTATAGGACTAATTAGGGTTAATGTCAATTGGGCTTATTTTGAAACCCAATAAAATATTAATATAAATAATTAAATAAAGTTTAATAAAAATAATTAAAATTAAAATAAAAATTAATTAACCTATTTATTTATTATAGACCCAATATAAAAATAAATAGACTCAAAAAAATAAAAGTTGGGCACCAAAATGCTCGAAAAAATAAAATAAACACGTCAAAATAATCAGCGCGAAATAAATGACTCGGAAAAATACAGCGTTTGGTCGGATTTTAAAATAAAAATTATGACCGTTTAAGCCGCTCAGACTGATCAACATATGACCAAAAATAGTCGTAAAAATATTTTTAGCATGTCAAATTAAACCACGTGAACCGCAGATTAATATTACCGACATTTGCAAACTTAAACTTGACATTTTTTCGTTTACTGATTTTAGGCACAATTGAAAATTAATTTGACCAGTCTGTTTGTAAATTCCGAGAAATTATTCCGGCTAATATTAAGACAGAAAAAATGTTATGCTATGATGCAAATGAATGTGAAACAAAAAATCGGTTAGAGTTAAAATAGAGGGCAAATTTTGGGGTGCAACAGACAGCAGCAGCAAGTTGTCTCCACCTCTGGGCATATTCCCTGAAGCTTTCTCTGGAGGATTGAGACATTCCCATCAGGAGAGTCCTGTTAGGAGCCATGTCCAGATTGTATTGGTACTGTCTGATGAAAGCTTCAGCTAGGTCCTTCCAGCATCTGATAGTAGCTCTGGTCAAGTGAGAGTACCACTCCCTCGAAGCTCCAGTCAAACTATCTTCAAAGTTAAACATCCATAGTTTTTCATCCATGGTGTATGCCTTAAGTCTTCCCAGAAAAGACTGCAAGTGAGTTCGTGGACAGGAAGTTCCATTGTACTTCTCGAAGCACGGGGGTTTAAACTTGTGGGACTCCAGAGATCTCAATTTCTCAGCAATTTCATCGAACCTCCTATCATAAACTTCATCCCCAGCTCCCATTACAGTGACCTGTTCTTCCTAGGGGTCTTCTTGTAGGAGCCTTCCTCCAGTAGTATTTCCTTGCACATTACCCGAGATGTTGACTTCTGGATGTAGATGAGGCCCATATACCAGTGGGTTAACATGAGGCTGACCTCTCTCATTGTTACTTGTTCCTCTAGTTCCCAGGGGAGGTTCCTCCGGGGTCTGTCTTTCTACCAATGCCCTCAACCTTTCTTGACTTTGAGCCAAGCCATTCATTACTTCCATGAACTGGGTCATTTGGTTTCTCATCTCCAGCCTTTCGTTAACCATCTGGGTTCTGACCTCTGTCAGCTCTTGCTGTACTTGGTCCATCTGGATACCAGGAAGATTGTTGCGAGTAGGATATCTGTGCGGACGGTTGAGAGGGAACACCCGGCGGCGAGCAATAATTCTTGAACCACAACAGAGTTAGTAACAAACAAAACAAGAACCTACAAAACAAAACAAAAGTTAGCATGCAATGCAGTATGCTTATTTGCTTTCCAAGGTATCCGTCTTGGCACTTGGTTTTGACCTTTCCAGACCCTGAGGAAGATGCTTTGATGTTTGCTTGAGAGAAAGAGAACTCAGTGAAACAAACTAATAAATACATTACAAATAGTGAATGATTCATAATCTTTTTTTACAACATATGCCCCTGAAGGGTCAAAATACATCATAAAAAGAAAAGTACATCAAATGGAAATAACAACAAGCAAAGTAATCAAACATCTAAGCAAAACTCATCCCCCTTAACCTCCTTCAAAAGTGCTTCAGTGACAGGACCAGCTGGATGCTCTGTGATGTTTCTGATAAGAAGGTTCCTGGTGGCAATAGCAGTGGTCAGCTTCTTGTGCCTGTCCTGGTCCTTTGACCTCTTCACACCAGCCCTAAGCTTTAATTCTGAAATTTCCTTCTGGGCTGCTAGCAGAGCCTCCTGTTGTTTCTTCTCCATGGCCTCTAACTGCTCAATCCTGGCTTGAGTTCTCTTATCCTCTTGAGTGCGAGCATCAGTGATCCTGACCCACCTATCTTGACTCTCTTTCAGATAGAGATCAGTCCTAGCCTTCTGAAACTGGGCCTCTTTACAAGCATTCTTCAAAATTTGCTCTCCAGCTCTTGATTTCTTGATGTAGTCCTCTGCTTTCCCAATCCTGGCTAAACGCTCCACCTTAAGCTTTTCTAACCTCTCAATGTCTAGACGACCATCACTCCTCTCCCAGAGGGTCTTCTTCAGAGCTTGAGACAGATTCTCATTCCTCTCCTTCAGTTTCTCAAATTCCTCCAGGCTGACAGTGGCTGGAGGTGGTACTGTGGATGGTCCAGGTGCATCCTCAATGGTGAAGGGCATCCCAGAAATTTGAGCCCTAGCATGAGACCATTCATAATACTGAGCTGAAGCCACATTATTGCACCTTCCAAGGAGGCCATCCCTTTGGTCTGGATGTTGTCCCAAGCCCAGGATGCTTGTCTGACAACAGCTAGATTAGGCTCTATCTCACAATACAGGGTTTCAGCCAAGTCTTGCACTCTAGGAGGGTGAACCAAAGCATAGCCTAACTGTCTCTTAAACAACAAAGGATTGTAATTGATGCAACCCTTTACTCCTATCAGAGGTACATTAGGGAACTGCCCACAGCTAGCAATTATGTCTCTGCCCTTGGTGCTCTGGGTGCACCATATGATGTCATCTGAGGTCAAAGCAATGAGCCTCCTGGCCCAATTCTTCTGTTGGTGAGGGTTCAAGAAAGCATCAGTCTTGGGTAAGTGTTTAAGCAACCAAGTGTGAAATAGAGGAGCACAACACCTCACCAACCTCCCTCTCTTCTTCTCATTCCTCTGATGAACAGAATAATAGAAATCCCCCAGCAATGTGGGCACTGGGTTCCTCAAAAGGAAGAGATGAATAGCATTCTTGCTGATAAACTTGGGCTCATCTGCAAATAGTATAACCCCATATATACTGAGGGCTAACAATGCACAAATTGCCTTCCATTCTCCCAAGGAGGCCTTCAGGATGGCCTGAGAAGTTAGAAAGTCCAAGTGTAGGCCATGAATTCCAGCCTTTGTTGACATGTTCTGCTCAATCAAAATAGGTTCTAAATACAGTGCCTTTGCCACTTCTTCATTGCTGGGAGAAGCCATCTCTGGGTTGAAGGGGATACCACCCCTGACAGGTACTCCAATCAATGATGAAAACTCCTCCAACAGTGGTCCCAACTAAAAATTCTGGAAAGTGAAGCATCTCAAAGGAGGATCATAGAACTGCAGGCAAGTGTGGATCAAACTCCTCTGAGAAGGGTCCAAGTCCATAACCATATCAAGGATGCCTCCATAATGTTCTTTGAATAATGGGATGTGGTCTGGAGTGATAAGTGCCTGGACCTGCCTGATGCCAGTCAGCACAGGCTCAAAGAAATGGTATGAAATGTTGCTCTTCTTGGGTGCCATGAAGAGCTAAAAACAAATGCTGATGATGAAGCCTAATACTGGAGATGAGCCACTGATAGGCTGAGGATGATGATGGAGTTAGCTGAAGCAGGAAACTGATGAAGATAACTGAAGCAGATAGCTGATGAAACAGAGGTCTATGCAGATGAAGGGGTCAAAACCAAGCCAGATGTAATATGGATACCCTGAAAAACAAATAAGAAAATGTTAAATGATGCAAATGATGAGTATGCAAATGATATGCAAGGGTTTGTGATCAAGCTGGATCTGATTATCTGTCTTGATATAAAGGTCCATGTATGTTCAAGAAGTCCAGATGGAGGTTCAGAAGTCCAGTAACCAAGGTGGGGGACTCAAATAAAGAGTCACATGTCCTGGGTTAAATCACAAGAACTGTCCAAAGTGAAGCATTCTTAAACACAATAGGTAACAGGGTATGATGTGGTCAAGGGTTCCTGCAAACCTGTAAACAGCCCAACCCCCTCACAGGTGATGTTCTAAAACAGAGATCCTCAGACTTGGATCAGTTATGAGAAGTGTAAACACTTCTAACCCGGAGGTACAATATTTACAATAACCATAAAAGATCATCCTCTAATTCTCATCAGTTTCTGAAGGTCATAATAAAGGTCATTCAGACTTAGCAGGCTTCCCAGATAGCCCTAGCACTACAGGAAATCTGTAGCACAGAGTTCTCAAGAAGAAACCCACATCTGAACCGTGTTTCATATTCCCGCACCAGACCGAAATGGAATGGGAAAGAACATGAACCACTCTAGCCTAGGTGTCACTCAGGTCCTAGGTATAGGACCTTAAACTCTCAGTGAAACCCCACCCAACAAGACAATAAACCAGATCCAGCCAGAAGACAGTATGACAGTATGATATATAAAGCTGTAAAGAAAGCAATAAATAACTATACATAAAGCAATAAATAAAACAACTATATAAACACAATTAGCACATAACACCCCAGTAAACACAAATCAATCAAGCGCTAGGAGGAACCCACAAAAAGAACCAGAAGCCCTGGTTACAGTATATGTGTCCCCAGCAGAGTCGCCAAGCTGTCGCTCCCACCAAAATGACACCTCGGGTCAGAAGGGGTACAGACGCGAACGGTCGGCGAAAAGGGATGAGAACACCCAGGAGTGAACTCAGAAAGACAAAGAGTCGCCAGCTAGGCATTTTTATCCCGGAGGAAAGGTAATGCTGCATAAACCTAAGAAAAGATATGGATAAGATGGTTGCGAACCAGAGAGACTGAGAAAGGGGGTTGGTTACAACCTGGGAAGGTGTTAGCACCTAGATTGTCCGTTGTACTCGACGGGATCCACGCTTAAAAGATTTGTGTTTTAAAGGGGTAGTGTCAGTGCAATCTGTGTATAAAGAGCTGGAAAAGGATGTACAGGTGTCAGTGTAAGAGAAGTGAAGTGTACAAGAGAAGTGTCAGTGTAAGAACAAGAATGAAATGCTCAAGATCATGAGGCTTAAAGAATAATGCTGGAAAGAGGGGGAATATACAGAGACTTTTGTTCGATAACTGTTAAGTTATGCCTACGTATCCTCTCGTGCAATGAGGAAGTCAGAACGCCGTAGTTCGACCCAAAGAGACTGAAAGATAAATTGACTTGTGAACTGCTTACTGCCTATGCTCAAGTGTATGACCTGTCTGGCTTAGGTGCAAACTGTCTTGCGTTAGACGGAAGAAGCAAGTTCTCGTTTATGAGTGAATGAGATGAGAAAAGAATCCCGGAGGAGACGATTATTGTTTGTTTTTGATTTTTTCAGTCTTTTATTGCTTTTTTAAGTTTGTCATAAGAAAATGAGCTTAAGCCTAAACCAATGGGTTAGTAAACTCATCACATCCTCCCTCTGATTAGGGGTAATGAGGATACCTTAAGGGTGAAGTCAGCATCTCACACTTAATCACCTTTTGATGTAGGATTAAGATCATTAACCTACTTGTTATTATTTAGATGTTTTTGTTGTTTTTGTTTAGTGTTAAGTAATGAGACTAAGCCATAATCAGGGATTAAACAGACTCATTACACCATCCCAATAGAAGGATAATAGATGAGAATGTTTAAGCTGAGGAAGACTCCTCAACTTAATCCATGATTAGGGATTAACCTCATGACAAAACAAAGCCATTATTAGGTGGATTTTAGTTAATGATAAGATGAAGAAGTGAGTTTTATGGTGTGTAAGACAACTTGAAGGGGACTTGTCCATTAACACTAGGGTTAGTCCTTCTTAACCAATTAAGGAAGAATTAGAACCCTAATGCAAGGCCCAAGTTACAAGCTTGATATCTTGATGGTTATTAAGTGAATTGATTAGAGGATTTAAACACATTAAGGGTTTAACACTTAGGATTAAAGTTATACACTCCATCCTAATAGAAGGATGCAGGCATAAGCTTAATCACAAAGCCTTAAAGCCTTTAGGGTTTAGTCCCTGATTATGAGATGAGAAGAGAAGACTCAAAGAGACACAAAGGTAAAAGCTAAGTGGGGGACTAATCAAACCCTAATTGTTATCATGCTTGGTCATTCCTAGGGTTAATGAGGTTTAAGAGAAATCTTCAAAGAACCACCAAGGAGAGAAGCAGATGAAAGGAGAAAGAAACAGAGAGAAGCAAGACAACTTGCTTCACTTAAGAAGACAAGTTGCTTGAAGAAAGAAAGTAAGATGAACAAGAATGAGCAAGTTCAATCCAAAGCACAAACAAAATGCAGCAAGGGAAGTATGAAAGAGATGAAAAGAGAATGTTAGAAGTGAAGGCAAATTCACTTCTCAAACAACTTACCACCTAAAAAGTTAGCAAAAGAAATGAAATGCAATGCAAAATGAGATGCAGTGTCATGATGCAAACCAAAACCAGAAGCATAAGTATGATGTTAATGATGCTAAGAGATGATGCAAACATGAGGCAAGGCATTAGAATGATCATACAAACATATGGGTGCAAGAGAAGCATGCTTTTAAACATGAATGTTCATGAAAAGTTATGGAATGCAAAAGACATACAACATGGCAAATGCAAGATGCAATGTTCAAACATGATTCTAATATGTCTTAAGATGCATCATGGATCAAATGGATGCACAAAATGTCATGGCAAGTCATGGTATGCAAGCAAATGGAAGATGGATGCAAGAGAAGGCACAAATTATGGTTTATGATCAACACACAAAACAAAATCCAAAATCAGAAGCAAATGTCATGATAAAAATTTGAAAATGCAATCAAAGGAACCTTAGACCTATACAAACTCACTGCCCAAAGGAGGGGATCTAACTCTTAACCTAGTGAGGGTTATGAATTTCCTAAGATTGCTAGGGTTTTAAGGTACCTTGGCAAGAAAAATGCAAAACAAAATGAAAAGGCAAGATCAATTCATGCCAATTTTATCCTATAAACTACATGCTATACAAGATGCAATGCAAGAAGAATCATGATCCAACTCTCAATGGTTAGGCAGAAATGAATTTTTGAAGTTTGAAACAAAATAATGCCTTGAAATGGAATTAAATCCAAAGAAAATGATCAAAAGGAATCAAGAACAAAAAATAAATTTGGTTTGAGGGTTGGACAATGTTTCTAAATGTTTTTAAAGGTTACATGAATTTTTTTGTGATTTTTAAATACCTAAAAGTATTTTTAATTAATTAATTTTCATTAACTAATTAAAAATAAACTTTTAAATGATTTAAAAATAATTTTTAATGCAAAAAATAAAAATAAAAATATTTTTGTGTTCTGAAAAATAATGAAAATCTTGATAAAAATTTTCATAATTTTTAAACATTTTTTGCTATTTTAAATTAAATGAGAAAGAAAATACAATTTAAATGAAATAAAAAAACAAAATATGAGAAGTATGCAGAAGGAGAGGCCAGGATTCAATCTGGAGAAGGAGGGTTTGACTGCGCGCCAGATCCTGTGGCTAGAATTCAAACTGAGTTGATTAACTAAAACTGGATTAATTAAATTAATAAATTAAGATTAGGGTTAAGTGATGACTCTGGACCATTCAAACACGCGGGAGTCAACCCCAGTCAACCCAATCTACGACCTACATTCAAACTGAGCCCTAATACTCATTAATTCACTAATGACTTTCAGGTGGCCGGAAATGACCTTCGGTCATCTTCTCCGGCCACCTCCCTCTCTGAAAATTGCTAAATCACTCCCTAGGTCACTAAAACTTGATTTCTCTGCCCAGAATCCATCCCCACACATCATACAACACGAATCAACAAACAAAATGCATTTATTTTTCGTATCAAAGCTGAATCGAATCAAAAGGGGTTTAGGTCAAAAAAATTTAGAAGAAGCATACATACTCAATACTCAACCATTTGCAAAACTAAACATATCAGCATGATCAACACATCATATAGATTCATTTAAGAACTTAAAAATGCATTTCTGGAAAAAAAGTTTTTGAGCTCACCTGAAATGGAACTTTCAGTCCAGGAGCTTTCTGGCTGGCCCTTTGATCCAAAATGCCTCTAATGAACCTCCTGAGAAGCTTGCAATGTTTGGTTGGAGTTTAAAATGGCTGGTTTGTGAGATTGAGTGAGTTCTGTTCGGTGAGGGAGAGAAATCGTGTTTCAGTTTGAGGATGTTTCAGGGATGAATGAGGGCAGGGAAATGATCAGGAGAGTGTGCTGAGATGTTTTGTGAAGTTTGTTTTTGTGTTTGATGCTTGTGCTGTGTGTTTCGAATGGTTTTGCAAGTTGGAGGATTTTTTATAACTATGGCTTGGAGTGTGTTTCAGCCTGAGTTGTGTGGTGTGTTGAGCTGCTTTTGGTCCATGTATCAAGTGGTGATAGGTCAGAGAGTTGTTGGTGGCCTATGGTGATTGGTATGGGTCTTTTGCAAAAAAGTCAATCTTTGTGTAAGAGAGGTATGGGCTCATAGCTATCCAAGGACAAGAGGGGTGTCCTGTGCAGCAAGAAGTGTGGAGAACCATAGGATCAAATTTGAAATCAGCCAGCACATGGATTAGGGTTTGAATGAGGTTTTGCAATTTTGATCAACTTTGGCCCTTTTGAAGTTTCTTGATCCACAAGCCATGAAAATGAGTGAACTTTTGATGCAATATGATCTTTAGGAATTGGTTCATGTTTGTATGAAGATTATAAGTCCATTTAAGGTCTCAATTTGCCTTGGCAAGGGATTTTGCAACTTTGCCTCTTTGGTAGAAAACTTGAAATTATGTGATTTTGGCCAACTTTGACAAGCCATAACTTTTGATCCAAAATGAATTAGAATGAGTTCTTGTACTTTTTGAAAAGGGAATGATCCATTATACAACTTTCATGACCAAAGTTTTCTCATTTGAGGCATTTTTGAATCAAAAAGCAAGGGTTGAAAAAGTTTCCCAAAATGGCAAGTTTCCATTACAAGTCATTTTCCCAAAAAGTCAACTTTGCAAATGGCTTGATATTCTTCAATTTTGTGAACTTACAACATCTTCTATGATCAAATAAAGATCATAAATAATCAAAATGAGGATGAACACCCTTTGGTTGGGTCATTGGGGGCCTCAGATGCCCTGATTTTGCACTGACTTGCTCAAAAAGTCAACTCTTGATCAGATGACTTCCCCATTGAATTTCTTCATGAAAATTGATATGAATGATCCTTATAACATATAGAGACCAATAGAAACAAGAATGACCAAAAAATTTGGAGTTATGGCCTTTGAAACCAAAACCCTAATTCTAGGTCATCTGTGCAGTTAAACCTGGCTCTGCTTCCATGCCATTCCCAGTTCTTGTGATTCTTTGACATTTTTGACTTTTTGAGGATACAATATGATGCTTGAACATACATGGACCCCTTTGAAGTGATTGATGACCTTTGTAGTGGCTCAAATAGCTCTTGGATTGCTCAGATCACAAACCCTAGATGCAGATGACCTTGAACCAATGCAGTGTAGCAAATATGCAATATGAGATGCTATAGTTGAATTTATGCATATGAGAAGATCACAAGCCATGGTATGAATGGGTGAGGGAAAATTTGGTGTGTTTACAAATATCACATGTTAAGCCCAGAACTAGCGCATGTGTATAGTCTCTATGGTGTGAATTAATGGAAATAAATGGAAAAGGCTGGAAAAAAGGATGGACGCACGATGGATCCAACGCGCACGCTTGGAGACCTCATTAATTGAGGTGGCAAATTGCTGCGCTGGGATTGGTTGGTGTATATTAACTGTGGTGGATTTTGTCACATATTGTATTAAAATGGAAAAAGAAAATATAACATAAGGCTGAAGTAAGCTAGGGCTAGGTGGCGCATTGTGGAGCCTTGGATGGAAGGATCCTACGGTGGCTGAATCATCTTCTTCGTAGAAACCCTAGGAAGAACACCAACAATTTTCCGGTGACCAGAGCTAGGGCTCCGGCACCAGAATCCATGACAGAGCTATAAACAACCAAAATAATGATCCAAACACTCCAGATCTACTAATTCAACATCACTGAATTCAAATATGACATCAAAAAAAGCTAAAAATCAAAGGATTGGACGGATCGGAAAAAAACATAATGCACCATGAAACTTTGAACTCAAATAACTTATGCTATGATGCACCATTTTCAGATCCAAAAATTGCAGAATCATCAGGGAAGATCAAAGAACACAAAGCAACAACTTAACTCCATTTTTAGATCATGAGATTTCATGCCATACCTGAGATGGAGATCTTGGTATAGTGAGCTAGAAAACCAATCAATGCGTGCAAATCACTCCTCTTACTCCTTAGATGCAAAATAAATGCATCTAAGGTCTTGAAACAGGCTGGATCTAAGGTTTCAGAGCAAGTTGCTTCTCAATGGCACCTTTCTATTTCTGTGTCTTAAGCTCAAATGAATGGTAGAATCTTGATCTATATCACTCACTGATCAAGAATGTGGAAGAAGTTTGTGAAGAATGTGAGAGAATCAAGAGATATGTGAGAAAATGCAAAGTTGCATGAAGTTTTGGAGTGAGAGAGATCTGAGACTTGCTAAACCCTAATTTTCCTCTTTGTGACCTCACAAGGCAATGCTGAAAGAATGAATTCAAATGCACGAATGAATCATGAGAAAAGTGTGAAGTTGCATCATTTGCACTTGGTGAGATAAGCATGCTATGCTCATGCTTCTTTGGGCCTCTCAGAACATGGGCAATTCATTTCCCACCCTTGATTCAAATCCAATCACTCCTGGCCTTTAGATTCAAGCATCACACTTGTTTCATGACTTTTGCCAATTTTGCACTTTTTGAGTGATTTTTTTGTTGTGCACGAAAATGAACAATTCTTTGGATAAAATTGGTCATAATACAATGCATTTTGAATTTGAAACACAATTGGGCCTGTACCAAGTCACACAATTAAGATTTGAAGCCTTTTGCATTTGGTGGCAAACTTGAAAAGTGAAATTTGCCCTAGAATGAAGGAATTTTCGAAGGACCTCTAGAAAAATATACACATCCTATGAAAATGTACTTGTACTTTTTGAAAATGGGAGCCCTTACTCTTCAACTTTCATGTTTGACTTTGGTCCATTTGAAGAATGTTTGATCATGTTAAGGCCATTTGAAAATTAGGGCAAAAGTTGCCAAATTTGGAAATTCCTTAAAACCAACTTTGTACCATTTTTGCAAAACCCCTCAAATCTCCATGATTCTTGAAATTTAGGCATTCCAAACCTCTTATAACATTTTAAGGACCCCTCTTGGCCAAAAAAAATGGGTTAGACCCCTTGAAATTGCACAGTTGACTTTTTAAGGGCACTGTTGACTTTTTCCTTCATCTGCAAGCAACTGAGGCATTGACTGACTTCCACATGGAATTTTCTCATGAAAATTGACACCTAGGATCCTCTTAACATATAGAAGACTTTTCCCAAATGAAATGGCCAAAGTTGTGAGATCTTGGTGCTTGAATCACAAACCCTAATTTGGGTGCCTTGTATAGGAGCTTTGCCTTGTCCTGAGTTCTCTGATGATCATACAATCTTCTGAGTTTTTGTCAATGGACTTGAACTTGTAAATGGAGTATAGACTCACCATAAGACTTGTTCAAACTCATTGGGACCCTTGTCATGGCTTGAAATGCTTCAAGGACCTCCACAGATGACCATATGCTTGATGCTAGGACATGAGGGATGTTATGCCTCATCTTTCCATGATATGATGCTGAGGAAATGATGTGAGGATGATGAATATGATGTGATATGATGCTAAAAAAGAAGAGGGCAAATTTGGGGTGTTACAGCTGCCCCTATTCAATCATCAGTAATCTGAAAAGGACGATAGTACGGGCTATCGACCATTCAAGATAAACTGTGGTTGAATACCAAGAAGACAAGAAATTTGCACTCTGACGAAGAATGCAACACTGGGAAATAAACCCAACCAGATGACACTCTGGGGATAAGAAAGACAGAAAAAGCAGACGAGCTTCTTCCAAGCTGAAACTGATATAAGAATGCTGAGACAGACGAGTCTTCAAACAATCCTGTGACGCCAGGAGCTGGACATACGAGTCCTCAAACACTTCAAGAACAAAATGACCTGAGATAGACGAGTCTTCAAACAATCCTGTGACGCCAGGAGCTGGACGTACGAGTCCTCAAACACTACAAGAGCATATGACTTGAGACAGACGAGTCTCCTTCGGATTTACCCGTTACGCCAGGACCGGTAATGCACTAAAGTCTGTGGGATAGACATGCAATCAAGGTAGACGAACCTTCTTCATATATTATCCGTGGATATATGGTACAAGACAGACGAGTCTTCTTTGAGAAAACCTGTGACGCCAGGTGCAACAACCATAATTGGTGCCTGAGACAGACGAGCCTCCTTCGGATTTACCTGTTACGCCAGGACCAGTAACCATTTTGACATTAATTCCCACTGTCAGGATTTTAAACCTCTTCAATACAGACGAGTATTGGGTGATCATCAAGATAACACAGACGAGTGCCATAAGTCCATGATACAGACGAGTATCAGACGATGATCTAAGAAACACAGACGAGCGCTTCAGGCAATGATACAGACGAGTATCAGCCACTGGTATAGAAGAATACCAGAAATTCAAACACAGAAGAGCATTTGAAGTAGCAAGAATATCAGGATGATCAGCAAATCCTAACACAAACGAGTGTTGGGATGATACAGACGAGTATCCAAGCAAAGTAGACGAGCTTCAAACAGATAAACAACACAGACGAGTGCTGGAAATGATACAGACGAGTATCCAAGCAAAGCAGGCATATCAAACACAGATGAGTGCTGGGAAGTTGCAGACGAGCAACAACTGAAAATACATATCAAGGCACAGACGAGTGCAGCAAAGGATCCAATACCAAACACAGACGAGTGTTAAGATTTGCAGACGAACAACAACATAGGAGACATCACAACACAAACGAGCGTTGAAAATTTGCAGACGAGCAATCACAAAGATTATATGCCAAACACAGACAAGTTTTGGGAAGTTGCAGACGAGCAATAATAAATGAGGTATCACAACACAGACGAGTGTTGAGAATTGCAGACGAGCAATATCAAGGTAATCATAAACCACTGCTAGGAAAAACTCTGCTTAAGGATAACACAGACGAGTGTTGAAGATTGCATACGAGCAACAAACGAATGCCTGATTGGCAGTAAGAGATACAACTCTGCAGGGGAAACAAGTCAAGAGGTCTGGATACCTGATTGACTGAGGTGATGAATACTTGACTGTATCATCAAATTATCCAAAAGTATGGCAACTTCGCTGGGGAATATTTCACTGACGAAAGTGAAGATCAAATATGAACTCTGTGGGGACAGAATCATCTTTAGACTTGGCTGAAAAAGATGCATCAACAATACTCTAGCTGGGGAGAGCATGCTGCCAATGCTAAGCTCTGTCTGGGAAAGAATATTGCTGAAGGTAGAATTCTGATAATTCCAACTCTGGTGATGTCAGATTTTCAGATACTTGTTGGGCATACTCCACTGGGGAAGAATGGACTGCTACTTCAATGGGGAAGAAGAAACTGCTTGGGCTGCTGCCAAGGCTTAGTTGGAGAAAATCCCTGTTGGAGATGCCAGGATTTCAGATACCTGCTGGGGAGAGAAATCTCTGCTTGGGGAGATACTCCACTGGGGAAGAGTGAATTGCTTAGGAGAATGTGACGCCATCCTGCAACCTGCAACAAAAGAAAACACTAGTGTGCCCCGGGGACTTGCATGGTATGATCTGTTCATCCATTGTCACCCGACACTCAAAGAGGGTTACAATTTCCCTGCATGTCAGTTTTCTTTTCAAAATTATCACCATGTTTAGATGCAATGCTATTTTTTCCGAAAAATTCAGGACATTTTGCAAACAAAAATAAACACACACAGCTTTTTGACTGAATATTCTTTTTATTGAATGGCCTCTGAATAGGAAAAGATTTACATCAGGAAGTGACCACCTGGAAGAGGTAGCCACCATAAAATTGAGAAAAGAAACTATCCTAATGGCAATGTACGTGGCATTCCAAGGAGTTCCATTTCTGCTATGACCAGCATGTCTTCGAGACTCTCCATTCTGCTTTGGATTTCTGAGAGGATTGAGGGGATTGTTTCCTATCCTTCTGATATTGTCAAGTTGTACGAAACGATGATGTGGTTCAGATTACTCGGATCGCAGTTGTTCGCTTATTCCCTTGTTTTGCGTGGATCGCCCTTTCGGGTTTTCAATCCACCGGGATACCATTTTTTGCCTGAGCTGTCCAATGTGGCTTTTCAACTCAGCGGGTGTACATTTTTTTTATTTCCCTAACTTTTTCCCGAGCTTTTTATTCTGTTTTTAGCTCGCCGGGATGCCCTTTTTTTTCCTGGACTATAATTCTGTTTTTGTGTCCGGCGGGTCTCTTTATGCGAAGTATTTTTTAACTGCGTCCGAGTTAACAGGGGACTGGAAGTCATCTCCATCCATAGTGGTGAGCATCAGTGCTCCTCCTGAAAAGACTTTCTTCACTATGAATGGTCCTTCGTAGTTTGGGGTCCACTTACCCCTGTGATCTGAACCTGGAGGAACGATCCTCTTCAACACAAGCTCTCCCACTTGATACTCTCGAGTACGTACTCGTTGGTCGAATGCACGGTTCATTCTCCTTTTATAAAGTTGACCATGACAGATAGCCGCTAATCTCTTTTCCTCAATTAGGCATAGCTGATTATAATGAGCACGCACCCATTCAGCCTCATCCAGCTTAACATCCATCATCACTCGCAATGAAGGAATTTCTACTTCAACAGGCAAGACTGCTTCCATGCCATACACCAGAGAGAAGGGAGTTGCCCCTGTTGACGTCCTGACTGACGTTCGGTACCCATGCAAAGCAAACGGTAACATCTCATGACAATCTCTGTAGGTGACAACCATTTTCTGCACAATCTTCTTGATATTCTTGTTAGCTGCCTCTACCGCACCATTCATCTTTGGTCGGTAAGGAGAAGAATTGTGATGTTGTATCTTAAAGTCCCGATACAAGTCTGCCATCATCTTGTTGTTGAGATTAGAACCATTGTCAGTAATGATCCTTTCGGGCACTCCGTATCTGCATATGATATCCCTTTTCAGAAATCTTGCCACCACTTGACGAGTGACGTTGGCATAAGATGTTGCCTCTACCCATTTGGTAAAGTAATCAATCGCGACCAGGATGAAGCGATGACCATTTGAAGCAGTAGGCTCTATCCTCCCGATCATGTCAATGCCCCACATAGAAAAGGGCTAAGGAGATGACATGACGTTGAGCGGGCTAGGAGGAACATGCACTTTGTCTGCATATATTTGGCATTTGTGGCATTTACGAGCGAATGAACAACAGTCTGCATCCATTGTCATCCAGTAATACCCTGATCTCAGCAATTTCTTTGCCATAGCATGCCCTCCTGCATGGGTACCTAAAGATCCTTCGTGGACTTCCTGCATCAACAAGCTTGCTTCGTGTCTATCCACGCATCTGAGCAAGACCATGTCGAAATTTCTCTTGTACAAAACCCTGTCTGTATTCAAGAAGAAGCTAGCAGCAAGTCGCCTCAAGGTCTTCTTGTCGTTGGAAGATGCCCCAGCTGGGTATTCTTGCTTTTACAAGAATAACTTGATATCAAAATACCAAGGTTTCTCGTCAGACACGGCTGTCGCTCCCAAAAGATGAGACTGAGCTCAAATGAGGTACAAACGCGAACGGTCGGCGAAAGAAATGAGAACACACAGGAGTGAACTCAGGAAGACAAAGAGTCACCAGCTAGGCATTTTTATCCCGGAGGAAAGGTAATGCTGCATAGACCTAGAAAGAGATGGATAAGACGGTTGCGAACCAGAGAGACTGAGAAAGGGGGTTGGTTACAACCTGGGAAGGTATTAGCACCCAGATTGTCCGCCGTACTCGACGGGATCCACGCTTAAAAGATTTGTGTTTTAAAGGGGTAGTGTCAGTGCAATCTGTGTATAAAGGAACTGGAAAAGGATGTACAGGTGTCAGTGTAAGAGAAGTGAAGTGTATAAGTGAAGTGTCAGTGTGAGAACAAGAATGAAATGCTCAAGATCATGAGGCTTAAGAGAATGAAACTGGAAGGAGGGGGAATATACAAAGACTTTTGTTCGATAACTGTTAAGTTATGCCTACGTATCCTCTCGTGCAATGAGGAAGTCAGAACACCGTAGTTCGACCCAAAGAGACTGAAAGATGAATTGACTTGTGAACTGCCTGCTTGTCAATGCTCAAGTGTATGACCTGTCTGGCTCAGGTGCAAACTGTCTTGCATTAGACGGAAGAAGCAAGTTCTCGCTTATGAGTGAATGAGATGAGAAAAGAATCCCGGAGGAGATGATTATTGTTTGTTTTTTTGATGTTTTCAATCTTTTATTGCTTTTGAGAGTTTGTCATAAGTTAATGAGCTTAAGTCTAAACCAAGGGTTAGTAAACTCATCACATCTTCCCTCTGATTAGGGGTAATGAGAATACCTTAAGTGTGAAGTTAGCATCTCACACTTAATCACCATGATGTAGGATTAAGATCATTAACCTACTTGTGATTATTTAGATGTTTTTGTTGTTTTTGTTTAGTGTTGAGTAATGAGATTAAGCCATAATCAGGGATTAAACAGACCCATTACACCATCCTAATAGAAGGATAATAGATGAGAATGTTTAAGCTGAGGAATGCTCCTCAACTTAATCCATGATTAGGGATTAAATTCATGACAAAACAAAGACTTTATTAAATGGATTTTAGTTAATGGTAAGATGATGAAGTGATTTTTAGGGTTTGTAAGACAACTTGAGAGGGACTTGTCCATTAACACTAGGGTTAGTCCTTCTTAACCAATTAAGGAAGAATTAGAACCCTAATGCAAGGCCCAAGTTACAAGCTTGATGTCTTGGTGATTATTAGATGAATTGATTAAAGGATTTAAACACATTAAGGGTTTAACACTTAGGATTAAAGTTATACACTCCATTCTAATAGAAGGATGCAGGCATAAGCTTAATCACAAAGCCCTAAAGCCTTTATGGTTTAGTCCCTGATTGTGAGGTGAGGAGAGAAGACTCAATGAGACACAAAGGTAAAACTAAGAGGGGGACTAATCAAAACCCTAATTATTGTCATGCTTGGTTTTTCCTAAGGTTTGTGAGGTTAACAAGAGAAATCTTCAGAGGAACCACCAGGAAGCAGATGAAAGGAGCTAAGAGAAGCAAAGTAACTTGCTTCATTTAAGAAGACAAGTCACTTGAGGAAAGAAAGTAAGAAGAACAAGAATGAGCAAGCTCAATCTCAAACACAAGATAAAATGCAGCAATGATGCATAAGAGAGATGAAAAGAAATTGTGAGAAGTGAAGGCAAATTCACTTCTCAAAGTGACTTACCACCTGAAAAGTTAATGAAAGAAATGCAATGCAATGCAAAATGAGATGAAATGGTATGATGCAAACCAAAACCAGAAGCATGTGTGTGATGATAATGATGCTATGAGGTGAAACAAACATGAAACAAGGCATGAGGATGATCATACAAACATGTGGAAGCAAGAAAAGCATGCTTAGAACCATGAATATACATGAGAAGTTATGAAATGCAAATGACATACAAGATGGCAAATGAAATATGCAATGATCAAACATGCTTCTAATATGTTTTAAGATGTGTTATGAATCAAATGGATGCATAGAATGTCATGGCAAGTCATGGTATGTAAGCAAATGCAAGGTGAATGCAAAAGGGAGCCCAAATTAGGGTTTATGATCAATGCTCAAAACAAAAACAAAAACCAGAAGCAAACATCAAGATAAAAAATTGAAAATTCACTCAAGGGAAACCTAAACCTATACAAACTCACTGCCCAAAGGAGGGGATCCAATTCTTAACCTAGTGAGGGTTATGAATTTCTTAAGATGGCTAGGGTTTTAAGGTACCTTGTCAAGAAAAATGTCAAACAAATTGAAAATGCAAGATCAATTCATGCCAATTTAACCCTATAAACTTCATGATATGAAAGATGCAATGCAAAAAGAATCAAAGTCCAACTCTCAATGGTTAGGCAGAAATGAATATTTGAAGTTTGGATCAAAATAATGCCTTGAAATAAGATTAATTCCATGGAAAATTGTCAAAAGACATCAAGATCAAAAAAAAAATTTGTTTTGAGGGTTGGACAATGTTTCTAAATAATTTTAAATGTTTCATGAATTTTTTGGTGATTTTTAAATACATAAAAGTATTTTTAATTAATTAATTCTCATCAATTAATTAAAAATAATCTTTTAAATGATTTAAAAATATTTTTTTATGCAAAAAATAAAAATAAAAATGTTTTTGGTTTCTGAAAATTAATAAAAGGTTATATAAAAATTTTCAGAATTTTTGAAAATGTTTTAATATTTTAAATAAAATGAAGAAAACAAATGGAATTTAATGAAAATAAAATTGAATAAAAATGAAAGTATGCGCATCCAAGGGACAGGATTGGTTCTGGGGATATTTGGCTTGACTTCGCGCGCAATCTGATGGCCACAATTCAAACTGAGCTAATTTCTAATTAAATTTAATTAAACTGAATTAATTAGATTAATTATGGATTAGGGTTTCTAATGGTGCATCCTGTCATTCAAACGCGCGCTGATGGGCTAAAGACGTGTCTACTTATGCGTCTAGCGGTATCTTACTGCAAGTGCACAGCCTATCGAAGTAATATTTAAGATTATCGATCCACAGGGATTCTATGGTTACTTAGTGCTAGATGAACTTTCTAGTTTAGCTAAGGCGAATGGTTGTCACGGTTTTTTGTTGGTTTTTAAGACTATTAAAGGCGGAGTAAAATTTAAGTTTTAATTAAGTAATTCTAAGGCGGTCAGTATGTAATTATATTAACTTAGGTGGGTCAATCTAACCTAGGCTTATTTAAGATGTTCACTTAATCTATTCGGTAGGGATTACCAGTTTAAATACCCTCAACTCACACTCTCGTGGTCTTATATCAGATCTTATCCCTAAAGCCCTATGCCTGCTCTCGCTAGCCCATAAGTGTTTAGGGGTAATTTTTGGAAACTAAGTAATTCTAATTTATCTTAAAGCGCTCTCGCTGTGTTTAATTTAAATGCCTAACTTTAGCTATCTGGTTAAAATCTCACACTCTCGTGGTCTTGACCTAACCTAATACTCTTTTCTTACTCTCGTAACAAAAAGGTCTATTTAATTAAAAAGTCTCAGCCAGAAATGTTAAGTGATTAATTATTTTTAGCCTACGGTTATATTTTACCGGTTAAGTTTGTTCTAACTACATACCGCCCTAAGGTGTTTAGCTACTCATTGATGTTGAACCAGACAGAGACAGAAAAACAAATAACAGAATACTCATGGCAGAAAAATAAATAAACATTATAATTAATTAAATTGCAATATAAATAAAAACCTGGTTAACAATATCAGAGAGACTCCTTCTTCCACAAACCGGAAAGCTCGGAGTTGTTGGCGGAAATTGAAAATAAACGAATGATGAAGGTTTAGAAAAATAAATAACGTATAACAATTTCCTGATGTTGGAAATTGTTATATGGCGGGTTTGGATACAATAAGAACGAAAACAGAAAATAATGCAGAAAATAAAAACGGGTCGTAAATCAGTTCGGCAGAGCTTCCGCAGGAAATTGAATAGAAAAATGCTCTGTACATTCTTCATGAACTTGGTGCTATTTATAGAACTTCAATTGGGCTGGATTTTTGGGCTTCAGTTGAAATGGGCCTTGCTATTTTTGGGGAGAAAATGTAGGTAGTGGCAACAAAATAGGAGACCATCTCTTCACGTAACGCCTTCACGTTGCCTTGGTCAAAAACCTAGAATAATCATTGTCACGGTCGTGACAATGCCTTTACGCTCGTGACTTGTGATTTTTAAGTGTCACGGTCGTGACACATGTCTTACGGTCGTGATGCTTCATTTTGGGGTGTCACGGTCGTGACACCCTTGTAACGGTCGTGACTGCTGCAAAATATGCAGTTTTTGCAGAGAGCTTCATTTCTTTATCTTTTATGACCGATTTTGTTCCTTTTTCTCTTGATTCATGATTTGGCTCCATATAGTGATGTACCTGCAAAACGGTAAGAAAAACTCGAGAAATCGAGTATTAAAACGATAATTATTCAATAAAACGCCAATGAAACTTAGCAATATAATCGATACGTTTTCTCGTTATCAAACTTCCCCAAACTTAAACCTTTGCTTGTCCTCAAGCAAATATTCGGTTGAAAATCGGCGGACAAGATGTCATTCACGCATACTCCTAACAAATCCTACGAGGGATCGCTTTTGTTGGATAATCCGATACTTTGATATTACACTACCGATACACTAATGGCACAAGCAACAAGCTATGTCGTCGACTTCCCGTTAAATGAGCCAATCTGCAATTACTTTACGATTTCACCTAAAGTTTTTCGATCTTATTTCGCCCGGTTTCATTCTAGCGCAATCACATTAAGCCCTTTGCCTTAGCACGCACGTAGTGGAGTAGCCGGTTAGCGACTTTGATCCTTTTTTAGCACGGGGTCTGGTACACGAGTGTGGTAACCCTACATTTTGTATCCGATTTGGAGGCTGTGGGGGATCGAGCCGTAGCACGCCCTACCGAGTTCAGAACCAGTACCTCTGAACCAACCCGCAATGGACTCCTTCTCATATTTCTCGTTTCTTGTATGCGACCGTGTACTTTGGTGCAATTTCTTTTCATTTTGCATCGAGATATGAAGGATCATTATTGATTAGGCATCAAACACTTATATTCATCGGCTCCCCACGTGGTTTGTGTTCAGACGGTGCTGACTGCTAGTATAAACTACTCGGGGTTACTTTTGAACTGAAACTAGAAGTGTACTCGTAATGGTAATCGGAGATGGAATCGCTTAAGTAGGAAGTCAAAGTTGTCAAGATTGTATTGGTCTTGTTTAATCGTTCTCGGCTTCCTATTTACGATTTCGTAGGTAAGTCGGGTAATGCGAATAATTAAAATTTTTCGGTTATGGCTAAATAAACGGGAAAGTTTGAAACTAAAGAAAATGTCATAAAGATTTTTGCACGCTTCATTAACTTACTAAAAGAAATACAACGGGAATGAAAATACAACGAAAATGAAAAAGTGCGAAACGGAAAAATGCGGAAATGAAAGGTACCTCTCCCACACTATATCAGACATTGTCCTCAATGTTGTGATATAAATGCGGTTAAAGTACAGTACAAACGACAAAAACTAAAAACAAACAGAAGAAAAACTGAAACTATGGCTGTTGAGGACCGCGGGGTCGGCTTCTGGTACGGGAGCGGCGTCTGGAAGGAGTCGCTTCAGGATCAGAACCGGTGCTGGTGGTCCCAGTGATGTCGATACGCAAGGCTTCTAACTCGCCAAAAATCGCGTCAAACCTCTCATTAGTAGCTGCCTGGTTTGCTGCAATAGTGTCGAGCAAAGCATCGTACTGCTCCTTATGCCGTCGCTCCAGTGCGGCGTTCATCTGGTTCTGCTGATGAATCGCACGGAGGACTTCCTCAAGTGTGATGTCCTGTGCAGGAGGCTGTCGGGTAGATGTCTCTGGTATATCCTGGACAGGCTCACCTGCATCCATAGCGTCCTGCATCTCATCCGCAGGGAGATCTGCCTGATCATGGATAGGAGCGTGGTCAGCAACATCAGGTAGAACAAAGAGCCAGTTGGCTCGGCTGGATGGGTCGATGCGGTCGCGGGACGGCAGAATGATATGGTGAAATATGGTGCCATGGACAACAGGGCTATACCTGCCATCCTCTCGCTGCGCAATCAGGTGAGCGGACCTGCAATAACTCTTGGTGAGGAATTCGGCTTCTCTGAAAGGATGATTTACGACCAAGTCACCAAGCCCCAACTGAATGGCGAGGGAGGTGACAATGCCGCCTATGAAAAATGGGGTGGAGCCTCTATGCGCAATGGCCTGGATGTGGTAGAGCATGAAAGGGGCAGCGCTGATCGGCTCGTCATTAAGAGCACAATGCAAGAATAGAAGCTCCTTGGAGTTGAGCTTATGGTTGCTCTCTCGAGCGAAGATGGTGTTGCAGATGACTCTGTGGAAATAGCGGATGGCCGGATTGTGGATGTGCGTGGCGTTGAGGCTTTGGAAGGCTGATGCACGGGTGTTGGTTAAATCGTGCCATAAAGTGAAAGCTTGTTCACTAAAGTTATCGGGCACGCGACGGTGAGCTTCAGTTCCGTGATGGAAGCCTAACAACTCGGCGATCCTGTCTTGCGAAAGGTTGAACTCTTGGCCATGCAATCTGAATTTTGTAAAACCGGGGAGTTGACTTAGAGAACCGGTGCCGGTGATGTAACTGAAGGAGCTTAAGAACTCCAGTGTCAGAAGTTCGAAGGTTGGCTGAGGTTGACTGCAAAGGTCCCAGAGCCCGACTTTTTGGAGCAGGTTCGTAACACTGGCAAGCATTCCGAGTTCTCTCAAACACACAGTGTCGATGTAACGCGTAGGTTGCACACCGCGGTTTTGGAATCGGAGAAATCGTTCTCTTTGAGTTTCTCCAGCATCACCTTCTCTAAAAGTGATAGAATCCATTGCATGCAAGAGCTTAGAGTGAAGAGTGAAGATTTTTGAAGTTTTTGTGAAAAAATGGTAAAATGAGATAAATAATGATTCGGGATAAATGATGGAGAGTGAGAATGTGGTAGGTTGTGATAATGGGGGGTTAATGAGATTAAAGCTCGTAATGGGGGAGTTACGGAGGTTAGGAAGAAGATGGGAAGTTTTTTTAGGGAGTTATGGAGGAGAAGAAGAAGGGGCACGAAGAGAAACAGTTTTGTTTCTCACGATTTCTGGTATAGGGGTCGTCACGGTCGTGACAGGGGTACGACGTTCGTGACACTCAAAAAGAGCGTGTCACGATCGTTATGGGGTAGTGACGACCGTGAGGCTTGCTACGTTAAATAATTTCCAGAAAAAACACTTTCTCACTTGTTTTATATCAATGTATTTTCTTCACTAACTCTCATATTAATTTATAGATACCACATAGTGCATAAGTTCAACACAGTAATTCAATAACTTGCAAGGCATGAGAGATTTGTATATATAATGAATAAATGCAAGCATAAAAGTGCATAGAATGAAAAATACATAAATTGCTAAAATTGGAGAAATTTTGGAATTAAAGATGCATTGCATAAAGTACTTGAAAATGAAATTACATAAATGGAAAACGATAAGAAATTGTTGCGAAAAATAAATCTAACTAGAAACGAAAACAATGAGAAAATAAACTAAGTCACTTATAACATTATCAAAAGCGTTTCTTCAAGTCTTCGATGGCGGAGTTCAAGTGATAGAATTGTTCGCAGGTTATGTCAGTCAAACCTATAATGTCTAATCGCATGCTCTTAATATCTTCTTTGAATAAGTTAATGTCAGTTTGGTAAGTATTGAGAGTGTTCATGATGTTTTGTAAGTTGTTAGCATACTCTCCTTGATTCACTTCAGGGGTTTCATAAACTTCTTCAGTGTGGTCAATGTCATGGTAACCAGGAGGCGTCTCAGGGTCAGTTTCGACATCGGTCATTGTATCATCTTTTATTTTATACGACTGAGGTGTTTCAGGAGTGGGTGGATAATCAGGTGGGTTTAACTCATAAAGCCAGTTATCCTTATTATGAACACTTACTTTAGCATGGTTAGGCAATGTGAACAGGGTTACTACTTCGTTCCGGATTAGGTACTCAAAAGGTGGATGTCCTAAATTCCTTATGATATGTCTATTGAAGCAGAAGTTAAGATCCATAGGACGGATTGTTCCTAAACGGTTGCACCTATACAATTGGTACCTAAGTCCTATGGCATCAGCAATCATGGTTACAAGACCTCCTACTAAGATAGGTAATTCAGGTTCTTCTTGGATACGGGTGAAGGTTTGCATCATGAAAGGTACACCATTAACAGGCTGTCCATTAGTGAAACACGACATAATAAATATTTCATCTTTAGAAACTCCGGTAATGTTTTCTTCTTTTCCAAAGAATGTGTGGGCTAGGAATTTATGGAAGTAACGGAGGGCAGGATTATGGATCTCATCATTATTCATGTTATTTGGTTCAGGATGGTAGTTTCCGGTTAAAGTTCCCCAAAAGAAATCTAGCTCAGCATCCATCAATTCTACCTGTGTGGTAGTGAATGCAAATGGTCCACTAGGGAATCCTAACAAGTCAGCTAGTTCTTTATGGTTAAAGTCATATTCTATTCCAAACAGGCGGAAACTAATAAATCCTTTCCTAAATCCAAAACCGCGCTCAGGTAGGTAAATTAAGGAGCTAAGGAACTCAAGAGTGAGCTCGCGGTAAGTCACAAACTTATGTTGGATCAATGCATTCTCCCATCCGAGTCGGTTAAACAAGTACATGATGCTATCATGTATACCTAAGGTTTCCATAGTCCGATCATCCGGGTACAGGGTCAAATCCATTTGCCTCTGTGATAATTCTTCAAATTTCATTCTTTGGTTCCTACCTCTAAATTTGGTTTCCATATGGTTAATTGGTTGGTTAGCCATGGTCAGTGCAAATATGGAGGAAACAAATCAGGAGAAGAAGGAAAGTGGAAAAGACTTTTAGAAAATCTGTAAAAAGTGATTTAAAATAAATATAAGAAAATGAAATGCATAATGTAATGGCAATAATAGTAATATAAAATAACTATAAAATGACAAAACAATTAAACAAATAGTAAAACTATAAATAATAAAAATGATAAAGAGAATAATTTAAATAATTTGATAAGTAAATGGGTTGCCTCCCACTAAGCGCTGTTTTTATCGTCTAAAGCCTGACGTAATGCTTAAGTTTAGATTAATCAGGGGAATTAGTGGACAACTCTAAAAGCTTTAGATTATTCGCATAATCTCTATTTTCAACTTTATGATAATGTTTTAAACGTTGTCCGTTTACTATGAATGGTTCACTATTCCTACCCTTAATTTCTATTGCTCCACTCGGGAATACTTTAATTATTTCAAAGGGTCCTGACCATCTAGATTTTAATTTTCCAGGAAAGAGCCTAAGTCTTGAATTAAAGAGGAGTACAACGTCTCCCACACTAAATTCTTTCCTAGATAGGCGTTTATCATGCCATCGCTTAGTTCTTTCTTTATATATCTTAGCATTCTCATAAGCATCTAACCTTAATTCTTCTAATTCATTAATGTCTAGGATTCGCTTTTCTCCTGCAGCATTATAGTTTATATTGAGAGTTCTAATCGCCCAATAAGCTTTGTGTTCTAGTTCTACTGGTAGGTGACAAGATTTTCCATAAACGAGTTTGAAAGGTGTAGTACCTATGGGTGTCTTGTAAGCGGTCCTATAAGCCCATAAAGCTTCATTAAGTTTAGATGACCAATCTTTCCGAGATATGGCGACAGTCTTTTCTAAGATTTGTTTAATTTCTCTGTTTGAGACTTCGACTTGTCCACTTGTTTGTGGGTGATATGGTGTAGCCACACGGTGTCTTACTCCATACTTAGATAGTAATTTGTCAAATATTTTTGAGATGAAGTGCGAGCCACCGTCACTTATGACGAGTCTAGGCACACCAAATCTGGGAAAGATTATATTCTTGAAAAGCTTTATTACTACTCGTGTATCGTTTGTAGGAGAAGCTATGGCTTCAATCCATTTCGAAACATAATCAACAGCTACGAGTATGTAATTATTACCGAAAGATGATGGGAATGGTCCCATGAAATCTATTCCCCAAACGTCAAAGATTTCTACTTCTAATATTCCTTTTTGAGGCATTTCGTCTCTTCTTGAAATATTGCCAGTGCGTTGACACCGATCGCAATTTATAACAGCGATGTGGACATCCTTCCATAGATTTGGCCAGAATAAGCCGGCTTGCAAGATTTTTGCACAAGTTTTGGAAGTGCTTGCATGTCCACCATAAGGAGATGAATGGCATTGAGCAATGACATTTTCTATTTCTTCTTCGGGAATACATCGGCGAAAGATTCCATCTGGTCCTCTTTTGAACAATAATGGTTCATCCCAATAGTAATGTTTCAGATTATGAAAGAATTTCTTTTTCTGCTGATAGGTCAGGTTGGGTGGAAGAGCTCCTGCAGCTAGGTAGTTGACGATGTCAGCGTACCATGGCAGTCCTACAGTTGTCTGGATTGTTTCCACGGATTCTGGTTCATTTATATCTAACTGAGCTAGGTCGCTTCCTAATTGTGCTATCAGCTGTTCATACGGAAAATCGTCGTTAATCGGCACTTGTTCAGGTTTAATACCTTCTATTCTAGATAAATGGTCCGCTACAACGTTCTCAGTACCTTTCTTATCTTTTATTTCTAAGTCAAACTCTTGTAAGAGTAAAATCCATCTCAAGAGTCTTGGTTTAGCATCTTTCTTAGTTAATAGATATCGGATAGCAGCATGGTCTGTGTAAATGATTATTTTCGCTCCAACTAGGTAAGAACGGAATTTGTCAAGCGCAAAGACAACTGCTAACAATTCTTTTTCGGTAGTGGCGTAGTTCATCTGGGCAGAATCTAAAGTTCTACTGGCATAGTAGATCGCATGAAGTTTCTTTTCCTTTCTCTGGCCTAGAACTGCTCCTACAGCATAGTCACTCGCATCGCACATGATTTCAAAAGGTAATCTCCAGTCAGGGGGTTGCATGATTGGTGCGGTGATGAGGGCTGTTTTTAGAGTTTCGAATGCTTTAAGACAATCTTCATTGAATATGAACTCAGCGTCTTTCATTAATAAACCAGTAAGGGGTTTAGTGATTTTCGAGAAATCTTTGATGAATCGTCGGTAGAAACCGGCGTGTCCTAAAAAGCTTCGTATTTCTCGAACGGTTTTAGGGGGTTGAAGATCTTTTATTACTTCAATCTTAGCTTTATCAACTTCAATTCCCTTGTCAGATATTACATGACCTAATACGATTCCTTCGTTGACCATAAAATGACATTTCTCCCAGTTAAGCACAAGGTTTACTTTTACACATCTTTCTAATACCATTTCTAAGTTCGATAAAAATCCTTCAAAACTTTGCCCGCATACAGAGAAGTCGTCCATGAACACTTCCATGATGTTGTCTATAAAATCTGCGAAGATTGACATCATACATCTTTGAAAGGTTGCAGGAGCGTTGCATAATCCAAAGGGCATTCGTCTATAAGCGAACGTTCCATAAGGGCATGTGAATGTGGTCTTCTCTTGATCATCTGGGTGGATAGGGATTTGGAAAAATCCTGAGTATCCGTCAAGATAACAGAAGTAAGAATGCTTGGCTAATCGTTCTAACATTTGATCTATAAAAGGTAGTGGGAAATGATCTTTTCGAGTGGCTTTGTTTAGTTTACGATAATCTATGCACACTCTATATCCCGTCACTACTCTTTGCGATATTGATTCGCCTTGAGCGTTTTTCACAACAGTGATACCTCCTTTCTTTGGCACTACATGTATTGGACTAACCCATTCACTATCAGAGATTGGATATATTATTCCGGCATCTAATAATTTCTTAACTTCCTCTTTTACTACAGTGCTAAGGGTTGGGTTAATTCTTCTTTGAGATTCTCTGGAGGTTCTGCAATCTTCTTCTAGCAGAATACGATGCATACAAACTGAAGGACATATTCCTTTGAGATCAGATATGTTATATCCTAATGCAGTCGGATATTTCTTCAAAACATCTAAAAGTTTCTTTGTTTCTATAGTTCCTAAACTGGAATTTACTATAACTGGTCTTTTACATTCAATGTCTAAGAATTCGTACCTTAGGTTATGAGGTAAAGTTTTTAATCCTAATGTAGGTTTATCTTTACTTGGCATAGGATCTGGTGTAAGTGCTAAACTTTCGCTTAGACTATCATCCTGATACGGTTTTCGCCAATTATCATCTTCGAAAATCGGAGGGATTTGAATTTTCATTATTTCAGAATAAGTGGTCTCTTTTAGTTCCATTTCTCTTACACATTCGTCAATTACGTCCAATAGATAGCATGTATCCTCTATAGCTGGTGATTGTAAGAATTGTGTTAAAATAAATTCAACTTTCTCTTCACCCACTTCAAAGGTTAGCTTTCCTCTTTTTACGTCTATTATAGCTCCGGCGGTAGCTAAGAATGGTCTTCCTAGTATGATAGGTGTAGTGGAGTCCTCAGAGATGTCCATGATTATAAAATCAGTAGGGATATAGAATTGTCCTATACGTACTGGGACGTTTTCTAGTATGCCTACAGGATATTTGACAGAGCGATCGGCTAGTTGAACTGACATTTTAGTTGGTCTTAGGTCACCCATGTCTAGCCTTTTGTATATTGTTAAGGGCATAACACTGATACTGGCTCCTAAATCGCATAGAGCTTTGTCAATGACGAATTTTCCTATTACACAGGGTATAGAGAAACTTCCTGGATCTTTTAGCTTAGGAGGCATTTTATTCTGAATTATTGCGCTACACTCAGCAGTAAGTGTAACTGTTCCGTTATCCTCTATCTTTTTCTTATTGGATAAGATTTCTTTTAAAAACTTAGCGTACGAGGGTATTTGAGTGATTGTTTCTGTAAACGGAATAGTAATATTCAACTGTTTCAGAAGTTCAACAAATTTCTTAAATTGACCCGTCGTCTTGGAATTTATTAATCTTTGAGGGTACGGAATTGGTGGTTTATAGGGTGGTGGAGGCACATAAGGTTGTTCTTTCTCCACTACTTCTTGATTATCATCTTCCTTTTCTTCTGGATCATTCACCACTTCAGTCGGTTTATCCGGTTTTTGGTACATGGCTGGATTGTCAAGTCTTGGATCGGTAGGTCCGTCAAGTTCCTTGCCACTTCTTAATATCACAGCGTTAGCATGTCCTTTCGGATTTGGTTGAGGTTGTCCAGGGAACACTCCAGCTGGTGCAGCAGTAGGTGCTTGTTGTTGAGCTACTTGTGAAATCTGAGTTTCCAGCATTTTGTTATGTGTAGCTAATGCATCTACTTTGCTCACTAATTGTTTAATCTGCTCATTAGTGTGAATGTTTTGGTTTAAAAAATCCTTGTTTGTTTGAGATTGGTTAGCTATAAAGTTCTCCATCATCAACTCAAGGTTCGATTTTCTAGGGATATTAGGAGCAGTCTTTTGATATCCTGGTGATGTAGCTGGTGCTTGACCTGGCGCGTATAAAGCGTTGTTATTCTTATAGGAGAAGTTCGGATGATTCTTCCAACCTGGGTTATATGTATTTGAGTAAGGGTTTCCTTGAGCATAATTCACTTGATCCGTGGGAGTTCCTGTCAATAGTTGACAATCAGAAACTTCGTGTCCTGAAACTCCACATAACTCACAGTTAGGTGTTACTGCAGCCACGGTTGTAACGCTCTGTTTATTAATTAATTATTTAATTAATTATATTCGCGTTATTGGCGTTGATTTATGTAGAATTATCAGAGTTGTTTGTGATAAATTGCTAAGTTCGTTTGAATTAAGTTGAATGAGTCGATTTAAGTTGTGGGAATTGATGTGGAATATTCTCCCGTTTATGGTTGGATAAGTTGTTTAGATGCTTGGACCATTTGGTCAAATGTTGGAGGATAATCTAATTAAGTCGGGAGAAAATAATTAGTCGTGAATTATTAATTGATTTTCAACGTTATGGTAAATTAAGTTGTTAAATCGGAAAATCGAAGAAATAATATTATCATTGGTAGTATTGATTATTGGAGCATGTTGGTTATTGGACTTGGATTTCGTCGGAATTAGCAATTAAAGGGGTGCAGTGTTTAGGCCCATTAATTATTTTATTGGATTATTATTATTTTAATAAAAAGGAATAATAGAATGAGTCAAAAGGGAAGAAGTAAGAGAAGAAAAAGGAATAGTGGAAATTAGGGAAAACGAGGAAAAAGTCTTAGAGAAAAATAAGGGTTTTAGAGGAGAGAAAACAACTTGGGAGAAAAGAAGGAGAAAGAAGGATTCATGTTCATATCTTAATTTTCGCACATACGGTACAGCCTCTACTAAACAGGTGATAACTTTTTACTCGTAATTCTGATTAAAACGATTCTTGGATTTTTGGAAAGCTTACGAAATTCCCTTCGAATTGATATATAATTTCGTGTCAATAAGTTTAGTATTGAATGAGAAAAATGCATTTGAAGTTTGGAAGTTCATGCTGGAAATTGGTCAAATAGTGGTTACGGGATTGATGGTGATGAAGGCTAAATTTTGGTCAAGATATGAACTCAATGGCAGCATGTTCGTATTTCTAATCTCTATGGATGAAAGAGGAGAGGAAAAAGGGCCACATAGGCAAAGGATTGGAAATTCGATCGGAGATTCGAAGCGGCCATCGATTAAGGTAAGGGGGAGAAAAGGGTTTATAATTGGTGATAGGACATAGAAGGGTAATTGGGAGTTCCTTCCTCCCTTAGGTATATTAAGAGATTATGATAATAATGATTGAATTATATGAAATGTAGATTGTTATGATTGTGAATAACATGAGATATGTGTATGCTTTGTGTGTGAATAAGATGCACTGATGGTTGGTTGATGAGATCATGATGATCGTAAAGCATGATGTGTTCATGTGTATTGTGATATGGTATGCGTTGTTGTGTTTGCATGCGCATACATTTGATGGAATAATCATGTCGTGGATGTGATTATTCGGGATTCGTTGAGAATCGTGGTTGCAGGGATGATCGTGTCTTGTTGGAGACGTTAACGATGCATTCGGGGTTCTATTGATGAACCGTTATTATGAGTCGGTACCGCATTTGCATTGTGCATTAGAGTCACATTGCATTATGATTGATTGAATATTATGATTGATTGAATAATATGATTGATTGAATAATATGATTGATAGTTTGGTGTGATTAGGGGTGAATTACTTCTTCATATATGTCGTATGTGCCGTTATATTATGAATCTATTTCTCACCCCTATTGTTTATTTTGTTGTGTCTGTGCTTCTTCGGAAGTACAGATAATTCAGGTGCGTGAGGAACGCTTTTGATGTTGATGTCTGTGTCCTAGGAGCTCTGATATGTAACGGGAACGGGGATTTTTAATATAATATTTCATTTGATTTTTATAAACTTTTATATAACTAAGTATTGAGTTAAGGAACATTGTTATGAATGAATTGTAATGCTTTTGAGCAATTTGATATTAAAGCTTTATTTCCGCTGCTTACTTTTGAATAAAAGAATGATGGTTGATTGATGATGTAGCGACTCACTTTAGTTGATTAACTCTGATTTAATGAAAAATTTATATAATTTTGAAAATGGAAAAAGTGGGTGTAACAATTGGTATCAGAGCTGGTCGGTCCGTCCGGCCAATGTTGTCTAACGTTGTTAATTCCTTAGTACGCGACATGTGTGTGAAACACTGTCGGTACTTGTTGTTAGTTTCTAGTCGTTGCCTGCAGGTGTTTGTTGGAATTAAGTGGGGGAGAAGCTTGACTCTCAGACTGTTGTTGGAATGTCGAAGTTGGTTCAAAGTTGATGTTTATTGCAAGAGTGCAAGGTTGTTGAAGAGATGTTGTTGCAGACCGGCAAGAGCATGGACTCATGAGTTCATATCGGTCGAATTTGAGAAGTGCGTATATTTTATATGAGAATTGTTTGAGGAGGAAGATTTATTTTGATGGAAATGATAAGTTGAAGGACCAAGTCGGTATATTGTTTCGCTTTGAGTGTAGTTGGATTAAGTCGGGTAATTTTCTAAGTTGGAAGAAGAGTAAGATTCTTGGTAGAGCTTGGAAGTAAGAGCAAGAGAGATAGAACTTATGTTCGCCAATCTCAAAAATCTGGTTTTTGCAATGTTGGAGCAGCTGTCACGAGAAGTGGCATAAATTTTTAACCGTGAATCGGATTGAAGCGGTTCTGGATTTTTTTGAAAGCTTACAAAATTCCCTACAATTTGCATATAAGATTTTCATTCAGGAGGTTTATAATTAGGGAGATAAATGTATTTTAATAATTGGGTCTACTACTGATTTTTTTTTTTTTTGAAATTCTGCATACGGTAATTCTAAATCAGTCTCATTGTAAGGAGGATAACTTCTTACTCGTAAGTTGGATCCAAGCGGTTTTTGAAGTTCTGGAATCTTCACGAAATTCTCTTCATGTTAGAATATAATTTTGTGAGTTAGAGGTTTTTATTGGAAGATATAATTGTGTTTGAAGTTGAATGTCTATTGCTGAAAATTTGGAAAGATGAAAATGTTATTAAAGAATAAAATGTTGGTATCAGAGAATGCATAAAGATACAATTTATATCAAATGAGGAAAATTAAAGTGCCTATTCTAGATGATGGTGATGTTGAGAGGAAGACCGAAGTTGAGTAGTGTTGTTAAATATTTTAACTTGGATGAGAGTTGTAATTGGAGCGAACCGAATTAGATTATGTTGATGTTGTGGCGGCTCTGGTGTTTGAAGGATATTTAAAGTTGTGTTGCGCTTGGAGCATGTATAAGAGATTGCGTATCGAATTTTGGATGCGTTGGTGTAATTGACGAAGTCGAAAATTTTAGAGACTAAGGAGAAGTGGATAAGCCGTAGAAAGTTGGCAGAGCATTATACTTACGGACTTTGGGCACAAGTTGAAGTATGCTATTATGTTGAGTAATGATTATTTATGCCACCGTTATGGTTGACGGATGTCTATTGACAAATTGAGGAACTGATCACCCTTAATCTATTGTTGATAGAAGATGAAATTATAATGGATGGATAGATGTGTCATACCGACTAGTATGGTATATGAGTTAAATCAGTTGAAGTCGAGTTGGGCAATTGAGTATTGTTTGAATTGTTCATGAAGAATCATGTATAAGAATGTTAGTCAGATTTAAGAATGATGGTATGAAGTTGCGTTGGGATTAAATAGTATTATGGAAATTCGTAGTTGAATGCTAGATAATGAGAATGTTGTTTGTGATGATTTAAATGGTACGAGGCCTGAAGTTTTCTTGGGGATAATTCAAAAGTAAAGTATATGGTAAAGTAAAACCAAGATTGTCAAGAATGTAGGATAAAGTTGAATTGCAAGAGCCAGACGAAGTGGAATTATGAGTGGGTTTATTAAAGTGTGATTTTGATTAGAACATGGATAGTTGTTTTGGTTGCGTTGGTTCGGATAAGAATTTATGAAAGGTTGTGTTAGTATAAGTAATAATCGAGGATTCGATACGTTGGATTAGTTAGAAGCAGAGAAATATGAGTTATCTTATGGAAATTGTTATATCGATGGACCTTATATTGTCCTAATGATGTAGTGTGTTAAGATGATTTTCGAAGAATGTGTTATTTTAAGATGATAAAGTTGTAGTTGTGTTGAGAATAATTGAGAATTCATGAAGCATATAGTTATTGTCTAAAATTTGGAAGTTGTCGTAGTTGTATCTATGTTGAATGTTCAGAGGTGTTGCCTTATGAATCTAAGTTGCAAGTATTAGAAGAAATGAAATTATAAGTTGGTGTATTAGAGTGGGGTTTTGGTTGTAACAAGAAGAGCCATTTTGAGGTGTTGACTTGGAAAAGAATCTATGAAGCATATTGTCCATATAAGTAGGAATCGATGATTTGGTTGTTAGATTCGTTAGGAGCGAAGAAAATGATTGATCTGGTTGGAGTTAAGTGAACTCAGATGTTATATGTTGTTGTAATGATGTTAAGTATTTTAGAGGGCATGTTAATGAAAGATAGTAAAGTTGTAGTCTATGTTGATGATAATTGGGAATTCATAGAAGTATATGAATATTTTATCCAAGATTTGGAAGTAGTCGCAGTTGTTATTGGTTGAATGTTTAGAGGCGTTATCTTAAGGATCTAATTTGTAACTATTCGGTAACTACAAGAGTTAGAATACCTGTTGGAACGGAATTCCAAAGGATTAAGTCGGAGGCTTTGTTTATATGTCGATTTTGGTGAGTGTAAGTTGGAGTTAAACTCAGTAAATTTGGTAGTGTGCAATTAATCAGAGTGCGCAGCGAAGGCGCGATGTCATGTAATTGTTATTATCTGAATTACAACGATGTTGGTAGCTTTGTTGTATTATATGTTGTGTTTAAGTTATGTATTATTGTTTGTGGTATATGTGGGTTGCCTTTGGAATGAGAGTTGATTAGTCTGATGGAATAAGTAGTTGGAGTAGTTTAATCGGATAAATTTTCGAGGACGAAGATATCCTAAGTGGGGGAGAGTTGTAACGCTCTGTTTATTAATTAATTATTTAATTAATTATATTCGCGTTATTGGCGTTGATTTATGTAGAATTATCAGAGTTGTTTGTGATAAATTGCTAAGTTCGTTTGAATTAAGTTGAATGAGTCGATTTAAGTTGTGGGAATTGATGTGGAATATTCTCCCGTTTATGGTTGGATAAGTTGTTTAGATGCTTGGACCATTTGGTCAAATGTTGGAGGATAATCTAATTAAGTCGGGAGAAAATAATTAGTCGTGAATTATTAATTGATTTTCAACGTTATGGTAAATTAAGTTGTTAAATCGGAAAATCGAAGAAATAATATTATCATTGGTAGTATTGATTATTGGAGCATGTTGGTTATTGGGCTTGGATTTCGTCGGAATTAGCAATTAAAGGGGTGCAGTGTTTAGGCCCATTAATTATTTTATTGGATTATTATTATTTTAATAAAAAGGAATAATAGAATGAGTCAAAAGGGAAGAAGTAAGAGAAGAAAAGGGAATAGTGGAAATTAGGGAAAACGAGGAAAAAGTCTTAGAGAAAAATAAGGGTTTTAGAGGAGAGAAAACAACTTGGGAGAAAAGAAGGAGAAAGAAGGATTCATGTTCATATCTTAATTTTCGCACATACGGTACAACCTCTAATAAACAGGTGATAACTTTTTACTCGTAATTCTGATTAAAACGATTCTTGGATTTTTGGAAAGCTTACGAAATTCCCTTCGAATTGATATATAATTTCGTGTCAATAAGTTTAGTATTGAATGAGAAAAATGCATTTGAAGTTTGGAAGTTCATGCTGGAAATTGGTCAAATAGTGGTTACGGGATTGATGGTGATGAAGGCTAAATTTTGGTCAAGATATGAACTCAATGGCAGCATGTTCGTATTTCTAATCTCTATGGATGAAAGAGGAGAGGAAAAAGGGCCACATAGGCAAAGGATTGGAAATTCGATCGGAGATTCGAAGCGGCCATCGATTAAGGTAAGGGGGAGAAAAGGGTTTATAATTGGTGATAGGACATAGAAGGGTAATTGGGAGTTCCTTCCTCCCTTAGGTATATTAAGAGATTATGATAATAATGATTGAATTATATGAAATGTAGATTGTTATGATTGTGAATAACATGAGATATGTGTATGCTTTGTGTGTGAATAAGATGCACTGATGGTTGGTTGATGAGATCATGATGATCGTAAAGCATGATGTGTTCATGTGTATTGTGATATGGTATGCGTTGTTGTGTTTGCATGCGCATACATTTGATGGAATAATCATGTCGTGGATGTGATTATTCGGGATTCGTCGAGAATCGTGGTTGCAGGGATGATCGTGTCTTGTTGGAGACGTTAATGATGCATTCGGGGTTCTATTGATGAACCGTTATTATGAGTCGGTACCGCATTTGCATTGTGCATTAGAGTCACATTGCGTTATGATTGATTGAATATTATGATTGATTGAATAATATGATTGATTGAATAATATGATTGATAGTTTGGTGTGATTAGGGGTGAATTACTTCTTCATATATGTCGTATGTGCCGTTATATTATGAATCTATTTCTCACCCCTATTGTTTATTTTGTTGTGTCTGTGCTTCTTCGGAAGTACAGATAATTCAGGTGCGTGAGGAACGCTTTTGATGTTGATGTCTGTGTCCTAGGAGCTCTAATATGTAACGGGAACGGGGATTTTTAATATAATATTTCATTTGATTTTTATAAACTTTTATATAACTAAGTATTGAGTTAAGGAACATTGTTATGAATGAATTGTAATGCTTTTGAGCAATTTGATATTAAAGCTTTATTTCCGCTGCTTACTTTTGAATAAAAGAATGATGGTTGATTGATGATGTAGCGACTCACTTTAGTTGATTAACTCTGATTTAATGAAAAATTTATATAATTTTGAAAATGGGAAAAGTGGGTGTTACAACGGTGGCTGTTGGTGTTATGGCCAAGTTGTCGATCTTTTGGCTTAGTTGGTCAAACTTCGCATTGACTTGGTCCATACTACTTACTTCGTACATACCTCCCTTTGTTGGTTTCTCAGTTGCGACTCTCTCGCTTCCCCAAAGGTAATGATTTTGAGCCATACTTTCGATAAGTGCATAGGCATCATTATATTCTTTGTCCATCAATGCACCGCCCGCGGCAGCGTCAATTGTCATTCTTGTATTGTACAAGAGTCCATTATAGAAGGTATGGATGACCATACATTCTATTAATCCATGATGTGGACAAAGTCTCAATAGATCTTTATAGCGTTCCCAAGCTTCGAATGATGATTCACTTTCTCTTTGCTTAAATCCGTTGATCTGAGCTCTCAGCATAGCTGTCTTGCTAGGTGGAAAATATCTGTTCAAGAAAACTCTCTTAAGCTCCTCCCACGTAGTTACTGAGTTCGAAGGCAGAGATTGAAGCCAAGCTCTTGCTCTGTCTCGAAGCGAAAAAGGAAATAAACGTAGTCTAATAGCTTCTTGGGTAACTCCATTGGCTTTTACAGTATCTGCATATTGCACAAAGATCGAAAGATGAAGATTTGGATCCTCGGTAGGATTTCCGGCGAATTGATTTTGTTGCACGGCTGATATCAACGAAGGTTTTAGTTCGAAATCGTTTCGGTTGATAGCCGGCGCTACAATGCTTGAATGCGGTTCAGCTTGCGAAGGACTGGCGTAATACTTGAGTGGATGAGTTTGTTCTTCAGCCATCTCTGCGTTCTTTGATGTTACGACTGGTTTAGGCGGATCTGATTGAAGATCTGGAATACTGTAACTTTTTTCGTAATCGAATATACGTCTTCTTACGTGTAAGAAGCGTTCCGATTCAGGGATTAGAGGTTGCAAGTCTTCGCTTTTAGAGCGAGTACTTGGCATACACTCGGAAATTAAATTAAATTAAATAGTTGATACCTTAGTCTAGACAATGCTACCTAAATGCACTAGTAACTAAATTAAGGAATCCCCGGCAACGGCGCCAAAAACTTGATGGGCTAAAGACGTGTCTACTTATGCGTCTAGCGGTATCTTACTGCAAGTGCACAGCCTATCGAAGTAATATTTAAGATTATCGATCCACAGGGATTCTATGGTTACTTAGTGCTAGATGAACTTTCTAGTTTAGCTAAGGCGAATGGTTGTCACGGTTTTTTGTTGGTTTTTAAGACTATTAAAGCCGGAGTAAAATTTAAGTTTTAATTAAGTAATTCTAAGGCGGTCGGTATGTAATTATATTAACTTAGGTGGGTCAATCTAACCTAGGCTTATTTAAGATGTTCACTTAATCTATTCGGTAGGGATTACCAGTTTAAATACCCTCAACTCACACTCTCGTGGTCTTATATCAGATCTTATCCCTAAAGCCCTATGCCTGCTCTCGCTAGCCCATAAGTGTTTAGGGGTAATTTTTGGAAACTAAGTAATTCTAATTTATCTTAAAGCGCTCTCGCTGTGTTTAATTTAAATGCCTAACTTTAGCTATCTGGTTAAAATCTCACACTCTCGTGGTCTTGACCTAACCTAATACTCTTTTCTTACTCTCGTAACAAAAAGGTCTATTTAATTAAAAAGTCTCAGCCAGAAATGTTAAGTGATTAATTATTTTTAGCCTACGGTTATATTTTACCGGTTAAGTTTGTTCTAACTACATACCGCCCTAAGGTGTTTAGCTACTCATTGATGTTGAACCAGACAGAGACAGAAAAACAAATAACAGAATACTCATGGCAGAAAAATAAATAAACATTATAATTAATTAAATTGCAATATAAATAAAAACCTGGTTAACAATATCAGAGAGACTCCTTCTTCCACAAACCGGAAAGCTCGGAGTTGTTGGCGGAAATTGAAAATAAACGAATGATGAAGGTTTAGAAAAATAAATAACGTATAACAATTTCCTGATGTTGGAAATTGTTATATGGCGGGTTTGGATACAATAAGAACGAAAACAGAAAATAATGCAGAAAATAAAAACGGGTCGTAAATCAGTTCGGCAGAGCTTCCGCAGGAAATTGAATAGAAAAATGCTCTGTACATTCTTCATGAACTTGGTGCTATTTATAGAACTTCAATTGGGCTGGATTTTTGGGCTTCAGTTGAAATGGGCCTTGCTATTTTTGGGGAGAAAATGTAGGTAGTGGCAACAAAATAGGAGACCATCTCTTCACGTAACGCCTTCACGTTGCCTTGGTCAAAAACCTAGAATAATCATTGTCACGGTCGTGACAATGCCTTTACGCTCGTGACTTGTGATTTTTAAGTGTCACGGTCGTGACACATGTCTTACGGTCGTGATGCTTCATTTTGGGGTGTCACGGTCGTGACACCCTTGTAACGGTCGTGACTGCTGCAAAATATGCAGTTTTTGCAGAGAGCTTCATTTCTTTATCTTTTATGACCGATTTTGTTCCTTTTTCTCTTGATTCATGATTTGGCTCCATATAGTGATGTACCTGCAAAACGGTAAGAAAAACTCGAGAAATCGAGTATTAAAACGATAATTATTCAATAAAACGCCAATGAAACTTAGCAATATAATCGATACGTTTTCTCGTTATCACGCGCCAGTCAGCCTAGGTCAACTCATCCAACGCACCAAATTCAAACCTCATTTAATGACACAGATTAGGGCTAATGGTTCTCAGGTGGCCGGAGAAGACTTCCGGTTGTCTTCTCTGGCGAACCAAAACCCTAGATTTTGCTATAGGTCACCAAACATGAAATCTCTTCCACAGAAATGATCCTCCTCCCAATCTAAACCTAACCCCTCTTTCAAAAATCATTTATTTTCATTGACAAGCTTGAATTGAAGACAAATATGAAACACGGGCAAAATTTCAGAGAGACATGAAATGGTCATCCCTTACTTATTTTCAAAACTAAATACATCCAGATGATCAGTGCAACATGTAGATTCAGTTTGTAACAAGAAAATGAAGTTTTGAGAAAAAAGTTCTTGAGCTATACCAGAGATGGAACCTTCTGGTTATGGGCTTTTTGGGATATTCCTTGGTGCAAACTCACTCCTATGAACTTCCTGAAGATGATTCGAAGCTTGGAAAGCTTTGAAGATGGCTGATTTTGAAGTTCTAGCTCTGGTGTAGCAGGTTTTGGAGTTTTGCTATGGAGTGTTTCAGGCTGTTTTGGTGGTTGGTTATTGTTCCTTGGATGATTTGTAACTCATTGGTGAAGAAAGAATGAATGTTTGATGGTTGTGGAAGGAGATTCGAAGGAAAATTTTGGCAATTTTTGGAGTGTGCTGCAATGTGTGTGTTCCATACTTGCTTTCTTCTTGTTTTATGACCCTTAGGCAATCCATAAACAATCCCAACAATCTAGGAGGGCAGGTGTGCACTGTGGGATTGGTATGGGAGGATTGGCCAAAAAGTCAAGTTGATTTGTACTTGCAGCATGGGCTATGGTAGAGGCAGTCTAGAGGCTTGTCCTGCCTCAGCTTGAGTCAAGGATGGCCCTTGGATGGCTTATGAAAGGCTGCTGCATCTGGATCATGAGTTAGAGGAGTTTTTGCAACTTGCCCACTTGTGACATTTCATGATTTTGGCTATGTGAATGTGAGAAACCTTGCTGGATTTCTGATGTGGGATGGCGCATTAGGTCATGACAATGCACTAAAACCAGCTAGTGATCATACAACTCCTTTGAGAATGATTTTGCCAAAAATCCCTCTTTGCATTTTCATGAAAAATGACTTATGGCTATGTGAAGATCAAGGCAAATGAATGAGAAATCCTTTGGGAAAATTCTGATTTTAGGTCATGCATTTCATTGGTATGATGATTAGAGGTCATGTTGAAGTCACATAAAGGCTTGCCATGAGAAATTGCAAGTTTTCCATTTTGTGCAAAAGTGGAATTTCAATGATTTTGCCCAACTTTGCAAGGCCATAACTTTTGATCCAAAATGAATTAGGTCATGTTCTTGTACTTTTTGAAAAGGGAATGATCCATTCTACAACTTTCATGACCAAAGTTTTTTCATTTGAAGCATTCTTGAATCAAAAAGTAAGGGTTGAAAAAGTTTCTTAAAATGGCAATTTTCATTAAAAGTCAACTTTCCCAAAAAGTCAACTTTGCAAATGACTTGAAATTCTTCAATTTTGTGAGCTTCCAACATCTTCCATGATCAAATAAAGATCCTACATAATCAAAATGATGAAGAACACCCTTTGGTTGGGTCATTGGGGGCCTCGGATGCCCTGATTTTACACTGGCTTGCTTAGAAAGTCAACCCTTGATCAGATGACTTCCCCATTGAATTTCTTCATGAAAATTGATATGCATGCTCCCTATACCATATAGATACCAATAGAAAAAATAATGACCAAAAAATTTGGAGTTATGGCCTTTGAAACCAAAACCCTAATTCTAGGTCATCTGTGCAGTCAAACCTGGCTCTGCTTCCATGCCCTTCTCAGTTCTTGTGAATCTTTGACATTCTTGACTTTGAGGGAATATAATATGATGCTTGAGCATACATGGACCCCTTTGAAGTGATTAATGACCTTTGGAGTGGCTCAAGAAGCTCTCGATTTTCTCAGATCACAAACCCTAGATGCAGATGATTTAGAAGCAATGCAGTGAATCAAAAATGTGGTATGAGATGCTATGACTGAATTTATGCATATGAAAAGATCACAAGCCATGGTGTGAATAAGTGAGGGAAAATTTGGGGTGTTTACAGCTACCCCTATTCAAACATGAGTTAGCTGTGTAGGATGTAAGCTACGGCTTAACAGGCAAACAAGATAACTTGTGGTTGAATACCAAAGACAGTCCGAAATTTGCACTCACAGAATGAAAAAGAAAAGGGATATAGATTGTAAAGGAAAATAAAGTATATTGTAAAGTGTGGGCGACGGAGGATGACCGTTGAGCAGAGGACGACTGTCGAGCAGAGGACGACTGCTGTGTAAAGAGCAATGACGGGGACGGCCGACATGCTGGGAAAAGTGCGGGAAATAAAGCAATGACGGGGACGACCGACATGCTGGGGATAAGAGGGATTATGATGGGGACGGCCATCAAATAAAGCTATAAGATTATCTGGGGATTAATGAAAAATGGTGGGGACGGCCACCAAGTTCATAAAGTAACGTAAACAACGGTGGGGACGGCCATCGGGCTAAATTGATGAAGGACGATCATCAGGAAAAGGAAAAGGGACCACGACGGGGACGGCCATCGGGTTAAAGAATAAATGAAATAATGATGAGGGACGGTCATCAAAGGTGAAGGACGATCACCTGGAAGGGTACGGCTGCCGAAAATATCGCGACATAGGACGAATGCCGGATAAAAGGTCAACGATGGGGACGGCCATCGGATGAGCATGATGAAGGACGATCATCAAGAGGTGAAGGACGATCACCTAGCAGGGGACGGCTGCTCTCAAGGTTTATCATGACATAGGACGAATGTCAGATAAAGATCAACGATGGGGACGACCATCGGATAAAACGATGAAGGACGATCATCAAAAGGTGAAGGACGATCACCTGGCAGGGGACGGCTGCCGAAAATATCGCGACATAGGACGAATGCCGGATAAAAGGTCAACGATGGGGACGACCATCGGATGAGCATGATGAAGGACGATCATCAAGAGGTGAAGGACGATCACCTAGCAGGGGACGGCTGCTCTCAAGGTTTATCATGACATAGGACGAATGTCAGATAGAAAAGAAATTTTGCTTTGCTGGCGACATACTGGGGAATAGTAAACACGGACGAGTGTTTATATCCAAGAAATAAAAGGTATAAGTGTTTTGACGCGGTGTATAGATTACAGATGCGGACGAGCATCCCTAAGACTACGATACGGACGAGTATTGGGTAGAAACAAATACTGACACGTGTTCAGAGGTGATGATACGGACGAGTATCAACTGGTTAACAAGGAACACGGACGAGTGTTGAATCTGAGGGGACTCCTCCGGGGAATAGTAGACACAGACGAGTGTCTATATTCAAGAAGACAAGAGTGTTTGACACGTGTATGGATTAAAGATGCGGACGAGCATCCTTAAGACCATGATACGGACGAGTATCATATAGAAATAAACGCTTGACACATGTTCTGAGATGATGGTACGGACGAGTACCAACTGGTTAACAAAGAACACGGACTATTGCCGAATCTGAGATGATAATAAGTGGTGTACATAAGATACGGACGAGTATCTAAGAAATAAGTATGAATAGTGTATGGATGAGTGTTTAACCTGCTGGGGAGAGTGACACAGACGAGTGTCTAAAGGAGAAAAGTATAGTATAAACAAATATCTGATATGTAAAGTGTTTATGTTACTGTGCTGGGGAAGGTGACACGGACGGATGTCAAGAGAATTCTATATATAAGTATCTGTGAGTGCAAAGGGGATGCTTTGGCTTTCCATTGGGGATATGACACGGACGGGTGCCACAAGGAGTATATACTGATGTTTGTGAATGCAAGGCAACTGCTTTAGCTTTAGCTCTCTGCTGGGGAATCTGGGGAGCATTCTGTATATTGTTGATGGATTTGTCATTATTCACAAGTGTTTGATTCGGATCATGGCTTATGATTATGCAATATGTTTGATTTTTGCCATAATGCTACGTATTAGACGAAATGCTACGCTTTGTGGGGTGAATATGATGCGAATGCTATGATTATGCAATGATAACAATCCGGGATTCGGATCCCATTGCTGCAAAAATGTCTGGCCAATCTGCTTGAAGTGGACATCCCAGCTGGGGATGAGATCATTGGTAGATCTGACAAGATGTATCTGCTTGGGGGAATAGGTCACTGATAGACCCATCCTGGTAATAAGGGACCCAGCTGGGGTTTGACGAAGCTTTCGTCACCCTGCTGTGATTCCTTCAAGCGTTGCTCTTCTGGATAGAGGCTGAAAATCTGTGGGGAGATGGTTCCCTGGCTTCTGTACTCGGCTGGGGAGAAATAACAAGTGGCAGCTCAGTTGGGGAGAAAACACTTTGGGTGCTAAGACTGAGTGAGTGTTGATTTGCCAGCTTGCTGGGATGAAGCTTACATGCCCCATGTTGCGCTTTGAATACCTGCAATCCTGCAAAGACAGATGGACGCACAAGTAATCCCGAGGTGTCCCTTACCGAATTCCGTCATGGGAGTTCAGACACTCCCGGGAGTAAGTATATTTCCTGCAAGCACGCATTCTTTAGAAAGGAAACATCTGTGTTTATGCAATCAGTATCTTTAAAGACATCAGACATTTTGCAAATGAAAATAAAATGTACGAGACGAGACATGACTGAAAATCTGATTTTATTAATTCATATGCCCTGAATTGGCAAGATATAGTCAAAGAAACATATCTCCTAAAATGAGGAGATTGTTTGAGAAACAAAATGCTGGCAATGTTGACGATGCTTCAAGGAGCTTCCCTCTTGCTATGACTCGTATGACATTTGACGTTCTTCTCATCTTGCTTTCTGAAGAAGGCTGATTCTGATAGAAGCTTGATCCATTCGAGGTTTTCCAAGTTGTAGGTGATACAGACGAATTCAGAATGCAATTGTTCGCTTATTCCCTTATTTTGCATGGATCGCCCTTTCGGGTTTTCAATCCATCGGGATACCCATTTTTTCCTGAGTTGTCCAATGCGGCTTTTCAACTCAGCGGGTGTACATTTTTTGTTTATTTTCCCTTATTTTTTGCCCGAGTCTTTTATTCTGTTTTTGACTCGCCGGGATGCCCTATTTTTGCCTGGACTTACATTCTGTTTTTGTGTCCAGCGGGTCATTTTATGCGAAGTATTTTTTAACTGCATCTGAATTCACAGGGGACGGCAAGTCTTCACCATCCATAGTGCTGAGCATCAGAGCTCCACCCGAGAAAACTTTCTTTACTACGAATGGCCCTTCATAATTCGGAGTCCATTTGCCCCTGTGGTCTGTATGCGGAGGGAGGATTCTTTTCAGCACAAGATCCCCTACTTGGTACTTTCGGTGCCTGACTTTCTGATCGAAGGCTCTCTTCATTCTTTTCTGATACAACTGCCCATGACAGATTGCAACCAATCTTTTCTCCTCAATCAGACTTAGTTGTTCGTATCGGGATCGGACCCACTCTGCTTCGTTCATCTTAACATCCATCAGTACCCGTAGGGAGGGTAATTCAACTTCAACTGGTAGGACTACTTCCATACCATACACAAGCTGATACGGTGTTGGCCCGGTGGATGTTCTTATTGACGTACGGTACCCATGCAAGGCAAACGGTAGCATTTCATGTCAGTCTTTGTAGGTGACTATCATCTTCTGCACAATCTTCTTGATATTCTTATTAGCTGCCTCAACAGCGCCATTCATCTTTGGCCTGTAAGGAGAAGAATTGTGATGTTGAATCTTGAAGTCCCGGCATAGTTCTGCCATCATTTTGTTGTTCAAGTTGGAACCATTTTCAGTAATGATTCGCTCGGGAACTCCATATCGACAGATGATATCTCTCTTCAGAAATCGGGCTACCACTTGTCTTGTAACGTTTGCATAGGATGCTGCTTCGACCCACTTGGTGAAATAGTCAATGGCAACCAGGATGAATCTGTGGCCATTCGAAGCAGTTGGCTCAATCTTTCCGATCATGTCAATGCCCCACATAGCAAAGGGCCAAGGTGAAGACATCACATTCAAAGGATTGGGAGGCATATGCACCTTATCCGCATAAATCTGGCATTTATGGCATTTTCTGGCGTAGGCACAATAGTCGGCATCCATCGTGATCCAGTAATAACCTGATCTTAGCAATTTCTTGGCCATGGCATGCCCTCCTGCATGGGTACCAAAGGATCCTTCGTGCACTTCATGCATTAACAAGTCTGCTTCTGTTCTGTCGACGCATCTGAGGAGTACCATATCAAAGTTTCTCTTGTACAGGGAATCGTCAGTGTTCAGAAAGAAACTACCAGCAAGCCTTCTCAAAGTCTTCTTATCATTGGAAGATGCCCCAGGTGGGTATGTTTGATCCTCCAAGAAGCACATAATGTCATGGAACCAAGGCTTATCATCTTTGACAACATCTGCTGTGAACACATATGCTGGTCTGTCAAGTCTGGACACTGAAATTTGAGGTACAAAGTTGGCAGCTTGAACTTTGATCATGGATGAAATGGTAGCAAGAGCATCTGCAAACTGATTCTCGTCCCGGGGGATATACTCAAGCTTGAATGTTGTAAAGAAAGTCAATAACCTCCTTGTATAATCCCTGTAAGGTATCAGAACATCCTGGTGTGTGTACCATTTGCCGTTGGTTTGATTAACTACCAGAGCTGAATCTCCGAATACAGTCAATGTCTTGATCCTGAGGTCAATGGCTTCCTCAAGACCCATAATGCAAGCTTCGTATTCAGCTTCGTTGTTGGTGCAGTTAAAGGTGAGTTTCGCCGAGAAAGGCATGTGAACTCCCTTAGGTGTAATGAGTACTGCACCAACACCACGACCATTCATATTAACAGCCCCGTCAAACATCATAGTCCATTCCTCCTCTGGTCAGGCCCTTTAGTGTGAACAGGCTCTTCATGATATTTTGCTTTTATTAACATGATGTCTTCATCGGGGAAGTCAAATCTCATAGGCTGGTAATCATCAATAGGTTGCTCAGCAAGATATTCAGACAATACACTGCCCTTGATGGCTTTCTGAGATGTGTACTGGATGTCATATTCTGTGAGGATCATTTGCCAACTTGCAACCCGTCCGGTAAGTGCTGGCTTCTCAAAAATATACTTGACTGGGTCCATCTTTGAGATCAACAAAGTAGTGTGGGTCAACATATACTGTCTTAGTCGGCGAGCAGCCCACGCTAAAGCACAGCAAGTTTTCTCGAGCAGTGAATAACGTTGTTCACAGTCGGTAAACTTTTTGCTCAGGTAGTATATTGCATACTCTTTTCGACCAGACTCGTCATGCTGGCCCAGCACACACCCTATTGACTCTTCCAATACTGTAAAGTACATGATTAGAGGTCTTCCTTCAACTGGAGGCATAAGGATTGGAGGCTCTTGCAAGTATTCCTTGATTTTGTCAAAAGCCCTCTGGCAGTCTTCGTTCCACCTGACCGTCTGTTCTTTTCTTAGCAGTTTGAACAAGGGTTCGCAGGTTGCTGTAAGGTGAGATATGAACCGTGAAATGTAGTTCAATCGTCCTAAGAACCCTCGAACTTCTTTTTCTGACTTTGGTGTAGGCATTTCTTGAATAGCCTTGACTTTATCAGGGTCAACTTCAATCCCTTTCTCACTTACAATAAATCCCAGCAGCTTACCGGATCACACCCCGAATGTGCATTTGTTGGGATTCAATTTCAGTTGGTACTTCCTCAGACACTTGAATAGCTTCAGCAGGTTTACCAGGTGGTCTTCTTCGGTGAGGGACTTGGCAATCATGTCATCCACATATCATTCGATTTCCTTATGGATCATATCGTGGAATAATGTCACCATAGCACGTTGATATGTTGCACCAACATTCTTCAGTCTGAATGGCATCACCTTGTAACAGAACGTGCCCCAGGGTGTGATAAAGGTTGTCTTCTCCATGTCTTCAGGTGACATTTTGATCTGATTGTATCCTGAAAATCCGTCCATGAAGGAGAATACCGAGAACTGAGCTGTATTATCCACCAATACATCAATGTGAGGTAATGGGAAGTCATCTTTCGGGCTGGCTCTGTTTAGATCCCGGTAATCAACACACATTCTTACTTTGCCGTCCTTCTTAGGCACAGGTACTATATTAGCAACCCACGGTGGATAGCTAGTTACAGCAAGGAACCCGGCGTCCCACTGCTTTTGTACCTCTTCTTTGATTTTCATTGCCATGTCTGGGCGAGTACGGCGCAGTTTCTGTTTAACCGGCGGGCAATCTTCTCTTAAAGGCAGCTGGTGCATAACAATGTCGGTGTCCAACCCTGGCATATCCTGATAAGACCAAGCAAACACATCCACATATTCTTGAAGCAGGTCAATCAGTTGTCTCTTCACTGAGTCTTATAAGCAGGCCCCGATTTTAACTTCTTTCACATCTTCATCTGTACCGAGATTAATCGTTTCAACCTCCTCCTGATGAGGGGTGATAACCTTTTCCTCTTGTCTCAACAACCTGGCTAGCTCTTCAGGAAGCTCATACTCTTCTTCAACCCCTTCATCAGCTTGATTGATTGGATTGTCAAAGTCATACGAAGTCATAGCCGTGCTGTTGTCGGTGCGGTCTGGAAGGCACTCTCTGCAAGGGTTCAGTTTGTTCATTTTAGTGATTGATTTTAATCTTATTTAAAAAGAGTGAAATGAAGTTATCATTTTGAAAACATTGCCATTTATTTTTTGTACAAAAAGAAAAATGGAAAAAACAGTGAGCGGAAAAGAAAAAGACTCATTTGCAAAAGATGTCTGATTATCATTGATTGATCTATTTGCACAAAATTACAGATGGCCCGATTACAAAATGAGTCTTGTCATCTTGGGCAAGATGCAAGACTTGATGCATGCTTAAAAAATACAGGAAATAATAATTACTCTGCAGGAGTAACTCTTATAATTTCCTGGGAAGACCAGTTAAGGACTTGGCTCCCCGGGATCTTTGGACGTATCCAACTCTCCAGGTTGTGGTCGCTTTCATCCTCGTCTTCCAAGTTGTTCACGGCATCTGGGGTGAGCATCCCCCCACTGACAAAATTGGGCTTCTTAGCAGCCTCTGCTTGATCTTGTTGAGTTGGTTTGTAACCCAACCCAAATCTATCCTCCTTCTTCTCTACGGGCAGCAACTTGCCCCAGCCTTGGGCAGTCCCCTCTTCAACAACCTTCCGGGCTTGCTGATAAGATGTCATTGAGGTTCCAGGCACAGCGGATGCTTCATTTATGTTCAAGGCCTCAAACCCTTGACTCATAGTTTCGTGGATCTCCCCATCCATCTCAATGTATTTGTATGTAGCCAGATGGCTAACAAAGATATCTTCCTCTCCACAGATAGTAACGACTTGGCCCTCCCACTCGAATTTTAACTTCTGGTGAAGGGTTGATGTCACAGCGCCAGCGGCGTGTATCCATGGTCTGCCCAATAGACAGCTGTAGGCAGGCTGTATATCCATCACGAAGAAGGTCGTTTTGAAAGTCTGTGGGCCAATCGTTATAGGCAACTCAATTTCTCCCAGAACTGATCTCTTAGAACCGTCAAAGGCTCTTACTACCAAGTTTCTGGGGTGTAATGCCAATCCTTCATACTCTAACTTCACAAGGGCTTTCTTAAGTAGGACATTGAGGGATGACCCTGTGTCTACCAATACATGAGAAAGAACTGCACCCTTACACTCCAAGGTAATGTGCAAAGCCTTGTTGTGATTGCGGCCTTCCGTTGTCAAATCAGTGTTGGTAAATCCTAGTCCATGACTAGCGTTAACATTTCCAACTACAGCTTCCAACTGATTGATGGTAATCTCTTCTGGCACATAAGCTGCATGCAAGACTTTTAATAGTGCGTTCCGATGAGCCTCGAAGCACATTAGCAATGATAAAATGGAGATTTTGGAAGGTGTCTGGTGAAGCTGGTCCACTATCTTGTAATCACTTTTCTTGATAATTCTCATGAATTCATCAACCTCTTGATCAAAAGGGGTCTTTAAAGCTTCTTTAGCAACTTGTTCTTCTTGTACCATACTCTTCCCCTTTGCCTTGGCAGCAGCTTCTGCTTCAGCAATGGGTTTTGGAATTTGCGGGGCAAAGAGACGTCCGCTCCGAGTGAAGCCTCCGCCTCCCCCCACATTGTCTATCTGTGGAGAAGAAGTTGATGATTCCAAAGTAATTTTCTGCCCTTCGCAGTATAGATCTGAGCCGTAATGCCAAGGGATGGCATTATTGCTTTCGTAAGGAACTGGCCCAGGCACTGTGATAGTGACTGGACTGATAGCAGCTGCAGAAGGGACCATGATAGTGTGTGGATCATAGTATATTGTTACTGGTGCTCTGACAGGGGAAGCATTTTGTGAGCTGTAGGCAGAATCAATTGCAGGATCATAATATATTGTAACCGTTGAGACACTTTCATTATTTGCTGTTGATGTTGTAGGAGGCACTGTTGGCTGGATGGATGTTGAAGTTGTAGAAGAGACGGATGTTGATATTTGGTCCATTGAAGTAACAGATGAAGCATTTGTTGATGAGATTGAAGAGTTGTTTGGAACAATTGTTGTTGCAGTTGTAAAAGACTCGGGAATTGTTGTTAAGGAGATTGCTGGATTTGGAGGTGTTGATGTTGTGATTTGAAGTAGGCCACTCTGGATGAGACCATATATGCCACTTCTCAAGTTATCACACCCATTTACCGAAATGTTGCAATGAGCACATCCTAGCTCACACCCGGGGAACATTTGACATTCAAGGAGTTGAGCTTTAATCTCTACCAGGGGTGTCCGAATCTGCCCCACACTGGTTATTAAGTAAGACGACTTATCTTCCTCAATAGCATTGATTCTGGGTCCTCCGTGGTTGGGCATAGGGTTCTTACTGACATTTGGCGGGGGTGCAAAGTTTAGAGCTTTGGAATCCACTAGATCCTGTACTTTCATGTGCAAAGCTCTGCACTTCTCTGTACTGTGGCCAGGTGCGTTGGAGTGAAAAGCACATTTGGCGCTGGCGTCATAATTTCTGGGCAGACTGGCAGGATCTGAAGGTGCCAATGTCCTTAGCTCAACTAGGTTGAGTTTCAGGAGTTGTGGCAACAATGCGGCATAAGGCATAGGGATCGGATCAATCACCCTATTGGCCTGAGATGGTCTCTATTGAAAAGGTCTTTGCTGGTTGTTGTTGCTGGTGTTGTTGTTGTTGTAATTTCTCTGAGGTGGATATTGAGCTTGTTGCTGGTAGTGGGGTTGTTGCTGTGGTTGGTATGCTGGTTGTGGATGAATTGGAGCGGGAATGGTGACAGCTGCCACTGACCTATGAACATACTGGGGTCTTCCCCTGCTGGTATGGATAGCATTAGTCTCACCAGTTCTTCTTGTACCCACAAAAGGCTTTCTGGGGTTGCTGAACGAGCTCGCACCATTGTCGGAAATCTTACCCATCTTTAGTAGGCTCTCAATTCTTTCTCCAACTATAACTACATCAGCGAAGCTGGTGGAAGAAAAGGCAGCTAGCCTGTCAATGTATGTCCCTTGCAGGGTGTTCATAAACATGTCGGCCATTTTCCTTTCCGACATGGGTGGCTGGACAGCAGCAGCAAGCTGTCTCCACCTCTGGGCGTACTCCCGGAAGCTTTCTCTGGATGACTGGGACATCCCCATCAGGAGGGTCCTGTTGGGAGCCATATCCAAGTTGTACTGGTATTGTCTAATGAAGGCCTCAGCCAGGTCCTTCCAACATCTGATGGTTGCTCTGGTCAAATGAGAGTACCATTCCCTTGAAGCTCCTGTTAAACTGTCTTCGAAATAAAACATCCACAGTTTTTCATCCATGGTGTATGCCTTCAGCCTCCCTAGAAAGGATTGCAAATGGGTTCGTGGACAGGAGGTTCCGTTGTACTTCTCAAAGCACGGAGGTTTAAACTTGTGAGGTATTCTTACCCCGTCCACTAAGCCCATGTCCATGACATCAAAACCGAAGGAGTTTTGAGACTCCAGGGATCTTAATTTCTCAGCAATTTCATCTAGCCTTCTGTCATAGGCTTCATCCCCAGCTCCCATCACAGTGAACTGATCTTCTTGGGGGTCTTCTTGTAGTATTCTGCCTGTAGTAGCATTCCCTTGTACATTAGCAGGGATGTTAATCTCTGGATGAAGATGAGGGCCATACACAGGTGGGTTGACATGAGGCTGAACCCTCTCATTGTTGCTTGTTCCACCAGTCCCTAGATGGGGGTCTTCCTGAGTCTGCCTTTCTACCAATGCTCTTAATCTTTCTTGGCTCTGTGCCAATCCATTCATCACCTCCATAAACTGAGTCATCTGATTTCTCATTTCCAGTCTCTCATTGGCCATTTGGGCCCTGACCTCTGTAAGGTCCTGTTGTACCTGGTCCATCTGTATACCCGGAAGGTTGTTGCGGGTAGGATATCTGTGCGGACGGTTGAGTGGGAACACCCGACGTCGAGCAATAGTTCCTGAATCACAACAGAGTTAGTAACAAAAACAAAACGAAACCTACAAAACAAAACAAAAGTTAGTATGCAATGCAGTATGCTTATTTGTTTCCAAGGTATCCGGCTTGGCATTTGGTTTTGACCTTTCCATACCCCTGAGAGAGATGCTCTTTGATGTTGCTTAGGAGAGAGAGATTCAAATGAAACAAACTAATGGATATATTACAAAAAGTGAAAGATACATAGTTTGTTTTTTTACAATACATGCCCCTGAGGGGTCAAAATACAACATAAAAAGGAAAAGTACAATGAAATGAAAACAACAACAAGCAAAAGTCAGACACCAAGACCAAACTCATCCTCCTGAACTTCCTTTAGAAGTGCTTCAGTTACCGGATCAGCCGGACGCTCTGTGAGGTTCCTGATGAGAAGATTCCTGGTGGCAATAGCTGCAGTTAGCTTCTTGTGTCTGCCATGGTCCTTTGACCTCTTCACACCAGCCCTAATCTTCAACTCTGAGATCTCTTTCTGGGCTGCTAGCAGGGCTTCCTGTTGCTCTTTTGCACTGGCCTCCAACTGCTCAATCTTGTCCTGAGTCCTTTTATCTTCCTGAGTACGAGCTTCGGTGATCCTGACCCACCTAGCTTGGCTCTCTTTCAGATATAAGTCAGTCCTGGCCTTCTGAAACTGAGCCTCCTTACAGGCATTCTTCAAAATCTGCTCTCCAGCCCTTGACTTCTTGATGTAGTCCTCTGACTTCTCAATCCTGGCTAGATGTTCCACCTTTAGCTTTTCCAACCTTTCAATGTCCAGACGACCATCACTCCTCTCCCAGAGGGTCTTCTGTAGAGCCTGAGTCAGATTCTCATTTCTCTCCTTCAGTTTCTCAAACTCCTCTAAGCTGACAGTGGCTGGAGGGGGTGCTGTGGATGGTCCAGGTGCATCCTCAATGGTGAAGGGCATCCCAGAAATTTGAGTCCTGGCATGAGACCACTCATAGTACTGAGCTGAGGCCACATTGTTGCATCTCCCAAGAATGGCCATCCCTTTGGTCTGGACATTGTCCCAAGCCCAGGATGCTTGCCTGACAATAGCTAGATTAGGCTTAATCTCACAATAAAGGGTTTCAGCCAAGTCTTGTGCTCTAGGAGTGTGGAACAATGCATAGCCCAATTGTCTTTTGAATAACAGAGGGTTGTAGTTGATGCAACCCTTCACTCCTATCAGAGGTACATTGGGGAACTGCCCACAACTAGTAATGATGTCCCTGCCCTTGGTGCTCTGAGTGCACCACCTGATGTCATCTGAGGTCAAAGCAATGAGTCTTCTAGCCCAATTCTTCTGTTGGTGAGGATTCAAAAATGCATCAGTCTTGGGCAAGTGTTTGAGCAGCCAGGTATGGAACAGGGGAGCACAACATCTCACCAATCTTCCTCTTTGCTTTTCATTCCTTTGGTGAACAGAGTAGTAGAAATCTCCCAGTAAGGTGGGCACTGGGTTCCTCAGAATGAAAAGGTGAATGGAATTCTTGCTAATAAACTTAGGCTCGTCTGCAAATAATATAACCCCATATATGCTGAGGGCTAATAATGCACAGACTGCCTTCCATTCTCCCAAAGAGGCCTTCAGGATGGCCTGAGAAGTCAAGAAATCCAAATGTAGGCCAGGAATTCCAGCCTTTGTAGTCATGTTTTGCTCAATCAGAGAAGGTTCCAGATATAGTGCTTTAGCTACTTCTTCATTACTGGGAAAAGCCATCTTAGGGTTGAAGGGGACACCACCCCTGACAGGTACACCAATCAGTGATGAATACTCTTCCAACAAGGGCCCCAACTGAAAATTCTGGAAGGTGAAACACCTTAGAGGTGGATCATAGAACTGTAGACAGGTATGAATCAAGCTCCTCTAGGAAGGGTCCAAATCCATAACCACATCAAGGATGCCTCCATAATGTTCTCTGAATAGTGGTATATGGTCTGGAGTAATAAGGGCATGGACCTTCCTGATGCCAGTCAGCTCAGGCTCAAAGAAATGATATGAGATGTTACTCTTCTTGGGTGCCATGTTGGTGAAGAAGAGCTGAAACAGATGCTGATGATGATGACTGATACTAGAAGATGGGCCACTGACAGGCTAATACTGATGATGCAGGTGACTGAAGCAGGTAGCTGATGAACAGGGGTCTATGCTGATGAAGGGGTCAAAACCAAGCCAAAATATAATATGGATACCCTGAAAAACAAATAAGCAAATGTTAAATGATGCAATGATGATGTATGCAAATGATATGCAAGGGTTTGTGATCAAGCTGGATCTGATTACTGCTTTGATATAAGTCCATGTATGTTCAAGAAATCCAGATGGAGGTTCATAAACCCAGTAACCAAGGTGGGGGACTCAAATAAAGAGTCACATGTCCAGGGTTAAAAATCACAAGAACTGTTCCAAAATGGAGTACTCTTAATCAAAACAAAGTAACAGGGTATGCTGAGGTCAAGGGTACCTGCAAACCTGTAAACATCCCAACCCCCTCACAGGTGGTGTTCTAAAACAAGGATCCTCAGACTTGGATCAGTTATGAGAAGTGTAAACACTTCTAATCCGGAGGTACAGTGTTTACAATAACCATAAAAGATCCTCCTCTAATTCACCTCAGTTTCTGAAGGTCAATAATAAAGGTCATCCAGACTTAGCAGGCTTCCCAGATAGCCCTAGCACTACAGGAAATCTGTAGCACAGAGATCTCAAGAAGAAACCCATATCTGAACCGTGTTTCATATTCCCGCACCAGACCGAAATGGAATGGGAAAGAACATGAACCACTCTAACCTAGGTGTCACTCAGGTCCCAGGTATAGGACCTTAACTCTCAATAGAACCCCACCCACCAAAGCAACAAAACCAGATCCAGCCAGAATAGTATGACAATATGATATATGTAAAGCTGTAAAGAAAGCAATAAACAAAACTGTACATAAAGCAAAAAAAACAAAATAAATATACAAACACACATAGCACATAACACCCCAGTAAACACAAATCAAACAAGCGCTAGGAGGAACCCACAAAAAGAACCAGAAGCCCTGGTTACAATATAAGATTCCCCAGCAGAGTCGCCAAGTTGTCGCTCCCAAAAGATGAGACTGAGCTCAAATGAGGTACAGACGCGAACGGTCGGCGAAAGAAATGAGAACACACAGGAGTGAACTCAGGAAGACAAAGAGTCGCCAGCTAGGCATTTTTATCCCGGAGGAAAGGTAATGCTGCATAGACCTAGAAAGAGATGGATAAGACGGTTGTGAACCAGAGAGACTGAGAAAGGGGGTTGGTTACAACCTGGGAAGGTATTAGCACCCAGATTGTTCGCCGTACTCGACGGGATCCACGCTTAAAAGATTTGTGTTTTAAAGGGGTAGTGTCAGTGCAATCTGTGTATAAAGGAACTGGAAAAGGATGTACAGGTGTCAGTGTAAGAGAAGTGAAGTGTATAAGTGAAGTGTCAGTGTGAGAACAAGAATGAAATGCTCAAGATCATGAGGCTTAAGAGAATGAAACTGGAAGGAGGGGGAATATACAGAGACTTTTGTTCGATAACTGTTAAGTTATGCCTATGTATCCTCTCGTGCAATGAGGAAGTCAGAACACCGTAGTTCGACCCAAAGAGACTGAAAGATGAATTGACTTGTGAACTGCCTGCTTGTCAATGCTCAAGTGTATGACCTGTCTGGCTCAGGTGCAAACTGTCTTGCATTAGACGGAAGAAGCAAGTTCTCGCTTATGAGTGAATGAGATGAGAAAAGAATCCCGGAGGAGATGATTATTGTTTGTTTTTTTGATGTTTTCAATCTTTTATTGCTTTTGAGAGTTTTTCATAAGTTAATGAGCTTAAGTCTAAACCAAGGGTTAGTAAACTCATCACATCTTCCCTCTGATTAGGGGTAATGAGAATACCTTAAGTGTGAAGTCAGCATCTCACACTTAATCACCATGATGTAGGATTAAGATCATTAACCTACTTGTGATTATTTAGATTTTTTTGTTGTTTTTGTTTAGTGTTAAGTAATGAGATTAAGCCATAATCAGGGATTAAACAGACCCATTACACCATCCTAATAGAAGGATAATAGATGAGAATGTTTAAGCTGAGGAATGCTCATCAACTTAATCCATGATTAGGGATTAAATTCATGACAAAACAAAGCCTTTATTAAATGGATTTTAGTTAATGGTAAGATGATAAAGTGATTTTTAGGGTTTGTAAGACAACTTGAGAGGGACTTGTCCATTAACACTAGGGTTAGTCCTTCTTAACCAATTAAGGAAGAATTAGAATCCTAATGCAAGGCCCAAGTTACAAGCTTGATGTCTTGGTGATTATTAGATGAATTGATTAAAGGATTTAAACACATTAAGGGTTTAACACTTAGGATTAAAGTTATACACTCCATCCTAATAGAAGGATGCAGGCATAAGCTTAATCACAAAGCCCTAAAGCCTTTATGGTTTAGTCCCTGATTGTGAGGTGAGGAGAGAAGACTCAATGAGACACAAAGGTAAAACTAAGTGGGGGACTAATCAAAACCCTAATTATTGTCATGCTTGGTTTTTCCTAAGGTTTGTGAGGTTAACAAGAGAAATCTTCAGAGGAACCACCAGGAAGTAGATGAAAGGAGCTAAGAGAAGCAAAGTAACTTGCTTCATTTAAGAAGACAAGTCACTTGAGGAAAGAAAGTAAGAAGAACAAGAATGAGCAAGCTCAATCTCAAACACAAGATAAAATGCAGCAATGATGCATAAGAGAGATGAAAAGAAATTGTGAAAAGTGAAGGCAAATTCACTTCTCAAAGTGACTTACCACCTGAAAAGTTAATGAAAGAAATGCAATGCAATGCAAAATGAGATGAAATGGTATGATGCAAACCAAAACCAGAAGCATGTGTGTGATGATAATGATGCTATGAGGTGAAACAAACATGAAACAAGGCATGAGGATGATCATACAAACATGTGGAAGCAAGAAAAGCATGCTTAGAACCATGAATATACATGAGAAGTTATGAAATGCAAATGACATACAAGATGGCAAATGAAAGATTCAATGATCAAACATGCTTCTAATATGTCTTAAGATGTGTTATGAATCAAATGGATGCATAGAATGTCATGGCAAGTCATGGTATGTAAGCAAATGCAAGGTGAATGCAAAAGGGAGCCCAAATTAGGGTTTATGATCAATGGTCAAAACAAAAACCAAAACCAGAAGCAAACATCAAGATAAAAAATTGAAAATGCACTCAAGGGAAACCTAAACCTATACAAACTCACTGCCCAAAGGAGGGGATCCAATTCTTAACCTAGTGAGGGTTATGAATTTCTTAAGATGGCTAGGGTATTTTTAATTAATTAATTCTCACTGCCCAAAGTATTTTTAATTAATTAATTCTCATCAATTAATTAAAAATAATCTTTTAAATGATTTAAAAATATTTTTTTATGCAAAAAATAAAAATAAAAATGTTTTTGGTTTCTGAAAATTAATAAAAGGTTGTATAAAAAATGTTCAGAATTTTTGAAAATGTTTTACTATTTTAAATAAAATGAAGAAAACAAATGGAATTTAATGAAAATAAAATTGAATAAAAATGAAAGTATGCGCATCCAAGGGACAGGATTGGTTCTGGGGATATTTGGCTTGACTTCGCGCGCAATCTGATGGCCACAATTCAAACTGAGCTAATTTCTAATTAAATTTAATTAAACTGAATTAATTAGATTAATTATGGATTAGGGTTTCTAATGGTGCATCATGTCCATTCAAACGCGCGCCAGTCAGCCTAGGTCAACTCATCCAACGCACCAAATTCAAACCTCATTTAATGACACATATTAGGGCTAATGGTTCTCAGGTGGCCGGAGAAGACTTCCGGTCGTCTTCTCCGGCGAACCAAAACCCTAGATTTTGCTATAGGTCACCAAACATGAAATCTCTTCCACAGAAATGATCCTCCTCCCAATCTAAACCTAACCCCTCTTTCAAAAATCATTTATTTTCATTGACAAGCTTGAATCGAAGACAAATATGAAACACGGGCAAACTTTCAGAGAGACATGAAATGGTCATCCCTTACTTATTTTCAAAACTAAATACATCCAGATGATCAGTGCAACATGTAGATTCAGTTTGTAACAAGAAAATGAAGTTCTGAGAAAAAATTTCTTGAGCTATACCTGAGATGGAACCTTCTGGTTATGGGCTTTCTGGGCTATTCCTTGGTGCAAACTCACTCCTATGAACTTCCTGAAGATGATTCGAAGCTTGGAAAGCTTTGAAGATGGCTGATTTTGAAGTTCCAGCTCTGGTGTAGCAGGTTTTGGAGTTTTGATATGGAGTGTTTCAGGCTGTTTTGGTGGTTGGTTATTGTTCCTTGGATGATTTGTAACTCATTGGTGAAGAAAGAATGAATGTTTGATGGTTGTGGAAGGAGATTCGAAGAGAGGAAAGTTTTGGAAATTTTTGGAGTGTGCTGCAATGTGTGTGTTCCAGGCTTGCTTTCTTCTTGTTTTATGACCCTTAGGCAATCCATAAACAATCCCAGCAATCTAGGAGGGCAGGTGTACACTGTGGGATTGGTATGGGAGGATTGGCCAAAAAGTCAAGTTGATTTGTACTTGCAGCATGGGCTATGGCAGAGGCAGTCTAGAGGCTTGTCCTGCCTCAGCTTGAGTCAAGGATGGCCCTTGGATGGCTTATGAAAGGCTGCTGCATCTGGATCATGAGTTAGAGGAGTTTTTGCAACTTGCCCACTTGTGACATTTCATGATTTTGGCTATGTGAATGTGAGAAACCTTGCTGGATTTCTGATGTGGGATGGCTCATTAGGTCATGACAATGCACTAAAACCAGCTAGTGATCATACAACTCCTTTGAGAATGATTTTGCCAAAAATCCCTCTTTGCATTTTCATGAAAAATGACTTATGGCTATGTGAAGATCAAGGCAAATGAATGAGAAATACTTTGGGCAAATTCTGATTTTAGGTCATGCATTGCATTGGTATGATGATTAGAGGTCATGTTGAAGTCACATAAAGGCTTGCCATGAGAAATTGCAAGTTTTCCATTTTGTGCAAAAGTGGAATTTCAATGATTTTGCCCAACTTTGCAAGGCCATAACTTTTGATCCAAAATGAATTAGGTCATGTTCTTGTACTTTTTGAAAAGGTAATGATCCATTCTACAACTTTCATGACCAAAGTTTTTTCATTTGAAGCATTCTTGAATCAAAAAGTAAGGGTTGAAAAAGTTTCTTAAAATGGCAATTTTCATTAAAAGTCAACTTTCCCAAAAAGTCAACTTTGCAAATGACTTGAAATTCTTCAATTTTGTGAGCTTCCAACATCTTCCATGATCAAATAAAGATCCTACATAATCAAAATTATGAAGAACACCCTTTGGTTGGGTCATTGGGGGCCTCAGATGCCCTGATTTTACATTGGCTTGCTTAGAAAGTCAACCCTTGATCAGATGACTTCCCCATTGAATTTCTTCATGAAAATTGATATGCATTCTCCCTATACCATATAGAGACCAATAGAAACAAGAATGACCAAAAAATTTGGAGTTATGGCCTTTGAAACCAAAACCCTAATTCTAGGTCATCTGTGCAGTCAAACCTGGCTCTGCTTCCATGCCCTTCTCAGTTCTTGTGAATCTTTGACATTCTTGACTTTGAGGGAATATAATATGATGCTTGAGAATACATGGACCCCTTTGAAGTGATTTATGACCTTTGGAGTGGCTCAAGAAGCTCTCGATTTGCTCAGATCACAAACCCTAGATGCAGATGATTTAGAAGCAATGCAGTGAATAAAAAATGTGGTATGAGATGCTATGACTGAATTTATGCATATGAAAAGATCACAAGCCATGGTGTGAATGGGTGAGGGAAAATTTGGGGTGTTTACAACGGCGTCTACAGAGTAGGCATGAGCTGGAGCGTCAAGCCTGGATATGTCAATTCTGGGCACATAGTTCCAACACAAGACTTTAATTGACGAAGAGAGAGTGGCCAATGCGTCGGCAAAATGATTTTCATCACGTGGTATGTCTTTAAGTTCAACTGTCGTGAAAAACGCCAACAGTTTTCTAGCATAATCCCTGTATGGAATTAGATGCTCTTGATGCGTATACCACTTGCTGGTAACTTGGTTAATGACGATGGCTGAATCTCCGAATATATCGAGGTTCTTAATACGAAGATTAATAGCCTCCTCTATTCCCATTATACATGCCTCGTACTCCGCTTCATTGTTGGTGCAGCCAAAAGTAATTCTGGCAGCGAAGGGTAATTGAACACCTTCGGGAGTGATAAGTATGGCACCAACTCCACGTCCATTGATATTGACTGCCCCATCAAACATCAACTTCCATTTGGATTCAGGGTCTGGCCCCTCCTCCAGAAGTGGTTCCTCATAATCGTTTGCTTTGAGGTACATGATGTTCTCATCAGGGAAATCAAACTTCATTGGCTGATAATCATCCTCAAGAGGTTACTGTGCAAGGTAATCCGATAATACACTTCCCTTGATGGCTTTCTGAGAAGTATACTGGATGTCGTATTCAGTTAAAATCATCTGCCACCTAGCAACCCTTCCGGTCAACGCTGGTTTCTCAAAGATGTACTTGACAGGATCCATTTTGGAAATGAGCAGTGTGGTATGAGTCAACATGTACTACCTCAGTCGGCGAGCAGCCCATACCAAAGTGCAGCAAGTTTTCTCGAGCAGTGAGTATCGGGATTCACAGTCGGTAAACTTTTTGCTAAGGTAATAAATAGCGTACTCTTTTCGACCAGACTCGTCATGTTGGCCTAGAACACACCCCATTGACCCTTCTAGCACGGTAAAGTACATGATTAAAGGTCTTCCTTCCACTGGAGGCATTAGAATTGGAGGCTCCTACAAATATTCTTTTATTTTGTCGAAAGCTCTTTGGCAGTCATCGTTCCACCTGACCGTTTCCTCTTTGACTAACAATGAAACCCAGCAGTTTCCCAGAACGCACTCCGAAAGTGCACTTGTTTGGATTCAACCTCAGCTTGTACTTGATCAGTCTATCAAACAGCTTCTTCAGGTTGACCAGATGCTCTTCTTCATCTCGGGACTTTGCAATCATATCGTCCATATATCACTCAATCTCCTTGTGTATCATGTCGTGGAACAATGTGACCATAGCCCGCTGATAAGTTGCCCCGGCGTTCTTCAAACCAAAGGGCATGACCTTGTAGCAGAATGTACCCCACGGGGTAATGAACGTTGTCTTCTCCATGTCTTCCGGCGCCATCTTAATCTGGTTATATCCGGAGAAGCCATCCATGAAGGAAAATACCGAGAATTGAGCAGTATTGTCTACCAACACATCAATGTTTGGCAACGGGAAGTCATCTTTTGGGCTCGCCCTATTCAAATCCCGGAAGTCCACGCACATCCGGGCCTTGTCGTCCTTCTTTGGTACAGGTACAATGTTAGCTACCCAAGGTGGGTAGCTAGTTACATCAAGAAAACCGGCATCCCATTGCTTCTGAACCTCCACTTTAATTTTCATCGCCATGTCGGGACGAGTTCTTCTCAATTTCTGTTTCACAAGAGGACAGTCCTCTCTCAGAAGTAGCTTATGCACAACGATATCGGTATCCAACCCTGGCATATCTTGATATGACCAAGCAAAGATATCCACATACTCTCTCAGCATACTGATCATCTCTTTCTTGACGTCGGCCTGCAGACTGGCCCCAATTTTGATCTCTTTCTTCACATCTTCACTGCCAATGTTGATGACCTCAATTTCTTCTTGATGAGGCTGAATAACCCGTTCCTCTTGTTTCAACAATCTAACCAATTCTTCAGGGAGGTCACAGTCTTCCTCAACCCCTTAATCAACTTGGTAGACAGGATTGTCAAAGTCATGCATATTCATAGCCGGAATGTTATCAATGGAATTCGGATGATCAACACTGCACAGACGATGTGCTTATTCAGAATCTACTTATTTTGAAAAAGAGACGCTAACACAAAACAAAAAGGAAAAAACACATTGCCATTTTTTATATTTTTGTGAAAATTTTTTAAAAACAAAGACAGGGAACACAGTTTGTCTGAAAATGTCCTTTTATTTCATAGAAAAATAAGATGCAGTACAAAACATGGTGGCCCAATACAATGGATCCAAGCATCTTGGGCAGAATGCTGGATTTGACAATGCAGTATGCTAATAAAAGGAAACAAAATAATTACTCTGAGAGCCAGGTGACTTGAACAATGTCTTCAGCAGACCAGTTTGTTAGCTCCTCGTCGGGCGCACACGAGTGGATCCAATTGTCCCAATCACCGTCACTGTCCCCGTCTTGGCTTGCTGTACAGATCTGATTGCGGTCGAGCAACCCAGCACTTGTAAACGTGATAGCCTTACCACTTGGAGTAGATCCACCAGGCTGATACCCTAAGCCAAACTTATCATCTTTCTTTTCTAGCTCCAGCAGCTTGCCCCAGCCTTAGGCACTTCCTGATTGAACAACCTCTTTTGCTTCTTTGTAAGAATGGATGGATGTACCTTCCTTCTCACTACTCTTCTCCACAGGAGTCAAGATGCTGACGTTGACTGCTTCGAAATCTTGGCATAAAGTCTCATGGATTTCTCCATCCATCTCTACATACTTGAACGTCGACAAGTGGATTACGAAGATGTCATCCTCTCCGCAGACTGTAATGACCTGGCCGTCAACCACGTATTTAAGCATCTGATGTAGGGTTGAAGTAACAGCTCCAGCAGCATGTATCCACGGGCATCCCAACAGGCAGCTGTATGCAGGCTGGATGTCCATGACGTAGAAAACACTTTTAAAGACTTGAGAGCCTATCTTGACGGGCAGCTCAACCTCTTCAAAAACTGATCTTCTCGAACCGTCGAAAGCTTTAGCAATCAGATTACTTGGTCTCAGGACAATCCCATCAACATTAAGCTTCATCAGTGCCTTCTTCGGAAGCACATTCAGGGAAGAGCCTGTGTCTACAAGAACATGTGATAACACAACACCCTTGCACTCCATAGTGATATGTAGTGCTTTGTTGTGGTTTCTGCCCTCCGACGTGAGGTCTCTGTCTGTAAAGCCTAGGCCATGGCTTGCATTAACACTTCCTACAACAACTTCAAGTTGGTTGACAGTAATTTCCTGAGGAACATAGGCCATTTGCAGCACCTTCAATAAGGCCTCTCTGTGTGCGGGAGAACACATCAGCAATGACAAGATGGATATCTTGGAAGGTGTCTGGTTCAGTTGATCGACCACCTTATAGTCACTCTTTTTGATAATCCGCATGAATTCCCATACCTCTTTTTCAAATGTACCCTGCCCAGCCACAAGAGTAGTTGACTCATCATTCACAGCTTGCTTTCCTTTGGCCTTGGATGAAGCCTCAGCCTCAGGATCCCCTCTCAGCACAGGGGGAGCGAATAAACGACCACTTCTGGTGAAACCCCCAACTCCTATGACATTCTCTACAGTCAGGTCCACAGCAACAGACTTGCTCTCAATCTTCTGTCCAGCTACATATACATCTGAGCCATAATGCCAGGGAATAGCTTTATCGTCTGTGTATGGAACAGGCCCAGGTACGGTGATAGTCACGGGACTAATCTGAGGAGCATAGATTGTAACAGGCTCTCTACTGACAGACATGTCATCTTCATCATAGAATATGGTAATTGTTGACACATCATCAGCTTCTCCATCACTCACTTTACTGAACTACAAGGATCCATCATCAATCAAACCCTGCAAACCCATCTTCAGTTTCTCACAGCCATTCTCAGCATTCATACAGTCTTCACAATCAGCACTGCAACCAGGAAACACTTGACCATTCAACAGTCTCTCTTTCACTACCCTCAAAGGAGTCCTCACTTCCTCAATACTCAGCACCAGACTCAACTCTTTACCACCCTCAACAGCATTGATTCTTGCCCCTCTGTGATTCGGAATAGGGTTCGAATTAACATTCGGCGGTGGTGCAAAGTTGATTGCTTTGGAGTCAATAAGATCTTGAACCTTGTGATGCAAAGCCATGCACTTCTCAGTCGAGTGCCCGGGTGCTCCAGAGTGGAAAGTGCATCGTACATTGACATCATAACCAACTGGAAGCTCTCCAGGAGGTGGTGTTGCCAAAGTTCTCAGTTGAATCAGGTTCAAATCTATCATCCTTGGAAGCAAAGCAACATAAGTCATAGGGATAACCTCGATCACCCTATTAGCCGGGCAAGTTTGCCTTGGCTGATACGGTCTCTGCTGATAGTTGGTATGGGGTTGTTGTTGTTGTTGATGTTGTTGTTGTGGAGGAGGTTGCATCTATTGTATTGGGGCTGAAGGAATTGTGACAGCTGCCACATGCTCATACGGTCTTCTATAACCACGGCCCCGGCCTCGGCCAAATACAGAATTTGTCTCACCCTCTCTTCTCCTAGGAGGTCCACTGAAAGCTTTCCTCGCTCCATTCGAGCTACTAGCACTTGGGTCTTGTATCTTCCCCATCTTCAGTAAGGTCTCAACCCTCTCACCAGCAATAACAATATCGTTGAATTTAGTGGCAAAACTGGACGCTAATCTTTCAAGAAACACACCCTGCAGAGTACCCATAAACATGTCATCCATTTGGTTCTCAAGCAGCGGTGGTTGCACTCTGGCAGCGAGCTGGCGCCACCTCTGAGCATATTCTTTGAAACCTTCCTTAGCAGTCTGAGCCATATGCTGCAATTGCATGCGGTTCGGAGCCATGTCCATATTATACTGATATTGTCTCACAAAGGCTTCTGCTAGATCTTTCCAACTCTTGATATTGACTCTGCTAAGCTTCATGTACCATTCCAGAGAAGCTCCAACCAAGCTGTCTTGAAAATAATACATCCAGAGTTTTTCATCATCCGTGTGAGCAGCAATTCTCCCAACGAAGGATTGAAGATGGGCCTTCGAGCATGCAGTGCCATTATACTTCTCAAAAGTTGGCACTTTGAACTTGTATGGGATCCTGACCCCAGGGACCAAGCCCAAATCTGTTATGTCAAATCCCAAAGAGCTCTGGGATTGAATGGCTCTGATTTGCTCAGCCATTTCCTTAAACCTCTTGTTCATCTCAGCTCCTTGACCTTCAGCTTCGTCCAGGAGAGTGAACTGTTCGTCCTGATTATCCATCTGAATACTATTCAACCCATCATTGATTATTGTCACCCCTGGCTGTGTTACAGGAGCTTCAACCTGACGTGCGCCCGCACCGGTACGATTATCAGCAGCAGCAGTGTTGTTTCTGGGTTGACTGTTCTCTATCATCTCCTGCAGACGCTCTTGGTTCTGACCCATGCCTGCCATCAATGTCATAAAGTTATCCATTCTCAGTCTCAGATCTGCCAAGTCATCTTGCATCTTGTCCATGACTCGCTCTCTGTTGATCTTTGTTGGATATCTATGTGCTACTGGTTGTTCCCGAACTTTCTGGGGAGCTATAGTGCCTGAAACACAAAACACGTTAGCAACTGAGACACTACCTGCAAAACAAACAAACAGGTCATATGTATGCAATGCAGTTGTTTATGTTTCCAATCCCAAGTCATTCATGCCTCGGTTCCGGTATTTAGCAAAGAAAACCAGATGGGTACTGATCCTCGACTTTCAGAAACCTTCGCGAGAAACCACATTCAAACCATAACAACATGCACACCAAGAAGTGGTGAAAAAGTCATAACATAAATCAGCCTATTAGGCAAATAAAACAGAATTCCCCGTAGGGTACAAGCTTCTAAAAAGAAAAACAAACAGCCAGGACTCCTACAACATGCCTGTAGGTAATCCAGATACAAGGAAAACAAACTAAGAAGCAAAACCACTGCCTGAGGGCCCTGAACCTCCCTCACTAAACCCCACATCAGACCTAACCTTCTTGACTCCAGCCATCAACTTGAGGTCTTCAATCTCTTTAAGTGCTGCTTCGAGGGCTTGTTGACTATCTGCTAACTGCTGAGTCTTCTCCCTGCGAATCTTGTGGACTTGCTCCACCTCTTCCTTATTGTAGGTCATCTTCACTTCAAAGAACTCTTCTTTTTCCTTATATTTCTTCAGCTCTTGCTCTCTTTGTCCTTGCAACCAGACAATAGACTGACGAGCATCTTTGAGAGTCTTTGAATTCTTCTTGCGTTCAGCTTCTCTTTTGGCATCGATCATTCCCAACCTATGGAAGTGAGCTTCCCTTCCAGCGAAGTCTTTCTCTTTAGCCTCCAAGGTAGTCTGCATCTTCAGCAGCTTCTCTTCAACTTCAATCTTGGCCCGGTTGGCAAGATGACACAGACTAACTACTTCAGTGTTCTCCACTCTGACTGCATGCAGCTAGGCATCTAACTTCTTGAACTCCTCTAAAAACACCATATCGTGGACTCAACAACTGGAGGAGCTGGTGCTGAGAATGGCAGCAAAACCCTTCTGGCTCTGTCTATCAACCAAGTTTCATACTCTGGGAATGTCTGATTGTTGCACTTTCCGAAACTAGCTATCCCTTCTCCCTTAATGCACTTCCAAGCTCCAGCAACCTTTCTCACTAAGGGCATATTGTCCTTCACTGGGAAGTAGAAAATAGGGGTCAACTTCAATTCTTCTGGTACCTCTCTCAAGGCATATCCCAATTGTCTTCTTAACAAGATTGGATTGTAATTGATCCCTCCCGTTACTCCCAATAAAGGTACACTAAGATAACTCCCACAGCTAGTGATAAAACGTGCACCTTGCAGCCTTTGAGTAATCCACCTGACATCCTTGGTAAGCAACTTTTCCAGCTTCTGAGCCCATACCAAGGTGTGGTCACTAAACACTCCAGTACTAGGCAGATGCCTCATGAACCACATATGAAATAAAGGAGCGCATCAACGAACTAAACCTCCCCTCTTCTTCTCAGTCTTGTAGTGCACTGAGTAATACAAATCTCCAAGCAAGGTAGGCACAGGATTCTTCAGCAAAAAGAGATGTATGGCATTCATATCTATAAACTTCTCCATATTAGCAAACAAGATAATGCCATAGATAGAAAGAGCCAAGATAGAACAGACAGCATCTCATTCTTCCTCAACAGCCAACTCTTCCACCTTCTTTACCAGAGCCTCTAAAGAAAATCCAGGTACACCTTCCTTAATGATGGTCAAAGAATTCACAGCAAAAGTGCTCAAATAAAGATCCTTAGCAATAGCCTCAGGTGCAGGTCTACTCATCTCAGAATTGAACGGAATCTGGTCTCGAACAGGCACTCCCAAGATCAAAGCATACTCCTCCAGCAAAGGACCTAGCTGAAAATCAGGAAAAGTGAAGCAACAGAGCTGAGGATCATAATACTGAAGCAGGGTATGAATGGCACTTCTCTCAGAAGAATCTAACTCTACCACCACATCCAGAATACTCCCATAATCCTTCCTGAATCTCTCCACATGGTTAGGTGTAATCAGCTTTACCATCTTCTTCAACGGGCCAACCTTGGTGTCAAAGAACTTGAAGTGAATATTCTGCTTGCGAGGATCATCCATCTCTGAAGAGGATACCGGAACCGGAAGCAAAGATATGAACCTGTGAATGAAAACAAAACATGATTAATGATGAAATGATGAAATGATGCAATGCAGATGCAAATGCAAAGACATATGATCATCTGGGACTATCTGGAATCTGGATACCAAGGCCACATGATCTGAAACCCCAAATCCTCTGGATATCAGCCCATAAACACTCAGATAAGCTCAGATACTCCCAATCAAAGACCAGAGAAACTCAAGAACTTCGGCACCAAAGTAATTGTATCAGAACATGAAACTGTACTGGTAACAAGGGTATGATGAGGTCAAGGGTTCCTGCAAACCTGTAAACCCATCCCATTCTCACAGGTGTGCTCCGGGTCAAACATCACGGACTCTCAAAGCCGAATAGCAATAATACTTTCACCATTTCCGAGAAATGGCTCATGACCAAATCAGGGAATCGGTTAGGCATTATGTACTACGCAGGGAGGCCTCAACTGAGTCCGGGAAAAACAAGCATCCCTTATAAGTCCCCAGCTTCAAGCGCTGAAATCGAGAAACAATAGTACATTAAGCCCGTAGGATACAGTACCATTGTCATCCATCCTGGTACAAACGCGAAAGTGGCGCGGAAAAAGAATAGAGTCGTCAGCCATACATTTTTACCCCGAAGAAAGGGAATGGTAATGCTGCACAAACCAATAGAAAAGAAGAGGAAGGACACAGGTCCTACGAACCAAAGAGACTGAGTTCGGGAGTCGGTTACGACCTGGGAAGGTATTAGCACCCAGATCGTCCGTCGTACCCGACGGGATCCACGCTTGCAAAGAAACTGTTTCAAAGGGTGAGGGTATGAAAGCTGCAGCAAAAGAAATGAAAAGAAACTGGAACTGGAAAAGAACTGAATAAGAGAATAAAGAGAAAAAATGTAGGGAAAATAAAGATTGTGCTCGAACGGGCCTTACCCCGCTGCCTACGTACCTCATCAGGATAATGAGGATCAGAGACGCCGTAGTTCCCCTAACTAGGGGTACTAAAAGGAAATTGCTTGTGAATTAAAGCTTGAAATGCCTATGCCATTGCTCAGGTGTTGCAGACTCTAACGACGAGTGCGTAACCGTCTTGCAAAGTGACATGTAGGAGCAAGTTCACGTACGGAGTGAATGAGATGAGAAAAGAATTCCCGAAGGAAAGACTCTTATTGTTTGTTTGGTGTTTTTTAGAAGCTTTTGTGAGTGAAAGTTTGCATAGGTAAGTGTACCTAAGTCTTACTCAATGGGATGTGTACATCTCACATCATCCCGAAATGGAATGCGCAAGAGGCACACCTATCTATGGAGGAAATCCCCAAAGCTAGTCCCACAAGTGAAGGCTTAAGCACACTGGTCTATTACCATTATTAAGTATTTTTGTGGTTTTATGGATTGAGAAGTGTTTTTTAGCTTTTCTTTGTGAGGTACTCATGCTAAGACCTATCCACCACGAGTGATGACTCACACCTCGCCCCGAAACGGAACGCGTGCAAGTATCTCATAGCAAAGTCTCATGTCACATGAAAGTACTCAACCTTTATTAAGTGAATTAAAATTGAATTTGAAGAAGAGAAGAGAAAGCACCAAAGGATCACAAAGGAAAAATTCTAAAGGGGGACTAAATAACCCTAAGTGTTAACATGCATGGATGTCCTAAGGGTTAGTGAGGTTTCTATCCTAATGAAGAAGGAAAGAAGAAGAGAAGAAGAAGATAGAAGAAGGGATGAGAAAGGCCTAAGCCCAACAACAAAGGGTTAGTGCACAAGATAAACATAAGAGGGAGGGATGAGATTTGGAGATGTGGAACTCAATTTCCACGCCTCACACTTACCAAGCCCCTGCAAGGTTAGTAAAGCATATAAATGAAGCAAGATAAAGCAAATGGCATGCTAATATCAAACAATCAGAAGTGAAATGGTATGAACATATGCACCATGCAAATGCAACTCAAAGAAATGAGACATGAAGCTTATAAGACAAAATGATGCAACATGAACACATATGAAGACAAATGCACACTTATGAAATATGCAAAGCAAAATGCACAAGACATGAACACAAAGCTCACAACCAGAACCAAAACAAGGTGAAGAATGGCTTAGGAAGCCAACAAGATGAAGAGAAGAGAGTTACAAGACCAAACAATACCAAATGGAAGCAAAAGAAACAATAAGATGAAGTGAAAGCACTTAAGGAAACCAATGACTTAAAGAAGAAGCAAACACAAAAAATTCAGAAGACACAAACCCTATCCTAGGACCAGGAAGGTATCCATACCTCAAAGTAACCCCAAATGAGAAGAAGAAGTTGGCACAAGTGCCCTTCTAAGCTTATATGAGAGCTAAAGTTTCAAAGGAAGCAAAATGGGACAAGGTTCAAGATAAAATCCACAACAAATCAACCAACCATCTAAAAATTCCACAATTGAGACCAAATGACCTTCAACCATGTTATATCAACTAGCCAAAAGGGTTTGGAAAGAATCAGAAGCAAACTAGGTTTAATGGAGGCAAGAACACAAGTGAAAGTTACAAACTTACATCACAAGTCACAAGACCAAGACTCAAGAAATAAGTTTCCAAAAATCCAGATAAAAATCACATGAAAATTACAAGGTCTTAAGAATCCAAAGCAAAAAGAATAGGATCAAAACTCAAAATATTGAAGAGTATGAAAAATAGACAAGGCAGTGTGGTCAAAATGGACTTAAAAAGAAGCTAGGTGAAAGGATGATTTAATTCAGACACGTGACAAATGAAAAAATAAAATAAAAATATGATAAATAAAAGAGACTCAAAATAACACACAAGATTTTTTTGGGATTTTTTAAGTGAAGGGAAGTATTTTTAATAAATTGAAATGGAAACTAAATTAAAAGAAAATTAAAATGAAAAAAAGAAATTAAAAGAATGGAAGGGAGGTGAGAAGAGTAGGGTTTATGCGTGTAACTGAATGGGCCTGGCATTGAGGGAGGTGTGAATATCACATGTTAAGCCCAAAACTGGCGCATGTGTATAGTCTCTATAGTGTGAATTAATGGAAATAAATGGAAAAGGCTGGAAAAAAGGATGGACGCACGATGGATCCAACGCGCACGCTTGGAGACCTCATTAATTGAGGTGGCAAATTGTTGCGCTGGGATTGGTTGGTGTATATTAACTGTGGTGGATTGTATCACATATTGTATTAAAATGGAAATAGAAAATATAACATAAGGCTGAAGTAAGTTAGGGCTAGGTGGCGCATTGTGGAGCCTTGGATGGAAGGATCCTACGGTGGCTGAATCATCTTCTTCGTAGAAACCCTAGGAAGAACACCAACAATTTTCTGGTGACCGGAGCTAGGGCTCCGGCACCGGAATCCATGACAGAGCTATAAACAACCAAAATAATGAACCAAACACTCCATATCTACTAATTCAACATCATTGAATTCAAATATGACATTAAAAAAAGCTAAAAATCAAAGGATTGGACGGATCGAAAAAAAACATAATGCACCACGAAACTTTGAACTCAAATAACTTATGTTATGATGCACCATTTTCAGATCCAAAAAGTGAAGAATCATCAGTGAAGATCAAAGAACACAAAGCAACAACTTAATTCCATTTTTAGATCATGAGATTTCATGCCATACCTGAGATGGAGATCTTGATATAGTGAGCTAGAAAACCAATCAATGCGTGCAAATCACTCCTCTTACTCCTAGTTGCAAAATAAATGCATCTAAGGTCTTGAAACAGGCTGGATATAAGGTTTCAGAGCATGTTGCTTCTCAATGGCACCTTTCTATTTATGTGTCTTAAGCTCAAATGAATGGTACAATCTTGATCTATATCACTCACTGATCAAGAATGTGGAAGAAGTTTGTGAAGAATGTGAGAGAATCACGAGATATGTGAGAAAATGCAAAGTTGCATGAAGTTTTGGAGTGATAGAATGAGAGAGATCTGAGACTTGCTAAAACCTAATTCTCCTCTTTGTGACCTCACAAGGCAATGCTGAAAGAATGAACTCAAATGCACGAATGAATCATGAGAAAAGTGTGAAGTTGCATTATTTGCACTTGGTGAGATAAGCATGCTATGCTCATGCTTCTTTGGGCCTCTCATCACATGGGCAATTCATTTCCCACCCTTGATTCAAATCCAATCACTCATGGCCTTTAGATTCAAGCATCACACTTGTTTCATGACTTTTGCCAATTTTGCACTTTTTGAGTGATTTTCTTGTTGTGCACGAAAATGAAAAATTATTTGGAGCAAATTGGTCATAATACAATGAATTTTGAATTTGAAACACAATTGGGCCAGTACCAAGTCACACAATTAAGATTTGAAGCCTTTTGCATTTGGTGGCAAACTTGAAAAGTGAAATTTGCCCTAGAATGAAGGAATTTTCGAAGGACCTCTAGAAAAATCTACACATCCTATGAAAATGTACTTGTACTTTTTGAAAATGGGAGCCCTTACACTTCAACTTTCATGTTTGACTTTGGTCCATTTGAAGAATTTTTGATCATGTTAAGGCCATTTGAAAATTAGGGCAAAAGTTGCCAAATTTGGAAATTCCTTAAAACCAACTTTGTACCATTTTTGAAAAACCCCTCAAATCTCCATGATTCTTGAACTTTAGGCATTCCAAACCTCTTATAACATTGTAAGGACCCCTCTTGGCCAAAAAATTTGGGTTAGACCCCTTGAAATTGCACAGTTGACTTTTTAAGGGCACTGTTGACTTTTTCCTTCATCTGCAAGCAACTGAGGCATTGACTGACTTCCACATGGAATTTTCTCATGAAAATTGACACCTAGGATCCTCTTAACATATAGAATACTTTGCCCAAATGAAATGGCCAAAGTTGTGAGATCATGGTGCTTGAATCACAAACCCTAATTTGGGTGCCTTGTATAGGAGCTTTGCCTTGTCCTGAGATCTTTGATGATCATGCAATCTTCTGAGCTTTTGTCAATGGACTTGAACTTGAAAATGGAGTATAGAATCACCATAAGACTTGTTAAAACTAATTGGGACCTTGTCATGGCTTGAAATGCTTCAAGGACCTCCACAGATGACCATATGCTTGATGCTAGGACATGAGGGATGTTATGCCTCATCTTTCCATGATATGATGCTGAGGAAATGATGTGAGGATGATGAATATGATGTGATATGATGCTAAAAATGAAGAGGGAAAATTTGGGGTGTTACAATTTGCGGTGGTGATAGCTTTCTCCTGAGGTGCCTTGATTCTTGCAAGTATGGACGGCGAAGAACTGTCTACCCCCGTGAACGCAGATGTAGTCAAGAGATATTACACCTAAAAGAGTGGAATAAAAAGCCGCTAATTCGAAAACCTGAAAGGGCAACTTAGGCAAAAAAAATGGCTATCTCGGTGGACTGAAACCCCGAATGGGCGGTCCAGGCAAAAAATAGGGATAAAAATAAAGAATCTAGCCCATTGAGTTGAAAACCCGAAAGGGCGGCTCAGGCAAAAAAGGGAGTCCCGATGGATTGAAAACCCGAAAGGGCGATCCAGGAAAAAGTTAGGGACTAATTCCAAGGTAAATATTGTATTTTGTACACCCACTTGACTCTGGTGAGCTACGAAAAAGAAAGATCAATCCAGTCGTCTTCTTAAAAGTTTAAATGATGAGATTTTCAGAGATATAGGGACCATAACAGTGTCGAAACTCAATGGAACCTCATTTATTTTCATTGCCATTGTACTTTTCTTGCACAGCAATTGCCTCATTAAGGAATTGCATATGTATTTACATTCATACCCTTCATGGGTTTTAGCAATGAAAAAAGAAATTTCTCATCAAAATTGTGCTCAATAATTTTTACTCTATCTGTTTGTTTGCAAAATATTTTTATTATTGATAAAATTTGTTTTGATATTTTGGTAAAAAATAATAACAACAATTGAAAGGTAGTACGATTATCTTGTTGATTGATAAAAGGAATTCGATAGTTTCCCATTAACTGACATCAGTATCATTACCAGTCACCATGATCGTTTAAGCACAAACAGCATAACCAACTGAAGGACATTAAACTTCAGTCGCAGTTTTACCAGGGGCACTCATGTCTTTCTCCTTGTTTCTTACAGCTTTATCAAGGTCTAGTGTACCAAGTGTTGGAAAGTCTAATACCTTCCACCACCCCTCGAAAGTCCAATATTCATTGCCAACCACCAAAAGGCTTGAAGTCCACCATGTTGGCATCCTTCATAAAACCTAAAGTCCAATTTCATTGGCAACTAATAAAAATAAAAAGCCCGTTTTTATTGGCACTCTCTTGATTCCCAAAAGTCCACTTAAGTGACAACTACTAGAAAGCCGAAAGTCCAACCAGGTTTGGCACACCTCTCCAAAATCCACCTTGTTGGCAACCATGAAACAACTAAGGGTCCACCATGTTGGCATCCATCCCTCCAAAGTCCAATTTTCTTGGCAACTACCAAAAAAACCTATCTCCAGCATATACAACTATTTTCATTGTCACAAGCATGGTATGCATAACATTTTTGTCTGAAAACAAGAATGTCATCAAACACAATCATATTAATCATCAATATAAGAAACAAAGCATTTGCATTGAAATCATTAACAAATACATTCTCATAAGAATCATTTTGCATCATGCAATGCACGACGTCATATCAAGCATAACATAGCAGGATCTAAGACATGCATCCAGGGTCTTTCTCTCTCAAAGTCGGCAGTATTCCTCTGAAAGAAGCTAATATCCCGCATTGTGCTCACGGAATTTTATATCCCCAACAAGTTATTCTTCAACTTTATGGTTGATAGTGACGATTCCCAGCATCTTCATTTTTGTTGCTCCCCAAGAAGAGAGTATCCCAAAAGTTCATTGATCGAGATACTGCTTTGGCATTCTCCGAAGAACCTTAATCGAAAAGGTACTGCTTCACAAGACCCGAGGAATCTCATGTTCGGTAGAGATACTGTTCTAGTATCACCGAAGATCCTTGACTGAAAGGAACTGCTTCGTATGATCTGGAAAACCTTATACCATTTTGTTCGAGATGCTGCTCTAAGTATCCCCAAAGAGCCTTTATGGCTAGGGCACTGCTTTGCTGGGATTAGAAAAATATCGTTTGTTGGAGATACTGCTTTGGCATTCTCCGAAGAACCTTAATCGAAAAGGTACTGCTTCACAAGACCCGAGGAATCTCATGTTCAGTAGAGATACTGTTCTAGTATCACCGAAGAGCCTTGACTGAAAGGAACTGCTTCGTATGATCTGGAAAATCTTATACCATTTTGTTCGAGATGCTGCTCTAAGTATCCCCAAAGAGCCTTTATGGCTAAGGCACTTCTTTGCTGGGATTAGAGAAATCTCGTTTGTTGGAGATACTGCTTTGGCATTCTCCGAAGAACCTTAATCGAAAAGGTATTGCTTCGCAAGACCTGAGGAATCTCATGTTCGATAGAGATACTGTTCTAGTATCACCGAAGAGCCTTGACTGAAAGGAACTGCTTCGTATGATCTGGAAAATCTTATACCATTTTGTTCGAGATGCTGCTCTAAGTATCCCCAAAGAGCCGTTATAGCCAAGGCACTGCTTTGCTGGGATTAGAGAAATCTCGTTTGTTGGAGATACTGCTTTGGCATTCTCCGAAGAACCTTAATTGAAAAGGTACTACTTCGCAAGACCCGAAGAATCTCAGGTTATGGATAAGATATTATTCTAGCATCACCGAAGATTCTTGACTATAAGAAACGGCTTCGCATGATCTGGAAAATCTTGTACTTTTTGTTCGAGATACTGCTCTAAGTATCCCTAAGGAGCCTTTATGGTTAAGGTACTGCTTTTCCTGGATTAGAGAATCTCATTGATAGAGATACTGCTTTGGAGTTCTCCGAAGAACCTTAATTGAAAAGGTACTACTTCGCAAGACCCGAAGAATCTCAAGTTATGGATAAGATATTGTTCTAGCATCACCGAAGATTCTTGATTGTAAGGAACTGCTTCACTTGACCTAGAAAATTTTGTACCATTTGTTCGATATACTGATCTAAGTATCCCCAAGGAGCCTTTACGGTTAAGGTACTGCTTTGCCTAGATTAGAGAATCTCATTGATCGAGATACTGCTTTGGCATTCTCCGAAGAACCTTAAATCAAAAAGGTACTGCTTCGCAAGACCTGAAGAATCTCATGTTGTCGTAGAGATATTGTTCTTGTATCACCGAAGAGCCTTGATTGTAAGGAACTGCTTCACTTGACCTAGATAATATTGTACCATTTGTTCGAGATACTGCTCTAAGTATCCCCAAGGAGCCTTTACGGTTAAGGTACTGCTTTGCTTGGATTAGAGAATCTCATTGATCGAGATACTGCTTTGGCATTCTCCGAAGAACCTTAAATTGAAAAGGTACTGCTTCGCAAGACCTGAAGAATCCCATGTTGTGGTAGAGATACCCATGTTATTGTATCACCGAAGAGCCTTGACTGAAAGGAAATGCTTCGCATGATCTGGAAAATCTTATACCATTTTGTTCGAGATATTGCTCTAAGTATCCCCAAGGAGCCTTTATGGTTAAGGTACTGCTTTACCTGGATTAGAGAATCCCACTGATCGGGATACTGCTTTGGGAATTCTCCGAAGAGCCTTTATTGTTAAGGAACTGCTTCGCATGACCCAAAGAATCACACGTTTTGTTAGGTTCTTGTCCCCGAAGAGCCTTAATTCATAAGGGACTGCTTCGTACGACTTGAAGAAATTTGTACACCAAATTGGGATACTACTTTGTTAATTCGAAGGATCTCGGATGTTCTGTACAATTTGCCATATTATCCTCATATCCCTTTTATTGGTATCTTATTTTCTCTCTTGTCGGACAAATTTCAGGGTCTTTTATATCTAATTGACTCTTACCCAAAAGTTGAACACCGCCATGCAGCATTTCACTTTCTCGGGTTCAAGACCATTAGATAGGAGCATTTGTCATGCCCCAAATTTGTCATATCCATGCTCAGGTTATGCAAGTTGTCTAGTAGTTGTCAAGATTAATGTCATTTCTCAAGAACCTATCCTTTTGGCATAATTTTTTGGAATGAAGCCATGGGAGTTTTGTTCATGTTTTCTCTGGCTTGAATTGCTTTCATACCTTTGTCTTGTAACTTGTCTATTGCAAGCGTATCAAGCCCAAGTGGAATAAAGGAATAAAGGGGGTATATAGATTCATTCAAATGTGGTTAGTTTGACTAATTTATTAAAGAAAGATTTCAAGGGCAAGTGGTAATACACATAGCCACATTTGGAGTATAAGTGTTCTTCAAATCAAGGTCAAGCCCTTTGGATGTTACTTCAAGGATTGTGTTATCCACATGAAAATCATAATAATTTCTCAATTAGTCAATCTGATCCAATTCAAAGCAAAGTTGTAAAAGAATACAAATACAAAGGTTAACAAAGCTTCAAGGATGTGGGCATCTTCTTAATAATTTCTCAATTACTTCAAGAAATATTGTGGCAAAAGAAATCAATTCCCCGAAAACTATATAAGTCTGTCTATGAGTTTACGGAAAGGATTATGTTACCAAGTATCACAAGGATGAGAAACTTCCATAAATTTATCTAATTCTAAATTTACAAAAGGGTAAGCTCCTTGATACAAAAAGTATCAATCATACAAGTGCAAATACTATAACATGATACTATAAATTACAAGATTCTTGTTAGTCCAAAATTACGAGTTGATGGACACAAATCCTCTAAACTCTTACCAGTCCTAAACAAGGTTACAAGTTAAGCCACGGTGGCCATCAAATTACAACCATCATATGAGTGCACAAGGTCCATATTCCTCAAGCTTTTGAGGTTTCATTTATGAACTTCTTGCTAGTCGTCACCTTTGCTCTCCCCAATGAAAATCTCTGCACAATTGATGTTTCTCTCATGACATTCAATCTCCTAAGAAACAAATCCGGGATTACAACTGAAAATCTAACATCACATCAAGAGAATTGATAATTACATGAAGAAATCACAAAAGAAAACAAATCCAAATTCAGTTATAAGGGAACCTCTGCATACTTTTTTCAATTTAGAGCCAAGCCTCAGCGCACTACACGTACCATAGGCGTGAGCTATATAACCGTCAGTTGAATCCAGATTCACAGTCAGAATGTTTACCTAATGTGGTCTGATCCATACAAGGGACGTTATTCGGCCAAGAAATTCTGTCTAAGATGTCAAGTTGTGATGGATCATGAGATGCGTTACGCTTTGTACTATCTTCTTCAACCTGCAAGATATCGACAAAGGTTGCATCCTCATAAGAACAATCACACTCTAACAAAGAAAACACTCGAAAAAACCGATGATGAAAGACGGTATTTAAAGCTAGCAACTCCGTCAGTATACGTTTGCCTCTTTGCGGTTTTCAGCAGGCATGAACTCCATCCTCATGCTCCAAGATTCAGTGTATGTCTTTGGAATTCTCGCTGCAATGTCATAAATAACAAAGTTATCAACACTATTGGACAATAAAATTTCGCAAACATGTCATAACCAATGATGAAATACACATCGTTCTAGAAACGGATGCGACGGGAAGAAGTGGCATTTGGAAGAACCGACAAGCAATAAGGTTAACTAGTATGGATGCATCTAAGTATAAAAATTCAGAATTTGATGCATAACCTTTGAGGCATCATTAAGAAAGGCATCCTGACTGAACCGTACCCTTGACAATCTTACGGATTTTCATGCGATCATTGAAGACTGGGAGTGGTTGGAATTACCAGTCAGATGTTACCCTGCAATATGCATGAAATGGGATCATACCTCAAGGCCAAAGTCATAAAAATGAGGAATAAGGTTAATGCAAAGAAGGGATTTCAAGAAAGGCTCATGAGTTATTGTTCTAACAGCTATATCACCAAACAGTTCAAAGAGAAAGGATGGATCAGATAAAGTTAATACCGTGTGGCAAGTGATGAACAAAGGCACAATGTTGTGATTCTTGAGTTATTGATCATCCGTAACCCGATCAAAATTCCAGAGGGCCATTGATAAAGCTTTCCTCCTACATAAAACATTATAATGATGTAAGTCATGAAGCATCATAGCATGAGCCAACTAATACAAGTGCAGATTAGAGCAATCAATAAAAGAAACCGTGAAATAAAAAGCAATACCATATTCAGTTTCTGCTTCAAGACATCTCGCATTTACACCATGCTTACCTGCAAAGCCAGTAGAGCAAAATATACATTGAGTCATTAAGAAAATCAATAAGGGAATTTAATTGATGCATTGAAAATAGCAACTGATTTTTTTCGGGTCATATACGAGCTAATCAACAATATACAAGGCAATGTTTAAAAGATAATTTGTTGCAAAAGACTTAGCATTTGTTAAAGAATTTCTGAACTTAAACCAATTGTGCATCAGCCGTGAAATGCTTCCAAGCCAAGTTATGGAAGACTTCATTTAACCATTGTCATCAAGGTCTAGGCCCTTCACCGTATAGTTCCTTGCAACTAGAAGAATCAAGCTATCACCATTGACAATACCAAAGGTCCAAGTTCAGAAGAATATGTTATGCTTGTAAATTGAGTGTGAATAAGAAAAGAATCGTTATCTATTCAAAATACCAGATTTAAAACAGGACGACATAAAAGGGATATGATGGAACTAATGTTTCATCAGGTGCGAGCTTTATATGTCAGGCTTCCAAGTCCTGCACATCACTGACTTCTCAACTCCAAGCCTCCCATTAGTCCAACATTATGTCGTCAAATATGTCTATCTTCATAGCAAGATAGCTTTTGATTTCGTCAAGACGAATCCACCCAAGCCCTCTTGCGACTAATCTTCAGTTTCAAGCTCTCATCATTAACAGCCACACATGAAAAAGGAAGAACAAACTATATCAGTGTGCAAGTTAAAACAAAGTCAAAGAAAGAAATTACATAGTGAATTCACGGTTACCGTCAGTAAAAACAATCAGTGAAAGTTTAAGAGAAACGCAGTAGAGACCACTCCTTCTAGAAAAGTCCAGCTCACATAACAGACAAAATCCAGCCATCACCATCACTATGGTCCATACAAAATCCCACTCGAAAATTCCCTCTAACGGATCGAAAATCCAGCTCAAAGATTCACACATATTTCTTTGGAAACCTCACTCATCTCATGAAAATATCCTCAAAATCTCACGTCCTAAAATCTTCCCACTCTTCCTATAAATACCAGATCAATCATTGAGCAGAAAAAACAAAAAAAATACATTGAGAAAACTCTGCCGAAAAATACCCCAGAAAACCCTAAATCACTATAAAGCTCAACAAACAATCTTTTCATAATTTTGCATTGAAATTATGAAAAAGATGAGTTAAACACCATCCGTTCACCACATTCAGCAACAAACAAACAACGACACTCAAACGAAAAGCAAAAGCCACTATGAGAAGATAGGAACCGAAAAGAGACGAAACTTTACCTTAAAGTCGATCTGAAACCGTGTTAAGGTAGCTTCCTTCTTCCTCATTTTATTGCTTCTGAAACTTTATCTTGAATGATGTGAATCAATTGGAATTGGGGTCGTTTGGGATTAGGGTTTCGTTATTGTTTATGTGTTTGATGCTCGAATGTGTGCGTTATGACATTTGAGGATGAACTATGAAGGTTAACATTGCCTCTTCTCGAAGAAGAGGATGAACCGAGTTCAGACGAATGATTGTGTTGATTTGCTCTTATTTCTTTTTGTGTTTGAGAGAATAGTTTTAAGGGAGAAGAACAATTTCGAAAAAAGGAGTGACAATGAGACTTTGATTTTTTTTGCTTCGTTGACTGTTGATGAAAGAGTATTGGTTTCACGTGTTAGTTTTAAAAGAGGAGCCTTTAATATTTCTTTTGTTACACTTTTCCAAATTTGAGTGTCCATTGCCCAATGATCCTTGCCGATACAAATGTCGGCAATTTGTTTTAGTTGCCTGGACCGAAAATCAAGAAATGGATAGGGTTTTCCAAAAGTGGCTTGGTGTGTTTCACTTTATGGTATACATTAGATCATCACTGTGGATTAAGGTCTCCAGCTTGACTCCATTCTGGATCGACACTTCAGATCTTTCTTAGAGTCAACATTTGTTGACCGGATCTATATTATAGACTTCTCATGCGTGGGCTTATTTTAAGTGTTGGGCTTACTGTTTCTCTTTTTGACACCCCTATTTTTGCTATAACCAAAGTCCATCTCATTTTATTTATTTATTATGTTTTGTTCTTATTTTATAAATAAAAAATAATAAAAAAATACAACTTGTTTTAATTAATTTCGTTAAATAACTTTGTTTAACTAAATTAATTAGTTTGTTAATTAATTTATTTAAATAACTTTCTTTTAAAGAAATTAATTGGTTCTCCTTTTATGTTTAAAAAATATCTCAAAACTTTAAAAAAATTCTCTATCATTTCGATTTAAAAAAAACATTTTCAATTGATTAATTTAATTAAATAGTCTTATTTGATTCAATTAATTAATTTGATAACTAATCTAATTAAATATTTCTATTTAAATAGATTAATTAATTTTTTCTCCCTTTGATCGACTTTATGTGTGTGATGAATGTCTGTGTATGCTCGATCCTTCTTGCTTATGATATGATGATATGCTTACGTGTGTGATTTACGTTTGCATTTTGGACGATAAATTGCTAAGTAAAAAAACGAACGTACACTAAGACTAATCATTTCAAAGATAAACAAAATCTTTGGTCCAACGCCAAGTAAATATCCATACGCACTTCACTTCATACACACACGTAAGTCGATCATTCCTTGATCGCCATCCGCACTACTTTGCAATTCACACTTTTTCTCAACTTTTTCCACCTCAACGAATCAACGCATCACACTTGCTTTTCATAACTATTCTTTAGTTTAGTTTCTCAACTATGCGAGCCGAACACGTTGTACCTCGCTAACAAACTCACAAATAAACCTCCATTTTGCACTCACCCTAAAACCTCAAAAACCGAAATGTTACTTTTAGATCCCAATCCTTGATCCAACGTCAAGTGGTCTTAGGTAATAAAGCACATTAATAATACAAGAATAATTGTACGCCACAAGCCTTAAGTGGTAGAAAGGAGGGTAATGAGCATCTCGTTATTCGCTCTGATTAGTTCATCGCAAGACGCTCGTCTTGTCGGTTCGGAATAATCACCTTTACCCATAGTCTTTAGTGCAATTCGCCTCTCAAATCCTTTCATTGAGGAAGGTAATAAAAAGAACAACCAATCATTTTTTTAGGCCGAACTACGAAGCTCTGACTTTCCCATTGCACAAGGGAATACGTAGGCACGAAGATCTCAATCCTTGCTGAGCCCATAGGATCAATAAACCCCTTAGTTTAGCAAGTAACTTATAAGCATAGACATCCCTTTGCGTGTGATAACTTAGATGGTTCCCATCGAGTACGGTGGATGTAGGGGCTGCTAATACCTTCCCCCTACATAACATACTTCCGAACCCTGACAACGGTTTGCGAAGACCTTGTTTTATCCCTTCTTGTGGTTTTATCTATATTTACCATTTCCCTCTTTGGGAATAAACAAAATTAGGTGGCGACTCTCATGTCTGCCCAGCCGCGACCGCGTTCGCGAGGATCGTATTTTTCGAAGTACGACAATAGGCTTTCGATAAGAAAGTAAGGCCTCAACGGTACATACCAGGTGACCTGGTGCTGAAAAGGATTCTTCCTCCTCTCAAGGATCACATGGGCAAGTGTACACCCAATTATGAAGGTCCATTTGTCGTTAAAAAGGTCTTCTCAGGCGGAGCCTTGATGTTAACAACCATGGATGGCGAAGACTTCCATTCCCCTGTCAACACAGACGCAATAAGAAAATACTTCATTAAAATACCTGCTGGATAAAAACAAAATACAGATCCAGGCAAAAATGGGCATCCCGGCGAGCCAAAAATAGAATGAAATACTCAGGCAAAAATTAGGGAAATATTGAAAAAAATGTACACCCACTAAGCTGAAAAGCCACATCGGACGACTTAGGCAAAAAAGGGTATCCTGGTGGATTGAAAACTCGAAAGGGAGATCCACGCAAAAAAGAGACTAACACGAATGACTGCGATCTGCGAAATTCGTAATCCATTTGCAACTAAGGTTATTCCAAGGTTTAAGGACCAATCCAATCACCTTTCTCAAGGGGCAGAGCAAACAGATGGTCTTGAAGATATATGAGTCATAGCCGGGTCGAAACTTGATGAGATCCATTTTTTCACATTGCCAATGGGATAGGTTATTTTCCTTTTGGGCGATTTCCTCTTTCCAGGGAATTGCTTCCTGATGTAATGCCTATTCATGGCCGTTTTCCAAACCAATACAATTCAATTTCAGTCAAACCTGTGACTATTTGCTTTTGTTTTTTATTTTTCATCTAACATTGATTGATTGCAAAAACGTCCAGCAAATTGTGATTTAAAATTGTGTTATGAACATTTGAATGCTTTCTAACTCATGCAGGAGGACAGAAATATTCAATGCAACTCTAAAAATGGTTAAGTGACTGAGATGATGATTCATACCATAAGCCTGGGGCATACAGGTCCAAACTAACTCTCCATGTTGCAGGCACTATCAATTGTGTTATGCAGGTAAAGGTACAGGTGTTGCTAGTAGAGTTAAAGCAATCTTCAAAGAGGAATATCTCAACAATATGCTTGAACAAGAACATGTGTCTTCCCGTGTGTCTCCTGTTATCCCCAGTAGAGGCGGAAGTTGAAATCTCCTTCAGTAAGGAAATAGAGGATTGGTGTCTCCCCAAGAAGAGACTTCCCTTCAATACAGGGGAATTCCACAGCCGTACAAGGAGTTTCTTTCCTCCTCAGCAGGTTGCTACCTCAGTAGTGCCATACCTCTAGTTCCCAGCCAAGTCAGAAGGTTTTCACTTCCCGAACGGAGTTCAACGGGTAGCGTACCTAGCAAGAAGAGTCCATCTCCAACAGTGTCTTGGCTCTCCAATCTCAAAGTCCAATTTATTTTTGGCGATGGCGGCAGTTCAGAGCCGATGTATCATTAACAAGATTCCCCGCAAAGTTGTTTTCTCCTCACAAGGATTAATCATATCAATGCAGTGATAATCATTTCTCCCCAGTCAAGCCATAAGAGATACTTGCAGTCTCCTTATCAGGAGATCTCATTTGAATTTGCATTTAGTAATCATCATTACATTTGCATCCTCCAAAGCGTAGCATTTCTATCATCATGGAGCATTACGCCATAAATTCAAACATGTGCATGCCAGCATGGGCCAGTTTTGAGGTATATTACATAAGACCCATAACATCCTTTCAACCTGAAGTACTCCCCACAAAGGATACCAATACCATTTGCCAAGCATCCTTGTCTTTTCAAGTCAATGTTTGTCACCCCATTTTGCGTCTTGTTTGGTACAACAGTCGTGTCACATGATCTCGTTTTGTACAACGATCATGTTTGTCTGGGCTCTCGTTTATGTACAACGATCTCGTTCCATCTTCGAGTTCTGATTTGTACAACAGTCTCGTTTTTAAGCCCTGTTTCGTACAATAGGCCCCCATTCTATGTCATGTTTGGTACAACAGTCGCATCGCAGGCTCTTGTTTTGTACAACGATCCTGTTTGCTTGGGCTCTCATTTATGTACAATGATCCCATTCCATCTTCGAGTTCCGTTTTGTACAATGGTCTCGTTTTTAAGCCCTGTTTGGTACAACAGGCCCCCGTTCTGCGTCTTGTTTGGTACAACAGTCCCATCGCAGGCTCTCGTTGTGTACAACGATCCTGTTTGTCTGGGCTCTCGTTTATGTACAATGATCCCATTCCATCTTCGAGTTTCATTTTGTATAATGGTCTCGTTTTTAAGCCATGTTTGGTACAATAGGCCCCCATTTCGCGTCTTGTTTGGTACAATAGTCGCGTCGCAGGCTCTTGTTTTGTACAACGATCCTGTTTGCATGGGATCTCGTTTATGTACAACGATCTCATTCCATCTTCAAGTCAATGTCAAGTGGTTAGTTCATCAACCTCATCTGGTTCCTTACAGGGATTATACCAGGAGGTTGCTAACTTTCTTCACCAAAGTCAAGCTGAGTTATATTCTAAGAGATGAAAATCAGTTCACTGATGCTCTAGAGACTTTATCATCCATGATCAAAGTGTGTCAAGAGAACTATGTGCCTAGAATCATGGTCCTTCGTCTTGAAAGACCTGTCTATGTCTTTGCAGTTGACAATGGTGAGGATAATAAACCTTGGTATCACGATATCAAGCAATTCTTGAAATCTCAAGAGTACCCGACTAGGGTATCCAGTAAAGACAGGAAGACTCTCAGAAGGCTAGCAGGTGGATTCTTTTTTAATCAAGATGATGTGCTATACAAGCGAAACTTCGACATGGTTCTGCTCAGATGCGTAGATAGACACGAAGCAGACCTATTGATGCAAGAGGTTCATGAAGGCTCCTTTGATACCCATGCTGGAGGACATGCTATGGCAAAGAAATTGTTAAGGTCGGGATATTATCAGATCACCATGGAATCTGATTGCTGTAAATATTCATGTAAATGCCACAAGTGCCAAATCTATGCTGATAAGGTCCATGTACCTCCGAATCCATTGAGTGTCATGTCTTCACCTTGGCCATTCTCCATGTGGGGCATTGATATGATTGGCAAGATTGAGCCAACAGCTTCCAACGGTCATCACTTCATCATGGTTGTCATAGGCTACTTCACAAAGTGGGTTGAAGCGGCATCCTATGCCAATGTTACAAAGCATGCGGTAGCCCGATTTATCAAAAGAGACATCATTTGTCGGTATGGAATTCCCAAGAGAATAATTACTTATAATAGTTCTAACCTCAATAACAAGATGATAGCTGACTTGTGTCGGGATTTCAAAATAGAGCATCACAACTCTTCGCCATATCGCCCGAAGATGAATGGCTCCATCGAGGAAGCCAACAAGAACATCAAGAAAATTGTGCAAAAGATGGTTATGACATATAAAGATTGGCATGAGATGCTATCGTTTGAGCTACATGGGTACCGAACGTCTGTGAGTACCTCAACAGGGGCAACCCCGTTCTCATTGGTGTATGGTATGGAGGCAGTCCTACCAGTCGAAGTTGAGATCCCCTCGTTGAGAATAATGATGTACATTAAGCTAGATGAAGTTGAATGGCTCCGGTCCAGGTACAATCAACTGAGCCCCATTAAAGAGAAATGCCTAATAGCTGTATGCCATGGACAGTTGTACCAACGACGGATGAAACAGGCTTTCGACAAAAAAGTACGGCCTCAACGGTACATACTAGGTGACCTGGTGCTAAAAAGGATTCTTCCATCTCTCAACGATCACAGGGGAAAGTGGACACCCAATTATGAAGGTCCATTTGTGGTTAAAAAGGTTTTCTCAGGCAGAGCCTTGATGTTAACAACCATGGATGGCGAAGACTTCCATTCCTCTGTCAACGCAGACGCAGTAAGAAAATACTTCATGTAAAAGACCTGCTGGATAAAAACAAAATACAGATCCAGGAAAAAATGGGCATCCCGGCGAGCCAAAAATAGAATAAAAGGCTCAGGAAAAAATTAGGGAAATATTGAAAAAAAATGTACACCCGCTGATCTGAAAAGCCACATTGGACGGCTCAGGCAAAAAAGGGTATCCCGGTGGATTGAAAACTCGAAAGGGCGATCCACGCAAAAGAAAGACTAACACGAACGACTGCGATATGCGAAATTCGTAATCCATTGGAAACTAAGGTTACTCCAAGGTTTGAGGACCAAACCAATCACCTTTCTCAAGGGGCAGAGCAAACAGATGATCTTGAAGATATACGAGTCATAGACGGGTTGAAACTTGATGAGATCTATTTTTTCACATTGCCAATAGGATAGGTTATTATCCTTTTGGGCGATTTCCTCTTTCCAGGGAATTGCTTCCTGATGTAATGCCTACTCATGGCCGTTTTCCAAATCAATAAAATTCAATTTCAGTCAAACCTGTGACTATTTGCTTTTGTTTTTTATTTTTCATCTAACATTGATTGATTGCAAAAACGTCCAGCAAATTGTGATTTAAAACTGTGTTATGAACATTTGAATGCTTTCTAACTTATGTAGGAGGACAGAAATATTCAATGCAACTCTAAAAAGGGTTAAGTGACCGAGATGATGATTCATACCATAAGCCAGGGGCATACAGATCCAAACTAACTCTCCATGTTGAAGGCACTATCAATTGTGTTATGCAGGTACAGGTACAGGCGTTGCTAGTAGAGCTAAAGCAAACTTCCAAGAGGAATATCTCAACAATATGCTTGAACAAGAACATGTGTCTTCCCGTGTGTCTCCTATTATCCCCAGTAGAGGCGGAAGTTGAAATCTCCCTCAGCAAGGCAACAGAGGATTGGTGTCTCCCCAAGCAGAGACTTCCCTTCAATACAGGGGCAATCCACATCCGTACAAGGAGTTTCTTTCCTCCTCAGCAAGTTGCTACCTCAGTAGTGCCATACCTCTGGTTCCCAGCCAAGTCAGAAGGTTTTCACTTCCCCAACAAAGTTCAACGGGTAGTGTACCTAGCAAGAAGAGTTCATCTCCAACAAGGTCTTGGATCTCCAATCTCAAAGTCCAATTTATTTTTGGCGATGGCGGCAATTCAGAGCCGATGTATCATTAACAACATTCCCCGTAAAGTTGTTTTCTCCTCACGAGGATTAACTAGATCAATGCAGTGATCATCATTTCTCCCCAGTCAAGCCACCTGGGATACTTGTAATCTCCTTATCAGGAGATCTCATTTGCATTTTCATTTAGTAATCATCATTACATTTGCATCCTCCAAAGCGTAGTATTTCCATCATCATGAAGCATTACGCCATAAATTCAAACATGTGCATGCCAGCATGGGCTAGTTTTTAGGTATATTACATAAGACCCGTAACATCCTTTCAACCTGAAGTACTCCCCACAAAGGATACTATTGCACCCCAAAATTTTCCCTCCCACAATCAAGACAACCTCTCTCAATACTTCTAGATGATCATAAGATCCTCAAGACTCCCAATTGATCAAAAAGTGTGGAAGTTTTCCCAGACAATGCCTCCTCATAAGCAAAGTGTCCAAAACTAGGGTTTGGAGTTTCCTCAGGTTAAAATGATTTTCAAGCCTCAAGTAAGCTTCATAACATCCCACATGTATTCAAGAATCCCCATGTCAAGTTTCAAGGCTTTCCCAATAAGTTTGACCAGTCAGATGATCAGATATGCAAAAATCAGTCAAAGTAGTTAAAAAGTCAAATTGAGGTCAACTGTGGTCAAATCAAAGTCAAACTTCAATAATTTTTAGCCAACATCAAGTTTATGAAGTAAAATTAATCATATGATCAAGGTTTGATCATGATTCGTCAAGGAAGTTTCAGATCATCAAGAATCAGGAGTTTCTAAATTAGGGTTTTCTTAAGAAAAGTCAACTAAACTTTGACTAGCCATAACTTTCACATGCTTCATCAAAAATTTCCCATCCAAAGCTCATTTTGAAGGAAATTGAATTCTCTACAACTTTTTGTATCACAAGCCAAGCCTAAAAATGCTTCATTTGGAAGGTATGAGTTAAAACATTACAGGTCATTTCAAAAGTCAACAAAAGGTCAACATCTTCCAAAGGGCATAATTTGAAAATGGTAAAAGATATGGACATGAGACCAAAGAGGTTTGTTAGTGGACTCTTTAAGCTCTCCAAAATATCCAAGAACACCTTCATATCCTTAAAATTGAAGGATTTGTGCCTTAAGTTGGGAGATTTTTGAGGGGTGTATGAAGAAAAAAGGGCCTCAAATCCAATTTATTCCAAATGGGCTCATGAAATTGCAATCCAATCTTAACAATAACATCAAGCACAACCCAATTCAAATAATTTCTGATTTTTACAATTTATTTATTATTTATTTGGATTTTATTCATTAAAATTCATTTTAAATCAAAATAAAATATGAAAATACAAATATTTGTTTTGATTCTTCTTCTAGAAGCTCTTAAATGACATTCAAGGTGAATAAAGATAATCCAATTTCGTGCTAAAGCTATTCGGTAAGATATGATGTGATTTTTTGACAAATTATGAAAGGAGATTTCTTCACACTCAAGGTATCCAAAAAGCCCATACAAACTATCAGATTTTTGACCTAATCTCACTCTTCTATAAGTTTGCAAGTCAACCAATGCATAGAGGACGAATTTTTCAGGTCAAGAACATCATTCCAACTTAAAAAAAGTGAAGAAAAGTCAAAATCGGATTTTGATTTATAGGAAACTTCCAAGTGTTTCAAAGGTTTTGTAGTGACAACAAAAATCTGTCATGTCTAAAATTCTAATTTTTATTTGTTTTTTTTGTTTAATATGTTTCATCTATTATTCACAGCAACGCGTTTGCCCTGGTGGATGGAAACCGCATGTGTGAGGCAAAGGCGTTGGGTTCGATCCCAGCTTGAGGCAATATTTTTATATAATTCGTATTTTTTGCAGATTCAAAATATAATGGTTTTGTTTGACATAATTATCACCAGAGCATGTTGGCTCTGTTGGTTTGGTAACACGCCATTGAGGTAAGGGACCTGGGTTCGACCCCAGGTTCCCTCAGGTATGTTTTTTTGCCTTATTTTTCACTTTGTTTTGGTTTTTATTTAAACTATTATTATTATAAGTTATTTAATTAATAAAAATAAAATTATTTTCTCAATAAAAAACCTAAAAAAAATATAATAAATAATGTTGTGTAAATACCTTTTTTTTATTTATAATTTGTTTTATCTTTTAATTTTGTTTTTTTTTATGAATATCTTTTGTAAATAAATAATCAAATAATTAATTTTTTCTAATTAAAAATTTTCTAATCCTTCTTTTAACTTCTAAATTTTTATCATTCTATTATATTTATATAGTTGTAAATAAAATCTAATTGACCATTTTTATTCTAATTAAATAATAATAATTCTAAGATCTTGTATATAATTAAGTTATAAATGACTTATTAACTTAATAATTTAGTTGTTTTTTTATTCTTTATTTATTTTGTAAATAACTAACTTAATATTTTTTTTAACTCTTTTATTTTATATTTTGTATATTGATAATATGTTTCTCTTAATTATAGTATAATAAGTAATTACTTTATTCTTCTATTATTATTATTAAATTATTTAAACTTATTTCTTTCTTAAATAACTTCTAAAAAAATTATATTTTACTAACCCTAAACCCTAATTTCTTTTCTAATCTAACTTTCTTAACCTAAACTTTTTCTTAACCATTTTTTCTTTAATTTATTTAATCTTATTAGTTTTTATTTTATTATCCTATTTTATTTATTCTTGCTTCAGTTATTTAGTATTATTGTAATTCATTTTCCGCCTATATATTTTGTAATTGCCCAAGCCTTGTAATATTTTAGATTTATTTTTCCGTCCTTTTAATTATTATTATGCGTGGTTAGTAAATAGGGAGTGATAACCTAATTGATATTAATATAACTTATAAAATTAATTAAAAAGATAAAATATCTGAAAATAAACACTCACACACGTAAGTCGATCTTTGATCGCTATCTTGCACTTCCTAGGATATTCCACTTGGTTGCCTTACTAAATGGTCAAGTCCCTAAAAAATAGGGGTGTCTTAAAGCAAAGTCACTTCAAGTATAAATCATCATAGTCCCTTCAGTTTAAAAGATCAAGTCCCTTCGAGGTTGCCTACGACAATGATCTTGTCCCTTCGAATAAATGATGATAGTCCCTACGAATTGCTAAAGACACTCATACATGTTGCCTTCTATGACCATACGATGACCCTACGCCTGTCCCTTAACAAATCCAAGGTAATGACTACTTATTCCTTGATAATAGGGATAGTCTTACCCTTTAAAGAACATATAAGAACATGAATGACTTAGTCTAGGGTAGGTACCTCTTAGTTGCTTGCTCACATTTCAAAATACTTTTTACACCTCACTTTCTTAAACATTTTTCAAAACAAGGCTTTGTATACATCCATACGAGGATCATTACAAAGTACTTAGAAAAATTTCTAATCACACACTACACTCTTCAAAAACAATTTAAGTGAGCTAAGTAACTAAGAATCCATGGATAACCATGGTTATAAAGGGTGCTAACACCTTCCCTTTATATAACCTACCCCTAGAACCCAAGTCTTTTAAAAAAACGGTCTTTCCTGTTCTTTTATGTCCCTTCCTTATGGATAAAATAAAAGTCGGTGGCGACTCTTGCTATCCACAACATGACTAAAAGTCAGTTCTCCCACCGTGTTACAGATACCAATACCATTTGCCAAGCATCCTTGTCTTTTCAAGTCAATATTTATCACCCAATTTCGCGTCTTGTTTGGTACAACAGTCGCGTCGCATGCTCTCGTTTTGTACAACGATCCTGTTTGCCTGGGCTCTCGTTTATGTACAATGATCCCGTTCCATCTTCGAGTTCCGTTTTGAACAACGGTCTCGTTTTTAAGCCATGTATCGTACAACAGGCCCCCATTCTGCGTCTTGTTTGGTACAACAGTCACGTCGCAGGCTCTCGTTTTGTACAACGATCTTGTTTGCTTGGGCTCTCGTTTATGTACAATGATCCCATTCCATCTTCGAGTTTCATTTTGTACAATGGTCTCATTTTTAAGCCTTGTTTGGTATAACAGGCTCCCGTTCCGCGTCTTGTTTGGTACAACAATCGTGTCGTAGGCTCTCGTTGTGTACAACGATCCTGTTTGTATGGGCTCTCGTTTATGTACAATGATCCAATTCCATCTTCGAGCTCCGTTTTGTATAATGGTCTCATTTTTAAGCCCTATTTGGTACAACAGGCCCCCATTCCGTTTCTTGTTTGGTACAACAGTCGCGTCGCAGGCTCTTGTTTTGTACAACGATCCTGTTTGCCTGGGATCTCGTTTATGTACAATGATACCATTCCATCTTCAAGTCAATGTCAAGTTGTTAGTTCATCAACCTCATCTGGTTCCTTACAGGGTTTATACCAGGAGGTTGCTAACTTTCTTCACATAAGTCAAGCTGAGTTATATTCTAAGAGATGAAAATCAGTTCACTGATGCTCTAGTGACTTTATCATCCATGATCAAAGTGTGTCAAGAGAACTATGTGCCTCGAATCATGGTCCCTCGTCTTGAAAGACCAGCCTATGTCTTCGCAGTTGATAGTGGTGAGGATAATAAACCTTGGTATCACGATATCAAGTAATTCTTGAAATCTCAAGAGTACCCGACTGGGGCATCCAGTAAAGACATGAAGACTCTTAGAAGGCTAGCAGGTGGATTCTTTTTAAATCAAGATGATGTGCTATACAAGAGAAACTTCGACATGGTTATACTCAGATGCGTAGATAGACATGAAGCAGACCTGTTGATGCAAGAGGTTCATGAAGGCTCCTTTGGTACCCATGCTGGAGGACATGCTATGGCAAAGAAACTATTAAGGTCGGGATATTAATTGATCACCATGGAATCCGATTGCTGTAAATAATCTTGCAAATTCCACAAGTTCCAAATCTATGCTGATAATGTCCATGTACCTCCGAATCCATTTATGTACGATGATCCCGTTCCATCTTCGAGTTCCGTTTTGTACAACGGTCTCGTTTTTAAGCCATGTTTGGTACAACAGGCCCCCGTTTCGCGTCTTGTTTGGTACAACAGTCGCGTCGCAGGCTCTCGTTGTGTACAACAATCATGTTTGTCTGGGCTCTCGTTTATGTACAACGATCACATTCCATCTTCGAGTTCTGTCTTGTATAATGGTCTCATTTTTAAGCCCTGTTTGGTACAACAGGCCCCCATTCCGCATCTTGTTTGGTACAACAGTCGCGTCGCAGGCTCTTGTTTTGTACAATGATCATGTTTGCTTGGGATCTCGTTTATGTACAATGATCTCGTTTCATCTTCGAGTTCCTTTTTGTACAACGGTCTCGTTTTTAAGCCCTGTTTGGTACAACAGGCCCCCCTTTTGTGTCTTGTTTGGTACAACAGTTGCGTCGCAGGCTCTCGTTTTGTACAACGATCGTGTTTGCCTGGGCTCTCGTTTATGTACAACAATCTCGTTCCATCTTCGAGTTCCATTTTGTACAACGGTCTCGTTTTTAAGCCCTGTTTGGTACAATAGGCCCCCATTCCGTGTCTTGTTTGGTACAACATTCGCGTCGCAGTCTCTCGTTTTGTACAACGATCATGTTTGCCTGGGCTCTCGTTTATGTACAACGATCTCGTTTCATCAAGTTCTATTTCCATTTCCTTGTAAGAGTTTACCTCAAAACAAAACAAAAAAGAAGAAAAAAAACAATAATAAATAAGATCATATGGCATTCTCCTTATCCATGCAGATTACAAATTGTCAAGTTTATTCGAGTATTCAATCACTCCATACCTTGAACGTCTAAAAGCCATTGCAATTATTCGTTCAGGTCTGCAGATGATTGAATAGGGGCAGCTATAATACCTCAAAATTTTCCCTCTCATTTTCTCAATATTTTGCATAGCATTTAGCATAAACAAATTCATGTAATAACCAAAAACATTGCATCATGTCCTTCATAGTTGAGGCATAGGTATGTGATCATTGATTGGAGAAATTGAAGGTTATGCAAAGACAACCAAGGAGCCACAAAGCTTCTCAACCATGTGCAAAGGGTTCACAACATCCCACAATTCTTCATTTGAAGCCACAAGTCTTGAAAAGAATTGAATTGATCAAAGGAGGCAAGCAGTGCAAGATCTCCTGATGAAAAGGGGCCAAATTAGGGTTTCTATTCTACTGGGCTTCTCAGTGATATTTTTATCCAAAGTTGATTCCATTGTCTTCTATATGATGTCAAGTGCCTAGGGTTCAAATTTCATCCATAGAAACATTTTGGAAGTGGTTCAATTGTCCAGATGATTGAAAATCAGGGAATTGGGGAAAAGTCAACCATGCTGAGGAAAAAGTCAACTCTTGACTTTTTGAGATCAAAATCATGAAATTAGGGTTACAAGGATCCTATGGTTCAAATTTTATCAATAAATGATGGAGGAATCAAGAGAAATCAAAAAAACCAAAACTTACCATTTTTGGAAAATTAGGGTTTCCAAAAATGGCAAGTTTTGGCCATTTTTGCAGCTACTTCAAGAGAGGCCTTCTCCCAAAATACAAGGGCTATGAAAATTCTACCTCAAGCCAATTAAAGAGGGTATCCTAAGCTTCAAATCCATATGTGAAACTCACTCATAGCATTAAAATTGAGAGAGATATGATCATGCAAAGATTGGGCAAAACAAGGCAAAAAGCAAGTCATAGGCGAGGCAGCCTGCAAGCCTGCGCGTGCGCCCTGCCTGGAATTTTATCAAGCAAGTGTTGTGCAACATGTCAAGCCATTTTTCTCCATCAAGAAGGTCTAAAATGAAATTTCTTTGAACATCAAAGTTGTTCATTGTTGTCTCCTCTACAACTTTCATGTTTATAGATTTTTCATATGATCAATGGTTGTGGAGTTATAAAAGTTCAAAGTAGGATTCCAATCCTGATCAAATCCTAGGCACATTAGCCCAAGGAAAGAAAATCTCTGCAGGCCCAAGTAAGCAGTCTTGTGGCATTGTGTTCATTGACATTTTTGAGGTATCACAAGGCTTCATTTCCATTTGGAGTGAACAATAAACTTGTTCTATAAAGTTTCATCTTCAAATTGAGCCCAAGAACTTCATAGTTTGATGCCTTGTTCTTGAAGGTTCACTTCAGTAAAGATCATGAATCTCATCTGGTTTTCTTGGATGCTAAGGAATTAGTTAGTGGCTACAACAGGATCAATTTTTATGCAGTTCAAGTTTATAAACCTCACTCGTCATGCATTGATCACCAAAGTTCATACATAGAGTGCAAGTCATCCCATGTATGCACATACACCTCATGATGCTATGCATCCCTTTGAGAATCAAGCAAAGATGAAGAACTTACTTTGTATCCAAGCTGCATTAAGTAACATGAACATCACACTAGGGGATCACACACGAGCTAGTCATTGAGCTGCATAACTGAATTGCTCCCTGCACCTTAATAATGATCATGGAACCCTAGAGTTAACTTGACTCTGGTTCTAACTGTTAACTAGAGTAGTTAACAGTTAACACTAGATATAAAAGAGTGAAAGCTAACAGAATTAGAAGACTCTCTCATTCTTGCTCGAATCACACTCATAATACTCTGATTTCTCTTTGCATTCTTGAAGAAACTTCTTTGCATTTTGCTTCATCTTGCATTGATCTTCATCAATCACATCTCAATCTTCACATATTCATCATCATCTGCAACTTGTGATCATCAATCATGGTCGGTTTCAATTTAATACTCAAGAACAACCTCAAGCTCATTTCTGCATTTTGATAATTCAATAAGGATTCCAATGGTTCATAGTGATTGATTCATCCTCTGAAGATCAAGACCAGTTGCTGAGCATAATTGGAACCTCATCTCTGGTTTTCTTCAACCTTTGCACATCTGCATTTTCAGGTTTCCTCTTGAAATTCAGTTGCACGATTTTGATTATTTTTGCTTGATTTGTGTGATTTAGAGCTTCGTAGAAGCCATGGATTATATGTTTAGTTGATAGGTATCTTAGATGCTTAGATGCAGAATTTTAGGTTGATGTTGTTTGGTTCGATTTGCATTGTGTGTTTAAGATTAATGGATTTTGAGCCTAGATTCTTGTTGTGCGTAGTCTTCTAATCATTTCCATGGCCATAGCTTGAGTTTTAGTGAAGGTATCACGTTTCCCTAACTGGTAGTTCACCGGAGAAGGTGATCGGAGACTAGCTCTGGTCACCTGAACAGTAACCCTAATAGTAATGAGAGAATAATTCCCAACCACACGATTGCTTCCATCCAACGCACATAAACACGCCAACACATTAATGACCAGCATGCCACTCACGTGCAAATTTTGTGAAGAAAAGTTCAGCTTGCTTTTTGTACCCCTAGCATGTGTGTGTTAGGCCCATTCAAGTGCATTTTCTTTCTGTTGCCACCCCCCAGGCTCAACCCTGTATTTCTTTGAATCTTTTTTATTTTCTTTTATTCTCATTTCATTTCATTTTCGTTTTTGATTTTAAAAAATACCAAAACACCTTTAAAAATTCCCCAAACAGTCATATGTGATCCTCATATTTTTCTTTAATTTTCCATAATTTTTGTTTTCATTTTTGTCCATTTTTTAAGGCAGAATTAATTTCACAATTAATTTTCTTCCCATTTTCTTTATTTCTGACCAATTCACTTGTCCATTTTATTTCTTTTAAACCATGAATGATAAATGGTCCATCCTTTTCATTATTCAGAGGACTCCCTAAGCCTACCAAAAATATTTTTGTTTTGATTTCTAGGTCATGGTAAGTCATGTTTTGGTCCCATTCTTTCACATATGTGCACATAAACCCTAAGTCCATTCTATAATTCATTTGACCACTCAAAAATAAGATTTTTTGTGAGATTTTTTTGACACAAGTCACCTTCTGGATTATGATCCCACATGTCAAGTTTTCATAATTTTTCTAAGTCATTTGATATTTTTCTAAGTTGCTTAGGTCATAATTAACATTTTTGGTCTTTTCCTTCACTTCCTTTGATCCAAATTGAATAAGGCATTTATGCCATTACCTTAAGGTCTTGATTTTGAGTCTAATAGGTCATATGAGATGTCTTCAAAAATCAATTTGTACATAAGCTAACCTTGTAATATCATTTTTGTGTGTCTCATAAATGTATTGTGATCATCTCCATATGTTTACCTCAAGTTTAGACCCTTTTGCATTCTTTTGAACCTCATTTGTCATTTAAAGGTCCTTAAAACCCTAATTTGTGACACTTAGCCTTAAGACAATTCTTACCACTTCATTTGTGAACATTTTATGAGTCTAATTTTCATTATAAATATTCATCAAGCATCTGGTTTTTGTATGGGGAGTTCAAGCTTCCTTGGTCATTTTTGATTTCTTTCTAAGTCATCTGTTTCACTTTCTAAAATCATGTTTCCATGTTCATTCTTTCATCTTTCAATATCATGTTTGAATCTCTTTAACTTGAATCTCTTCTTTCTCATATGATCTAATCTCATTCTTCACTTTCATGTAGTGTTAAGTTCTGGACTTTGCATTCATCTTTGATTTTAGGAGATTTTAATATGATAAAACACTTTGGTGTCCCTTTTAACTTCATCCTTAGGTTCCATTAGGGTTTAATAACACTTTAGGGCATAGTTTGAATTTGGTTCACTTCACCCCTTTAGATGCTTTAAATATGACTTAGCTCCTGCCCTTAGAAGTTAGCTAACATTTATAAGACCTTAGGATTTGATCTTAGGCTTAGAAGTTCATTAGTACTCCTACTAGCTAGTGTGAGTTGTGTATTGAATTTTGCCATGTTATAATTGTTCAAATTACTTCATCATGTTAACATTTGTTTTGTAGGGGGAAGATTGAGGTAAGCATTACTTTATTCCTATCTCTTACACATTTTAATTTCATTTTCCTTAGCACTTGGTTCTTTTTTCATGGGCTTCCCTTTTGTTCCTTATATTCAACTTAACTTCCTTAGGAAGTAAGTTGAACTCTAACTTGCTTCTCTTTTCCTTAGGTTTAGATTACCTCATAAACCATAGGATCGCCTCTTGTACATAATAAGATAACTTAGGGTTGTATCTTAGTCCCCTATTAGCTTTGACCTTTTGCCTCTTGAGTCTTCTTTTCTCATCTTCAAACAAGATTAAAAAGACACTTAATAAAAAGAATGAAAAACTTCCTATGTATAGCCTTATTCCATGGGGCACTTACATTCATTCCATCTTGGAATAGTGTAGGCTCGTCTAGCATGATGTACAAGTCTGATCAAGAGGTTATTTCACAAAGAAAACAAAAAAGATACTTCTTCACAAGCTACAAAAACATCTAATAAGTTCAACAAGCCAGTGAACTTAGACCCTAATCCTTGGAAACAAGTCTTGGAGAAATTCTCCTTGCTTGGTGTACTTGTTCTACTATTCCATCTTGGAATGTAGTAGCAAGTACACATTCCATGGAAAAAGAGTTTGAATTCACTTCCTTGTGCCAAATTCATACAAAACTCTAAAAAAGAAAACAACAAACAATAAGCGACTTTCCTGCAGGAACTTCTTTTATCACCTCATTCATTCTCAGCGCGAACTTGCGATGACTTATCTTGCATGCAAGACGGTAATAGCACTTGTACCAGACGAGCATGCAACACATGAGCTTATACATACACAGTTCCAGCTATAAAAAACACAAACAAATAGCTCCCGCCTTAGTTAGGCATACTACGTCGACTCTGATTCTCATTTTCTCGATAAGGTACGTAGGCAGCGGGGTAGGTCCCGTGCGAGCACATTCTTTATTTTCCCTACATTTCCCCTTTTCTTTCCATTTTCTGTTCCATTCCATTCTTTTACAGTTCCCTTTCTCATTTCACTTCCATTTCGGTCAGCGGTTTTATTCAGCAGCAATTACATTCTTTATTTTCCCTACATTTCCCTTTATTTTACCCTTTGAAACAGACAAAACAAGTGTGGATACCATCAGGTACGGCAGACGGTCTGGGGTACTAATACCTTCCCAGGTCGTAACCGACTCCCGAACCCAGATCTTTGGTTCGCAAGGCCTCGTCCTTTCCATCTTCCTCAGGTTTGTGCAGCATTACCTTTACCGTTCCTTCGGAATAAAAATGCATGGCTGGCGACTCTACATTTTCTGCGCCACTTTCACGTTTGTACTAGGATGAAAATCTTGGGAGCGACAGTGTGGTTGCACTATTATGAAAACACATGATCTCTCATGTACTTGTGTTATTTCTAAAACCGTGAAACTTGGTGAACTGATAAGAACGGACGAGTTTTGCTCTCATTGGAATATACTTAGGTTTGATGATGATGGATGCATGGATGATAGTAAATTGAATATCTTTATTTTGGTCGAATGGGAAGTGATACAAGAGATATTTTCAAAGGCAGATGACAACATGAAACTCAACATCAAGAGAAATTGATGAAGATTGCCTATCCCGAAACCACCGACATGAAACCGCCTTATCAACCGAAAAAAAAAATGGGCTCTGAATAAAATGAAGGCCACACCGAACGATAACTCTACTACATGGTCTCCTTCATATTTTGAACAAGTTGACAACGTTTTTCCCGACTCACCGACTCCAAAATCTAAAAGAGTGTTGTGAAAGGAGCCTACATTAGCAAACCACCCCCGATGCCGCTTCCACTGAAGATTCCATTCATTGATGAGATGTCAATTTTTATGCACAAATATATCGAGTTGATCATAAATATTGTGGGGGACGATAATTGCAGTTACCGAGTCATTTCAGCTTTACTCGGTAAAGGAGAAGATAGTTAGGCACTTGTCTGACATCAACTTATCCAAGAGTTGAAGACGCATAAAGAATCCTACATCTCGTTGTATGGAAATAAAGAAAAAATGTAATGCGGTTTATGAATCTCTTGTTCCTTGCTTGAGCAGCCCGACACCTGAGGCAAAATGGACGAGCTTCCCTAATACGGGTCACCTAATAGCACGTGCATATGATATAGTGTGTATTGACCTAACATGCTACGGGTTTTCAGAAACTTTTTTTTTCCACTATGCATCGCACCACCCCAAAATCCAAATGGTCGTATCATGTTATGGAAAGGATGTAAGAATTCGAGAGATTGAACAACATTGAAAAAATCGAATGCACAAAAGCCCAAGGGGTACCACTTATAGATTTAGCCACGACAAATGTTTTGATTCGTTTTGATTTCTTGTTTAACTAGACAAATAATTGTACATAATTGTGTCTCAATATAAATGAAGTGTTACATATTCATATTTTATTCATATTTGGTCTTTATGCATATTTGGTTCATATTTGGTCTTTATGAAGGTTCTATTATATGGTTCTATTTTGAAAATGGTTCAGGAGAAGTTATGGAGATACATCTCTGAAATGTTCTTATATTTGGTTTTGTTTTTGAAATGGTTCAGGATAAGTTTCGGAGATACATATCCAGAACACGATAATAGGGTGTAGTTTCGAAGATATATATCCAGAATCAATATGACAGTTAATGAGTGGATCATATTGAATTAGGTCTTTTATAAATTTAGGTGTTCTTGTGTTATATTTAACACAAACTCAAAATGTCTCAAATGTCAAAAATAAACATCCATTGATATGTCACAAATGTCTCATACTCCGAAAGCTCTACACCCAAAAGGACGTTTAAGCTCACCGATCTCACGTGTAACGCACATATAATATATATCTAGAATAATATCATACAAGTGTTATTTTTGTACTGACACAATCATAAGTTCCTAATAGCATAATTCACATTCTTGACCAATTCTAATATTCTATGCAACAATGGTACAAGACATGGAAGTCATACCAAAATAAAAATACTAAGATCAAATACAATATTCATTATTGTACAAATATACAAAAGAAACACAGCGGAAGACTAAATTTATGCTTCTCTTGAAACATCCCGATCATAGCTCCACTTGTAAATCAAACCTGCAAAAGAAACCTGGAAAACAACAACAATAGTGGGGTGAGATAACACATCTCAGTGGGTTCCCTATCTTAAAGTTCTCTCGGCTCTAAAGGTTCAATCTAAACAATACTCAAGTCGGGGGAATACTTAGACTTTGAGTTCACATAACAACTAGAGAACACAATGAAACAACGGAGCACAAAGTGCTTTAAGGCATCTTTCCCCGCCTAGCCACTCAAGGGCAAACAAGCACGGGTCACTCGATCCTTAATGTATAGATAACTTTCCCCACCCATCCATACTCCTAGATGGAAAGCAAGCACAGGTCACTCATTATCTATCAAAGGTACTTTCCCCGCCCAGCCACTCATGGGAAAACAAGCACGGGTCACGGTACCTTACAACTAAGTAACTTTCCCCGCCCAGTCATACTCCCAGATGACAAGCAAGCACGGGTCACGGTTACTTACCACAAAGTAACTTTCCCCTCCCAGTCATACTCCCAGATGACAAGCAAGCACGGGTCACGATTACTTTTCCCAATGGATAACTTCCCCGCCCAGCCATACTACCTGATGGCAAGCAAGTACGAGTCACGATTATCTATTAAGGGATTTCGAATCCACGGATTAATTATGTTTCTTCGGCCGTCCCACCTTGTGAGATCTCGAGACAAGCAAATCATAATTAAATTAGGATTAAAACGTGATCGGAACAAAACCTTCATCCGCTCACAACTACTTAACACGGGGATACTAAATCGGGTATCGGCGTCTAAGCATTGCCATGTCTCTTGAACAGTTTTATATAAACCTAGGGTAAACCTACTTACCTCACAAGTTATACCATCTCACAATTCCTAGTCACAATATTAGGCCATACAATTGGTTTAATATAAGGTTTCTCTCACTCTTTCTCCATTCTTGATGCTTTTAATTACATAGATATTAAACATATAAATCTAACATTTTATTTTAATTATCACCATTAAACAATTCTCACCATAATCTCATTGTCTCTATTTTCATTCAGTTCTTACGATTAAAGCGTACTCCACAATTTGATTAATACCAAAAATTCCCAAACTAACATAATTACGGTTGATTAGAAAAGTCAGGTAAAAGTCGGCTCAATTAGATGTTTCTCAGTCTCATTAGATAGAACATGTTATTAGCTTTAAAACGATATGTCGAACACTAAAAACGGACACCCGAAACAAAAGTTACAAAGTAAAACGTAAAACATAACAAACTACCATGATCGCTAAGCGCGGGCTGCTCGCTAAGCGAGCTACACCAGAAGAGTGTCTTCTCTGCAGAAACAAATTGCTCGCTAAGCGAGCCCTGCTCGCTAAGAGAGCTCTGCAAAACCAGCTGAAAACAGGTACGGGCATATCTTCTCCCAATGCTCAAAGCTCAACCAAACATCACCAAAACAGAGGGACCAACTATCAAACATGCCTATAATCATATATTAACCAATATAATTTGATTTTATCGAGTTTTAACCGTTTAATCCTTTGATTCTAAGTTTTTCTAAAAAACCCTAAAATCATAAACTACCACCAAAAATAAAAGAAAATGTTTCTAACTATGAACTCACCTCTAATCATGAAGAGGAGTTTGATGAAGATAAGGATTGATGAAGAAATGGTGATGATTCTTGATCTTGAAGCTTCTAGGGTTTCCTCTTCTTTTCCTTCTCTTCCTTTCTTTTCCTTTATTTTTCCTCTTACTAACATTCTATCTTTCCTTTTTTTTCTTTTTATAACACATAACTTGTTTTTCTCTCTTATAACCAAACAATGTATATTATACCGATATACAATAGTTAGTATTCTAACAAGTCCAATTTTGCAATACCTATATATAAAATACATACATCAAAGCATCTTTTTCATATATAAATTTATGTTTGGTATTGAAATACAACAAGTTCTTAGTAACACATTGTATAAATATAGCCACTACAACATAAGGTACTAGCAAAAAGGCTATAAATAGTATAAGATGTTCACAAAATAAAAAGTCTAAGAACTAGATCCAGAGATCTCAAAAGTCTACAACGGAAGAAACCATCAAACAAGCAAAGATAATCAAGTCGCCTTATCTTTAACCTTTACGGAACCTGAAGTACCTGAAACAACAACATCAACATGGGGTGAGATAAAACATCCCAGTGAGCTCCCTATCTTAGAGTTCTCTCGGCTCTAAAAGGTTCGAAACTAAACATTACTCATGTCGAGAAAAACCTAGACTTCGAGTTCAGAAAACTAGAGACATAAAATAAAATAAAACGAAGCATACACAAGGTGCTTTAAGGCATCTTTCCCCGCCCATCCATACTCCCCGATGGCAAGCAAGTAAGAGTCACTCGATCCTTAACATATAGACAACTTTCCCCGCCCAGCCACACTCCCCGGTGTCAAGCAAGCACGGATCACTCATTATCTATCAAAGGTACTTTCCCCGCCCAGTCATACTCCCAGATAACAAGCAAGCACGGGTCATGGTACCTACAGCTAAGTAACTTTCCCTGCCCAATCATACTCCCCGATGACAAGTGTCACTCCCAAAGATTTGCATCCCGGTACAAGCGCGAACGGTCGGCGAAGGAGAGAACATGAAGATGAACTGAAAAGAGTCGCCAGCTAGGCATTTTTATCCCGAAGGAAAGGTAATGTTGCATAAAACTAGGAAAGAAATGGACAAGACGGTCGCGAACCAGAGAAACTGAGAAAGGGGGTTGGTTACAACCTGGGAAGGTATTAGCACCCAGATTGTCCGTCGTGCTCGACGAGATCCACGCTTGAAAGTTTGTATTTAAAGGGGTAGTGTCACTGCTATCTGTGTGCAAAAGCTGGAAAAGGATGTACAGGTGTCAGTGCTGGAAAGTGAAGTGAAGAAAGGGAGTGTCAGTGTAAGAAAAGAGTGCAATGCTCAAGACAATGAGGCTTAAAAGAATAATGCTGGAAGAGGGGGAATATACAGAGACTTGTGTTCGATAACAGTTAAGTTATGCCTACGTATCCTCTCGTGCAATGAGGAAGTCAGAACACCGTAGTTTGACTCAAAGAGACTGAAAGATAAATTGATTGATGAACTGCTTGCTTGTCTATGCTCAAGTGTATGACCTATCTGGCTCAGGTGCAGATTGTCTTACATTAGACGGAAGAAGCAAGTTCTCGTTTGTGAGTGAATGAGGTGAGAAAAGAATCCCAAAGGAGACGATTATTGTTTGTTTTTGAGTTTTCAATCTTTTATTACCCTTTTTTGGAGTTTGTCATAAGTTAATGAGCTTAAGCCTAAACCAAGGGTTAATAAACTCATCATATCCTCCCTTTGGTTAGGGATAATGAGAATACCTTAAGTATGAAGTAAACACCTCACACTTAATCACCATGATGTAGGATTAAGATCATTAACCTACTTGCATTTATTTAGATGTTTTAGGTATTTTTGTTTAGTGTTAAGTAATGAGTTTAAGCCATAATCAAAGATTTAATGGACTCATTACACCATCCTAATAGAAGGATAATAGATGAGAGCATTTAAGCTGAGGAAGATACCTCAACTTAATCCATGATTAGGGATTAACCTCATGACAAAACAAACCTTTATTAAAGTGGATTTTAGTTAATGGTAAAATTAAGAAGTGAATTTTATGGTTTGTAAGACAATTTGAGGGGGACTTGTCCATTAACACTAGGGTTAGTCCTTCTTAATCAATTAAGGAAGAATTAGAACCCTAATGCAAGGCCCAAGTTACAAGCTTGATGTTTTAGTGATTATTATATGGGTGATTAAGAGATCTAAACACATCAAGGGTTTAACACTTAGGATTAAAATTATACACTCCATCCTAAGAGAAAGATGCAGGCATAAGCTTAATCACAAAACCTTAAAACCTTAAAGGTTTAGTCCCTGATTATGAGATGAGAGGAGAGACACAAAAGATGACACAAAGGTAAAACTAATGGGGGACTAATCAAAACCCTAATTGTTATCATTCTTGGGTGTTCCTAGGGTTTATGAGGCTTGCAAGAGATCTTCAAGAAGAGTCACCAAGGAAGAAGTAGATGAAAGGAGGAGAAGCAAAAGAAGCAAGTCAACTTACTTCACTTAAGAAGATAAGTTGCTTGAAGAAGGAAAGTGAGGAGGGAACATGAATGAGCAAGCTCACTCTAAAGAAAAAGCAAAATGCAGCAATGAATGCATAAGAGAGATGAGAAGAAAATTGTGAGAAGTGAAGGCAAATTCACTTCTCAAAGTACTTACCACCTGAAAAGTTAGCAAAAGGAAATGAAATGAAATGAAAATGAAATGAACGCAAGGATGCAAACCAAAACTAGAAGCATATTTATGATGTAAATGATGCTAAGAGATGATGCAAATGTATGTCAAGTGCAATGGATGATCATACAAGTAATGAGGATGCAAATGAAGCATGAAAGGAGCATGAAAGTTCATGAATGCACATGAAATGAAAGGAAGGCATATCATGGCAAATGGATGAGGAAATGATCAAACATGAGTCTAATGTGTCCTAGGATGTCTTATATGTCATGTGAATGCATAACATGTCATGGCAAGTTCATGAATGCAAGCATATGCAAGATGCATGTAAGAGAAGATGAGAAATTAGGGTTTTCACACAACATGAGATGCAAAACTCAAAAACAGAAGCAAATGACAAGATAAAAAATTGAAAATGAACTCAAAGGAACACTAACCCTATACTAGGTTACCATCCAAAGGGGGAGGTTAGAAGCTAAACCTAGAAGGAGTTATGAATTTCCTAAGTTTCTAAGGTTTTTTGGGTGATCTTCAATGTAAAATGCCAAACAAATTGAAAATGAAAGATAAAAATGAAACAAAAATGTTTTTAGAAACTAGAAGTCATGCATAGAACAATGCAAAAAGAATCATTCACAAACGCAACTTGGTTTAAAGGTTATGAATTTTTGAAGTTAGGGTTAGAAAATGAACAATTTCAAGAACCCTAATTCATTAAAAAAATGTCAAAGCATGATCAAAACCAAAAATAAATTTGTATGGTGAGTTTTTAAATGCTTCTAAATGTCTAAGAATGTTCTGTGAATTTTTTTGGTGATTTTTAAATACTTAAATGTATTTTTAATTAATTAAAACCAATTAACTAATTAAATAAAACATTTAAATGATTTAAAAATACTTTTTTAATGCAAAAAATAAAAATAAAAATATTTTTGATTTCTGAAAAATTAATAAAAGGCTTGATAAAAATTTTCAGATTTTTTTGATCATTTTTACTATTTTTAATAATTATGTGAAAAGAAATGGATAAAATATAAAATAAAATGAAATAAATGGAAAAGTATGAGGATCTGATGGTCCAGATTTAAACTGGGGTTGAAAACGTTGTCTGGCACGTGATCTAAGGGTTGGGATTTAACCTGACTTAATTAATTGATTAAATTAATTAATTTGGAGATTAGGGTTAAGTGAGAGGATCCTGACCATCCACACACGCGGGAAACCTCATCCAACGGCCTAAGTTCAAACTAAACTAATTAATCAGAGATTAAGCCCTAATGACTTTCAGATGGCCGGAGGGGACCTCCGGTTATCTTCTCTGGCGGGTCAAAAACGTTATCTTCTTCCCTAAGCCTCTAATCCCCATAAAAACTGCCCAGAATCAATCCCCAAACATCATACATCATGAATCAACCAACAAACAACATTTACATTGCACAATGAGGCTGAATCGAATCAAAACAAATTTTAGGTCAAACTTTCAGAACATCGTATCATACTCATTTCTTGCACATTTTTAAAATTAAACACATCCCCATGATCAATGCAACATATAGAACAATATTCTAACAAGAAAACAGGATTCTGGAAAAAATGTTCATCATGTTACCTGAGCTGATGAACTGCAAATGAGAGCTTTCAGGACCCCTCCTTTGTGCAAAAAGTCTCCTTTGATCCTCCTGAGGCTAATGGAATGCTTCAAAAGCTTTGATGGTAGCTAGTTTGAAGGTTCCAGTTCTGGTGTAGCAGAATTTGAGGTTTGTGTTTGTGATGTTTCAAGCCATTCCAATGGTTGGTTTGTATTCTATGGGTGATTTCTGAATGGATGGTGAAAGAATTTCTGAAGTTTGATGGATGGTTTGAGAGAATCGAAGAAGGGAAGGTTTTTGAAAGTTTTGTGCAATCTGATGGTATGTGTGTTCTGAGCTTGTGTGATGCTTGTTTTATGATCCTTATGCAATCCCTAAACTATTGGAATGAGTCAGAAGACTTGCCATGCACTGTGGGAATGGTATGGAGCAATTGGCCAAAAAGTCAATAGTTGGTGTACTTCAAGCATGGGCCATGACGGAAGCTATTTTAGGGCTGCTCTGAGTTCAGCTGTCTTCAAGGATGGCCATGGGATGATTTAGAGTGATCAGAAGTGAATGGATGGTGAGATGGCACATGTTTTGCATTTTCACAACTTGTTGCACTTTGAGATATTTGGTCATGAAAATGTCTCATTCAATGCTGAATTTTGGTCATGAAGTGTTACATGATGTTGCTATGATGCTTTGAGATCATTTAGAAACCATACCAACCCTTAGAAATCATTCTTGCAAGAATCCCTCTTTTGAGAATTTTATGAAAAATGGCTTATGGAAGCTTGTGATCCAAGGCATGAAACTTTGTGAATTTTGTGAAATTCTGATTTTGGCAAGTTGCAATATGTTGTAATGATGCTTAGAAGTCATTTAGAGGTCATGAAAGTGCTTAGAACTTGATTTTGCAAAAATCTCTCTTTGGCATGAAACTTGAAATTATGTGATTTTTGCCAACTTTGAAAGATCATAACTTGAGTTCCATAATGAATTAGGACTTGTTCTTGTACTTTTAGAAAAGGGAATGATCCAATCTACAACTTTCATGACCAACAATTTTTCATTTGAAGCATTTTTGGTTGAGAAAGAGGAGGTTGAAAAACTTTCCCAAAATGGAAAGTTTACATTACAAGTCATTTCCATTTTTGGCAACTTTTGGTTTAGCTTATTTTTCTTCAAATTTGTGAACTTCTAAGCACTTCAATGATCAAATAAAGATCATATAAACTCAATTTGATGAAAAAACCACTTTGGTTCCATGTTGGGTGCCTCAGATGCCCTGATTTTGCTCTGACTTGCTCAAGAAGTTACCCAGTGATCAGATGACTTCCACAATGAATTTCTTCATCAAACTTGGTACACATGATCCTTATAAAATATTGAGACCAATAGAAATAAGAATGACCAAAAAATTTGGAGTTATGGCCTCTGAAACCAAAACCCTAATTTTAGGTCATTTGTGCAGTTAAACCCTAGCTCTGCTTCCATGCTTTGCCAGTTCTTGTGATTCTTTGACTTCCTTGATCTTTGGAGGATAAAATATGATGTTTGAACATACATGGACCCTCTTGGAGTGATGGAAGACCTTTGGAGTGGCTCAGATGGAACCTGGATTTCTCAGATCACAAACCCTAGATGCAGATGAACTTGAAATTAATGCAGTGAAGCAAAAAATGCAACATGGAATGGTATGATTAAACTTATGTATATATGAAAGATCACAAGCCATGGTGTGAACTTAGTGAGGGAAAATTTGGGTGCTTACAGCTGCCCCTATTCAAACATGAGTTAGCTGTGCAGGATGTAAGCGTCTGGCTTAACAGACAAACAAGATAACTTGTGGTTGAATACCAAAGACAGTCCAAAATTTACACTCACTGGGGAGAAGAAGAAAAGGGATATAAATTGTAAAAAGTAGTATAGTATGTTTGTAAAGTGAGGGCGATGGAGGACGACCATCGAGCAGAGGACGACTGCTGGGGATAAAGCAATGACGGGGTCGGCCGACATACTGGGGAAATGAAGAGATCCTGACGGGGACGGTCATCAAGTAAAGAAACAAGACTCTCTGGGGATTGAAATAAAGGCAATGATGGGGACAACCATCAGGTTCAGAGAATAACTGAAATAAATGATGAGTTACGATCATCAAAAGGTGAAGGACGATCACCTAGCAGGGGACGACTGCTCTTTATCACGACATAGGACGAATGTCGGATAGAAAAGGTCAACGATGGGGACGGCCATCGGATAAGCATGATGAAGGACGATCATCAAGAGGTGAAGGACGATCACCTAGCAGGGTACGGCTGCTCTCAGGATTTATCATGACATAGGACGAATGCCAGATAACAAGATCAACGATGGGGACGGCCATCGAATAAAATGATGAAGGACGATCATCAAAAGGGTGAAGGACGATCACCTAGCAGGGGACGACTGCTAAATATTACGACATAGGACGAATTTCGGATATGAAAGGGTTCCAATAATGGAGACTCCGCCGGGAGAAAGATGAGGGACGGTCATCCAAAGGTGAAGGACGATCACCTGGCAAGGTACGACTGCCGAAAGTATCATGACATATGACGAATGTCTGATAGGAGAGAGGTTTTGCTGGGGACTTCGCTGGGGAATAGTAAACACGGAAGAGTGTTTACATCCAAGAAATGAAAGGTATAAGAGTTTGACATTGTGTATAGATTAAAGATGCGGACGAACATCCTTAAGAATACGATACGGACGAGTATCGGTAGAAACAACGTTAACGCATGTTCAGAGATGATGATACGGACGAGTATCAACTGGTTAACAAGGAACACGGACGAGTGTTGAATCTGAGGGGAGATAAGTGGTGTATACAAGACACGGACGAGTATCTTGTATGAGTAAAAATAAGCATTAGTGAGACACAGACGAGTGTTTAACTTGCTGGGGAGAGTATGACATGGACGGGTGACATAAGAGGAAACGTATAAGTTATGAACTTATAAGTGTAAAAGGTGTTCTGGCAACCCGTGGGGGTAGGATGACACAGACGGGTGCCAACGAGAGTGTATTATGATAAGTATTTGGGTAACCATGTTGGGGGTGGTGACACGGACAGGTGTCAAAGAGAGTATGGAAGTTTCTGTATTCAAAAGGATATTTGTGGCTTATATCTGCAGGGGGATGATATGACACGGACGAGTGTCAAATAAGTATATATAAACATGTATTCGTGAGTGCAAAGAGGATGCTCTTTGGCTTTCTGTGGGGAAATATGAGATGACACGGACGAGTGTCGGGGAAAACATATTGTATATAAGCATCTATTTATAGAAAGTGCTCTGGCGACTTTACTGGGGAATAATGACACGGACAAGTGTCAAAAGGAGCATGTATCCATATTTGAGAGTACAAAGGGGACGCTTTGTATTTTGTATATTGTTGTATTGTTGGCATTTACAGGTGATTGGTTCGAACCTGACTTGTGATTATGCAATATGTTTGATTTTTGCCGTAACGCTCCGTATTAGACAGAATGCTACGCTCTGGGGGAAAATGATGTGAATGCCATGATTATACAAAAGATACCGATCCGGGATTCGGATCCCGTTGTCTATGGAGATCTCTGGATGATCTACTTGGAAGGATATCCCAGCTGGGGATGAGATCATTGGTAGACCTGATAAGATGTATGGTTCTGCTTGGGGGGAGTAGATCACTGATAGATCTATCCGGTAATGTGATAACCCAGCTGGGGATGAGGAAGCTTTCATCATTTTGTTGTGTGGGAAATTCAGACATTGCTCTTTTGGGAAGAGGTTGGAGCTCTGTGGGGAGATGGTTCCCCGTCTTTGCTGATGATGAGAGATCTGGCGCTCTGTCGGGAGGGAAAATCACTGAACGATCTTCCTAGAGATTTCTGTGGGGATCCTGCTGAGGATGATGATATCAGATAACTTAGCTGGGGGAATGAGTACCTTCTGATGTTGATGTGTTAGAGAAGTGATGCCTAGCAACTTTGAAGGGGAGAAAGCATTTCCGGTGCTGTTTGGAAGATGTGCTGAGGAAATAATGATTTGGCAGCTTTGCTGGGGAAAACCATTCATGCCCCATATTGCGCTCTGAATACCTGCAATCCTGTTACAACAAAGAAACGCCAGTATCCCGAGGTATCCCCTACTGGACTCCGTCATAGGAGTTAGACATTCCTGGAAGTAAAAATATATTTCCTGCAAGCACGTGATTAGAAAGGCACGTCTGTTTTTATGCAAACGTTATATCGAGGATACCGGACATTTTTGCAAATAAAACGTACAAGACGAAATGTGACTGACAAATCTGATTTTATTAATTTGTGTGCCATGAATTGGCAAAATACAGTCAAAGAAACAGATCCCCTGAAATGAGGAGATTGTTACAAATTGAGAAAAATAAAGGTGCTGGCAATGTTGACGACGCTTTAGTGAGCTTCCATTTGCTATGACTCGCATGACCTTGATGTTCTTCTTATCCTGCTTTCTGAAGAAGGTTGATTCTGACCGATGCTTTAACCTTTTGAAGCTTGTCGTGTTGCGAGTGATACCGACGAATTCAGAATGCAGTTGTTCGCTTATTCCCTTATTTTGCGTGGATCGCCCTTTCGGGTTTTCAATCCACCGGGATACCCATTTTTGCCTGAGCTATCCAATGCGGCTTTTCAACTCAACGGGTGTACATTTTTTCTTTATTTTCCCTTATTTTTGCCCGAGTCTTTTATTATGTTTTTGACTCGCCGGGATGCCCTATTTTTGCCTGGACTTACATTCTGTTTTTATGTCCAGCGGGTCATTTATGCGAAGTATTTTTTAACTGCATCTGAATTCACAGGGGATAAGAAATCTTCGCCATCCATAGTAGTGAGCATCAGTGCTCCACCGGAGAAAACTTTCTTTACTATGAATGGACCATCGTAGTTTGGAGTCCACTTGCCCCTGTGGTCTGTATGAGGAGGAAGGAGTCTTTTCAGCACAAGATCTCCTACTTTGTATTCCCGAAGCCTGACTTTCTTATCGAAGGCTTTCTTCATTCTTTTCTGATATAACTGCCCATGACAGATTGCAGCTAATCTCTTTTCTTCGATCAGATTCAGTTGATTGTACCGAGATCGGACCCATTCTGCTTCATTCAGCTTGACATCCATCAGTACCCGTAAAGAGGGTAATTCAACTTCAATAGGTAGGACTGCCTCCATGCCATACACAAGCTGATACGGTGTTGCCCCAGTGGATGTTCTGATTGAAGTACGGTATCCATGCAATGCAAATGGTAGCATTTCACGCCAGTCTTTGTAGGTGACCACCATCTTTTGCACAATCTTCTTAATGTTCTTATTAGCTGCCTCAACAGCGCCATTCATCTTTGGCCTATAAGGAGAAGAATTGTGGTGTTGGATTTTGAAGTCCCGGCACAGTTCTGCCATCATTTTGTTATTCAAATTGGAACCATTATCAGTAATGATTCGCTCGGGCACTCCATACCGAAAGATGATGTCTCTCTTCAAGAATCGGGCTACCACTTGCCTGGTGACGTTTGCATACGACGCTGCTTTAACCCATTTGGTGAAATAATCAATGGCTACCAGGATGAATCTGTGGCCATTCGAAGCAGTCGGCTCGATCTTTCCAATCATGTCAATGCCCCACATGGAAAAGGGCCAAGGTGAAGACATCACATTCAAAGGATTCGGAGGCACATGCACCTTATCTGCATAGATCTGGCATTTGTGGCACTTTCTGGCATAAGCACAACAGTATGCATCCATTGTGATCCAGTAGTAACCTGATCATAACAACTTTTTAGCCATTGCATGTCCTCCAGCATGGGTACCGAAAGATCCTTCATGCACCTCGTGCATCAACAAGTTTGCCTCTTTCTTATCAACACATTTGAGAAGCACCATGTCAATGTTTCTCTTGTATAAGGAACCATCAGTATTCAGGAAGAAACTACCGTCTAGCCTTCTTAATGTCTTCTTATCATTGGATGATGCCCCAGGTGGGTACGTTTGATCCTCCAAGAAGCATTTGATATCATGGAACCAAGGCTTGTCATCTTTATTAATGTCCACAGAGAATACATATGCCGGTCTGTCAAGTCTGGATACTGAAATCCGAGGTACAAAGTTGGCAGCTTGAACTTTGATCATGGAGGAAATGGTAGCCAGAGCGTCTGCAAACTGATTTTCATCCCGAGGGATATACTCAAGTTTGACTGTAGTGAAGAAAGTCAGTAATCTCCTCGTATAATCCCAGTATGGAATCAAATGCTCTTGGTGGGTGTACCATTTTCCGTTGGTCTGATTGATTACCAGAGCTGAATCTCCGAACACAGTTAAAGTCTTGATCCTGAGGTTAATGGCTTCCTTAAGACCCATGATACAGGCTTCGTATTCAGCTTCGTTGTTAGTGCAGGCAAAGGTGAGTTTTGCTGAGAAAGGCATGTGAACTCCTTTAGATATAATGAGCACCACACCAACTCCACGACCATTCATATTGACAGCCCCATCAAACATCATAGTCCATTCTTCTTCTGGGTCAGGCCTTTCAGTGTGAACAGGCTCTTCATGATCTTTTGCTTTTATGAACATGATGTCTTCATCAGGGAAGTCAAATCTCATTGGCTGGTAATCATTAATGGGTTGCTCAGCTAGATAGTCAGATAGTACACTGCCTTTGATGGCTTTTTGAGATGTGTACTGAATGTCATATTCTGTCAGAATCATTTTCCATCTTGCAACCCTTCCGGTAAGTGTTGGCTTCTCGAATATGTACTTGACTAGGTCCATCTTCGAGATCAACAAGGTAGTGTGGGTCAACATATACTGCCTTAGTCGGCGAGTAGCCCACGCTAAAGCACAACAAGTTTTCTCGAGCAGTGAATAACGTTGTTCACAGTCGGTAAACTTTTTGCTTAGGTAGTATATTGCATACTCTTTTCGATCAGACTCGTCATGCTGGCCCAGCACACACCCCATTGACACTTCTAATACTGTCAAGTACATTATTAGAGGTCTTCCTTCAACGGGAGGCATAAGGATTGGAGGTTCTTGTAAGTATTCCTTGATTTTGTCAAAAGCCCTCTGGCAGTCTTCATTCCACCTGACTGTTTGTTCTTTCCTTAACAATTTGAATAGGGGCTCACAGGTTGCAGTAAGGTGAGATATGAACCGTGATATGTAGTTCAATCTACCTAAGAACCCCTGAACTTCTTTTTCTATCTTTGGTGCAGGCATCTCTTGAATGGCTTTGACTTTGTCAGGGTCAACTTCAATTCCTTTTTCACTTACAATAAATCCCAACAGCTTACCGGATCGTACCCCAAATATGCATTTGTTGGGGTTTAACTTCAATTGGTATTTTCTCAGATGCTTGAACAGCTTCAACAGATTTACCAGATGGTTTTCTTCTGTGAGGGACTTGGCAATCATGTCATCCACATAACATTCAATTTCTTTGTGGATCATGTCATGGAATAATGTTGCCATAGCCCGTTGATAAGTGGCACCAGCATTCTTCAGTCCAAATGGCATTACCTTATAACAGAATGTGCCCCAGGGTGTGATGAAAGTTGTCTTCTCCATGTCTTCAGGTGACATCTTGATCTGATTATATCCTAAAAATCCATCCATGAAAGAGAACACCGAGAACTGAGCTGTATTCTCGACCAATACATCAATGTGAGGTAATGGGAAATCATCCTTCGGGCTAGCTCTGTTCAGATCCCGGTAATCCACACATATCTGTACTTTACCATCCTTCTTAGGCACGGGTACAATGTTAGCAACCCATGGCGGGTAACTAGTTACAGCAAGGAAACCGGCGTCCCACTATTTTTGCACCTCTTCTTTTATCTTCATGGCCATATCCGGACGAGTATGGCGTAGCTTCTGTTTCACGGTAGGACAGTCTTCTTTCAAAGGCAGCTTGTGCATAACAATATCAGTGTCCAGACCTGGCATGTCTTGGTATGACCAAGCAAAGACATCAAGGTACTCTTACAGCATGTCAATAAGTTGTTCCTTTACTGAATCTCGCAGGTGGGCCCCGATCTTAACTTCTTTCAAGTCTTCTTCGGTACCAAGATTAACTGTCTCAACTTCCTCCTGATGAGGAGTGATAACATTCTCCTCTTTCCTTAATAACCTGGCTAGTTCTTCGGGTAGCTCATAATCTTCTTCAACCCCTTCATCGGTTTGATTAATCGGATTGTCGAAGTCATATGAAGTCATAGCAGTGTCATTGTCGGTGCAGTCTGGAGGGAATTCTCTGCAAGGGTTTAGATTGGTTCATTTTAGTGATCAGTTTTATCTTGTTTAGAAAAAGTAAAAATGAAGTTATTATTTCGAAAACATTACCATTTTATTGTTTTGTACAAAAAATGAAAAATGAAAAACAGTGAGCGGGAAAAAAGAGACTCATTTGCAAAAAGATGTCCTGATATTCATTAATTGATCGTTTGCACAAAATACAAGATGGCCCGATTACAAAATAAATCCTGACATCTTGGGCAAGATGCAGGACTTGATGCATGCTTAAAGACAGGAAATAATAATTACTCTGCAGGAGTAACTCTTATAATTTCCTGGGAAGACCAGTTTGAGACTTGGTTCCCCGAGATCCTTGGACGTATCCAGTTTTCCAGGTTGCGTTCGTCTTCTTCCTCGTCTTCCAGACTGTTTACAGCATCCGGGGTTAGCATTCCCCCGCTGACAAATTTGGGCTCCGTTGCAGCCTCTGGTTGATCTTGTCAAGTTGGTCTATAACCCAACCCGAATCTGTATTCTTTCTTTTCTACTGGCAGCAGCTTGCCCCATCCTTGAGCGGTACCATCTTCAACAACCTTCCTGGCTTGTTAATATGAAGTGATAGAAGTTTAAGACACAACAGTTGCTTCATTAATGTTAAGGGCCTCAAACCCCTGACTCATAGTCTCATGGATCTCCCCATCCATCTCTATATACTTGTAAGTAGCCAGCTGGCTAACGAAAATGTCTTCCTCCCCGCAGATTGTGATGATCTGGCCTTCCCACTCAAATTTTAACTTCTGGTGAAGGGTAGATGTGACAGCGCCAGCGGCGTGAATCCAGGGTCTACCCAACAAACAGCTGTAGGCTGGCTGTATGTCCATCACGAAAAAGGTAGTTTTAAAGGTCTGTGGACCAATCAATACAAGTAAATTAATTTCTCCAAGCACTGATATCTTAGAGCCATCAAATGCTCTCACCACCAAGTTACTTGGACGTAAAGCCAAACCATCATACTCCAGCTTCACCAAGGCTTTCTTTGGGAGGACATTGAGCGAGGACCCAATGTCTACCAGCACATGAGAAAGAACCGCACCTTTGCATTCTAAGGTGATATGTAAAGCCTTGTTATGATTGCGTCCCTCTGTCGTTAAATCAGCATTTGTGAAGCCCAGTCCATGACTGGTGTTAACATTCGCAACCACCGTTTCCAGCTGATTAACCGTAATCTCTTCTGGCACGTATGATGTATGCAGGACTCTCAATAATGCATTCTTGTGGGCTTCGGAACACATTAGCAATGATAATATAGAGATTTTGGAGGGTGTCTGATGAAGTTGGTCCACCACTTTGTAATCACTCTTTTTGATTATTCTCATGAACTCGTCCACCTCTTGTTCAAAAGACGTCTTCGGAGTTTCTTTAGCGGTTGGCTCTTCAAGTACCACATTCTTCCCTTTTGCCTTAGCAGCAGCTTCTGCTTCAGCATTGGGCCTTGGTGTTTGTGAGGCAAAAAGGCGTCCGCTTCTGGTGAAGCCTCCGCCTCCCCCAACATTGTCAACTTGTGATAAAGAGGTTGATGAATCTAGAGTGATCTTCTTTCCGTCGCAGTAGAGATCAGAACCGTAATGCCAAGGTATGGCATTACTGCTTTCATAAGGAACAGGTCCAGGCACCATAATGGTGACCGGACTGATTACTGCAGCGGAAGGAACTGTGATGGTATGCGGGTTGTAATAGATTGTGACTGGAGATCTGACAGGAGGTGTTGCAGTTTGTTGTTGGAAATTGTTGTTGGGATGAACATTTGTTGGGTCATAATAGATTGTGACCGTTGAGACATCTTTATTAATGTTCGCTGGTGTTGTAGGAGATTCCATTGATAAAATAGATGCTGATGTTGTAGAAGTAAATGTTGTTGAACTCTGATCTGTTGAAATAATGGATGGAGTGACTGCTGGAGTTGTGGATGAATCAGTTGGAATGATAGTTGTTGTTGTTGTAGCAGGATCTGTTGTTGCTGAAGAAGGAGTTGTTGATGTTGTAGGAGTCGTTGTGGTAATTTGCAAAATTCCATCTCTGATAAGGCCATCTATGCCAAACTTTAGCCTCTCACAACCATTAATAGCAGTTTTACACGATTCGCAGTAGGCCTCACAGCCCGGGAACACTTGGAATCTTAAAAGTTGAGCTTTGACTTTTGCCAGCGGTGTTTGAATCTGTGCAACATTATCAATCAGTGCAAATGGTTGGTCCTCTTCTATGGCATTAATCCTGGGCCCACCATGATTAGGCATAGGATTTCTGTTAACATTTGGAGGAGGTGTGAAATTGAGAGCTTTGGAATCAACCAAATCCTGAACCTTCATTTGCAAGGCTCTACATTTCTCAGTGTCATGACCCGGTGCGTTAAAATGAAAGGCACACCTGGCATTGGCATCATAATTCTTCGGGAGATTGAGAGGATTTGGTGGAGCCAACGTCCTTAACTCAACCAGGTTAAGCTTCAGGAGTTGTGGCAGTAAAGCAGCATAAGGCATAGGAATGGGGTCAATCACCCTATTTGCCTGAGACGGTCTCTGTTGAAAGGGGCGCTGATGTTAGTTGTTGTTGTTATTGTTGTAAGTTCTTGGTTGCGGAAAGTGGGTTTGTTGCTGATAATGATGTTGCGGTTGTTGTTGTGGAGGAAACAATGGTTGTTGTGGAACCGGAGCCGGGATGGTAACGGCTGCTATTGATCTGTGAGAATACTGGGGTCTGCCCCTGCCTGTATGGATGGCATTAGTTTCACCTACCCTTCGGGGTCCTGAAAAAGGTTTTCTGGGGTTGTTGGAAGAGATGGCACCATTGTCAGAGATTTTGCCCATCTTCAAAAGATTCTCAATTCTCTCACCAGCTAAAACTACATCAGCGAAACTGGTGGAATGCAGCAAGTCTATCAATATAAGTTCCCTGCAAGGTGTTCATAAACATGTCAGCCATCTCCCTTTCAGACATGGGTGACTGGACAGCAGCCGCAAGCTGTCTCCATCTTTGAGCGTAATCTCGAAAGCTTTCCCTTGAAGACTGAGACATGCCCATTAGAAGAGTTCTATTGGGGGCCATGTCTAGGTTGTAATGGTATTACTGGATGAAGGCTTCGGCCAAGTCTTTCCAACATCTTATAGTGGCCCTTGTCAGATGCGAATACCATTCTCTGGATGCTCCAGTCAGGCTGTCCTCAAAATAGAACATCCATAACTTCTCGTCCATGGTATAAGCCTTGAGCCTTCCTAAGAAAGATTGCAGATGAGTACGCGAGCAAGAGGTACCATTATATTTTTCAAAGCACGGAGGTTTGAATTTGTGGGGAATCCTCACCCCATCTACCAGCCCCATATCCATTACGTCAAAGCCTAAAGAATTATGGGATTCCAAGGACCTTAGTTTTTCAGCAATCTCATCCAGCCTCCTGTCATACACCTCATCCCCAGCCCCAATAACTGTGAATTGTTCTTCTTGGGGATCCTCTTGCAGGATTCTGCCCCCAGCAGTATTACCTTGAACATTCCTTGTGCCATTAACATCCGGATTCAAATGGGGCCCAAACTTTGGTGGGTCGATACGGGGCTGTCCTCGTTCATTATTGTTGGTTCCCCCTGTTCCAAGGTGGGGCTCTTTAGGTGTCTGCCTTTCTACCAGCTCTCTCAGCCTCTCCTGGCTCTGAGCCAAGCCAGTCATCACAGCCATAAACTGGGTCATTTGGTTTCTCATTTTGACCCTCTCGTTTGCCATTTGATTCCTTACTTCATTCAGGTCCTGCTGTACCTGATCCATCTGAATGCCTGAAAGGTTGTTTCGCGTTGGGTACCAGTGCGTTCGGTTGACAGGGAACACTCTGCGACAAGCAATGTTTCCTGAAACCACAACAAAGTGAGAAACAAATAATAAACAAAACCCTACAAAATAAAGAAAGAGTTAGTATGCAATGAAATATTCTTATTTATTTTCCAAGGTATCCGGTTTGGTTCTTGGTTTTGACCTTTCCAGACCTTGAGGAGATGCTTTGATGATGTTGAGAGAAAATGCACCAGAATAAAACAAATTGATATATTACAAATAACGAAAATACATAGTCTGTTTACAATACATGCCCATGGTGGGTCAAAAAAAATACAACAATCAAAAGAAAAGAAATACAAGCAAAGAGGAATCAGACATCCAATCCATAGTCATCTTCCGTGACCTCCTTCAGGAGGGCCTCAGTCACCAGACCAGCTGGGTGCTTTGTAATGGTCCTACTGAGGAGGTTCCTGGTAGCAATGGAATTAGTCAGCTTCTTATGCATGTCCTGGTCTTTTGACCTCTTTAACCCCGCCCGGAGTTTCAACTCTGATATCTCCTTCTGAGTTTCCAATAGAGCTTCCTGCTGCTTCTTCTCATTGGCCTCCAGATGCTCAATCTTGGCCTAAGTCCTCTGGTCTTCTTGTGCACGGGCTTCGGTGATCTTGATCCACCTAGCTTGGCTTTCCTCCAGGTAATGTTCAGCCCTAGCTTTCTGAATCTTCGCCTCCTTGCAGGCATTCTTCAAAACTAGTTCTCCTGCTCTTGCTTTTCTTATGTAGTCATCTGTCCTTTCAATCATGGTAAGATGCTCAGTCTTGAGTCTTTCCAATCTCTCAATGTCCAGGCGACCGTCATTCCTTTCCCAAAGAGTCTTCTTCAGGGCCTAGATAGCTGATTATTCCTCTCTTTCAGCTTTTCAAATTCCTCCAGGCTAACAGTTGCTGCAGGCTGTACTGTAGAAGGTCCAGGTGTGTCTTCCAAGGTGAAAGGCATTCTGGTAATCTGTGCTCTAGTACGGGACCAGTCAGAATACTGGGCTGAAGCAACATTGTTACACCTTCCAAGGATGGTTGTCCCTTTGGTCTGGATGTTGTCCTAAGCCCAGGCAGCTTTCCTGACAACAGCAGAGCCAGATTGGATCTCATAGTATAGGGTCTCAGCCAAATCCTGTCCTCTGGGAGGATGAACCAAGGCATATCCCAATTGTCTCTTAAATAGTAAAGGGTTGTAATTGATGCAACCTTTTACCCCTATTAGAGGTACATTAGGGTATTGCCCACAACTGGTAATAATATCCTTGCCCTTGGTGCTCTGGGTGCACCATTTGATATCATCTGATGTTAAGGCAATGAACCTCTTGGCCCAATTCTTCTGCTGGTGTGGGTTCAAGAAAGCATCTGATTTAGACAGGTGTCTGAGTAACCAAGAGTAGAATAGAGGGGCACAATATCTGACTAGCTTTCCCCTTTGCTTTTCATTTCTCTGATGAATGGAGTAGTAAAAATCCCCTAGCAATATAGGCACTGGGTTCCTCAGCAGGAACAAGTGGATGGCATTCTTACTCACAAATTTGGACTCATCTGCAAACAATATAACCCCATATATGCTGAGGGCTAAAAGTGCACAGACTGCCTTCCATTCTCCCAATGCAGCCTTCAGGGTGGCCTGAGAAATCAAGAAGTCCAGATGTAAGCCAGGAATCCCAGCCTTTGTTGTCATGTTTTGCTCAATAAGGGCAGGCTCCAAGTGTAATGCCCTTGCTATCTCTTCACTTCTGGGAGCAGTCATCTCTGGGTTGAAGGGGATCCCCCTTCTGATAGGCACTCCAATCAACATGGAAAACTCTTCCAACAGAGGCCCCATCTAGAAATCAGGAAAGGTGAAGCATCTGAGTGGAGGGTCATAAAACTGCAAGCATGTGTGGATCATACTCCTCTGAGATGAATCAAGATCCATAACCATGTCCAAGATACCCCCATAGTGCTCTCTAAACAGTGGGATGTGGTCAGGTGTGATAAGTGATTGGACTTGTCTGATACCAGTCAATATGGGCTCAAAGAAGTGATAAGATATGTTGCTTTTCCTTGGAATATCCATGTGTACTAATGAAGAAGCTGAAGTCAAATGCTGATGAAGATCACAGACTGAAAAAGCTGAAGGTGAGTCAGGCAGACTGATGTAGGTGCTGAAGGAGATAGCTGAAGCAGATTCTGAAGAATATAACTGAAGCAAAGGTCTAAGCAGAAGAAAGGGTCAAAACCAAACCAAATATGACAGGATGGATACCTTGAAAAACAAATAAACAATATATTAAATGATGCAAGGATGATATATGCAAATGATATGCAAGGGTTTGTAATCCAGAGCTAGATCTGATTATCTGTCTTGGCATAAGGTCCATGTATGTTCAAAGGTCCTGATGGAGGCTCAGAAATCCAGTAACCAGGGTGGGGGACTCAAATAAAGAGTCACATGTCCAGGGTTAATCACAAGAACTGTCCAAAGTGAAGTATTCTTAAACAATACAGTAATAGGGTATGATGTGGCCAAGGGATCCTGCAAACCTGTAAACAACCCAACCCTCTCACATGTAATGTTCTAGAACAAGGATCCTCAGACTTGGATCAGTTATGAGAAGTGTAAACACTTCTTACCCGGAGGTACAGTGTTTACAATGACCATAAAGGATCCTCCTCTAATTCACCCCAGATTCTGAAGGTCAAAATAAAGGTCATCCAGACTTAGCAGGCTTCCCAGATAGCCCTAGAACTACAGGAAATCTGTAGCACAGAGTTCTCAAGAAGAAACCCACATCTGAACCGTGTTTCATATTCCTGCACCATACCGAAATGGAATGGGAAAGAATATGAACCACTCTAGCCTAGGTGTCACTCAGGTCCCAGGTATAGGACCTTAATCACTCAGTGAAATCCTACCCACCAAAACAGAAGCCAGATCCAGTAATGATAATGACAGTATGATGTATAAAAAAACTGTAAAGAAAGCGGTAAATAAAGTTGTACATAAAGCAATAAATAAAGCAAAATAAATAAACACAATTAGCACGTAACATCCCCGTAAACACAAATCAAACAAGCGCTAGGAGGAACCCACAAAAAGAACCAGAAGCCCTGGTTGCAATATAAGGTTCCCCAGCAGAGTCGCCAAGTTGTCGCTCCCGAAGATTTGCATCCCGGTACAAGCACGAACGGTCGGCGAAGGAGAGAACATGAAGATGAACTGAATACAGTCGCCAGCTAGGCATTTTTATCCCGAAGGAAAGGTAATGCTGCATAAACCTAGGAAAGAAATGGACAAGACGGTTGCGAACCAGAGAAACTGAGAAAGGGGGTTGGTTACAACCTGGGAAGGTATTAGCACCCAGATTTTCCGTCGTACTCGACGGGATCCACGCTTGAAATTTTTTGTTTAAAGGGGCAGTGTCAGTGCTATCTGTATGCAAAAGCTGGAAAAGGATGTACAGGTGTCAGTGCTGGAAAGTGAACTGAAGAAAGGGAGTGTCAATGTAAGAAAAGAGTGCAATGCTCAAGACAGTGAGGCTTAAAAGAATAATGCTGGAAGAGGGGGAATATACAGAGACTTTTGTTCGATAACAGTTAAGTTATGCCTACGTATCCTCTCGTGCAAAGAGGAAGTCAGAACACCGTAGTTCGACTCAAAGAGACTGAAAGATAAATTGACTGATGAACTACTTGCTTGTCTATGCTCAAGTGTATGACCTATCTGGCTCAGGTGCAGACTATCTTGTATTAGACGGAAGAAGCAAGTTCTCGTTTGTGAGTGAATGAGGTGAGAAAAGAATCCCGAAGGAGATGATTATTGTTTGTTTTTGAGTTTTCAATCTTTTATTACCCTTTTTTGGAGTTTGTCATAAGTTAATGAGCTTAAGCCTAAACCAAGGGTTAGTAAACTCATCATATCCTCCCTTTGGTTAGGGATAATGATAATACCTTAAGTATGAAGTAAACACCTCACACTTAATCACCATGATATAGGATTAAGATCATTAACCTACTTGCATTTATTTAGATGTTTTTGGTATTTTTGTTTAGTGTTAAGTAATGAGTTTAAGCCATAATCAAAGATTTAATGGACTCATTACACCATCCTAATAGAAGGATAATAGATGAGAGCATTTAAACTGAGGAAAATACCTCAACTTAATCCATGATTAGGGATTAACCTCATGACAAAACAAACCTTTATTAAAGTGGATTTTAGTTAATGGTAAAATTAAGAAGTGAATTTTATGGTTTGTAAGACAACTTGAGGGGGACTTGTCCATTAACACTAGGGTTAGTCCTTCTTAACCAATTAAGGAAGAATTAGAACCCTAATGCAAGGCCCAAGTTACAAGCTTGATGTCTTAGTGATTATTAGATGGATTGATTAAGAGATTTAAACACATCAAGGGTTTAACACTTAGGATTAAAATTAAACACTCCATCCTAAGAGAAAGATGCAGGCATAAGCTATATCACAAAACCTTAAAACCTTAAAGGTTTAGTCCCTGATTATGAGATGAGAGGAGAGACACAAAAGATGACACAAAGGTAAAACTAATGGGGGACTAATCAAAACCCTAATTGTTATCATGCTTGGGTGTTCCTAGGGTTTATGAGGCTTGCAAGAGATCTTCAAGAAGAGCCACCAAGGAAGAAGCAGATGAAAGGAGGAGAAGCAAAAGAAGCAAGTCAACTTACTTCACTTAAGAAGATAAGTTGCTTGAAGAAGGAAAGTGAGGAGGGAACATGAATGAGCAATCTCACTCTAAAGCAAAAGCAAAATGTAGCAATGAATGCATAAGAGAGATGAGAAGAAAATTGTGAGAAGTGAAGGCAAATTCACTTCTCAAAGTACTTACCACCTGAAAAGTTAGCAAAAGGAAATGAAATGAAATGAAAATGAAATGAACGCAAGGATGCAAACCAAAACCAGAAGCATATTTATGATGTAAATGATGCTAAGAGATGATGCAAATGTATGTCAAGTGCAATGGATGATCATACAAGTAATGAGGATGCAAATGAAGCATGAAAGGAGCATGAAAGTTCATGAATGAACATGAAATGAAAGGAAGGCATATCATGGCAAATGGATGAGGAAATGATCAAACATGAGTCTAATGTGTCCTAGGATGTCTTATATGTCATGTGAATGCATAACATGTCATGGCAAGTTCATGAATGCAAGCATATGCAAGATGCATGTAAGAGAAGATGAGAAATTAGGGTTTTCACACAACATGAGATGCAAAACTCAAAAAAGAAGCAAATGACAAGATAAAAAATTGAAAATGAACTCAAAGGAACCCTAACCCTATACTAGGTTACCATCCAAAGGGGGAGGTCAGAAGCTAAACCTAGAAGGAGTTATGAATTTCCTAAGTTTCTAAGGTTTTTTGGGTGATCTTCAATGTAAAATGCCAAACAAATTGAAAATGAAAGATAAAAATGAAACAAAAATGTTTTTAGAAACTATAAGTCATGCATAGAACAATGCAAAAATAATCATTCACAAAATCAACTAGGTTAAAAGGTTATGAATTTTTGAAGTTAGGGTTAGAAAATGAACAATTTCAAGAACCCTAATTCATTAAAAAATGTCAAAGCATGATCAAAACCAAAAAGAAATTTGTATGGTGAGTTTGTAAATGCTTCTAAATGTCTAAGAATGTTCTGTGAATTTTTTTGGTGATTTTTAAATACTTAAATGTATTTTTAATTAATTAAAATCAATTAACTAATTAAATAAAACATTTAAATGATTTAAAAATACTTTTTTATGCAAAAAATAAAAATAAAAATATTTTTTATTTCTGAAAATTAATAAAAGGCTTGATAAAAATTTTCAGATTTTTTTGATCATTTTTACTATTTTTAATAATTATGTGAAAAGAAATGGATAAAATATAAAATGAAATGAAATAAATGGAAAAGTATGAGGATCTGATGGTCCATATTTAAACTGGGTTGAAAACGTTGTCTGGCGCGTGATCTAAGGGTTGGGATTTAACCTGACTTAATTAATTGATTAAATTAATTAATTTGGAGATTAGGGTTAAGTGAGAGGATCCTGACCATCCACACACGCGAGAAACCTCATCCAACGGCCTAAGTTCAAACTAAACTAATTATTCAGAGATTAAGCCCTAATGACTTTTAGATGGCCGTAGGGGACCTCCGGTCATCTTCTCCAGCAGGTCAAAAACGTTATCTTCTTCCCTAAACCTCTAATCCCCATAAAAACTGCCCAGAATCAATCCCCAAACATCATACATCATGAATCAACCAACAAACAACATTTACATTGCGCAATGAGGCTGAATCGAATCAAAACAAATTTTAGGTCAAACTTTCAGAACATCGTATAATACTCATTTCTTGCTCATTTTTAAAATTAAACACATCCCCATAATCAGTGCAACATATAGAACAATATTCTAACAAGAAAACAGGATTCTGGAAAAAATGTTCATCATGTTACCTGAGCTGATGAACTGCAAATGAGAGCTTTCAGGACCCCTCCTTTGTGCAAAAAGTCTCTTTTGATCCTCCTGAGGCTAATGGAATGCTTCAAAAGCTTTGATGGTAGCTAGTTTGAAGGTTCCAGTTCTGGTGTAGCAGAATTTGAGGTTTGTGTTTGTGATGTTTCAAGCCATTCCAATGGTTGGGTTGTATTCTATGGGTGATTTCTGAATGGATGGTGAAAGAATTTCTGAAGTTTGATGGATGGTTTGAGAGAATCGAAGAAGGGAAGGTTTTTGCAAGTTTTGTGCAATCTGATGGTATGTGTGTTCTGAGCTTGTGTGATGCTTGTTTTATGATCCTTATGCAATCCCTAAACTATTGGAATAAGTCAGAAGACTTGACATGCACTGTGGGAATGGTATGGAGCAATTGGCCAAAAAGTCAATAGTTGGTGTACTTCAAGCATGGGCCATGACAGAAGCTATTTTAGGGCTGCTCTGAGTTCAGTTGTCTTCAAGGATGGCCATGGGATGATTTAGAGTGATCAGAAGTGAATGGATGGTGAGATGGCACATGTTTTGCATTTTCATAACTTGTTGCACTTTGAGATATTTGGTCATGGAAATGTCTCATTCAATGCTGAATTTTGGTCATGAAATGTCTCATTCATTCTTGCAAGAATCCCTCTTTTGAGAATTTTATGAAAAATGGCTTATGGAAGCTTGTGATCCAAGGCATGAAACTTTGTGAATTTTGTGCAATTCTGATTTTGGCAAGTTGCAATATGTTGTAATGATGCTTAGAAGTCATTTAGAGGTCATGAAAGTGCTTAGAACTTGATTTTGCAAAAATCCCTCTTTGGCATGAAACTTGAAATTATGTGATTTTTGCCAACTTTGAAAGATCATAACTTGAGTTCCATAATGAATTAGGACTTGTTCTTGTACTTTTTGAAAAGGGAATGATCCAATCAACAACTTTCATGACCAACAATTTTTCATTTGAAGCATTTTTGGTTGAGAAAGAGGATGTTGAAAACTTTCCCAAAATGGAAAGTTTACATTACAAGTCATTTCCATTTTTGGCAACTTTTGGTTTAGCTTATTTTTCTTCAAATTTGTGAACTTCTAAGCACTTCAATGATCAAATAAAGATAATATAAACTCAATTTGATTAAAAATACACTTTGGTTCCATGTTGGGGGCCTCAGATGCCCTGATTTTGCTCTGAATTGCTCAAGAAGTTACTCAGTGATCAGATGACTTCCACAATGAATTTCTTCATCAAACTTGGTACACATGATCCTTATAACATATTGAGACCAATAAAAACAAGAATGACTAAAAAATTTGGAGTTATGGCCTCTGAAACCAAAACCCTAATTTCAGGTCATCTGTGTAGTTAAACCTTAACTCTGCTTCCATGCTTTGCCAGTTCTTGTGATTCTTTGACTTCCTTGATCTTAGGAGGATAAAATATGATGTTTGAACATACATGGACCCTCTTGGAGTGATAGAAGACCTTTGGAGTGGCTCAGATGGAACCTGGATTGCTCAGATCACAAACCCTAGATGCAGATGAACTTGAAATTAATGCAGTGAAGCAAAAAATGCAACATGGAATGGTATGATTAAAATTATGTATATATGAAAGACCACAAGCCATGGTGTGAACTTAGTGAGGGCAAATTTGGGGTGCTTACAACAAGCAAGCACGGGTCACGGTTACTCTTCCTAATGGATACTTTCCCCACCCAGTCATACTCCCCGATGACAAGCAAGCACGGGTCACGTTCATCCATTAAGAGTTTCGGATCCATGGATTAATTATATCGACACGTCGTATAATTAAGTTAAGATATATCGCAAGGAAGTAAACTTCCAACTTCTAACAACTACCTATCCTGAAGACACCCTTCAAGTATCGACACCTAAGTATTGTTAAGTCTCTAAAACAATTCTTTAACAACCTTGGGTAACCTAGCTACCTCACAAGTTTTACCATTTTATTAACTTAAGCTCACAATTCCATAACTTAACATCTTTACGGTATTTTTGAAAAGTCGGGTAAAAGTCGGGTAAAAATAACATTTTTCGGCATCAATTGAAAGTACATAATTTTAGCTTCAAAACGATATGTGGAACACTAAGAACGGATACCCGGATCAAAAGTTATAAAAGAAAGCATAATTCTATAAAAGAAAACATAACTCAGCTTGAAAGTTACAGTTCGCGGGGCGAACCCTGTTCGCGGGGCGAACCCTATTCGCGGGGCGAACACGGTAAAATTCCTACAGTTCGTGGGGTGAACACAGAGAATTTCTGCTAAAAACAACTATGGGAAACTCTTCCCAAAACTCCCAATTTCACAAAAATGCACCACACCAGAGGAATCCAAACACAAACATACCTATAATCATGTACTAAACATCGTACTTAGTTTTAATCGATTTTTTAACCATTTAATCTTTTGATTTCAAGCTTTCTACCAAAATCTCTAAAAACTCGTAACCCTAAAACTCAACCAAAAGTCATAACAAAAGTATCTAACTACGGACCCACCTCGAGAGATGAAGATTGACAGAAGGAATGAGCTGATTCGACAGACGGATGATGGAGAAAGATGAATTTGAAGCTTAGGGTTTCCCTCTTTCTTCTTCTCTTTTCTCTTCTTTTCTTCTTTTCCTTTTTCTCTTCTTTTCTTACTAACTTCTTCTTTCTCTCATTTTCTTTCTATATAAACAATTATATAAAAACTTATATTTTACAAATGCGTCCAAAAATAGAGAGTATCCAAAAATGTCTCTTAATCCTCAAATTAATAAAACCTCAGAAATAAATAATATCAGTTAACCAAATTTAAATTTCGTTTACTTTAAATGGTTTTTCATTAAAATTCATAGAATAAACCGGAATCCTATTGACCTTAAATAATATTACCCGGAGAGTTAAATAAATTATGGGGTGTTACAAATTTGAGAGTATCCAAAAATGTCTTTGAGTCAACTATTTAATAAAGTCTCTGAGTCAGATAATACTAATTAAACTTATTTAATATTATCCAGAGCGTTTTATTAAAATACGGGGTATTACATCCTCCCCTCCTTAAATTGAAATTTGTCCTCGATTTTCCTTTAATCCACAACAACGACAGTTTACAACTGTTGTACCCCAAAACTTACCCTTTGTTCTTAACTCTAACCGACTTTTTGTTTCGTATTCATTTGCATCATCTTCATAGCATAGCATGTATTTAATCTTAATATTAGCCGAAATAATTTCTTTGAATTTACAAACAGACTGGTCAAATTAATTTTCAATTGTGCCTAAAATCAGTAAACGGAAAAATGTCAAATTTTAAATTTGCAAATGTTAGTAATATTAATCTACGATTTACGCGGTTTAATATGACATGCCAAAAATATGTTTACGACTATTTTTGGTCATATGTTGATCAGTCTGAGCAGTTTAAACGTTCATAATTTTATTTCAAATTCGACCAAACGCTGTATTTTTCTGAGTCATTTATTTGACACTGATTATTTTGACGTGTTTATTTTATTTTTTCGAGCACTTTGGCGCCTGACTTTTATTTTTTTGAGTTTGTTTTGGGTCTAGAATAAACAAATAGGATTATTAGTTTTATTTTAATTTTAACTATTTTTATTAAACTTTATATAATTGTTTTAAATTAATATTTTATTGGGTTTCAAAATAAGCACTTAGGCTAATTATCATTCACCCTGATTGGTCCCCTATATATACTAACTAGTGGAAGACAGAAAAGAGACCGAAAAAAAAGAGAGAAAGAAAACACACGGCGCAAGGGCCGACTATCATATGTTCACATATAGTTTTTTTTTCATAGGTACTTGATCACTACTTCTTGTTATTGGATTTCTCAACGCATTTGATTTATGGTTTATACTTATTTTTTCCTAAGTTACTATATAACATGTTAATATAATATGTATAGATATATTATATATAACGTACATATATTGTTTGTTAAACATTTTATATAACTGTTTTTTTTATATAATGTACATATATAACTTACATATATATATATATATATATATATATATATATATATATATATATATAACTATGTGTTGAATATTGTTTTTTATGATTTAATTTTATTTTTTCGGATCGGATCGTGTCGATACGTCGTTCACATATTTGTATGTATGAGGCGTGACACTCGTATTGATCCGATCCAATCGATGATCGCAATTTTGCGTTAGCAACGTCATTGTTTTTTTTTAATTCATATTATTTTAATTTTATTTATATACATATATTTAGATCTGCACCTTTTAACATAACTAACTCCCCTGATTCTTTTTTTCCTAAACCTCGAATTTGCCTCAAACCCTGAATTTCAAACCTAAAATTCTAACTGATTTTTTTCTCTAAACCCTAATATTTTTCATAACTAACTACCCAGATTTTTTCCTAAAAACCCTGATTATTTCCTAAATAAAACCTTAAACTTTATTTATTTTTCATAAAACTATAATCTCTTTTCTTTTAATTTAAATTACTTTATTTATTTTTAGGAAAATTGTATAGGTTGCAATTTATGTAATTTATTTATTTCCCCCCCTTATTATGTAAATGTTTCCTATATGTAATAGTTTAGGTTTTCTTTTTTCGTATCGATTATTATGTAACTGCACTGAAGCCATGTAATAGTGTATGAACTTTTAATTTCTGCCTTTAAATTAATGCAAATATTTAAATTGCATGGTTAGTAATTTAGGGAGGGAAAATAAATGAAAATTTAATTTCGACTTAGAAAATTAATTACCAGATAAATATTGAAAATAATATTCACACACGTAAGTCGATCGTTCTACGATCGCCATCTGCACCTCTTAGGGTTTCCCCTCTTGGTTTTCTTAATAAATGATCTAGTCCCTCGAATGTGGGGGTGTCTTAAAGTAAAGTCCCTTGAAATAAAAAATCATCATAGTCCCTTCAAAGATAAAAGATCATAGTCCCTTCGAAGTTGCCTACGAGATAAATGATCTTGTCCCTCGATGACCCTACGGAAAAATGATGACCGTCCCTACGATTTGCTAAAGACACCCCTACAAGTTGCGTTCTATGACCATACGATGACCCTACGCCCGTCCCTTAATAAATTCAAGGTAATTACTACTTACTATTTAATTGTAAGGACAATCTTACCCTTGAAAGGAAATAAAGAAACATGAAAGATCAACTTAGGGTAGGTAGCGCTTAATTACTTGCTCACACTTTCAAAAATTCTTTTCACACCCACTTTTAAAAATCTTTTCAAACTCAAGACTTTGTATACATCTATACAAGGATTATTACAAAGACTTCTGAAAATTTTCTAAACACACACTACACATTTTTCAAACAAGTTAAAGTGAGCTAAGTAATTAAGAGCTCATAGATAACCATGGATATAAAGGGTACTAACACCTTCCCTTTATATAACCTACCTCTCGAACTCAAAATCTTTTTAAAGTCTTTCCTGTTCTTTTACACCCTTTTCAATTGGATAAAATAAAAGTTGGTGGCGACTCTTGCTATCCACACATGTTTTTGTCAAACAAAAACATCAAGTCAGTTCTCCCACCATGTTACAGAATTGATGACTCTGCTGGGGAGTACTAAGTAAAAGAGGGGTTACCTTAGGATTAGATCAATATACTTGTTTAATTTGCTTGCTTTATTTTTAAGGGTTTATTGTGGGGTTACTGTGAGAAAGATCATAATCTGGATCTTGTGTACCTTAGGTAAGTAGCAATAGACCAAGGAAACTGTACGATGTATACCGATATGGTTGATCTGGTGGCTACAGTTAGTGTGACTTCTTGGTTGGTTCTTATGTTCCTTACGTCAGTTGAGGATAACATGAGGCTGCATATGTTGTCATTAACACTAACTTACTTTTAAAATCCTAATTGACCCATCTTGTCCATTATAAAGTAGTAAGATAACCGGCTTTGGTGAAGTCTAAAGTTGGTTAATACTCGATGCTACGCTCATTGAGATTCTAATCTTTGGGAGTTTTGGTTGGCAAGTCAGTTGCCTACTGAACAACAACCTTTGAGAAAAATCAATGACATTGAGATCCCTTAGAACCCGATTACTATTGATAGGACAGGATGAACAAACTAAACTTTAGTGAGGAGGGTACTTACCTATGGACTTCATGCAAGCCTTTAAACCTAAGGCTATTGTGTGACTTGTTTGTGTGTGCCACTTGTTTGTGTATGAACATAACATCAAAACATCATGACATCGTAAGCATGATATTTTCACTAACCATTTCAAGGACCAAAGGATTTATCTTTGTTCTTTGTTGCAGATTATGGATTCCGTTCGTAGGAATACTATCCGAGTTAACTTTTTAAGGATACCTTCCAAGCTTAAGGAATTGGTCTCAAAAGTTTCTGAAAGCTCTCAGTATATCAAGAAGCATGGTTATCTACTTAGCTTGGTTACTTTAGGGTTTGATGAAGATATGATAAGTGTTTTGTTCCAGTTCTTTGACCCTAAACATCACTGCTTCACATTTCCCGATTATCAGCAGGTGCCTACAATGGAAGAAATCTCCAAATTACTTGGTATGCCTATCCTTGATCAGAAAGATTTCACAGGCTTAGAGAAAGAGCCTACACTTGAAGTTATTGCAGCATCCTTACATTTAAAGAAATCAGACATTGTATTGGAAACCAGAAGTGGAACTAAGGGTTTTCTTGCTAAGATATTGATCGAGAAGGTTCATATGTTCTTGGATTCTATGAGTTATGATGCTTTTGAGGAGATCTTAGCCTTGTTGATATATGGTTTGTTATTGTTCCTTAATCCTAACCAATTCATAGATGTGCATGTAATTAACATATTTCTGACTCACAATCCAGTGCCTACCTTGCTTGGAAATATCTTGCACTCTCTTCACGCTCGTACTACGAAGGCACTAGGAACTCTAATGTGTTTCATACCTCTACTATCAAGGTGGTTTATTTCACACCTTCCTCGATCTGTGATAAAGAATGAACAAGGTTGGAGGTGGTCTAAAATGATGATATCACTCTCTCATTCAGACATTCATTGGTGTTCCCGATCCATGGAGAATATTACTATCATTGACCGTTGTGGGGGGTTCCCTAATGTACCACTCCTTGACATAAGAGGGGGGCATTACCTACAATCCTTCTTTAGCATTATGTCTATTTGGTTATGCTATGAGTAGTGGTCCTCATGACATGCTTATTCAAGGTATTGTGTTTAATTATGACAACGATCTTCAAGGTTATCGTCAAAGGTTTATACGAGCTTGGAGCATGGTGAACAAGATTAACAACAATACTTTAGAACCAAAGCACTCCATTCCTATCAAACCTTGCCTCAGATGGGTGCGATCTCGTGCTCAGACTCTTATGATGCAATATCCTATTGTTCTACCAGTGATTGTTGAGCCAATTGTTGAAGGATATGTTCCTTATACCATTCTTCACCCTGACATGCCTACGGATATGGAAGAGCTGCATAAATCTTGGATTCAACTGAAAGAGGAAAGGAATAATTTTGAGGCTCAGTTCCATGCTCACAAAGAGAAAATGTTGGAGCTGACAAGGCAACTTCACAAAGAGCGGAACCTCAATACATATCTCAACACAAAGAGGAAGCGTCCATGGGAGACTTGAGTCTCAAATGTTTTTATTTCCTTTGTAGCTTTTTTCTTGTTTTTCCTTCATTGTAAGCCCAAGGAGCAATTATATTTTAAAACCTACTAATAAAAGTTTTGTTTTTATTTTCCTTTAACAAATTTAAATTCTACCTGGTCCTTAAAATAATTGCATATACATCTACATACCATACCATTGCATAACAGGTTTCCATGACAGGTTTCTTATCTTCTCGCTGTTTATTTCAGCAAAAATGTCTCTTGAATAGTCTTTCAAAGATCTTCAATTTCAGAATGCCCAATTTCAAGAGATGATCCTGAACTTGTCCAAGGGACAAGAAGAACTGAAAGCACCCCTGACCAATAAGAAGAAGAAAATAAGAAAACCAGTTGGCTTCATCAACATGGGTATGAGATTCAGAGGTCAAATAAAGAATGACGATGAGGTCGAAAATCATAGAGACGAATATTATGTGAAAGAAGAAGGCAGTCTACATGGTACTACTGGGAATTCTGACCAAGAGGAGAATAATTACTATGATTCAATCGGTAATGATAAGTACAAGTTACTGGAAGACTGTGTGAATGCCATGGAGTTTCATAAAGCATCTGGTTTAGATTTTGAAGATTTGAGTCTGATTTCTGGAGTTGTCGTCCCTCTTGGATTTGAAGTTCCTACGTTTGTGGTATATAATGGTGTTTCATGTCCGAAGTTACATTTGAGGTCTTATGTCCGAAGGATCCAGCCACATACTGCTGATAAAAAGTTGTGGATTCATTTCTTCCAAGAAAGTTTATCTGGAGCTCAATTAGATTGGTACAACCAACTTGAGAATACCAACATTCGTGCTTGGAAGGATCTTGTTGAAGCCTTCTACAAACAATACCAATATAACTTTGATTTAGCGCCGACTCATATGCAACTCCAAAGCATGTCCATGGGCTCAAATGAAAGTTTCAAAGAATACACTAAAAAATGGAGAGATCTTGCAAGCAGGGTTTAACCTCCTTTAACTGACAGAGAGTTGGTTGACTTGTTTATGAGTACGCTGACTGGTCCTTTCTACAGTCATCTAATTAGAACCTCGTCATCTGGTTTCATTGAGCTGATAATGACTGGAGAACATGTTGAAATTGGAATACGAAATGGTAAAATACAAGTGGCTACCTCTTCAAGTACCACAAAGAAGCCATCTAATGAGAAAACGAAATCCAATGTTGTGTACGGCCAACAGGGTCGTTATAAGAACAACCGTAACCAATCCGTGGGAGCAGTTCTGATCTCTAATCCTGCACCAGCACCACAAAATCAACAATGGAATAATCAGCATAAGCATGACGCACCTAGAAGACAATTTACAAAGATCAATATGTCATTGGCTCAGGCACTACAACATATGTTGAAAGAGGAGTTGATTACCTTGAAAGACCCTCCTCAGAATCCCAATACTTCCTCTCCTCGCTATAACCCCAATGCAAGGTGATCATATCACTCCAACTGTCCTGGACATGACACTAATAAATGTTGGGCATTGAAGAATAATATTAAAGAGATAATTAATGAAGGAGTCCTTGAGGTTACACCAAAAGACTAGATTTAATTCTTCTATCGTCCATCAAACATCGAAGCTGCCAGACATCCGGAGTGACAAGTTTAGAGGAGGAGACTTTGAGAACATTTGAATTTTCATTTGCAATTTCTTTTGTCAACTTAAACACTTACTATCATGTCAGACTTTTGTTTTTCACGATAATGCATTACATATGTTTGTCTTGAATTAATCCATTTGTTTCACTATATTTAAACTATGTTTCTTACTTCTCTTTTATGATATTTAACTCTTGTTAGAGTTGTAAGCCTTTAGAGGGAGGATGACAAATACAATACCATAATTTCATATAGTATGCTTTTGAACAGACTATGCTGATGATGTGCAGGCATTGTTTCGATTCCTAAACAGTGGAGATATAAGGAAGTTAATCCCTAGTCAACCCTTTTGAGCCTATGAAGTAGGAGTTTTCATTCTCACACAAATTAAAACCCTTAATCATAACCTGGGGTAGGGTAGTTCCTCGGTTAACTCAATTATGTCAGTTGTCCTTTTTGTACACAACTAATGAAGGTTTCGTGTAATCGTTAAGTCCGACAGTCAATATCTAGCAAAATAAAAGCTCACTAAGTCAAAACCTATGAAGGATACTTAGTAAAAAATTGAGACATCTCGCTGACTGTAATCTTGAAACAAACAGTTCAGGCAAAAGGAAGGGATAACAAAGTCAAAAGAAAAAAAGAGGTCACTACAAATCCTCAAAAAAAAAGAGATGATTGGCTTTTCAAATTAACTTTTGTTAGTGTTACAATTCCAAACTATTTTGGAGCCTCAATGCATAAGTTAACCGAACATAGGACTGAAGATCATCACGACGGATGGGTTGGGTACAAATAAAATTTGAGCCTTTATCCTTTGTTTCTTAAACTGTGAACTAGACCACGTTACAACCCTTTAAAAGTTCTAATTGAATCATGGTTAGTTTGAAAGCGTACTGCTACAAAAAGGTATCCTGATTCCTTTAGGGCTTATTATAAATTTTGAGTTAATATCACAGTTTTTACAAACATTGTTTTGCTAAAATAATTCTTTTTCAAAACTTCAAGACAGGCATAATCATTTCATTTTGAATATCATTGTTTGCATATAACTAAGTGTTTGACAGCAGAGAAGATTACATGATGAACATTCAATAAACCAAAGTCCTTCCGACATACGAAGTTGCTTCCTGGGTTTGACTAATTGTATCAAAGCCAATGTATACAAGGGGCATGGTCACTATCTTCCAATCAAGGGGGCATGTCATGTTATTGTCCAATTCATCTAGGACAGTCAGGTCAAGATTCAACGATGCTTAATAGCCATGGGCAGGTCTCCTCATCTGAATTGCCAGAAGTAACATTATCGAGTTCACGATGCCAGGGGCATGTTATTATGGGGCATCTCGTTTATTTCTCTTGAGGCAGCTCTTTTCAAATACTTCCATCCTGGGACAAATCATCCTCAACTAGGGGAAACACTCTCTTTTCAAATCTAATCAGATCAAATTCAGTTGCAAGCTCCTTAACCATTACCCAGGGCGTACACGATCCACCGCATTCTGAAAACACATTCCTCTTATCACATTGCCTAAATACTGAGTTTCAGCAAAAGCCACAGTGGAAATTAATTGCCTATACCAATAGTATCAGATGGTGTCAGTATTATGTCTTCGGATTCAGTCATGATAACTCCCAGAAAATCACTCGGGGAAGTCAAGAATATCAGAAGTTCTGAATCCATTGGTTATTTTGAATGAATATATGCTTGATGTTTACCAAAATACATAAAATTAAAATAATAGCATTTACTAAGGACCCTTGGAAGTAGGAATCCCCAGCAAAGTTCATATCCAACACATATTCTCAAACTCATCCCCGCAGAGTAATCTTTACGGATTTATTTCAGCAAAGTACTTCAAGTTGCCTCTTGTGCTTCCAGCTCTACAAAATCCCAGACAAATTTCTCTCCAGCCTGATATCTCAAGAAAGAATTGACGCTTGGTCGGATAAATCTCCCAGGGGAATGTCCGTCTCTTCTATCCCCAGACAAGGTATTTAGGAATTTAATCTTCCAATAAAAAGTACGACGAACGGAAATCGAAAGATCCTAAGTGAAACATTCTAAAACAAGATGGGAACGATGTCTTCATATTCCTCAACAACAAATCGAGATTTATTTTCCCCAGCCAACAGTTGTTAGATGAAGATGCTAGTGTGCTTTCACTACATAATCCATGCATACATCATTTACATCATATCATGCCATGCATATCTATAATGCATACGACATTCTCACTTACATTAAGAACATCATGTCATACATGAATACATCAAATAATCTTGCATAAACTAACTTTTCCTTTTCAGGATAGTTCGTAGTCAGATAAACATTACCAACTCCTTGAGACAGTTCAGAGACGATCTAAACAAAGATCTAGTGCTGATGCTTAGTGCAGGATGCTTTTCTTTCCAGAGACAGTACAAAGACAATCTATACGAAGATCTAGTCTTGATACTTAGTGCCGACATTTTCCTGAGATAGTTCAGAGACAATCTAAATGAAGATCTAATGTTGATGCTTAGTGCAGGATGCTTTTCTTTCCAGAGACAGTACAGAGACGATCTATACGAAGATCTAGTCCTGGTACTTAGTGCTGACATTTTCCTGAGATAGTTCAGAGACGATCTAAACGAAGATCTAGTGCTAATGCTTAGTGCATGATGATTTTCTTTCCAGAGAGAGTACGAAGACGATCTATACGAAGATCTAGTCCTGGTACTTAGTCCTAACATTTTCCTGAAATAGTTCAGAGACGATCTAAACGAAGATCTAGCGCCGATGCTTAGTGCATGATGATTTTCTTTCCAGAGACAGTATGAAGATGATCTATACGAAGATCTAGTCCTGGTACTTAATGCTGACATTTTCTTGAGATAGTTCAGAGACGATCTAAACGAAGATCTAGTGTTGATGCTTAGTGCATGATGCTTTTCTTTCCAGAGACAGTACGAAGACGATCTATACGAAGATCTAGTCCTGGTACTTAGTGTTGACATTTTCCTGAGATAGTTCAGAGACGATCTAAATGAAGATCTAGTGATGATACTTAGTGCAGGATATTTTCCAGAAGCAATTTAGAGATGATCGAAACGAAGATTTTGTTCTGATACTTAATTCAAGATATTGTCCTTGAGACAGTTCATAGACGATCTAAACGAAGATCTAGTGCTGATACTTAGTGCAATATATTTTCCAGAAGCAATTCAGAGATGATCAAAACGAAGATTTAGTTCTGATGCTTAGCTCAAGATATTTTCCCAGAGACAGTTCAGAGACGATCTAAACGAAGATCTAGCACTGATACTTAGTTCGAGATATGTTACAAGAACAGTTCAGAGATGGTCGATACGAAGATCTAGTTCTGGTACTAGTTCTGTAACAACATTCAGATGGAGTCAAACGTACACATTCTGATACTCCTATTCACAGATACTTTGGATGGCCTCTATAAGCCCATCTCTAATTACTCTGAATGGCATCTTTAAGCCCATTCAAGCAATGCATACAACCAACGGTTCGCTTTGTGCACTCGTGAGTGCAAATTTTTGGGCACCTATATGTTTAATCCTCTTCCACCTTCAGATCACGATTGGCACGCATACCAATCTAACTCCTCAGGTCTAAGAAGATTGAAAAGGGGCAGTTGTTGTACCCCAAAATTTTCCCTCTATTTTTAACTCTAACATACTTTTTGTTTCGCATTCATTTGCATCATCTTCATAGCATAACATGTATTTCGTCTTAATATTAGCCGAAATAATTTCTCGGAATTTACAGACAGACTGGTCAAATTAATTTTCAATTGTGCCTAAAATCAGTAAACGAAAAAATGTCACATTTAAATTTGCAAATGTTAGTAATATTAATCTACGATTTACGCGGTTTAATCTGACATGCCAAAAATATTTTTACGACTATTTTTGGTCGTATGTTGATCAGTCTGAGTAGTTTAAACGATCATAATTTTATTTAATTGTTTTAAATTAATATTTTATTAGATTTCAAAATAAGCACTTAGGTCCATTATCATTAACCTTGATTGGTCCCCTATATATACTAACTAGTGGAAGATAGAAAAGAGACCGGAAAAAAAAAACACGGCGCAAGGGCCAGTTATCATTTGTTCACATATAGTTTTCTTTTCATAGATACTTGATCACTACTTCTTGTTATTAGATTTCTCAATGCATTTGATTTATGGTATATACTTATTTTTTCCTAAGTTACTATATAACATGTTAATATAATATGTATAGATATATTATATATAACGTACATATATTGTTTGTTAAACATTTTATATAACTGTTTGTTTTATATAGCGTACATATATAACTATTATATATATATATATATATATATATATATATATATATATATATATATATAACTGTTTGTTAAATATTGTTTTTTATGATTTAATTTTGTTTTTTCGGATCGGATCGTGTCGATACGCCGTTCACATATTTGTGTGTATGAGGCGTGACACTCGTATTGATCCGATCCAATTGCGATGATCACAATTTTGCATTAGCAACGTCGTTGTTTTTTTAAATCATATTATTTTTATTTTATTTATATACATATATTTAGATCTGCACCTTTTATCATAACTAACTCCCCTGATTTTTTTTCCTAAACCCCGAATTTGCCTCAAACCTTGAATTTCAAACCTAAAATTCTAACCCTGGTTTTTTTTCTCTAAACCCCTAATCTTTTTCATAACTAACTACCATGATTTTTTCCTAAAACCCTGATTATTTCCTAAAAAATACCTTAAACTTTATTTATTTTTCCTAAAACTATAATATCTTTTCTTTTAATTTAAATTACTTTATTTATTTTTAGGAAAATTGTATAGGTTGCAATTTATGTAATTTATTTATTTTTCACCCTTATTATGTAACTTTTTCCTATATGTAATAGTTTAAATTTTATTTTTTTGTATCGATTATTATGTAACTGCCCCGAAGGCATGTAATAGTGTAGGAACTTTTAATTTCTGCCTTTAAATTTCTCCAAATATTTAAATTGCATGGTTAGTAATTTAGGGAGTGAAAATAAATGAAAAATTAATTTTGACTTAGAAAATTAATTACCAGATAAATTTTGAAAATAATATTCACACACTGTCGCTCCCGATAAATGGGAAAGGGCCCAGATAAAGGTACAGACGCGAACGGTCGGCGAAAGGGACAATGAGAACACACAGCCGTGAACTCACTGGAGATGAATAGAGTCGCCAGCTAGGCATTTTTATCCCGGAGGAAAGGCAATGCTGCATAGACCTAGAAAGATATGGATAAGACGGTCGCGAACCAGAGAGACTGAGAAAGGGGGTCGGTTACAACCTGGGAAGGTATTAGCACCCAGATTGTCCGTCGTACTCGACGGGATCCACGCTTAAAAGATTTGTGTTTTAAAGGGGTAGTGTCAGTGCAATCTGTGTATAGAAGAGCTGGAAAAGGATGTACAGGTGTCAGTGTAAGAGAAGTGAAGTGTGTAATATAGACAGTGTCAGTGTAAGGACAAGAGTGAAATGCTCATGATCATGAGGCTAAAGAATGAAACTGAAAGGAGGGGGAATATACAGAGACTTTTGTTCGATAACTGTTGAGTTATGCCTACGTATCCTCTCGTGCAATGAGGAAGTCAGAACACCGTAGTTCGACCCAAAGAGACTGAAAGATGAATTGACTTGTGAACTGCTTACTTGCCTATGCTCAAGTGCATGACCTGTCTGGCTCAGGTGCAAACTATCTTGCATTAGACGGAAGAAGCAAGTTCTCGTTTATGAGTGAATGAGATGAGAAAAGAATCCCGAAGGAGAGGATTATTGTTTGTTTTTGTGTTTTCAGTCTTTTATTGCTTTTGAAAGTTTGTCATAGGTTAATGAGCTTATGCCTAAACCAATGGGTTAGTAAACTCATCACATCTTCCCTCTGATTAGGGGTAATGAGAATACCTTAAGTGTGAAGTCAGATTCTCACACTTAATTACCCTGATGTAGGATTAAGATCATTAACCTACTTGTGATTATTTAGATGTTTTTGTTGTTTTTGTTTAGTGTTAAGTAATGAGGTTAAGCCATAATCGGGGATTAAACAGACTCATTACACCATCCTAATAGAAGGATAATAGATGAGAATGTTTAAGCTGAGGAAAGCTCCTCAACTTAATCCATGATTAGGGATTAAACTCATGACAAAACAAGCCTTTGATTAAGTGTATTTTATTTAATGGTATGATGATGAAGTGAGTTTTATGATTTGTAAGACAACTTGAGGGGGACTTGTCCATTAACACTAGGGTTAGTCCTTCTTAACCAATTAAGGAAGAATTAGAACCCTAATGCAAGGCCCAAGTTACAAGTGTGATGTCTTGATGATTATTAAGTGAATTGATTAAAGGAGTTAAACACATTAAGGGTTCAACACTTAGGATTAAAGTTACACACTCCATCCTAAGAGAAGGATGCAGGCATAAGCTTAATCACAAAGCCTTAAAGCCTTTAGGGTTTAGTCCCTGATTATGAGATGAGGAGAGATGACTCAAAAGAGACACAAAGGTAAAACTAAGAGGGGAGACTAATCAAAACCCTAATCATTGTCATGCTTGGTTGTTCCTAAGGTTTGTGAGGTTTACAAGAGAAGTCTTCAATGGAACCACCAGGAAGTAGATGAAAGGATCAAGAGAAGCAAAGCAACTTGCTTCATTCAAGAAGTCAAGTCACTTGAAGAAAGAAAGTGGGAAGAAGAAGAATGGGCAAGCTCAAACCCAAACACATATAAAAATGCAGCATGGATGCAAGAGAGTGATGAGAAGAAAGTCATGAGAAGTGAAGGAAAATTCACTTCTCAAAGTCACTTACCACCTGAAAGGTTAGAAAAGAAATGCAATGCAATGCAAAATGGGATGAGATGACATGATGAGAAACAAAACCAGAAGCATTTACATGATGCTAATTATGTTATGAGATGCTACAAACATGAGGCAGCACATGGAAATGATCATACAAGTTCATGAATGCAAATGAAGCAAGTTAGGAACCATGAACATACATGAAAAGTTATGAAGTGCACATGACATACAACATGGCAAATACATGATGCAATGATTAAACATGCTTTCAATATGTCTTATGATGTCAAATGAATCAAATGGATGCTTGAAATGTCATGGCAAGTCATGTTATGCAAGAGAATGCAAGATGGATGCATATGGAAGCCCAAATTAGGGTTTATGATCAATGCAACAAACAAAAACCAAAATCAGAAGCAAAACATAAGATAAAAAAATTTAAAATGCCACTCAAAGGACCCCTAATCCTATACTAAACCAATGCCCAAAGGAGAAGCTTCAACTCCTAACCAAGCTCAAGTTATGAATTTCACAAGTTTTCTAGGGTTTTAGGGTTCCTAAACAAGAAAATTGTCAAACAAATGGAAAATGAAAGATCAAATCATGGCCATTTAATCTCACAAACTACATGCTAAACACAATGCAATGCAAAAAGAATCAAGGTCCAACTCTTTAGGGTTAGGCAGAAATGATTTTTTTGATTTTTGGATCAAAATAATGCACAAAAATGATTTTAATTCAATGAGAAATTCTTAAAATGCATCAAGATCAAAAAATAAATTTGGTTTGAAGGTTGGACAATGTTTCTAAATGTCTTAGAACATTTCATGAATTTTTTGGTGATTTTTAAATACCTAAAAGTATTTTTAATAAATTAATTCCCATTAATCAATTAAAAATAAACTTTTAAATATTTTAAAATACTTTTTATTGCTAAAAAAATAAAAATAAAAATATTTTTGTGTTTTAAAAATTAATGAAACTCTTGAGAAAAAGTTTCATAATTTTTAAAACAATTTTGCTATTTTAAATAAATTGTACAAAACAAATGAATTAAATGAAAATAAAAATGAATTTAAACTGAATTAATGAGAAGTCAACAGATCTGATGGCCTGGATTCAAACAAAAACACGCGCGCATTGACCTGGCGCCAAATCCCACGGCCAGTATTCAAACTCAGCTAATCAATGCTTATGCCCTAATCCCACCGTTAATTACTTTCAGATGACCGGAACAGTGTTCCGGTCATCTTCTCCGTTCACCCCAAACCTCAAACTCCTTCAAAACGCATCTAAAACGAAATCTAAAAACACAGAAATGATTCCCACTCACTCACGAATCAAAACCCCATCACAAACATCATTTATATTCCATCAATTTCATGAATCGAAACAAAGAAGATTTTAGGGCAAAACTTTCAGAAACAAATTAAACTCTCATCTCTCCACCATTTTCAAAACTAAAGATATCAGAGCAATCAGTGAAGCATAGAGAACAACTTTAGAACTTAAAAATCCATTTCTGGAAAAAAAGTTCTTGAGCTACCTGAGTTTCGAAGCTTTCACTCCTGCAACTTTCTGACCTCCCCTCTTGATGTAATCCACTCTACTTGATCCTCTGATGATGCTTGAATGCTTAGAAAGAGTTTAAGTTGGCTGGTTAAGGAGTTTTCACAGCTTCTGCTCAAGCTCAGTTGAAAATGGTGATGGTGATTCAAGCTGTTTCAGGCAAATGTGAAGGGTTCTTTATGACCAGTGTGGTGAATGGAGAAGGTTTATGAAATTTGTTTGAGTGTTTATGGCCCGTGGAAGATGTTTCGAAGGAAAATGCAGGTTGGAGTGAAAATGGAAATGAGGTGTTCTTGCTTGATTCAGGCTCGTGTCTTGTTGGTTTTTGCTCAGTGAAGCAAGGTGAGTTGATGTGTGGAATTGGTTTGAATGTTTTTGAGCTGTGCAGAGAGATTCGATGAGAAATGCTTGATGGAGTGTTTTTGTGTATGCTGTGCTAGGGCTTTCTTCAGGCTGGCTTGATGTTATGTTTTGCTTGCAAATGGATAGTATAAACAATTCCAATTGGTCAGATGATGTGACCTGGCCTGCTGTGATTGGGATGTCCACTTTTGCAAAAAGTCCACTTTGTTGTAAGAGAGGCATGGGCTTGGTTCTAGGCTAGTACAAGCATGGGGGCTGGCGCAGCATGGTGTGTGAGTGAAGCTAGAAAGGTTCAATAGCCAATGCAGCAAGTTGGTGAGAGTGTGATGATGGTTTTGCAAGTTGGTTCCTTCTTGGTTCATATGGAAAGATCTTGTCCCACAAACCATGAAACATGAGAAGTTTTGGTTCAAATCTGATTTTTAGGTCACATAGAATGTTTATGTAGTGGTTAGACATGAATTAGAGGTTGCAAATGCCTTGGCACAAAGTTCTTGCAAGTTTCTCATTTGGTGCACATCTTGAAAATTAATGATTTTTGCCAACTTTGTCACACCATAACTTTTGATCCAAGAAGAATTAGATCATGTTCTTGTACTTTTTGAAAAGGGGAAAATGTATTCTACAACTTTCATGACCAAAGTTTTTTCATTTGAAGCATTTTTGGATCAAAAAGCAAGGCTTGAAAAATGGCATAAAATGACATATTCTTGAAAAGTCAACCATGCCCTAAAAAGTCAACTTTGCAAAAACTTGTAATTCTTGAATTTGTGAGCTTCAACCTTCTTCCATGATCAAATAAAGATCATATACACTCAAAATGATGAATATCACCCCTTGGTTGGGTCATTGGGGCCTCAGATGCCCTGATTTTGCACTGACTTGTCTGAAAAGTCAACTCTTGATCAGATGACTTCCCCATGGAATTTCTTCATGAAAATTGATATGCATACTCCCTATACCATATAGAGACCAATGGAAACAAGAATGACCAAAAAATTTGGAGTTATGGCCTCTGAAACCAAAACCCTAATTTTAGGTCAACTGTGCAGTCAAACTTGGCTCTGCATCCACACCAATCCCAGTTCTTGTGATCCTTTTGCATTTTTGACTTTGAGGGGATGTAATATGATATAAGAACACACATGGACCCCTTTGAAGTGATTGTTGACCTTTGGAGTGGCTCAAGAAGCTCTTGGATGGTTCAGATCACAAACCCTAGATGCAGATGACTTTGAATCTATGCAGTGAATCAAAAATGAGATATGAGGTGATATGATTGTGTTTATGCATATGAGATGATCACCAGCCATGGTGTGAATGGGTGAGGGAAAATTTGGGGTGTTTACAGCTGCCCCTATTCAAACATGAGTTAGCTGTGCAGGTTGTAAGCAACGGCTTAACAGGCAAACAAGATAACTTGTGGTTGAATACCAAAGACAGTCCAAAATTTGCACTCACAGAATGAAGAAGAAAAGGGATATAGATTGTAAAAGAAAATAAAGTATATTGTGAAGTGTGGGCGACGGAGGATGACCGTCGAGCAGAGGACGACTGCTGGTTAAAGAGCAATGACGGGGACGGCCGACATGCTGGGGAAAGTGTGTGAAGATAAAGCAATGACGGGGACGGCCGACATGCTGGGGATAAAAGGTAAAGCCAAGACGGGGACGGCCGACTAGCTGGGAAAAGTAAGAAATTATGATGGGGACGGCCATCACGATAAAGCTGTAAAATTCTCTGGGGATTAATGAAACATGACGGGGACGGCCATCAAGTTCATAAAGCAAGGTAACCGACGATGGGGACGGCCATCGGGCTAAGAGAAAAGGAAAAGGGACCACGACGGGGACGGCCATCGGGTTAAAGAATAAATGAAATAAACAGATGATGGGGTACGGCCATCAAAGGTGAAGGACGATCACCTAGCAGGGGACGGCTGCTCTATTGGGGAATAAAGGAATTATGATGGGGACGGCCATCAAAGGTGGAGGACAACCACCTGGCAGGGTGCGGCTGCCGAAAATATCAACGATGGGGACGGCCATCGGATGAGCATGATGGAGGACGACCATCAAGAGGTGGAGGACGACCACCTAGCAGGGGACGGCTGCTCTCAAGGTTTGTCATGACATAGGACGAATGCCAGATAACCAAAATCAACAATGGGGACGGCCATTGGATAAAATGATGAAGGACGATCATCAAGAGGTGGAGGACGACCACCTAGCAGGGGACGGCTGCTAAATATCAACGATGGGGACGACCATCGGATGAGCATGATGGAGGACGACCATCAAGAGGTGGAGGACGACCACCTAGCAGGGGACGGCTGCTCTCAGGTTTTATCATAACACAGGACGAGTGTTAGATAAAAAGAAATTTGTTAGTTGGTGATGCACTGGGGAATAGTAGACACGGACGAGTATCTATATCCAAGAAACAGAAGGTATAAGTGTTTAGATGTTGTGTATAGATTAAAGATGCGGACGAGCATCCCTAAGACTACGATACGGACGAGTATCGGGTGGAAACAAATACTGGCGCGTGTTCATAGATGATGATACGGACGAGTATCACCTGGTTAACAGAGAACACGGACGAGTGTTGAATCTGAGAGGATTCCTCTGGAGAATAGTAGACACAGGTGAGTATCTATATCCAAGAAGACAAAAGTGTTTGACACGGTGTATGGATTAAAGATGCGGACGAGCATCTTTAAGACTATGATACGGACGAGTATCAAGTAGAAACAAACGCTTGACGCATGTTCTGAGATGATGATACGGACGTGTACCAACTGGTTAACAAAGAACAAGGACTAGTGTTGAATCTGTGGGGATATGAATGGTATATACAAGATACGGACGAGTATCTGTATGAGTGTAACATGAGTAGTGAGTATGAGCATCGTATAGATGAGTGTTTATCTGCTGGGGAGAGTGACACGGACGAGTGTCAAGAGAGAAAAGTATAATATGAACAAATATCTGATATATAAAGTGTAGGTGACTGCGTTGGGGGTACGACACGGACGGGTGCCAAGAGAGTGTATATAGGTACATGTGAGTGCAAAAGAGGATGTCTTTGGCTTTCTGCTGGGGTATGACACGGACGGGTGTCAAAATGAGTATATACTGGTGTTGTTGATTGAGAGGCAGCTGCTTTTGCTGGGGAATTCTGATGGGGATTTTTCTGTACGTTGATGAACTGTCGTTATTCACAAGTGTTAGTTTAAAACATGGCTTATGATTATGCTATGTGTTGGATTTTTTTGCCGTAATGCTCCGTGTTAAAACGGGATGCTACGCTTTGTGGGTGAATATGATGTGAATGCTATGATTGTGCAAAGACACCGAACCGGGACTCGGATCCCGTTGCTGCGAAGATCTTCGATCGATCTGCCTGAAGTAAACATCCCAGCTGGGGATGAGATCATTGGTAGATCTGATGAGATGATGTCTGCTTGGGGAAATGGGTCAATGATAAACCTATTCCAATACATGAGAGACCCAGCTGGGGTTTGAAGAAGCTTTCTCCGCTCTGTTGTGACTCCTTCATGCGTTGCTCTGCTGAATAGAGGCTGAGGATTCTGTGGGGAGATGATTCCCTGGATTTTGTACTTTGGCTGAGGATGAAATGGCAACTCGGCTGGGAGCAGTAGCAAGCGGCAGCTCAGCTGGGGGAAGTCATGAGAGGCAACTCAGCTGGGGAGAGAGCACTTCGGGTGCTAAAATTGAGTGTTGATTTGCCAGCTTGCTGGGATGAAGCTTACATGCCCCGAGTTGCGCTCTGGATTCCTGCAATCCTGAAAAGACAGAGAAACGCACAAGATAATCCCGAGGTATCCCTTACTGGATTCCGTCATAGGAGTTAGGCACTTTTGAGAGTAAGTACATTTCCTGCAAGCATGTTTTTTATTTGAGGATAAAACATCTGTATTCTGTGCAATCAGTTTTTTAGACATCAGACATTTTTGCAAATAAAATGTACAAGGCGAGACGCGACTGAAAATCTAATTTTATTAATTCATATGCCCTGAATTGGCGAGATACAGTCAAATGAACATATCCCCTGAAATGAGGAGATTGTTACAAATTGAAAAGCAAAATGCTGGCAGTGTTGATGGCGCTTTAAGGAGCTTCCTCTTCACTATGACTCGTATGACTTTTTGACGTTCTTCTCATCCTGCTTTCTGAAGAAGGTTGATTCTGATTGAAGCTTGATTCTTTCGAAGCTTACCAAGTTGTAAACGATACAGACGAATTTAGAATGCAGTTGTTCGCTTATTCCCTTATTTTGCATGGATCGCCCTTTCGGGTTTTCAATCCATCGGGGTATCCATTTTTGCCTGAGCTGTCCAATGCGGCTTTTCAACTCAGCGGGTGTACATTTTTATTTACTTTCCCTTATTTTTGCCCGAGTCTTTTTATTCTGTTTTTTGACTCGCCGGGATGCCCTATTTTTGCCTGGACTTACATTCTGTTTTTATGTCCAGCGGGTCATTTTTATGCGAAGTATTTTTTAACTGCATCTGAATTCACAGGAGACGGGAAGTCTTCACCATCCATGGTACTGAGTATGAGTGCTCCACCAGAAAAAACTTTCTTTACTACAAATGGTCCTTCATAATTCGGTGTCCACTTGCCCTTGTGGTCTGTATGAGGAGGAAGGATTCTTTTCAGCACAAGATCTCCTACTTGATACTTTCGGTGCCTGACTTTCTGATCGAAGGCTTTCTTCATTCTTTTCTGATATAACTGCCCATGACAGATTGCAGCCAATCTTTTCTCTTCAATCAGACTCAGTTGCTCATATCGGGACCGGACCCAATCGGCTTCGTTCAGCTTAACATCCATCAATACCCGTAGAGAGGGTAATTCAACTTCAACAGGTAGGACTGCCTCCATACCATACACAAGTTGATACGGTGTTGCCCCAGTGGATGTTCTGATTGAAGTGCGGTACCCATGCAAGGCAAATGGTAGCATTTCATGCCAGTCTTTGTAAGTGACTACCATCTTCTGCACAATCTTCTTAATATTCTTATTTGCTGCCTCAACAGCGCCGTTCATCTTTGGCCTGTAAGGTGAAGAATTGTGATGTTGAATCTTGAAGTCCCGGCACAGCTCTGCCATCATTTTGTTGTTTAAATTGGAACCATTATCAGTAATGATTCGCTCGGGCACTCCGTATCGACAGATGATATCTCTTTTCAGAAATCTGGCTACCACTTGCCTTGTAACGTTTGCATAGGAAGCGGCTTCGACCCACTTGGTGAAATAGTCAATAGCAACCAGGATGAATCTGTGGCCATTCGAAGCAGTCGGTTCAATCTTGCCAATCATGTCAATGCCCCACATAGCAAAGGGCCAGGGTGAAGACATGATGTTCAAAGGATTGGGAGGCACATGCACCTTATCTGCATAAATCTGGCATTTATGGCATTTTCTGGCGTAGGCACAACAGTCTGCATCCATGGTGATCCAGTAATAGCCTGATCTCAGCAATTTCTTGGCCATTGCATGCCCTCCCGCATGGGTACCAAAGGATCCTTCGTGCACTTCATGCATCAACAAGTCTGCTTCTGTCTTATCAACACATCTGAGGAGTACCATATCAAAGTTCCTTTTGTATAAAGACCCATCAGTGTTTAGAAGGAAACTACCAGCAAGCCTTCTCAAAGTCTTCTTATCATTGGAAGATGCCCCAGGTGGGTATGTTTGATCCTCCAAGAAGCACTTAATGTCGTGGAACCAAGGCTTATCATTTTTAACAATATCTGCTGCGAACACATATGCTGGTCTGTCAAGTCTGGACACTGAAATTTGAGGTACAAAGTTAGCAGCTTGAACTTTGATCATGGATGAAATGGTAGCAAGAGCATCTGCAAACTGGTTCTCGTCCCGAGGGATATACTCAAGCTTGACTGTTGTAAAGAAAGTCAACAGCCTCCTTGTATAGTCCCTGTAAGGTATCAGATGATCCTGGTGGGTGTACCATTTGCCGTTGGTTTGATTGATTACCAAAGTTGAATCCCCGAATACGGTCAATGTCTTGATCCTGAGGTCAATGGCTTCCTCAAGACCCATAATGCAAGCTTCGTATTCAGCTTCGTTGTTAGTGCAGTTGAAAGTGAGTTTTGCCGAGAAAGGCATGTGAACTCCTTTAGGTGTAATGAGTACTGCACCAACACCACGACCATTCATGTTAACAGCCCCATCAAACATCATAGTCCATTCTTCTTCCGGGTCAGGCCCTTCAGTGTGAACAGGCTCTTCATGATCTTTTGCTTTTATGAACATGATGTCTTCATCAGGGAAGTCAAATCTCATAGGCTGGTAATCATCAATAGGTTGCTCAGCAAGATATTCAGACAATACACTGCCCTTGATGGATTTCTGAGATGTGTATTGGATGTCATATTCTGTAAGGATCATTTGCCATCTTGCAACCCGTCCGGTAAGAGCTGGTTTCTCAAATATGTACTTAACTGGGTCCATCTTTGAGATCAATAAGGTAGTGTGAGTCAACATATACTGTCTCAGTCGGCGAGCAGCCCACGCTAAAGCACAACAAGTTTTCTCGAGCAGTGAATAACGTTGTTCACAATCGGTAAACTTTTTGCTTAGGTAGTATATTGCATACTCTTTTCGACCAGACTCGTCATGCTGGCCCAGCACACACCCCATCGATTCTTCTAATATCGTCAAGTACATTATCAGAGGTCTTCCTTCCACTGGAGGCATAAGGATTAGAGGTTCTTGTAAGTACTCCTTGATCTTGTTAAAAGCCTTCTGGCAATCTTCATTCCACCTGACCGTCTGTTCTTTTCTCAACAATTTGAACAAGGGTTCACAGGTTGCCGTAAGGTGGGATATGAACCTTGAGATGTAGTTCAATCGACCTAAAAAACCTCGAACTTCCTTCTCTGTCTTCGGTGCAAGCATCTCTTGGATGGCTTTGACTTTATCAGGGTCGACTTCAATCCCTTTCTCGCTTACAATAAAACCCAGCAGCTTACCAGATCGCACCCCGAATGTGCACTTGTTGGGGTTTAACTTCAGTTGGTACTTCCTCAGACGCTTGAACAACTTCAGCAGATTTACCAGGTGATCCTCTTCAGTGAGGGACTTGGCAATCATGTCATCCACATAACATTCTATCTCCTTATGGATCATATCGTGGAATAATGTCACCATAGCCCGTTGATATGTTGCACCGGCGTTCTTCAGTCCAAATGGCATCACCTTGTAGCAGAACGTGCCCCAGGGTGTGATGAAGGTTGTCTTCTCCATGTCTTCAGGTGACATTTTGATCTGATTGTATCCTGAAAATCCGTCCATGAAGGAGAATACCGAGAACTGAGCCGTTTTATCTACCAATACGTCAATGTGAGGTAATGGAAAATCATCTTTCGGGCTAGCTCTGTTCAGATCCCGGTAGTCAACACACATTCTTACTTTGTCGTCTTTCTTAGGCATAGGTACTATGTTAGCAACCCACGGTGGATAGCTAGTTACAGCAAGGAACCCGGCGTCCCATTGCTTTTGCACCTCTTCCTTGATTTTCATTGCCATGTCCGGGCGAGTACGGCGCAGTTTCTGTTTGACCGGTGGGCATTCTTCTCTCAAGGGCAGCTTGTGCACAACAATGTCGGTATCCAATCCCGGCATATCTTGATAAGACCAAGCGAACACGTCCACATACTCTCGAAGCAGGTCAATCAGTTGTCTCTTCACTGAGTCTTGTAGGCAGGCCCCGATTTTAACTTCTTTCACGTCTTCATCTGTACCAAGATTGATCACTTCAACCTCCTCCTGGTGAGGAGTAATAACCTTTTCCTCTTGTCTTAACAACCTGGCTAGCTCCTCAGGAAGCTCATATTCTTCTTCAACCCCTTCATCAGTTTGATTGATCGGATTGTCAAAGTCATACGAAGTCATAGCCGTGCTGTTGTCGGTGCTGTCAGGAAGGCATTCTCTGCAAGGGTTCAGTTTGTTCATTTTAGTGATTTGATTTTAATCTTGTTTTAGAAAAGTGAAATAAAGTTGTCATTTTGAAAACACTGCCATTTATTTTTTGTACAAAAAGAAAAATGGAAAAACAGTGAGCGGAAAAGAAAAAGACTCATTTGCAAAAAGATGTCTGATATTTCATTGATTAATCTTGTTGCACAAAAAGTACAGATGGCCCGATTACAAAATGAGTCTTGTCATCTTGGGCAAGATGCAAGACTTTGATGCATGCTATAAAAATACAGGAAATAATAATTACTCTGCATGAGTAACTCTTATAATTTCCTGGGAAGACCAGTTTGAGATACTGCTCCCCGGGATCTTTGGACGAATCCAGCTTTCCAGGTTGAGCTCTTCTTCCAGCTCATCTTCCAAACAGTTGATAGCATCAGGGGTGAGCATCCCCCCACTCACAAAGTTGGGCTCCTTTGCAGCCTCTGCTTGGTCTTGTTGAGTTGGTTTGTAACCCAACCCAAATCTATCCTCTTTCTTCTCCACCGATAACAGTTTGCCCCAGCCTTGGGCGTTTCCTCCCTCAACAACCTTCCGGGCTTGTTGGTATGATGATATTGAAGTACCAGGCACCGCAGATGTTTCATTGACATTCAAGGCTTCAAAACCTTGACTCATTGTTTCATGGATCTCCCCATCCATCTCAATGTATTTATAGGTAGCCAGGTGGCTGACAAAAATATCCTCCTCTCCACAGATTGTAACGATTTGACCCTCCCACTCATATTTTAACTTCTGGTGAAGGGTAGAGGTCATGGCGCCAGCGGCGTGAATCCATGGCCTACCCAATAGACAGTTGTAGGCAGGCTGAATGTCCATCACATAGAAGATCGTTGTAAAAGTTTGTGGGCCAATCGTCACAGGCAGCTCAATCTCTCCCAGAACCGATCTCTTAGAACCATCAAAGGCTCTTACTACCAGGTTGCTGGGACGCAATGCTAATCCTTCATACTCTAGCTTCACCAGGGCCTTTTTCGGTAAGACATTAAGGGATGATCCTGTGTCTACCAGCACATGGGAAAGGACTGCACCTTTACATTCCATGGTTATGTGCAAGGCTTTGTTATGGTTGCGGCCTTCCATTGTCAAATCAGTGTTGGTGAACCCTAGTCCATGACTAGCATTAACATTTCCAACTACATCTTCCAACTGATTGACGGTGATCTCTTCAGGCACATAAGCTGCGTGCAAGACTTTGAGTAGTGCATTCCGGTGAGCTTCGGAGCACATAAGCAATGATAGGATTGAGATCTTGGAAGGCGTCTGGTGAAGCTGATCCACTATTTTATAATCACTCTTCTTGATGATTCGCATGAACTCATCAACCTCTTGATCGAATGGTGTTTTCAAAGCTTCTTTAACAGTCTGCTCTTCCTGCACCAAGCTTTTCCCTTTTGCCTTGGCAGCAGCTTCTGCTTCGGCAGTGGGTCTCTGAGTTTGTGGAGCGAAAAGACGTCCGCTTCGAGTGAAGCCTCCGCCTCCTCCCACATTGTCAATTTGTGGTGCAGGGGTTGATGATTCAAAAGTGATTCTTTGTCCTTCGCAGTACAGGTCAGAGCCGTAATGCCAGGGGATGGCATTACTACTTTCATAAGGTACTGGTCCAGGCACCGTGATAGTGACTGGACTGGTTGCAGCTGCGGAAGGAATTGTGATAGTCTGTGGATCTTAATAAATCGTGACTGGTGCTCTGATGGGAGAAGCACCTTCTGAGTTGTAGACAGAGTTGTTTTCAGGATCATAAAATATTGTGACAGTTGAGACATCTTCATGATTTGTTGCTGGTGTTGTAGGAGACATTGGTGGAAGGATGGATGTTGTTGTTGTAGGAGTTTCAAAATGGAGTGGTGCTGAAGCTGTAGCAGGAATATCTGTTGATGCCTGACTAGTTGAAATAGCAGATGAAATACTTGTTGATGAAGCTGAAGAATTATCGGGAACAATGGTTGTTGCAGTTGTAGGAGATACCGGAATTGTTGCTGTTGAGATTGCTGGATTAATAGGAAATGATGTGGTGATTTGAAGCTGGCCACTCTGAATAAGACCATCTATGCCATTCCTCAGGTTATTGCACCCATTTACTGAAATATTGCAGTAGGCACACCCTAACTCACACCCCGGGAACATTCGACATTCGAGGAGCTGAGCCTTAATTTCCACCAACGGTGTCCGGATCTGACCCACACTGGTTATTAAATAAGACGGCTCGTCTTCTTCAATAGCATTAATTCTGGGACCACCGTGGTTTGGCATGGGGTTCTTATTGACATTAGGTGGTGGTGCGAAATTCAGAGCTTTTGAGTCTACCAGGTCTTGTACCTTCATGTGCAAGGCTCTGCACTTTTCTGTACTGTGGCCAGGTGCATTTGAATGAAAAGCACATCTGGTGTTGGAGTCATAATTCCTGGGTAAACTGTTGGGATCTGGAGGTGCCAGCGTCCTTAGCTCAACTAGGTTGAGTTTCAGGAGTTGTGGCAGCAATGTAGCATATGGCATAGGGATCGGATCGATTACCCTGTTGGCTTGAGAAGACCTCTGTTGGAATGGTCTTTGCTGGTTATTGTTGTTGGTGTTACTGTTGTTGTAATTTCTCGGAGGATATTGAGCTTGTTGATGGTACTGAGGTTGTTGCTGATAGTTTTGTTGCGGAGGTTGATAGACTGGTTGAGGATGAGCTGGAGCGGGAATGGTGACTGCTGCCACTGATCTGTGAACATATTGGGGCCTGCCCCAGTTGGTGTGGATGGCATTGGTCTCGCCAGTTCTTCTTGGGCCCGCAAAAGGCTTTCTTGTACTACTGGACGAGCTTGCACCGTTGTCTGAGATCTTGCCCATTTTTAACAGGCTCTCAATTCTCTCCCCAGCTATGACAACATCTGCAAAGCTAGTGGAAGAGAAAGCAGCCAGCCTGTCAATATATGTCCCCTGAAGGGTGTTCATAAACATATCTGCCATTTCCCTTTCAGACATAGGTGGATGAACAGCAGCAGCCAGTTGCCTCCATCTCTGGGCATATTCTCGGAAACTTTCCTTTGACGACTGTGACATTCCCATTAGGAGGGTCCTGTTGGGTGCCATATCTAGATTATACTGATACTGTCTGATGAAGGCCTCTGCCAGGTCCTTCCAACTCCTGATAGTTGCTCTTGTCAGATGAGAGTACCATTCTCTTGAAGCTCCCGTCAAGCTATCCTCGAAATAGAACATCCAGAGCTTCTCATCCATAGTATAGGCCTTCAGCCTTCCCAGAAATGATTGCAAATGAGTCCGGGGGCATGAAGTCCCGTTATATTTTTCAAAACAAGGAGGCTTGAACTTATGGGGAATCCTGACCCCGTCTACCAAACCCATGTCCATGACATCGAAACCCAAAGAGTTTTGAGACTCTAAGGACCTCAATTTCTCAGCTATCTCTTCCAGCCTTCTATCATAGGCTTCTTCCCCAGCACCCATTACTGTGAATTGATCCTCTTGGGGGTCTTCTTGCAGTACCCTGGCTGCAGTGGCGGTCCCTTGAACATTTGCAGGAATGTTGACCTCAGGATGGAGGTGAGGTCCAAATACAGGGGGATTGACATGAGGTTGGACCCTCTCGTTATTGCTTGTGCCAGCAGTTCCTATATGTGGATCTTCTTGATTCTGCCTTTCCACCATGGCCCTCAATCTTTCCTGGCTCTGAGCCAAGTTGTTCATCACTTCCATAAACTGAGTCATCTGGTTCCTCATTTCCAACCTCTCGTTGGTCATTTGGTTCCTGACCTCAGTAAGGTCCTGCTGCATCTGATCCATCTGTATGCCCGGGAGGTTGTTACGGGTTGGATAACGGTGCGGACGATTGAGGGGAAATACCCGGCGTCGAGCAATAGTTCCTGAGCATCACAACAGAGTTAGCAACAACAAAACAAAAACCTACAAAACAAACAAAGGGTTAGCATGCAATGCAGTATGCTTATTTGTTTTCAAAGTATCCGGCTTGGCATTCAGTTTTGACCCTTCCAGACCCTTGAAGATGCTGTTGACGTGGCTTTCGAAGTAAACTTGGATGGAACATATATTACAAAAAGCAGATGATACATAGTTTGTTTACAAATACAAGCCCTCTGAGGGGTCAAAATACATTACAAGAAAATAAAAGTACATGGAATGAAAGCAACAATAAACAAATGGTCAAACACCAAGACCAAACTCATCCTCCCGAACTTCCTTGAGAAGTGCTTCGGTCACAGGATCAGCTGGACGCTCCGTGAGATTCCTGATGAGGAGATTCCGGGTTGTAACAGCTGCTGTGAGTTTCTTGTGCTGGCTTTGGTCCTTTGACCTCTTCACTCCAGCTTTGATCTTTAGCTCTGATATTTCCCTCTGGGCTGCTGCCAGGGCTTCCTGCTGCTCTGTTGCACTAGCTTCCATCTGCTCTATCTTGTCTTGGACCCTCTTGTCCTCCAGAGTATGAGCCTCGGTGATCCTGACCCACCTAGCCTGACTCTCCTTTAGATACAAGTCTGTCCTTGCTCTCTGGAACTGAGCTTCCTTGCAAGCATTCTTCAGAATTTGTTCTCCAGCCTTAGACTTTTTGATATAATCCCCAGACTTCTCAATCTTAGTCAGATGCTCCACTCTCAACTTCTCTAACCTCTCAATATCCAACCTGCCATCACTCCTTTCCCGGAGGGTCTTCTGCAAAGCCTGGGTTAACTTCTCATTTCTTTCCTTCAAGCTCTCAAACTCCTCCAAACTGATAGTGGTAGGGGGTGGTGCTGAAGATGATTCAGGCATATCTTCTATGGTAAAGGGCATCCCAGAGAATTGAGCCCTGGCACGGGACCACTCATAATATTGTGCTGATGCCACATTGTTGCACTTTCCCAGAATGGTTACTCCCTTGGTTTGAATATTATCCCAGGCCCAGGCAGCCTGCCTAACAACAGCCAAATTAGGCTTGTTCTCACAATAAAGAGTCTCAACCAAGTCCTGTGCCTTAGGAATGTGGACCAGTGCATAGCCCAGTTGTCTTCTGAACAGCAGAGGGTTGTAATTAGTACTACCTTTAACTCCTATCAGAGGTACATTAGGGAAATGCCCACAGCTGGTGATGATATCCTTGCCCTTCGTGCTTTGGGTGCACCACCTGATATCAGCTGAAGTTAGAGCAGTGAGTCTTTTAGCCCAGTTTCTCTGCTGATGAGGATTCAAAAATGCATCTGTCCTGGGTAGATGCCTGAGAAGCCAAGTGTGGAACAATGGAGCACAACACCTCACTAATCTTCCCCTCTGCTTTTCATTCCTCTGATGCACCGAGTAGTAGAGGTCCCCCAATAAAGTGGGCACTGGGTTCTTTAGGATGAAAAGATGGATTGCATTCTTGCTAATGAATCGAGGCTCATCTACAAACAATACAATTCCATATATGCTCAAGGCCAATAAAGCACAAACAGCTTTCCACTCTCCTAGAGAAGCTTTCAGGGTAGCTTGAGAAATCAAGAAATCCAGATGGAAGCCAGGGATTCCAGCCTTGGAAGTCATATGCTGCTCAATCAGAACAGGTTCCAGATGCAAAGCCTTTGCTACTTCTCCATTACCAGGAAAGACCATCTCAGGGTTGAAAGGGATTCCACCCCTGATAGGTATACCAACCAATGATGAGTATTCTTCCAATAGAGGGCCCAACTGAAAGTCTTGGAAAGTAAAACACCTCAATGGGGGATCATAAAACTGAATGCAAGTGTGGATCAGGCTTCTCTGTGAAGGGTCCAGATCCATAACCATATCAAGTATATCTCCATAGTGTTCCCTAAACAATGGTATGTGATCTGGAGTGATCAGGGTCTGAATCCTCCTGATGTCAGATAGCTCTGGCTGGAAGAAGTGGTAGGTGATGTTGCTCTTTTTAGGAGCCATGATGCTGAGGCTGAGTAGAGACAGGTGCTGATGATAACACTGAAGAATGGACCACTGATTGGCTGGTGCAGGTGACTGGAACAAATAGCTGATAGCTGATAGCTGAAGCAGGTGCTGATGAAGATAGGTCAATACTGAAGATAGGGTCAAAACCAAACCAAAAATGAAAGTGGATACCCTGAAACACAAATAAGCAAATGTCAAAATGATGCAATGATTATGTATGCAAATGATATGCAAGGGTTTGTGACTGAGCTGGATCTGATCAATTGCTCTGATATAAGTCCATGTGTGTAAGAAATCCAGATGGAGGTCTATAAGTCCAGTAACCAAGGTGGGGGACTCAAATAAAGAGCCACATGTCCAGGGTTTAGAATCACAAGAACTGTTCCAACATGGAGTATTCTTAATCAAGTCAAAGTAACAGGGTATTCTGAGGTCAAGGTACCTGCAAACCTGTAAACAGCCCAACCCCCTCACAGGTGGTGTTCTAAAACAAGGATCCTCAGACTTGGATCAGTTATGAGAAGTGTAAACACTTCTAACCCGGAGGTACAGTGTTTACAATAACCATAAAAGTTCCTCCTCTAATTCACCTCAGTTTCTGAAGGTCAATACTAAAAGGTCATCCAGACTTAGCAGGCTTCCCAGATAGCCCTAGCACTGCAGGAAATCTGCAACACAGAGTTCTCAAGAAGAAACCCATATCTGAACCGTGTTTCATATTCCCGCACCAGACCGAGATGGAATGGGAAAGAATATGATTCACTCTAGCCTAGGTGTCACTCAGGTCCCAGGTATAGGACCTTTAACTCTCAATGAATCACCCACCCACCAAAGCAAACAACAGATCCAGCCAGCAGCACAGTATGACAATATGATAATATATGCATAAAGCTATAAAGAAAGCAATAAACAAAACTGTACATAAGGCAAAAATAAATACCAATATACAAACACAAATAAGCACATAACACCCCAGTAAACAACAAATCAAACAAGCGCTAGGAGGAACCCACAAAAAGAACCAGAAGCCCTGGTTGCAGTATCAACATCCCCAGCAGAGTCGCCAAGCTGTCGCTCCCGATAAATGGGAAAGGGCCCAGATCAAGGTACAGACGCGAACGGTCGGCGAAAGGGACAATGAGAACACACAGCCGTGAACTCACTGGAGATGAATAGAGTCGCCAGCTAGGCATTTTTATCCCGGAGGAAAGGCAATGCTGCATAGACCTAGAAAGATATGGATAAGACGGTCGCGAACCAGAGAGACTGAGAAAGGGGGTCGGTTACAACCTGGGAAGGTATTAGCACCCAGATTGTCCGTCGTACTCGACGGGATCCACGCTTAAAAGATTTGTGTTTTAAAGGGGTAGTGTCAGTGCAATCTGTGTATAGAAGAGCTGGAAAAGGATGTACAGGTGTCAGTGTAAGAGAAGTGAAGTGTGTAATATAGACAGTGTCAGTGTAAGGACAAGAGTGAAATGCTCAAGATCATGAGGCTAAAGAATGAAACTGAAAGGAGGGGGAATATACAGAGACTTTTGTTCGATAACTGTTGAGTTATGCCTACGTATCCTCTCGTGCAATGAGGAAGTCAGAACACCGTAGTTCGACCCAAAGAGACTGAAAGATGAATTGACTTGTGAACTGCTTACTTGCCTATGCTCAAGTGCATGACCTGTCTGGCTCAGGTGCAAACTGTCTTGCATTAGACGGAAGAAGCAAGTTCTCGTTTATGAGTGAATGAGATGAGAAAAGAATCCCGAAGGAGACGATTATTGTTTGTTTTTGTGTTTTCAGTCTTTTATTGCTTTTGAAAGTTTGTCATAGGTTAATGAGCTTATGCCTAAACCAATGGGTTAGTAAACTCATCACATCTTCCCTCTGATTAGGGGTAATGAGAATACCTTAAGTGTGAAGTCAGATTCTCACACTTAATTACCCTGATGTAGGATTAAGATCATTAACCTACTTGTGATTATTTAGATGTTTTTGTTGTTTTTGTTTAGTGTTAAGTAATGAGGTTAAGCCATAATCAGGGATTAAACAGACTCATTACACCATCCTAATAGAAGGATAATAGATGAGAATGTTTAAGCTGAGGAAAGCTCCTCAACTTAATCCATGATTAGGGATTAAACTCATGACAAAACAAGCCTTTGATTAAGTGTATTTTATTTAATGGTATGATGATGAAGTGAGTTTTATGATTTGTAAGACAACTTGAGGGGGACTTGTCCATTAACACTAGGGTTAGTCCTTCTTAACCAATTAAGGAAGAATTAGAACCCTAATGCAAGGCCCAAGTTACAAGTGTGATGTCTTGATGATTATTAAGTGAATTGATTAAAGGAGTTAAACACATTAAGGGTTCAACACTTAGGATTAAAGTTACACACTCCATCCTAAGAGAAGGATGCAGGCATAAGCTTAATCACAAAGCCTTAAAGCCTTTAGGGTTTAGTCCCTGATTATGAGATGAGGAGAGATGACTCAAAAGAGACACAAAGGTAAAACTAAGAGGGGAGACTAATCAAAACCCTAATCATTGTCATGCTTGGTTGTTCCTAAGGTTTGTGAGGTTTACAAGAGAAGTCTTCAATGGAACCACCAGGAAGTAGATGAAAGGATCAAGAGAAGCAAAGCAACTTGCTTCATTCAAGAAGTCAAGTCACTTGAAGAAAGAAAGTGGGAAGAAGAAGAATGGGCAAGCTCAAACCCAAACACATATAAAAATGCAGCATGGATGCAAGAGAGTGATGAGAAGAAAGTCATGAGAAGTGAAGGCAAATTCACTTCTCAAAGTCACTTACCACCTGAAAGGTTAGAAAAGAAATGCAATGCAATGCAAAATGGGATGAGATGACATGATGAGAAACAAAACCAGAAGCATTTACATGATGCTAATTATGTTATGAGATGCTACAAACATGAGGCATCACATGGAAATGATCATACAAGTTCATGAATGCAAATGAAGCAAGTTAGGAACCATGAACATACATGAAAAGTTATGAAGTGCACATGACATACAACATGGCAAATACATGATGCAATGATCAAACATGCTTTCAATATGTCTTATGATGTCAAATGAATCAAATGGATGCTTAAAATGTCATGGCAAGTCATGTTATGCAAGAGAATGCAAGATGGATGCATATGGAAGCCCAAATTAGGGTTTATGATCAATGCAACAAACAAAAACCAAAATCAGAAGCAAAACATAAGATAAAAAAATTGAAAATGCCACTCAAAGGACCCCTAATCCTATACTAAACCAATGCCCAAAGGAGAAGCTTCAACTCCTAACCAAGCTCAAGTTATGAATTTCACAAGTTTTCTAGGGTTTTAGGGTTCCTAAACAAGAAAATTGTCAAACAAATGGAAAATGAAAGATCAAATCATGGCCATTTAATCTCACAAACTACATGCTAAACACAATGCAATGCAAAAAGAATCAAGGTCCAACTCTTTAGGGTTAGGCAGAAATGATTTTTTTGATTTTTGGATCAAAATAATGCACAAAAATGATTTTAATTCAATGAGAAATTCTTAAAATGCATCAAGATCAAAAAATAAATTTGGTTTGAAGGTTGGACAATGTTTCTAAATGTCTTAGAACATTTCATGAATTTTTTGGTGATTTTTAAATACCTAAAAGTATTTTTAATAAATTAATTCCCATTAATCAATTAAAAATAAACTTTTAAATATTTTAAAATACTTTTTAATGCTAAAAAAATAAAAATAAAAATATTTTTGTGTTTTAAAAATTAATGAAACTCTTGAGAAAAAGTTTCATAATTTTTAAAACAATTTTGCTATTTTAAATAAATTGTACAAAACAAATGAATTAAATGAAAATAAAAATGAATTTAAACTGAATTAATGAGAAGTCAACAGATCTGATGGCCTGGATTCAAACAAAAACACGCGCGCATTGACCTGGCGCCAAATCCCACGGCCAGTATTCAAACTCAGCTAATCAATGCTTATGCCCTAATCCCACCGTTAATTACTTTCAGATGACCGGAACAGTGTTCCGGTCATCTTCTCCGTTCACCCCAAACCTCAAACTCCTTCAAAACGCATCTAAAACGAAATCTAAAAACACAGAAATGATTCCCACTCACTCACGAATCAAAACCCCATCACAAACATCATTTATATTCCATCAATTTCATGAATCGAAACAAAGAAGATTTTAGGGCAAAACTTTCAGAAACAAATTAAACTCTCATCTCTCCACCATTTTCAAAACTAAAGATATCAGAGCAATCAGTGAAGCATAGAGAACAACTTTAGAACTTAAAAATCCATTTCTGGAAAAAAAGTTCTTGAGCTACCTGAGTTTCGAAGCTTTCACTCCTGCAACTTTCTGACCTCCCCTCTTGATGTAATCCACTCTACTTGATCCTCTGATGATGCTTGAATGCTTAGAAAGAGTTTAAGTTGGCTGGTTAAGGAGTTTTCACAGCTTCTGCTCAAGCTCAGTTGAAAATGGTGATGGTGATTCAAGCTGTTTCAGGCAAATGTGAAGGGTTCTTTATGACCAGTGTGGTGAATGGAGAAGGTTTATGAAATTTGTTTGAGTGTTTATGGCCCGTGGAAGATGTTTCGAAGGAAAATGCAGGTTGGAGTGAAAATGGAAATGAGGTGTTCTTGCTTGATTCAGGCTCGTGTCTTGTTGGTTTTTGCTCAGTGAAGCAAGGTGAGTTGATGTGTGGAATTGGTTTGAATGTTTTTGAGCTGTGCAGAGAGATTCGATGAGAAATGCTTGATGGAGTGTTTTTGTGTATGTTGTGCTAGGGCTTTCTTCAGGTTGGCTTGATGTTATGTTTTGCTTGCAAATGGATAGTATAAACAATTCCAATTGGTCAGATGATGTGACCTGGCCTGCTGTGATTGGGATGTCCACTTTTGCAAAAAGTCCACTTTGTTGTAAGAGAGGCATGGGCTTGGTTCTAGGCTAGTACAAGCATGGGGGATGGCGCAGCATGGTGTGTGAGTGAAGCTAGAAAGGTTCAATAGCCAATGCAGCAAGTTGGTGAGAGTGTGATGATGGTTTTGCAAGTTGGTTCCTTCTTGGTTCATATGGAAAGATCTTGTCCCACAAACCATGAAACATGAGAAGTTTTGGTTCAAATCTGATTTTTAGGTCACATAGAATGTTTATGTAGTGGTTAGACATGAATTATAGGTTGCAAATGCCTTGGCACAAAGTTCTTGCAAGTTTCTCATTTGGTGCACATCTTGAAAATTAATGATTTTTGCCAACTTTGTCACACCATAACTTTTGATCCAAGAAGAATTAGATCATGTTCTTGTACTTTTTGAAAAGGGGAAAATGTATTCTACAACTTTCATGACCAAAGTTTTTTCATTTGAAGCATTTTTGGATCAAAAAGCAAGGCTTGAAAAATGGCATAAAATGACATATTCTTGAAAAGTCAACCATGCCCTAAAAAGTCAACTTTGCAAAAACTTGTAATTCTTGAATTTGTGAGCTTCAACCTTCTTCCATGATCAAATAAAGATCATATACACTCAAAATGATGAAGATCACCCCTTGGTTGGGTCATTGGGGCCTCAGATGCCCTGATTTTGCACTGACTTGTCTGAAAAGTCAACTCTTGATCAGATGACTTCCCCAAGGAATTTCTTCATGAAAATTGATATGCATACTCCCTATACCATATAGAGACCAATGGAAACAAGAATGACCAAAAAATTTGGAGTTATGGCCTCTGAAACCAAAACCCTAATTTTAGGTCAACTGTGCAGTCAAACTTGGCTCTGCATCCACACCAATCCCAGTTCTTGTGATCCTTTTGCATTTTTGACTTTGAGGGGATGTAATATGATATAAGAACACACATGGACCCCTTTTAAGTGATTGTTGACCTTTGGAGTGGCTCAAGAAGCTCTTGGATGGTTCAGATCACAAACCCTAGATGCAGATGACTTTGAATCTATGCAGTGAATCAAAAATGAGATATGAGGTGATATGATTGTGTTTATGCATATGAGATGATCACCAGCCATGGTGTGAATGGGTGAGGGCAAATTTGGGGTGTTTACACATACGTAAGTCGATCGTTCTAAGATCGCCATCTGCACCTCCTAGGGTTTCCCCTTTTGGTTGCCTTAATAAATGGTCAAGTCCCTCGACTGTGGGGGTGTCTTAAAGCAAAGTCCCTTGAAATAAAAAATTATCATAGTCCCTTCAAAGATAGAAGATCATAGTCCCTTCGAAGTTGCCTACGAGATAAATGATCTTGTCCCTCGATGACCCTACAGAAAAAATGATGATCGTCCTTACGAATTGTTAAAGATACCCCTACAAGTTGTTTTCTATGACCATATGATGACCCTACGCCCGTCCTTTAATAAATCTAAGGTAATGAATACTTACTCCTTAATAGTAAGGACCGTCTTACCCTTGAAAGGAAGTAAATAAACATGAAAGATCAACTTAGGGTAGGTAGCGCTTAATTACTGGCTCACACTTTCATAAATTCTTTTCACACCCCACTTTTAAAAATCTTTTCAAACTCAAGACTTTGTATACATCCATACGAGGATCATTACAAAGACTTCTGAAAATTTTCTAAACACACACTACACCTTTTTCAAACAAGTTAAAGTGAGCTAAGTAATTAAGAGCCTATGGATAACCATGGATATAAAGGGTGCTAACACCTTCCCTTTATATAACCTACCCCCCGAACTAAAAATCGTTTTAAGGTCTTTCTTGTTCTTTTATACCCTTTCCTATTGGATAAAATAAAAGTCGGTGGCGACTCTTGCTATCCGCACATGTTTTTGCCAAACAAAAACACCAAGTCAGTTCTCCCACTGTGTTACAACAACACTGTCATAGGTCCATATTTATCCTTTGTTCTCTTACATATCCTGACATATTCAAATCTAACTCTTAACTTTGCGGCTCAAAGTCCTCGTTTCATAACAAATCAAACTTCACGTCCTTGCTCATACGCTTGTTCCAACATTAGGTTAACTTCTAGCTTACTATCTCCGCAATTTGTTTATGTTTCATACCGAATCTCTTAGGCCCATCTCTCTATAGTGAAGCATACCATTATAATTCTTTCTATCGAGCCATATCACAAAGGTATAACACTCCAACTTGATTCCGGGACATAAACACTCAACGAATCTCTACAAGGTATCTTAATGAAATCTTATATATTCATAATTTCTCAACGAAAGATCTTATTAAAATTCTTCAATGACCAAAACCATTTCAAAAGTAATCAAACGACTTCTTTACCAATTCCACTTGGTCGCATACCAAAATTGTGACCATTTATGTTTGGCACTTCATCCTTTCGGTGTCTTACTTAAGGACAACACACTTAGAACAAAATTCTCTTACTTCAACACTTATGATTGATTCTCTTCTGATTCTTAATAATCCGACTGAATTCTTTCGTTTGTTGCCCTTATTATGCTCTCAAAATCTAACAGTGGGGACACCACAAATTCTCAAGAAACACTAGGTGGTTGATAGACTACGAAGAACACACTTATCCATTGGAATTTTCATCAACCAATAAATTAAGAACTTTGAGACAAGCAACGATTGAACCATTTACTTGTCCAACATGCAAATAACAACATTAGTCCAAACTCTTCAACAACAGAGATACAAGGTTATGTTGTTGCAATCATAATTTATACAATCTCAAATCCATTCCAAACTCGAAACAAATTATCCAATTAAGCTTAACAAATCTGACTATGGTTACTGTCACACCCCAAATTTTACCCCTAATCGCTCATATCATAATCATCGTTCATTTCATTTAGCAGAGGTATCCCAAAAAAATTTACTTTGTTGCTTCTAACTCATTTTCAAGTTTTTTTTATTTATTTTTTTTAATTTCTTTCCACTTTCAAGTTTTTGGTATATATTCAATTTATATTTCACATTTCTAACTTCTTTAACCAATATTTAATTTTAATTTTAATTTCCTTTTTTCTATATCTTTTTTAGTTTCTATTTTCTTTTAATTTCTACTTCCTAGTTCTTAATTCATTCTCAAATTTTGAACTTAAATTTTATGTCCATTTCATTCGCAAAGTTTTTTTATTATTTCTATTCTCAATTCCAATCTTATTTCCACTTTTATTTCTTCTTCTAATTTATATTATAAGTGTATAATTTTTTTTTTATTTCCAATTTCCATTTCCAATTTCAATTCAAGAATCAATTCCAATTTTAAATTTTAAATTCAATCCCATGTCAATACCATTATGCTCATGTGACATTATTTTTCGTAACTCATTCATATTTGTTCAAACACTTTTTTTTAGTCATTTATCATTTACATAATCACATAATTTATTCAATTTTTCATAAACTCAAGTTCACAATTTTTGCCATATTTACATCAGCATGTTTTATAATTACATAGAAGAGAAAAAAAAGAAAGAAAGAATACAAAAAAATTCTGCACTAGAATACAAAAATGCAACAGCTCCAAATCTGCCCCAAATCAGCATGCAGCCACCAACAGCTGCATTTTCCTGCTCCACTACTCCACCCACAGCTGCAAAATTCAGCATTGGTTCCCTCTCTCAAGACATCCTTTACCTACAAGCAACCAAAAAAAATTAGCATCAAATACCCCTCATAACAGTCCCAAAACACCATTAGCCAATCTCAGCCACAGTCATCTTCAAACCTGAGTAAACAAACCACACCAAAAAAAAAACTATGAGCTCAAACTAAAAAACACCCAAACAACTGTCCCAGCTGCACCGAAACCCTCATTCACTGACCCGCAAACAAATCCACAACTCCCAACCCACTGTGAACCAGACGAAGTCGTGACGGAACCGTTGTCCTAACCGCAAAATATTCCCAAAACCCATCAAACTCACCAACCTGCATCATAAAACTTCCTTCAAAACCAATACAAAACCATCAAACCATTTCATCATCACTAAACCGTCACCGTGAGCTCACCATTTCACCTTCACCACCATCTTCATCCCACTGTCAACACCAATATCAAACCTGTCATAAACCTGCAAGAGAGAAAACCAAAAAATGAAAAGCAAATGACCAAGAGTTGACATGAGAGAAACTGAACCAAAACAAAAACAAAAAACTCTAACTGTTACCATATTCACCACACAAAAATCAGCAGGACAACAAAAGAGAAAGGCATATCAGTAGAAAAAGGAGAAAAATAAAACAACACCACCAAACCTTTTTTCATGTAACACCATCACTGATTTCGATCTCACGACAAAACGAAACTACTCCCACGCTGACAATACTCCCTTGCTGCAACTTTTGAAGGTCCACAGCCACGAAACTCCCTACGTGGCTCCGGCATTGAAGCCTCAAAACAACAATAACCCCTCCATTCTATTTACTGATCCGCCGCGCCTCCAAACCATCTCACTAAAGCTGCTGCCACCACTCACCAAAACTCTTCCTTCCGCCTTCAGCCGCCACTCCAAACTGTCGAAACTGTCCACCAAACAGACCCACACTATATTCACACCTCCATCCTGCCTCACCTTCAAACTCATAGCCGCCATCAACCTGCAAATCCAAAACTAGAGAAATCCAAACACCATAAACAACAAACAGAACCGCTTAACCGCTGCGAAACATTGTGAAAAAAACTTGAATCGAAAGAACTAACCCGCAACCCATCAGAACAAACCATGAAACCTGTGAACGAGCAGTGAACCAAAAAACAAACCGTTGAGACAAACTCTTCCACAAAACCGCTGAAAGTCACCGCAAAAATCATTGGACCTTAAGTCTTCATCATCCTACTTCATCAAGCCAGAGCCGTGAGAAACCACTATCCCAAACCGCGCCGCCGTAAAACCAAAAACAAAACTCACAGTGAGCACAACAAAATCCAAATTTCCTTCGAACCGCAAAACCCTCACAACCCAGCCGATCACATCCAAACACAGCAACACCATCATCCAATTTCCAATCCCTAATCTCAAAACATAAAGCCTTAAACCTCCGCCGCTAACTCTTAAACCCAAACGCGAACACCGAACTTGAACTACTGAAAACTCAGAACTATGAGTAAAACCATCACCACCAGCCATCAGACATCAACGACCTCAGTTTTCTATGAAAAAACATCAACCTTCCCAACTCCTTTATCCGAACACAGCAGCACGAGAACCGAAATCGTTGCTTTCTTCTTCACCAACCAAACCGTTTCACCTGAAGCCACCGTCCTTCCCCACCAAGGTTCTCTCAACCAGCCACAAAAACCACTCGAAATCACAAAACCTCCGCAAACCTGTAACTCGCAAAACAAACTGTAAAATCAAAACCACCCTTAATCCATCCAAAACCACCCCCAAATCCACAGAAAATCAGAGAGATGCAGTGAGTTGAGAGAGAACCCCAGCCACCATTAACCTTCAAAGAGCTTGAGACAAACCGCCGGCCATCCGCCCTAACTGTTTCAAATCAGCAACAATATACAAACCAAAACCGAGAGAGCATCGCGAGAGTGATGGAGATGACGTTGTGAGGTTATCCGCGAGTGAGTGAGAGAACCGTTGTGAGATTCAGAGAGAGACTAGCGAATATTGAGAGCAGGGCAACCGCGATTTAGGGAGAGAGACGAAGCTGAGAACGTTGAGAGAGATTGAAAGTGACCTGAGAAACTCACCGTGAAATTCGGGTCTGAGAGAGAGGCTTGTTTCGTTTCTTTTTTCCAAGAACAGATCGCATATCTGTCCCTTTGGCACTAATCCTTATGTTCTTTTTTTATTATTTATTTTCTTTTATTATAATTATCTTTCTAATTATCATTAAACTTTAGATTTAAATTAATATTGTTTTGGGTTGGTTTCGCTAAACCCACATTGGATTTGTTCTCTTTTACATACGGTACATACACCATCCATTTTCCTTTGATACTTTTTTTCCTTTTATTTGATTTTATTATTATTTTGTTAGAGTTATTTGATTTGGTAATATATTTGTAAATAAAATCTTTCTATCCTTTTATTTTGATATCTTTCTTTTTATTTTAATCTTTCATTTTATGTTATTTTGGGGCCGATGATATGACGAAGGTCACGATAAATCGTTTCCGATTAATCGTGACCCATATGAGGCCATTGCATTTTATTTCTATTTCATATATTTATTTATTTTCTTTCCATTTAATTCATTATTCATTCTATTTAATTTATTTCATGTTATTTTCATAATTCATTTCACTTTATTTATTAATTATTTATTCCTCGCAAGTTTACACCATTTAATTTATTTTTCAAAATAATAATTCCTTGGTCCAACGCCAAGTTCACTACACTTCACTCACACACGTAAGTCGGTCGTTTACGATCACCATCTGCACAGTTCCTTACACTTCACAGCTTTCTAACTTAAACAAATTGTCGCACTACGTTTGTTTGCCACCCCAGCATTCTCGATCCATATATCGAGCCATAGCCAGTTACCTAAGCCCTGTTGCTTTGCATTTTCCATTATTCCATTTACTTTTGCAAGTAGCAGCCTTTGCCTAGTCTTAGGAGCTTGCACCCTCAGTTATTTTTGTTTATGCTTTTCAATCCAAAAGGGAAAGACTCCTGCAGTTGACTCAATGTCATAGGAAGTTTAGCAATCCCTAGTTCCATTTTGACCTTAGCAATTAGGTCCTTCTTTTTCTTTGACCTTGGCAATTAGGTCCCTCATCCTTAGGTTCTTAGCCATTAGGTCCTTAGCTTTTTATTTTACAACTTTTTGTGACTTTCTTAAAGTCACGTGAGTGTTTGCCATAACACTTACCTTCCCTCGCGAACCTTGAGCGTAACCAAGTGTTCGTTAATCCTTAGGAGAACTACGAGTGCTCTGATTCTATACCCGATACGTAGGCATCGATGCGATGTTGTGCGAGCACCATTAGAAATAAAAACCTTAGGTTCCCATTAGTTTTAGCAAGCAATAAATAACAATAATACAAATATTAACAAGAGGTTCCCGTAGGATACTGCGGATGCTTAGGATGCTAACTCCTTCCCTAGGTATAATCAACCCCCGAACCTAGTTTCTCCTCCTTTAGGGTTTTTACGATCTTTTTCCCTTTTCCCTTTGGATTAAATTAAAGTCGGTGGTGAACATAAAAGTTTTGCGATTCAAGCTCACTTAATAGCTTGGTATCCGATTCTCACCGCGACAGAAATGGCGACTTCACTGGGGACTCTATTTTTGAGGGTTAAGCCCACCTTGTATATTTGTATATTTGTTGTTGTATTGCTTGTTATTATTTTGGATTTTTTTGGGTGTTCCATGTGTGGTGAGATAAGTCCTAACCCGGACTTGAGTGCAAATAAGTTAGGACGGTGGTATATTCAAGAAGGCTTGTAGGGAGTTGAGTCCCGACCAAGTTGACTTGAGACACCACCACTCAGCGGAGGCCTCCTCGGATGTAGTTTTGTTGATCGAGTTCAGTCGTGAAAACATTACTATATTCGACTTGAGAGCCATTAATGCTGAGGACCGTAGAACATTTACCCCCACTTGGCCTTTTTAGGGATGTAGTGCGATGACTATGAGGGTGCAAATCCAAAATAGTTGATACGCGATACTGCACTCGGATGAGACTCTCTTGAGAATATTACTGATTACCAAGTCGAGTTGGGAAGTCGGTAATATCAGAAAGATGGGACAGTGATTCTGGGAACTTTAGAACCCGTTGTACAGGTACAAATAAACTCATAGTACATACCTTTTTGGGAGGGTTGAACCTTTGACCTCATGCAAGCTTTGAACCTAAGCCTTGTTTGTGTTTGTTGCATTCACGCATCATGAAGCATCATTTTTACCATTTTTATTCAAGGAACTCAGAAACTCTATCTTTGCAAATATCATAGGTATCATCATGGACTTTGGAAGAAGAAAGACTGTCAAGTACACATTCAAAACTCCCAAACTCGAAGACCTAAGGAAATTAAGAGATTTGGTTCTGGATCAAGAAGCCTTCATGGAGAAGCATAGGAGACTTTTAGCTTTACTTAAGACTGATTGGGATGGAAGGCTGCTCTCTGTGATGCTCCAGTTTTATGATCCTCTCTACCACTGTTTTACGTTCCCTGATTACCAATTGGCACCTACTTTGGAAGAGTATTCATTTCTGGTGGGATCACGTGTTAAGGATGAGTTTCCATTCCCTGTTCTAGAGGAGGACCCTGAAGAAGCGGAGATTGCAAAGGCGACATATTTGAGTGTTCCTGAGGTCAAGGCAAATATGACCTATAAAGGAAAGATCTTTGGATTCCCTACAAAGTTTCTGATAGAAAAGGCCAAGAGTTTTGTTGATGTGAAGGATATGAAAGCTTTTGAGGCGACCTTTATTCTGCTGATATATGGAGTGTTACTTTTCCCAAACTTTGAAGACTTCGTCGACCTGAACGCCATCAAGATCTTTCTGAAGAAGAACTCGGTCCCTACTTTGCTCGGAGACACTTATCATTCCATCCATCTGAGGAATCACCATAAGGGAGGGATGATTACTTGTTGTGCATCATTGTTGTACGAGTGGTTTATTTCGCACTTGCCTAAGTCATCTTCATTTTGGAATCTTAAGGATGGTTTGTGGTGGTCACAAAGGATCATGTCTCTTACCCACTCTGATATTAGTTGGTACAATCGTGTGTATGATGGAGCCTTTATTATTGATAGCTGTGGTGATTTTGCTAATGTGCCTCTTCTTGGCACTAAGGGAGGAATCAGCTATAATCCAGTTTTGGCACGCCGCCAACTCGGGTATCCGTTGAAGGACAAGCCTAAGAGTGTTGAAATGGAAGGAATTTTCTTCAAGGATGACGAAGAACCAGAGCTCAAGAAACAGATTATGCAAGCTTGGAAGTGCATCCATAGGAAGGGGAGGAGTAGCTTGGGAAAGCCGAATTGTGTTTCTATGGAACCCTATCTCCAATGGGTACGAGATAGGGCAATCAGTCTGAAGATGCCTTACCCTCGCCAGGATCCTATGACCTTCAAGAAGCCCATTCTAATCTTTATGGACGATGCAGAGAAGCTGAAGATTGATTTGGAGAAAGAGCTTCGAGAGAAGAATGCATGGAAGAATCGACACCAGATCATCAGTAGTGAGAATGAAGAACTTATAAGACAACTGAAGATGAAGGAAGAAGAAGAGATCTCCAGCAAGAAAAGGAAAGCACAAGAGGATTTATTTTCCTCCAGCACTCAAGAGGACGCTTCTTGGAAGTCGATCGTGGATCAACTTATGATTGAAAGGGCTCAGATGAAGGCACAAATCGAGAAGCTCAACTTGAGGCTTTTAGGAGAATCTCCTTAGGACTTTGTCTTTATCTTTATTAAACTTTGTTTGGGATTTTTGAAAGTGTACTCAAGACTTTGTATCACTTTTTGAATTTAATGAAATCATATCCTTTTGATTATTATGTGTTCCTTGGTATTTGCAAATTGTTTCTTAAGTTCCTTGAATAAAATTTCATTTTTGCATTGCACTCATACATTTGGCATTGCATTTTCATTTTTTTTCATGAAACTCATTCCCGTCATCTGCTCTCCAGCTTTCACACTGAGGCTCTCACGCAAATACTACACTCGAGCTCAAGCCAGAAAGAGGATGGCTGAAAGAGACCTAGAGATGGACAGAGTTAACAAAGAGCTTTCTGATATTCGTGGAAATATGGGTCAGATGATGGAAATGTTACAAGTCATTCGAGCGAAGATGGATACCCAACGGACTGTGGTGTCAGAAATTGTTACTGCAACGACTGAATTTGTCACTGCAACGACCCAGCCTACATCATCAGTCATTACCCCTGTGACCTGGCCTCCTTTTGGACTTCCTCATGGATTCGTCCCTCCTCCTCATGGTTTTGCTTCTCAAAGTTTTATTCCTTCTTCTTCAGGGTTTGCTGCTCAAAGTTTTATTCCTCCTTCCCAAGGGTTTGCTACTCAAAGTTTTATACCTCCTTCACAAGGGTTTGCTACTCAAAGTTTTATTCCTCCTTCCCAAGGAATTGCTGCTCAGGGTTTCTTCCCTCCTTCTCAAGGTTTTGCTACTCAGAGTTTTATACCTCCTTCCCAAGGATTTGCTGCTCAGGGTTTCTTCCCTCCGTCCCAAGGCTTAGCTTCTCAAAGTTTCGCACCTCCCTCTCAGGGTATGGCATTTCCTTTTCAAGGTTTTGTGCCTCCTCCTCAGGGATTTGCTGCTCAACAAACTGTTCCTGTGACTAATGAAGAGAATCATGCCGTTGCTAATTTTACACAGGACATTGTGCACACCCGTGCCCAACCGTATTTTAATGACCATCAGGGGTATGAAGCGCCAGATATGTCTGAAAACGGAGATGAGAAACATGTGAAGATGCAGGAGAATTTTGATACCCTTGAAAAAAGGTTAAGAGCGATTGAAGGTGACCAGATCTTTGGTGCTGCTGCCAGAGAGATGTGTCTGGTGTCCGGATTGGTAATACCTCCAAAGTTCAAGATACCCACCTTTGATATGTATGAGGGTGCAACTTGTCCTAAAAACCATCTCTTGATGTACTATCGAAGAATGGCTGCTCAGGTGGACAATGATAAGTTAATGATCCACTGTTTCCAGGACAGTCTGAAGGGAATCTCCTCCAAATGGTATTTGACGCTTGACCAGTCGAAGATCCGCAGTTTCCAAGACTTGGCAGATGCTTTCATCCAACAATACAAATACAACATGGACCTTGCTCCCGATAGGAGGCAATTGCTAAGCATGTCTCAGAAAGAGTCTGAATCCTTTAAAGAGTATGCCCAGAGGTGGAGAGGGACCGCTTCTCAAGTAGAGCCCCCATTGACTGAAAAAGAATTAGCTGACTGGTTTGTTGACACTGTGCGACCAGAATTCTATGAGAGAATGGTAGGAAGCATAACTGCTAGTTTCTCTGATTTAGTGGCTGTGGGAATCAAGGTAGAACTCGGTTTGAAAAGTGGAAAGATGAGCGGTGCATCTGGCAGCTCCAGCACTGGCAGTGGAAATATTGGCAAGAAATTTACCAATAACTTCCACAAGAAGAAAGAGGGTGAGACAAATGCGATAATGGCAAGTCAAAGAAGAAATCCACTTTGGCAGAGACCTTCACCTATGGCTCAACAGCAGTATCCTCATCAACGGCAGTATGCTCATCCACAACAGTATGCCCAACATCCTTATGTAGCGGCGGTTCAACCGTCATTTAATCCACAAGTCCAGATGTATCGGCCAACTCAAGCAGTACCGATGTATCAACAAGCGGCTCCAATGATTCAACCTTATCAACCAATGCTCAACAATCCAGGCTATCAACAAGCACCCAATGCTTCAGCCTACCAGCAGAGGACTCCAGCTCCTCATCCAAATCCCAATTTTCAGAATAGAAGACCAGGTGGAAGGCCTCATAATCCTCGAATCCCTATAACTTATACTGAGTTATATCCTTCACTACTGAAGAAGGGTTTGGTTACTCCAAGGCCTTTGGGTCCTCCACCAAATCCGCTCCCACCAAATTACAACGCAAATGCTCACTGTTTATTCCATGAAGGTGCCCTGGGGCACGATTTGGAGGGTTGTTATGCTTTGAAGTACATCGTGAAAGATTTGATGGAGAAGAACATTCTGTCATTTGGGAATACTGGTCCGAATGTCAAAGATAATCCTTTACCCAAGCATGGGTCTATAAATGCTATTGTTGATGAGTCCGAAGAAGGTTTGATTTTCAATGCCACCGAGATCAAGACCCCGCTTAGAGACTTCCATGCGAAGTTAGTAGAGGCGGGTATATTGAAGAGTTGTCATCAGAATTGTGAAGATTGTGTTGATAGTCCAAAGGTATGTGAATCGGTCTTAAAAGATGTTCAAGATTTGATTGATGAAGGTGTCTTGCAAGTGAGCAGTCATATGAAGAAGAATGAAGTGGCAGTAATTGAACCCATCTTCAACTTGCCGGAATCTAATTCTACCTGGGTGCCAGTGTTCAACCTGCCTGAATCTTCAGGAGTTCAACCTGTCTTCAATACTCCAGAATCTGTGGTGCCAATTTTCAACATACCTGAGCCAAGATTTGAACAAAGGAGTAACTCTTTCCTTTATCAGGACACTAAAGCAGTTCCTTGGAAGTATGATACAGGGAAAGTTCATCAGAAGATCGATAAAGCTAATCAGAAGGAAGGTTCAAAAGTTGCAAGTACTGATATAGCGGGTGCAGGTCGTTTGACTCGCAGTGGTCGTGTATATACCCAGCAAGCCAATACGGCTCTGCCTAAAGAAGCCATACCAGCTGTTGTCAACAAAGATAAAGAGGTAGTCTTGGGAGAAGAGGATGCAGAGTTCCTCAGAATCATAAAGAAGAGTGATTATAAGGTAATTGATCAGCTGCATCAAACGCCTTCCAAAATATCTATCCTATCACTTCTTATGCATTCTCCGGCTCATCGAAGTGCGCTTCAGAAGTTGTTAGCTCAAGCCCATGTTACGCACGATATAACAGTGAATCAGTTTGATGGAGTCATCGCCAATATCACTGCGTGTAACAACCTCAGTTTCAGTATGGAGGAGCTTCCAAAGGAGGGCTTAGACCACAACTGTGCTCTCCACATATCAGTGAAATGTCAAGAGGATACTTTAGCAAGAGTTCTTGTGGATACAGGATCTTCTTTGAATGTTTTGCCGAAAAGAACACTTGCTAAGTTATCCTATCAAGGGGCAGAGATGAAGCCCAGTGCACTGATTGTAAAAGTGTTTGATGGTTCAAGAAGGACTGTTATTGGAGAAGTAGACTTACCAATCTTGATTGGGCCACAGGTCTTCAAAATCACTTTCCAAGTCATGGACATCAATACTAACTACAGTTGCTTGCTGGGAAGACCCTGGATTCATGCTGCTGGGGCAGTCACTTCTACCCTACATCAAAAGATGAAGTTTGTAATCAATAACAAGCTGGTGACCGTGTCTGGGGAAGAAGATCTCATGGTTAGCAACCTTTCATCCTTTAGCTATATTGAGGCTGATGAAGATGCTTTGGAAACTTCTTTCCAAGCTCTTGAGATAGCCAATGCTGTCCTTCTGGAAGTAGAGGAACCAAAAGGGAAGGGTATCCCATCTTTTGCATCGCTGAAGAGTACCATTTCCACCATTGAAGAAAGAAGCTATGAAGGTTGGGGTGATGTCATCGAAGTCAAGCAGAAGCTAGATCGTTGCGGGTTGGGTTACAAACCAACTCATGTGAAGGAGGGAGCGTCAACCTCCGTTAAAGGACGTCTGAAGACCATTCAAGAAGTGTTTTCCAGTGCTGGTTATCAGGTCAACGCAATTGATGGAGTTTCTGAAGATGAAGATGTGAACCATTTGGTGTATCAGTGTGAAGAAGCCTTGGACAATTGGGAGGCAGTCGAGATCCCAGAGTTTTTTCCATTGTCAAAGTAATTTGTCTGTTTTTTCAATGTTTTCAAAGTTCCCTAGCTCTGCCCAAGGCTATGGGAGTATTTTGTAGGGCCCCTTCTCATTTTTAAAGTTATTATCAATGAAGGCATTTTGTTAAACTCTTATTTTGATCATTTACAGTTTTTTTCTCTCTTTTCACTTTTAAAAGAAGATGGCAATCTTTCAAAACCAATAAAAAAAAAGCTTTTTCTCTTGCATTTCTCTATTTTCCACTTTTAATAAAAGCAAATCATTATCATATGCAGAATAAACGAAAACCCTGTTGAATCCAATGACTCTACATTCTCTCCTAACTTTGATTCGCCCATCTACCAAGCGAAAGATGAAAGTGAGGAAGATTGTGACATTCCCGAAGAACTGGCAAGATTGGTTGAGAATGAGCACACAGATCTTCAGCCACATAAGGAGCAGGTAGAGACCATAAATCTTGGCACTGATGAAGACATGAAGGAAGTCAAGATTGGTACAACACTTGGGGCAGACATCAGAGAAAGATTGGTCAAGCTTCTCCGAGAGTATGTAGATGTGTTTGCATGGTCGTATCAAGATATGCCCGGGTTAGACACAGACATAGTGGTCCACAAGTTACCTCTTCGACCAGATTGTCCTCCTGTAAAGCAAAAGCTTCGAAGAACAAGACCAGACATGGCTCTGAAGATTCGAGAAGAGGTCAAAAGACAGTTTGATGCGGGATTCCTCGCAGTTGCAAAGTACCCTGAGTGGGTAGCTAATATTGTGCCAGTCCCTAAAAAGGATGGCAAAGTCAGGATGTGTGTGGACTATAGGGATTTGAACAAAGCCAGTCCGAAGGACGATTTCCCTCTCCCGCATATTGATACTTTGGTTGACAACACTGCTAAATTTGCTGTTTTCTCCTTCATGGATGGGTTTTCAGGATACAACCAGATCAAGATGGATCCTGACGATATGGAAAAGACTACATTCATCACACCATGGGGCACTTATTGTTACAAAGTTATGCCATTTGGTCTCAGAAATGCAGGAGCCACTTATCAGAGGGCAATGGTCACCCTTTTCCATGATATGATGCATAAAGAGATAGAAGTCTATGTGGATGATATGATTGCCAAATCACATAGTGAGGAGGATCATTTGAATCATCTCTTGAAGTTATTTGAGCGCCTCAGAAAGTTCCAACTGCGTCTGAATCCAGCTAAGTGTACCTTTGGTGTCCGATCAGGGAAGTTACTTGGTTTTATTGTTAGTCAGCAAGGAATTGAAGTAGATCCAGATAAGGTCAGAGCAATTCAAGAGATGCCAGCTCCAAAAACAGAAAAGCAAGTCAGAGGTTTCCTGGGAAGATTGAACTACATCTCCAGATTCATTTCCAACATGACTGCTACCTGTGAACCTTTATTCAAGTTACTCCGGAAGAATCAAGCAATTGAGTGGAGTCCTGATTGTCAATTGGCATTTGAGAAGATTAAGGTTTATCTGCAAGAACCTCATATCTTAATCCCACCTACTCCAGGGAAGCCTCTTTTCATGTACCTAACTGTGCTCGAGGGATCTATGGGTTGCGTGTTGGGCCAACAAGATGAAACTGGTCGTAAGGAGCACGCCATTTATTACTTAAGCAAGAAGTTCACAGAATGTGAGAGCAGATACTCACTTTTAGAGAAAACTTGCTGTGCTTTGGCATGGGCGGCCAGACGCCTCAGGCAGTATATGATTTGTCACACTACTTTGTTGATCTCGAAAATGGATCCAATAAAGTACATCTTTGAGAAGCCTGCTTTGACTGGAAGACTCGCCCGTTGGCACATGTTGTTATCCGAATACGACATCCAATATGTAACCCAGAAGTCTATCAAGGGCAGTGTTTTGTCTGAATACCTTGCTGATCATCCTGTCGAAGACTATGAACCTTTGAAGTTCGACTTCCCGGACGAAGACATTATGCTGATAAAGGACTGTAAAGTTCCAGATCCAGATGAAGGTCCCGAGCCAGGGTCCCGTTGGAAGATGATGTTTGATGGTTCCTCTAACTACATGGGGCATGGTGTAGGAGTGGTCTTGATGAATCCTGATGGTGGTTATACTCCTTTCACGGCTAGGTTGTGTTTCGAATGTACAAACAACATCGCAGAGTATGAAGCATGTATTTTGGGTATCGAAGCTGCAATCGATACTAGGATCAAAATCCTTGATGTATATGGAGACTCAGCTTTGGTCATCTACCAAGTCAAAGGTGAGTGGGAGACCCGTGATGAGAAGTTGATCCCATACCGTGCCCACATTGTGGAGTTGATCAAATACTTTGATGAAGTCACTTTCCATCATGTTCCAAGGGCAGAAAATCAGATTGCAGATGCTTTGGCTATGTTGGCATCTATGTTTCAGGTCAGATTTCTTAATGAAGCTCCACTCATTACAATCGAGCGAAGAACTGCACCAGCCTACTGTCTACTGGTCGAAGAGGAAATTGATGAGAAACCGTGGTTCTATGACATCAAGAACTACTTGCAAAATCAGGAGTACCCAGCTGACGCAACAAATCTAGATAAGAAGACTCTGAGAAGATTGGCGTCCAAGTTCTTCCTCAGCAACAATGTGCTCTACAAGAGAAATCATGATATGGTTCTGCTCAGATGTGTGGACAAGCGCGAAGCAGACTTATTGATCAGGGAAATCCACGAAGGATCATTTGGAACACATGCCAATGGACATGCCATGTCCAGGAAGATTTTGAGAGCTGGATATTTCTGGTTGACCATGGAATCAGATTGTTTCAAGTATGCCAGGAAGTGTCATAAATGCCAGATTTATGCCGACAAGGTGCACGTACCCCCAACACTTTTGAATGTTCTGTCATCGCCTTGGCCTTTCTCAATGTGGGGCATTGACATGATAGGGGCAATTGAGCCTAAAGCTTCCAATGGTCACCGATTTATCTTGGTTGCAATTGATTATTTCACCAAATGGGTAGAAGCAGCTTCCTACGCCAATGTGACAAAGCAAGTGGTTGCCCGTTTCATCAAGAATCAAATTATCTGCCGTTATGGAATCCCAAGCCGAATCATCACAGATAATGGGACCAATTTGAACAACAAAACAATGAAAGAGTTGTGTGAGACATTCAAGATTGAACATCATAACTCTTCTCCGTATCGACCGAAGATGAATGGAGCTGTTGAAGCTGCAAACAAGAACATCAAAAAGATTCTGCAGAAGATGGTAAAAACTTACAAAGATTGGCACGAGATGTTACCATATGCTTTACACGGATACAGAACATCAGTTCGCACTTCAACAGGGGCAACCCCTTTCTCTCTGGTGTATGGGATGGATGCAGTTCTCCCTATTGAAGTAGAGATACCATCTTTGAGAATCTTGATGGAAACCAAACTGGAGGAAGCTGAGTGGGTCCAGAGCAGATATGACCAACTGAACCTCATTGATGAGAAGAGAATGACCGCCATGTGCCATGGACAATTGTACCAAAAGCGTATCAAGAGAGCATTTGACAAGAAAGTCCGTCTCCGAGAATTCAAAGAAGGAGATCTTGTACTCAAGAAAATCTTGCCAGTTCACAAAGACACGCGTGGAAAATGGAGTCCTAACTATGAAGGCCCATATGTTGTGAAGGTGGCATTCTCCGGAGGTTCCTTAATCCTTACAACTATGGATGGTGAACAGCTGAAGCACCCGGTGAATTCTGATGCAGTCAAAAAATATTATGCCTAAATAAAACCCGATAGGTCGAAAACCAGAAATGGCGACCTAGGCAAAAATGGGTATCCCGGTGGATCAAAACCTATGAAGGAGATCCAGGCAAAAGTTAGGGATAAGAAATGAAAAAATAAGAGCTCGCTAAGTTGAAAACCCGAAAGGGCGGCTTAGGCAAAAAAGAGCGTCCCGGTGGATTGAAAACCCGAAAGGGCGGTCCAGGCAGAAGTTAGGGACAAAGGCATTTGATTGTATCAGATGGTGCTTACCATCACTGAATAATCATACTGGAAGATCGATCCAATTGCTCTCGTCGGAAGCAAGGTGTCGGGCAGTCTTAGTTATTAGGGATTGTAGTGGTCGTTGGATTCAATGTAGACCTTTCCCCATTGCCATTTTCAAATTGTAATTTTCCATGGAGTTTTTGCCATTGGCAAGCTACCATTCTTGAATAAAATACAAACTTTGCCTATGAATTTTGTTGTTCAAACTCTTATTTTCTTTTGTTATGCAAAATGCCATCACTTGATTACAATTTAACTCTGAAAATGACAAGTTTTATAGAAAATGTTTTTTGAAAACACACTGGAAAACTTTTTTTAAGTTTCTTTGACTTTGGAAAATTGGAAAAAAAAGAACCTTCTGTTTCCCCAAGAAGTCCTGGTTTGCAACAACACTTTTATACTATTATTACAGAAATCCCCATAGAAGTTCAAAACTGGTAACACTCTTGGATGGATCCTTGGACCAAATATGATTTCCAAGTTCGAAGACATCTCCCCAGTGTTTTTCATTTTGCTCATATGAGTATTGGTGTTGAGAGCCTACTCCCTCTTTGAGTCTTGTCAAACTCTTTGTCTCTGTTGAGTCAACATTTGCATATCATGATCATTCACATCATGCTCAATCATGCGCATTTGACATTAGCATTTGTCTTTCCCCAGTTGTCGTCTGTCTAACTCCAAGTCCAGATATTATTAGTGTTCAATTTGAGAATTCATTATTGTTGGTACCCGAAGTGGTTTACCATTTGTTTTTGTCCCCAGTAATTACTGATGTCCCCTGTGGATTCCTATTTGTGTTTGGTATTTGTCTTTATGACCACCAATATCTCCTTGAAGTCCAATTGTCATTGGCACAAATCTTTTGAGCAGGTCCTGAAATCTTTGTTTTAAATCCAAGCCCATTTGATTTTGTACATACTTGTACCTTTCTCCTGATGGTTCCTGAAGGAATTTCCAGAGTTTGGATGTCTTATTTGAATACTCCAACATATTTTGTTGTTACTTCTTTGCGTTAGCCGGTCGCTTAGAGCCGTTGATCCATCTTTGGGTGATCTCCATTGCTAGCTGGTCGCATAGAGCCGCTACTAAATCGCTGTGATTTCTTTCCCTATCCTCAGTGTCGGCAGTTACATTTGAACCTGCTAATTTACCATTTTTGAGTGCTTTGACTACTTTACCTTTATCATTCTTAGTGTCAACCGGTTTTTTAACTTGTTGCGCATTCACTTTGAGTGTATCTTGGTTTTCTTTTGTAGAGTCAATAGGTTTCGAACCTATTGTGCTTCCGCTTCGAGTGTTTTTGTTGTCATCCTCAGTGACAGTGGTCGCATCGGGCCACTGTGCATTCACTTTGGATGTTTATCTTGTTTGTATTCATGGTGTCAGTTGGTCGCTTTGAGCCGCTGCGCATTCACCTTGAATAGGTTTGTTGTCATTCTCAGTGACAGTTGGTCGCATCGAGCCGCTGTGCATTCACTTTGAATGTTTATTTTGTTGTTTATTCTTAGTGTCAGTTGGTCGCATCGAGCCGCTGTGCATTCACTTTGAATATTATGTTTATCATTTCCAATGCTAGCTGGTCGCATAGAGCCGCTGCATTTTCTCTTTGAATGTTTATCTTGCTTGTATTCATGGTGTCAGTTGGTCGCATCGAGCCGCTGCGCATTCACTTTGGATATTATGTTTATCGTTTCCAGTGACAGTTGGTCGCATTGAGCCACTGCACATTCTCTTTGAATTTTGTGTCCTATTTCTATTCATGGTGTCAGTTGGTCGCATCGAGCCGCTGCGCATTCACCTTGAATAGGCTTTTTGTTATTCTTAGTGTCAGTTGGTCGCATCGAGCCGCTGCGCATTCACTTTGAATATTGTGCCGTTTCCATTTTTCAATGACAGTTGGTCGCATTGAGCCACTGCACTTTCTTTTTTGAATATTTATTTTGTTATTCTCAGTGACAGTTGGTCGCATCGAGCCACTGTGCATTCACTTTGAATGTTTATTTTTGTTGATTTTTCTTGGTGTCAGTTGGTCGCATCGAGCCGCTGCGCATTCACCTTGAATAGGCTTTTTGTTATTCTTAGTGTCAGTTGGTCGCATCGAGCCGCTGCGCATTCACTTTGAATATTGTGTCGTTTCCATTTTTCAATGACAGTTGGTCGCATTGAGCCACTGCACTTTCTTTTTTGAATATTTATTTTGTTATTCTTGGTGTCAGTTGGTCGCATCGAGCCGTTGCGCATTCACCTTGAATAAGTTGTTTGTCATTCCCATTGCTAGCTGGTCGCATCGAGCCACGGCGTATTCATTTTGAATATTTTTGTTGATTATTCTCAGTGTCAGTTGGTCGCATCGAGCCGCTGCGCATTCACTTTGAATATTATGTTTATCGTTTCCGGTGACAGTTGGTCGCATTGAGCCACTGCACATTCTCTTTGAATTTTGTGTCCTATTTCTATTCATGGTGTCAGTTGGTCGCATCGAGCCGCTGCGCATTCACCTTGAATAAGCCTTTTGTTGTATTCTTAGTGTCAGTTGGTCACATCGAGCCGCTGCGCATTCACTTTGAATATTGTGTCGTTTCCATTTTCCAATGATAGTTGGTCGCATTGAGCCACTGCACATTCTTTTTGAGTATTTTGTTGATTATTCTTAGTGTCAGTTGGTCGCATCGAGCCACTGCGCATTCACTTTGAATATTATGTTTATCATTTCCAGTGACAGTTGGTCGCATCGAGCCGCTGCACTTTCCCCTTGAATACTTATTTTGTTGTATTCTTAGTGTCAGTTGGTCGCATCGAGCCGCTGCGCATTCACTTTGAATATGTTGCCTTTTACTTCTCAAAGTCATTTGGTCGCATAGAGCCATTGGTCAACCACTTCGATTTATTTCCTTGTCTTATTTGTATTCTTGGTGCCAGTTGGTCGCATCGAGCCACTGTGCAGTCACTTTGAATTTTATTTTGTTTTGTCTGTGTTCGTTGATCCAACGCTTTGGATTTCCTTTTGTTCCCGTCTTTTGTTATTCTTAGTGTCGACAGTTACACTTGAACCTGTTGATTTATCACTTTGAATATTTCCCGTTTTCGTTTCTTTATCCCCAGTGTTTGTCATCCCCAGTGAGTCTTGGCTTGTGGTCGTCGATTCATTCTCGTTCTAATCATTCATACCATAATCATCATTTCATTGCATAGTTGTTGCAGAGTTAGATAGTTTGTAGTCCAGCATAACATTGCATTTAGGGACAAAATTTCCGGTTATTTCTGTATTTAAATACCTTTCACCATGATCTCATGAGTGCCTATCGTCATTCATGCCATCTGGTAAAGTTATTTAAATAGGGGCAACTGTCACACCCCAAATTTTACCCCTAATCGCTCATATCATAATCATCGTTCATTTCATTTAGCAGAGGTATCCCAAAAAAATTTACTTTGTTGCTTCTAACTCATTTTCAAGTTTTTTTTATTTATTTTTTTTAATTTCTTTCCACTTTCAAGTTTTTGGTATATATTCAATTTATATTTCACATTTCTAACTTCTTTAACCAATATTTAATTTTAATTTTAATTTCCTTTTTTCTATATCTTTTTTAGTTTCTATTTTCTTTTAATTTCTACTTCTTAGTTCTTAATTCATTCTCAAATTTTGAACTTAAATTTTATGTCCATTTCATTCGCAAAGTTTTTTATTATTTCTATTCTCAATTCCAATCTTATTTCCACTTTTATTTCTTCTTCTAATTTATATTATAAGTGTATAATTTTTTTTTTATTTCCAATTTCCATTTCCAATTTCAATTCAAGAATCAATTCCAATTTTAAATTTTAAATTCAATCCCATGTCAATACCATTATGCTCATGTGACATTATTTTTCGTAACTCATTCATATTTGTTCAAACACTTTTTTTTAGTCATTTATCATTTACATAATCACATAATTTATTCAATTTTTCATAAACTCAAGTTCACAATTTTTGCCATATTTACATCAGCATGTTTTATAATTACATAGAAGAGAAAAAAAAGAAAGAAAGAATACAAAAAAATTCTGCACTAGAATACAAAAATGCAACAGCTCCAAATCTGCCCCAAATCAGCATGCAGCCACCAACAGCTGCATTTTCCTGCTCCACTACTCCACCCACAGCTGCAAAATTCAGCATTGGTTCCCTCTCTCAAGACATCCTTTACCTACAAGCAACCAAAAAAAATCAGCATCAAATACCCCTCATAACAGTCCCAAAACACCATTAGCCAATCTCAGCCACAGTCATCTTCAAACCTGAGTAAACAAACCACACCAAAAAAAAAACTATGAGCTCAAACTAAAAAACACCCAAACAACTGTCCCAGCTGCACCGAAACCCTCATTCACTGACCCGCAAACAAATCCACAACTCCCAACCCACTGTGAACCAGACGAAGCCGTGACGGAACCGTTGTCCTAACCGCAAAATATTCCCAAAACCCATCAAACTCACCAACCTGCATCATAAAACTTCCTTCAAAACCAATACAAAACCATCAAACCATTTCATCATCACTAAACCGTCACCGTGAGCTCACCATTTCACCTTCACCACCATCTTCATCCCACTGTCAACACCAATATCAAACCTGTCATAAACCTGCAAGAGAGAAAACCAAAAAATGAAAAGCAAATGACCAAGAGTTGACATGAGAGAAACTGAACCAAAACAAAAACAAAAAACTCTAACTGTTACCATATTCACCACACAAAAATCAGCAGGACAACAAAAGAGAAAGGCATATCAGTAGAAAAAGGAGAAAAACAAAACAACACCACCAAACCTTTTTTCATGTAACACCATCACTGATTTCGATCTCACGACAAAACGAAACTACTCCCACGCTGACAATACTCCCTTGCTGCAACTTTTGAAGGTCCACAGCCACGAAACTCCCTACGTGGCTCCGGCATTGAAGCCTCAAAACAACAATAACCCCTCCATTCTATTTACTGATCCGCCGCGCCTCCAAACCATCTCACTAAAGCTGCTGCCACCACTCACCAAAACTCTTCCTTCCGCCTTCAGCCGCCACTCCAAACTGTCGAAACTGTCCACCAAACAGACCCACACTATATTCACACCTCCATCCTGCCTCACCTTCAAACTCATAGCCGCCATCAACCTGCAAATCCAAAACCAGAGAAATCCAAACACCATAAACAACAAACAGAACCGCTTAACCGCTGCGAAACATTGTGAAAAAAACTTGAATCGAAAGAACTAACCCGCAACCCATCAGAACAAACCATGAAACCTGTGAACAAGCAGTGAACCAAAAAACAAACCGTTGAGACAAACTCTTCCACAAAACCGCTGAAAGTCACCGCAAAAATCATTGGACCTTAAGTCTTCATCATCCTACTTCATCAAGCCAGAGCCGTGAGAAACCACTATCCCAAACCGCGTCGCCGTAAAACCAAAAACAAAACTCACAGTGAGCACAACAAAATCCAAATTTCCTTCGAACCGCAAAACCCTCACAACCCAGCCGATCACATCCAAACACAGCAACACCATCATCCAATTTCCAATCCCTAATCTCAAAACATAAAGCCTTAAACCTCCGCCGCTAACTCTTAAACCCAAACGCGAACACCGAACTTGAACTACTGAAAACTCAGAACTATGAGTAAAACCATCACCACCAGCCATCAGACATCAACGACCTCAGTTTTCTATGAAAAAACATCAACCTTCCCAACTCCTTTATCCGAACACAGCAGCACGAGAACCGAAATCGTTGCTTTCTTCTTCACCAACCAAACCGTTTCACCTGAAGCCACCGTCCTTCCCCACCAAGGTTCTCTCAACCAGCCACAAAAACCACTCGAAATCACAAAACCTCCGCAAACCTGTAACTCGCAAAACAAACTGTAAAATCAAAACCACCCTTAATCCATCCAAAACCACCCCCAAATCCACAGAAAATCAGAGAGATGCAGTGAGTTGAGAGAGAACCCCAGCCACCATTAACCTTCAAAGAGCTTGAGACAAACCGCCGGCCATCCGCCCTAACTGTTTCAAATCAGCAACAATATACAAACCAAAACCGAGAGAGCATCGCGAGAGTGATGGAGATGACGTTGTGAGGTTATCCGCGAGTGAGTGAGAGAACCGTTGTGAGATTCAGAGAGAGACTAGCGAATATTGAGAGCAGGGCAACCGCGATTTAGGGAGAGAGACGAAGCTGAGAACGTTGAGAGAGATTGAAAGTGACCTGAGAAACTCACCGTGAAATTCGGGTCTGAGAGAGAGGCTTGTTTCGTTTCTTTTTTCCAAGAACAGATCGCATATCTGTCCCTTTGGCACTAATCCTTATGTTCTTTTTTTATTATTTATTTTCTTTTATTATAATTATCTTTCTAATTATCATTAAACTTTAGATTTAAATTAATATTGTTTTGGGTTGGTTTCGCTAAACCCACATTGGATTTGTTCTCTTTTACATACGGTACATACACCATCCATTTTCCTTTGATACTTTTTTTCCTTTTATTTGATTTTATTATTATTTTGTTAGAGTTATTTGATTTGGTAATATATTTATAAATAAAATCTTTCTATCCTTTTATTTTGATATCTTTCTTTTTATTTTAATCTTTCATTTTATGTTATTTTAGGGCCGATGATATGACGAAGGTCACGATAAATCGTTTCCGATTAATCGTGACCCATATGAGGCCATTGCATTTTATTTCTATTTCATATATTTATTTATTTATTTTCTTTCCATTTAATTCATTATTCATTCTATTTAATTTATTTCATGTTATTTTCATAATTCATTTCACTTTATTTATTAATTATTTATTCCTCGCAAGTTTACACCATTTAATTTATTTTTCAAAATAATAATTCCTTGGTCCAACGCCAAGTTCACTACACTTCACTCACACACGTAAGTCGGTCGTTTACGATCGCCATCTGCACAGTTCCTTACACTTCACAGCTTTCTAACTTAAACAAATTGTCGCACTACGTTTGTTTGCCACCCCAGCATTCTCGATCCATATATCGAGCCATAGCCAGTTACCTAAGCCCTGTTGCTTTGCATTTTCCATTATTCCATTTACTTTTGCAAGTAGCAGCCTTTGCCTAGTCTTAGGAGCTTGCACCCTCAGTTATTTTTGTTTATGCTTTTCAATCCAAAAGGGAAAGACTCCTGCAGTTGACTCAATGTCATAGGAAGTTTAGCAATCCCTAGTTCCATTTTGACCTTAGCAATTAGGTCCTTCTTTTTCTTTGACCTTAGCAATTAGGTCCCTCATCCTTAGGTTCTTAGCCATTAGGTCCTTAGCTTTTTATTTTACAACTTTTTGTGACTTTCTTAAAGTCACGTGAGTGTTTGCCATAACACTTACCTTCCCTCGCGAACCTTGAGCGTAACCAAGTGTTCGTTAATCCTTAGGAGAACTACGAGTGCTCTGATTCTATACCCGATACGTAGGCATCGATGCGATGTTGTGCGAGCACCATTAGAAATAAAAACCTTAGGTTCCCATTAGTTTTAGCAAGCAATAAACAACAATAATACAAATATTAACAAGAGGTTCCCGTAGGATACTGCAGATGCTTAGGATGCTAACACCTTCCCTAGGTATAATCAACCTCCGAACCTAGTTTCTCCTCATTTAGGGTTTTTACGATCTTTTTCCCTTTTCCCTTTGGATTAAATTAAAGTCGGTGGTGAACATAAAAGTTTTGCGATTCAAGCTCACTTAATAGCTTGGTATCCGATTCTCACCGCGACAGTTACTATACTCCATATCAATTCTCTTTATAAAATTCCATTCACTCAAGGTTTCCATTGGCACAAGGTCTCCATTAATAATGACATAACAATGTCACAGAACTTACAATACTTTGCGAGTCACCAATATCAAACTTAATTCATCCTAAGTATACTTGCGGATTTCCATAAAACTTGCCTTTTTCATACCATATTCTACACACTCACCTTTGAAGACCCCGCCAAATTTCTCTTTTAAATCCATTTCTCTCAAGGGTCTCGTTCCCTAAATGATCCAACTTACATGCCTAACTTCGGAACATTCATCTCTCACTCTTACCTAGAAGGTAACTTAAAATCCATCTCTTTGAGTGCAGCTCAACTGCACACATCTAGTATTACTCTTACGGAGTCTATAACCTGATGTTAGGAGTTTAACGATACCGAAACTGACCAAATGTTCATCTCTTATCCATACAAAATTCAAATACCAAGAACGTTTCCTGGAAGTTCAACACTTCGTGAGTCTCTTATAACTTCTCAATTTAGGTCCTTAGTAGTCGCAATGATGATACACCAACTGTCTAGCTCATTTTCTGTCTACCAAACATACTTAAAAGAAGGTCCAACACTTTATCCTCTGACACCTCGAACGGAAACTAAAACGGACTTACAATTCAGAAAGTACGATTCTCTAAAATCCTCCACCAAAGTCATGTGTCAATCAATTACCAATCCTAGGCTAAACGGTCGAACACAACTAAACTTGTTCCTCTTATTAACAAACAATCCATCTTAAAATTACCAATCCAGTCCACACTAACTTGCAAGATGGTTATCATTCGTGGTATCTAAATATATGCAACAATCGTCCACCATCCACAACTCAAGATAACACAGAACGGGGTATAACATGTAGATTACAAACTCCAACAAGCGACGAAGTATAACTACCATTATGTTACGGTAACTTCACTATTACTCAACGAAAAGTTCAATTCCACTCGTACACGACGTTTTAAGAAAACGACAATGGTGACACCAAAAAGGGTTTTAGCTACAAGCTAACACTTGGTTCGTCCGTAAACAAAATCCAACACAACATCCTTATCGGGTAAAACAAAACAATGGACATCTCATGTCTAGTATACAACTTTGTCCTCTCTCTCTAATTCCTTGGCAAGAATTAAAACAACAACAACAACATTCTTAATCCCATATAGATAAATTCCAAATACTTAGATTATTCACAAACGCTGGAGTTTTCCCTTACACTTGAAAACTAAGGTAATGCACTCCTTCGAAGAGTCTTGTTGTCTCTTCTTACATATTAATCGGGGTTCCCCTACCCGCCACTAACCATGCATAGGATGTTTCCACAGCTTCCTATCGGTACCAAGAACGATTCACTCGGGCACCCACGTCCAAATGTATGCATCTTAGAAAAAATCCAGTTTTCCAAAACTTAACAATGATAACCGGTCACTACCAGGAGGGTAACCGATTACTCCGTGCAATCTTGGACTTCCAGTAGCTAAAGAATATTTAGAAACATAACTCTATAACCGGGTGTTACCCAGAGGGCAATCCGATTACTCAAACGCAGAAACAAGCTTCTGGTCTTCATTTTTACCTAAACCTCCCAAACTCATTCCAATCACGTCCCAAAAGTTGCAGCCACAACAACAAACGATTCCACACATATAGTAGTCATACCACCAGACTCCTAATGGGCGAATCATCATTGCTTACACTTCCTTAGCTTTAGTTTCAATAACAACTTAACAACTCCATAGTACATTCGTCCAAGAATACTTTCCGATATCACTTTCTTATAATGCAATGTTATTACTGTTTCCATACCTTGTTCACTTCACGCTCTGCGGTAATCCTCACATACCTGTCGCTCCCCGTATTTCCATCCTGGTACAAACGCGAAAGTGGCGCAGAAAAAGAAAAGAGTCGCCAGCCAGGCATTTTTATCCCGAAGGAACGGGAATGGTAATGCTGCACAAACCAGAAGAAAAGAAAAGGAAGGACACGGGTCCTGCAAACCAAAGAGACTGGGTTCGGGAATCGGTTACGACCTGGGAAGGTATTAGCACGCAGATCATCCGCCGTACCCGACGGGATCCACGCTTGCAAAGAAACTGTTTCAAAGGGTGAGGGTATGAAAGCTGCTGCAAAAGAAAAGAAAATTAACTGGAAAAAGAAACAAAGAAAGGAAATGAATGAGAAAACATAGAGAAAAATGTAGGGAAAATAAAGATTGTGCTCGAACGGGCCCTATCCCGCTGCCTACGTACCTCATCAGGATAATGAGGATCAGAGACGCCGTAGTTCCCCTAACTAGGGGTGGCAAGGAAATTGCTTGTGAATTAAAGCTTGAACTGCCTATGCCATTGCTCAGGTGTTGCAGAATCGGACGACGAGTGCGTAACCGTCTTGCAAAGTGACAAGTAGGAGCAAGTTCGTGTACGGAGCAAAAGAGATGAGAAAAGAATTCCCGAAGGAAAGACGCTTATTGTTTGTTTGTGCTTTTTATGAAGCTTTTATGAGTGTGTCACAAGGAAGTGAACTCTAGCTCTTTTCCATGGAATGTGCACTTGTCACTACATTACAAGATGGAATAATAGAACAAGCACACTCAAGTAAGGAGAAGATCCCTAAAACATGAACCCATAGATTAGGGCCTAAGCTCACTAACTTGTTAAATAATTAAGTTTTTTTGGTTATTTACAGATGAAGAAGTGTTTTTATACTTTTCTTGGTGAAGAAGATACCTTGATCAGACTTGTGCATCACAAGGTAAACTTGTACTATCCCAAGATAGGAAGACTAAAAGTACCTCATGGGATAAGGCTATTACTCAAGGTATTACTTCAAACTTTATTAAATATTTTCTTTAATATTATGAGATGAGAAGAGAAGAAGAGCCAAAGGATCACAAAGGCAAAAAAGTCTAATGGGGGACTAGATAAATCCTAAGTGTTGTCATGCATGGACATCCTAAGGTTAGTGTGGTTTTCTATCCTAAAGAAGAAAGAAAGAAGAAGAGCAAAGAGTTAGTACAATAAAGAAATAAGAAGAAGAGGTGAGATTTGGAGATGTGGAACTCAACTTCTAAACCTCACACTTACCATAGCCCCTGCAAGGTTAGTAACAAGCATACAAATGAAATACAATGAACAAGATGACATGCTAACATTATACAAACAGAAATGAAGTCATATATACAAATTCTCAATGGATATGCAAGTTATAAGAATGAGGAATGAAGCATACAAGCAAATTATGAGACAAGATGAATCACATGGCAAACAAATGCACACTTAAGAAAGATGCAAAGCAAAATGCTCAAGACATGAGCTCAATGCACAAGACCAGAACCAAAACAAAGCAAAGAAGAGCTTAAGAAGCTAACAAGATGAAGAGAAGAGCCACACTTGACCAAACAATCACATAATGAAGTGAAAGAAGTAAGGAAGTGAGATGAATACACTTAAGAAATGAAAGGACTTAAAAGGTAAGCAAACACAAAAATTCCTAAGACACCAACCCTAAGTCAAGACCAGAATAGAACCCATACCCCAAAAGGACCCCAAATGAGAAGAAGAAGTTGGCACAAGTGCCCTTCTAGGCTTACAAGAGAGCTAATGATCACAAAGAAGCAAAATGGGACAAGGTGAGAACATAAATCCACATCAATTCAACAATGCACTAAAAAAATTCAACAACTTAAGCCAAATGATCTTCAAACATGATATAACAAGGAGCCAAAAGGATTGGGAAAAATTCAAAAGCTAGATAGGTCAAATGGAGGCTTAAACATGAACTAGGGTTAATAACTTCCAACACAAGTCAAAGGACCAATACCCAATGAAAAAAGTTTGTAAAAATTAGGGTAAAATCACACAAGAACTACATCATCTTAGGAATCCAGAGCAAAAAGAATGAACACAAAACTCCAAATAATGAAACCTATAGAAAATGAACAAGGCAGTGTACTCAAAAAAAGACTTAAATTGAATTAATGAGATGGAAGAATTAATTGCCACGTGGATAATGAGAATAAATGAAAAATAAAAATGTAGAAAAATAAAGAAAAATCAAATTGACTTTCAAGAATTATTTTGGGATTTTTGGATAATTGGAAGTATTTTTAAAAATAAGAAATCAAAATGGAATAAAAAGAAACTAAAATAAGAAAAATGGGATGGGGTGAGAATAGTAGAGAATTGCAGTGTAAATGAACTGGGCTTAGGTTGTGTGGGGGTGCGAATAACATGTCTGAGGCCTACTAAGCTACGCATGTGTATGAAAATAGGGTGGAAAATCAGGAAAATAAGCTGGAAAATAAGTGAACCAAGAGATTGATCCAGCGCGTATTAAACACCTTTCATTAAATGACGTGGACACGTGATTTGCTGTGAGGTGAGGACACAAGGTTATTTATGGTGGGAAGCGAAACATGACGCATTAAAATAGAATTGGATGTTCACGTGAGAGTGAGGGTGTGCTTCAGGGAAACGTGGCAACATCCAGGGCGTAGAGAGAGAGATCCAAGGGCTGAGGGCTTATCTTTAAGCTCCTAAAACCCTAGCTTCATTTCCAGTTTCCGGTGACCGGAGCTAGGGCTCCGGCACCGGAATTCAAACCAGTATGAACAAACAACAACATAAATAAACCAAATGCTCCAGATTCACTAAACAAGGCATGCTGAATTCGAATATGAGGTTGAAAAATGCAATAGAGCAAAGGATGCTACGGATCTACCAAAAACAGTTTGGTCCATGAAATCTAAACTTCAAATATCTCACTCAATATTGCACTATTTTAGAAACCACAACTTGCAGAATGCTTAGTGCATCAAGGTTTACAAAACACATAATACATTTCATTTTCAGAGGTGAAGAATTTGAAGCTTACCTGAGTTGCAAATCTTGATTCAAGGTGCTAGAAAACCAGATAGTGGATGAAAATCACTCTATCTTCACTCTAGATGCAAAATAAATGCATCTAAAGCCTTGAATGTGACTGGATCTGAAGCTTTTCCAACACCTGCCCTGAAATGGCAAGGTTGTTGATCTTGAAGGAAAGCTTGAATGAGTGGGTGATTAATGATCTTGAGCTTGCACTGATCAAGAATCCACAATTTGTTTTCTGATTGAGCAAGTGTGTGATGAGGAATGATAGAAAATGCAAGTTGTGCATAAACTTGGAAATGAGAGAATGAGAGAGAGTTGTGCAATTCTAAAACCCTAGCTTGTTATATACCAAGTCACAAACCAATGCTGAAAAGATTGTGAAGTTTGCACGTGGGAATCACAAGTTTTTGGTGAATTTGCAACTTTTGCAATTTGTGATGGAAGCATGCACTCCTCATGATTTCCTTGGCCTTTCAGCCCATGTGCAATGCAAATCCAACCCTTGATTATAATCTAACAAGTCCTGGCCCTTAGATCAAAGTTGTCACACTTTCTCCATGATTTTGCAAAATATCCACTTTTGAAGCAACTTTCTTGTGGTGCACGAATTTGTGGTATTCTTTGGAGCAAAATGTGCTAAATGCCTTGTATTTTATCATTGGAACCAAACTTGATCCATTCCAAGCCTTAAAATTAAGTTTTGAGACTTTTTGCTTTTGTGCATGCATGGAATTTTAGGTTTTGCCCTAGTTTTAAGCATTTTTTCGAAGGGCCTAGAGAACAAACCAAGAATCCCATGAAAAAGTACTTGTAGTTTTTGAAAATGGGAGCCCTTAATCTCCAACTTTCATGTTTGACTTTGGTCCATTTGAAGAATTTTTGATCATGTTAAGCTCACTTGAATTTTAGGGCAAAAGTTGCCAAAAATGGAAAATCCTTAAAACCAAGTTTTCACCAATTTTGCAAAAAGCCTCAAATCTCCATGATTCTTGATCTTTGAACATTCCAAACCTCCTATAAAATTTTAAGGGCACCCCTTGGCAAGAAAAAGTGGGTCTGACCCCTTGAAATCACACAGTTGACTTTTTAAGGGCACGGTTGACCAATTACTTCATTTGCAAGCAACTGAAGAATTTCTTGACTTCCACAAGGAATTTTCTCATGAAAATTGGTACCTAGGATCCTATTGACATATAAAAGACTTTTCCCAAATGAAATGTCCAAAGTTGTGAATTTTTTATGCTTGAATCTCAAGCCCTAGTTTAGGTGCCTTGTGCAGGAGCTTTACCCTATCATGGAATCTCTGATGATCATGCAATCTTCTGAGCTTTTGCAAATGAACTTGATCTTGTAAATGGAGTGTAAACCCCTCATAGGACTTGTACAAAACCATTGGGACCCTTGTCATGGCTTGTGATGCCTCAAGAACCTCCACAGATGATCATATGCCTAATGCTAGGACATGAAGGATGTTATGCCATATCTTTCCATGCTAGGATGCTAAGAAAATGATATGTTCATGATGAATATGATGTGATATGATACTTAAAATGAAGAGGGCAAATTTGGGGTGTTACAGCTGCCCTTATTCAAACAAGTGTTAATCTGAAAAGGACGGTAGCACGGGCTATCGACCGTTCAAGATAAACTGTGGTTGAATACCAAGAAGACCTGAAATTTGCACTCTGACGAAGAATGCAACACTGGGAAACAAACCCAACCAAATGACGCTTTGGTGACTGACGAGGAGAAAAAAAAGCAGACGAGCTTCTTCCAAGTTGAAACTGGTATCTGGAACAAGAATACTTTGACAGACGAGTCTTATTCGAACAATCCTGTTACGCCAGGAGCTGGACATACGAGTCCTCATAACAAAACATATGGCTTGAGACAGATGAATCTCCTTCGGATATACCTGTTACGCCAGGACCGGGATGCATTAAAGTATGTGGGATAGACATGCATAATCAAGGTAGACGAACCTTCTTCATATATTATCCGTGGATATATGGTATAAGATAGACGAGTCTTCTTTGAGCAAACATGTTACTCCAGGTGCAACAATAATAATTGGTGCCTGAGACAGACGAGCCTCCTTCGGATAAACCTATTACGCCAGGCCCGGTAACCATTTTGACATTTATTCCCACAGTCAGGATTTTAAACCTCTTCAATACGGACGAGTATCGGATGATCATTAATGTAACACAGACGAGTGTCAAAAGTCAATGATACAGACGAGTATCAGACAATGATCTAAGAAACACAGACGAGCGCTTCAGGCAATGATACAGACGAGTATCAGCAACTGGTATAGTCGAATACCAGAAATTCAAACACAGACGAGCATTTGGAGTAGCAATACATAAGAGCACCAGGATAATCAGCAAATCCTCACATACAGGTATAAGTTAACACAGACGAGTGCTACGGATGATACCTACGAATATCCAAATAAAGCAGACGAGCTTCAAACAGATAAACAACACAGACGAGTGTTGGGGATGATACAGACGAGTATTCACAAATATCACATATCAAAACACAGACTAGGGTTTAATCATCAAACACCAAACACAGACGAGTGCTGGAAATTGCAGACGAGCAAACAGTAAAGGTCATCAAACATCCAACACATACGAGTGTTGGGAAGTTGCAGATGAGCAACGGCAGAAAATACATAGCGAACACAGACGTGTGTTGGCAATTGCAGACGAACAATAACAAAGTAATCATAGACCACTGCTGGGGAAAGCAAACGAGCAATACCAAAGTGATAACACAGACGAGTGTTAAGAGATGCAGACGAGCAGCAATAAAGTACGAGCACAAACGAGTGCTGGGGATTGCAGATGAGCAATAAACAGATGCCTGATTGGCCACAAGAGCCATAACTCTGCAGGGGAAGAACAAGTTGAGAGGTCTGGACACCTAACTCTGATTGTGATGAACACCTGACTGTACCATTATATTGATCAAAAGAATGGCAACTTGTTGGGGAATATTTCACTGACGAAAGTGAAAATCAAATATGAACTCTGTGGGGAAAGATCATCTTCAGACTTGGCTGGGAAAGATGCTCCAACAATGCTCTGGCTAGGGAGAACATTGAGCAAAACTCTGTGAGGACATCAGGCACTCAGTTTCCTGCTGGGCATACTCCATTGGGGAAGAATAAACTGCTTGGGCTGCTGCCAAGGTTCAGCTGGAGAAGATTTCTGCTTGGCAGAATGTGACGCCATCCTGCAACCTGCAACAACAGAAAACACAAGTGTGCCCTGGGGACTTGCATGGTATGATCTGTTCATCCATCATCACCCGACACTCAAATAGGGCTTATAGTGCTTCCCTACAATTTCATTTTCTTTTCAAATTATCACCATGTTTAAATGCAATGCTATTTTTGCCAAAAATTCAGGACATTTTGCAAACAAAAAATAAACACACACAGCTTTTTGACTAAATATTCTTTTTATTGAAAGGCCTCTGAATAGGCAAATATTTTACACCAGGAAGCAACCACCTGGAAAGAGGTAGCCACCGTAAAATTGAGAAAAGAAACTATCCTAATGGCAATGGGCACGGCATCCCAATGAGTTCCATTTCTGCTATGACCAGCATATCTTCAAAACTCTCCATTCTTGCTTCTGCTTTCTGAGAAGATGAGGGGAATGTTTCCTATCCTTCTGATATTGTCAAGTTGTACGAAACGATGACGTGGTTCAGATTACTTGGATCGCAGTTGTTCGCTTATTCCCTTATTTTGCGTGGATCGCCCTTTCGGGTTTTCAATCCACCGGGATACCCTTTTTTGCCTGAGCTGTCCGATGTGGCTTTTCAACTCAGCGGGTGTACATTTTTTATTTATTTCCCTAACTTTTGCCCGAGCTTTTTATTCTGTTTTTAGCTCGCCAGGATGCCCTTTTTTTGCCTGGACTTTAATTCTGTTTTTGTGTCCAGCGGGTCTCTTTATGCGAAGTATTTTTTAACTGCGTCCGAGTTAACAGGGGATTGGAAGTCATCTCCATCCATAGTGGTGAGCATCAGTGCTCCTCCTGAGAAGACTTTCTTCATTATGAATGGTCCTTCGTAGTTTGGGGTCCACTTGCCCCTGTGATCTGAACCTGGAGGAATGATCCTTTTCAACACAAGCTCTCCCACTTGATATTCTCGAGTACGCACTCGTTGGTCGAATGCACGCTCATTCTCCTCTGATAAAGTTGACCATGACAGATAGTTGCTAATCTCTTTTCCTCAATTAGACATAGCTGATTATAACGAGCACGCACCCATTCAGCCTCATCAAGCTTTACATCCATCATCACACGCAATGAAGGAATCTCTATTTCAACAGGCAGGACTGCTTCCATACCATATACCAGAGAGAAGGGAGTTGCCCCAGTTGACGTCCTGACCGACGTTCGGTACCCATGCAGCGCAAATGGTAACATCTCATGCCAATCTTTGTAAGTGAAAACCATTTTCTGCACGATCTTCTTGATATTCTTGTTTGCCGCCTTCACTGCACCATTCATCTTTGGTCGGTAAGGAGAAGAATTGGGATGTTGTATCTTGAAGTCCCGACACAACTCTGCCATCATCTTGTTGTTGAGATTAGAACCATTGTCAGTAATGATTCTTTCAGGCACTCCGTATCTGCATATGATATCCCTTTTTAGGAATCTTGCCACCACCTGACGAGTGAGATTGGCATAAGATGCTGCTTCCACCCACTTAGTGAAGTAATCAATCGTAACCAAGATGAAGCGATGACCATTTGAAGCAGTAGGCTCTATTTTTCCGATCATGTCAATACCCCACATAGAAAAGGGCCAAGGAGATGACATGACGTTGAGCGGGCTTGGAGGAACATGCACTTTGTCTGCATATATCTGGCACTTGTGGCACTTGCGAGCGAATGAACAACAGTCTGCATCCATTGTCATCCAGTAATACCCTGATCTCAGCAATTTCTTAGCCATAGCATGCCCTCCTGCATGGGTACCGAAAGATCCTTCGTGGACTTCCTACATTAAAAGGCTTGCTTCGTGTCTATCCACGCATCTGAGCAAGACCATGTCAAAGTTTCTTTTGTACAAGACCCCGTCTGTGTTCAAGAAGAAGCTAGCAGCAAGTCGCCTTAAAGTCTTCTTGTCATTGGAAGATGCCCCAGCTGGGTATTCTTGCTTTTCCAGGAATAGCTTGATATCAAAGTACCAAGGTTTCTCATTAGAAACGGCGTCTACAGAGAATGCATGAGCTGGAGAGTCAAGCCTGGAGATGTCAATTCTGGGCACATAGTTCCAACACAAGACTTTCATTGACAAAGAAAGAGTGGCCAATGCGTCGGCAAACTGATTTTCGTCACGTGGTATGTACTGGAGCTTAACTGTCGTGAAGAACGTCAACAGTTTTCTGGCATAATCCCTGTATGGAATTAGGTGCTCTTGATGCGTATACCACTTGCCGCTAACTTGGTTAATGACGAGGGCTGAATCTCCGAATATATCGAGGTTCTTAATCCGAAGATTAATTGCCTCCTCTATTCCCATTATACACGCCTCGTATTCCGCTTCATTGTTGGTGCATCCAAAAGTAATTCTGGCAGCGAAGGGAAAGTGAACACCTTCGGGAGTAATAAGAACGACACCAACTCCATGTCCATTGATATTGACTGCCCCATCGAACATCAACTTCCATTTGGATTCAGGGTCTGGCCCCTCCTCCGGAAGTGGTTCCTCGTAATCATTTGCTTTGAGGTACATGATGTCCTCATCAGGGAAATCAAACTTCATTGGCTGATAATCATCTTCAAGAGGTTGCTGTGCAAGGTAATCCGAAAATACACTTCCCTTGATGGCTTTCTGAGAAGTATACTGGATGTGATATTCAGTTAAAATCATTTGCCACCTAGCAACCCTTCCGGTTAACGCTGGTTTCTCAAAGATGTACTTGACAGGATCCATTTTGGAAATGAGCAGTGTGGTATGAGTCAACATGTACTGTCTTAGTCGGCAAGAAGCCCATACCAAAGCGCAACAAGTTTTCTCGAGCAGTGAGTATCGGGATTCACAATCGGTAAACTTTTTGCTAAGGTAATAAATAGCGTACTCTTTTCGACCAGACTCGTCATGTTGGCCTAGAACACACCCCATTGACCCTTCTAGCACGGTCAAGTACATGATTAGAGGTCTTCCTTCCACGGGAGGCATTAGAATTGGAGGCTCCTGCAAATATTCTTTTATTTTGTCGAAAGCTCTTTGGCAGTCATCATTCCACCTGACTGTTTGCTCTTTTCTTAGCAATTTGAATATTGGTTCGCATGTGGCAGTTAGATGAGATATGAACCGAGAAATGTAGTTCAACCTCCCTAAGAACCCGCACACTTCTTTTTCTGTCTTCGGTGCAGGCATATCTTGAATAGCTTTTACTTTAGCAGGATCTACCTCAATTCCTCTTTGACTAACAATGAAACCCAGCAGTTTCCCAGGACGCACTCCGAAAGTGCACTTGTTTAGATTCAACCTCAGCTTGTACTTGATCAGTCTATCAAATAGCTTCTTCAGGTTGACCAGATGCTCTTCTTCGTCTCGGGACTTAGCAATCATATCGTCCACATAACACTCAATCTCCTTGTGTATCATGTCATGGAACAATGTGACCATCGCCTGCTGATAAGTTTCCCCGACGTTCTTCAAACCAAAGGGCATGACCTTATAGCAGAATGTACCCCACGGGGTAATGAACATTTTCTTCTCCATGTCCTCCGGCGCCATCTTAATCTGATTATATCCGGAGAAGCCATCCATGAAGGAAAATACCGAGAATTGAGCAGTATTGTATACCAACACATCAATGTGTGGCAACGAAAAGTCATCTTTTGGGCTTGCTCTATTCAAATCCTGGCAGTCAACGCACATCCGGACCTTGCCTTCCTTCTTTGGTACAGGTACAATGTTAGCTACCCAAGGCGGGTAACTAGTCACAGCAAGGAAACCGACATCCTATTGCTTCTGAACCTCCTCTTTGATCTTCATCGCCATGTCAGGACGAGTTCTTCTCAATTTATGTTTCACAGGAGGACAGTCCTCTCTCAAAGGTAGCTTATGCACAACGATGTCGGTATCCAGCCCTGGCATATCTTGATATGACCAAGCAAAGATATCCACATACTCTCTCAGCATATTGATCAGCTCTTTCTTGACGTCGGCCTGCAGACTGACCCCAATTTTGATCTCTTTCTTCACATCTTCACTGCCAATGTTGATGATCTCAATTTCTTCTTGATGAGGCTGAATAACCCGTTCCTCTTGTTTCAACAATCTGACCAATTCTTCAGGGAGTTCACAGTCTTCCTCAACCCCTTCATCAGCTTGGTAGACTGGATTGTCAAAGTCATGTGTGGTCATAGTAGGAACGTTATCAATGGAATCCGGATGATCAACATTGCACAGACGATGTGCTTATTCAGAATCTGCTTATTTTGAAAAAGAGACCCTAACACAAAAACAAAAAGGAAAACACATTGCCATTTTTATATTTTTTTTGAAAAATTTAAAACAAAGAAAGAGAACGCAATTTGTCTGAAAATGTCCTTTTATTTCATGGTAAAATAAGATGGATACAAAACATGGTGGCCAATACAATGGATCCTAGCATCTTGGGCAGAATGCTGGATTTGACAATGCAGTATGATAAAAAGGAAACAAATGAATTACTCTGAGTGTCAGGTAACTTGGACAATGTCTTCAGCAGACCAGTTCTTCAGCTCCTCTCCGGGCGCACACGGATGAATCGAGTTGTCCTAGTCACCGTCACTGTCCCCATTTTGGCTTTTCACACAGATTTGGTTACGGTCGAGCATCCCAGCGCTTGTAAAGGTAATGGCTTTACCACTTGGAGTAGGTTCACCAGGCTGATAACCCAAACCAAACTTGTCGTCTTTCTTTTCCAGCTCCAGCAATTTGCCCCAGCCTTGGGCGCTTCCTGATTGAACAACCTCCTTTTCCTGCTTGTAGGAATGGATGGAAGTACCTTCTTTCTCACTGCTCTTCTCTACAGTAGTCAAGATGCTAACGTTAACTGCTTCGAAGGCTTGACATAGAGTCTCATGGATCTCTCCATCCATCTCCACATACTTGAACGTTGATAAATGGCTTACGAAGATGTCTTCCTCTCCGCATACTGTGATTACCTGGCCATCAACCACATATTTGAGCTTCTGATGCAGGGTGGAGGTAACAACTCCAGCAGCATGAATCCATGGGCGTCCCAACAAGCAGCTATACGCAGGCTGAATGTCCATGACATAGAAGATACTTTTGAAAACTTGAGAACCTATTTTAACGGGCAACTCAACTTCTCCAAAAACTGGCCTTCTAGACCCATCAAAAGCTTTGACAATCAAATCATTGGGCCTCAAGACTATACCATCAACATTGAGCTTCATTAATGCCTTCTTCGGAAGTACATTAAGAGAAGAACCCGTATCAACAAGAACATGTGACAACACAGCACCCTTGCACTCCATAGTGATATGTAGTGCTTTGTTGTGGTTTCGGCCCTCTGACGTGAGGTATCTGTCTGTAAAGCCCAGCCCATGGCTTGCATTTACACTGCCCACTACAGCTTCGAGTTGATTGACAGTGATTTCTTGAGGAACATAGGCCATATGTAGCACTTTCAACAAGGCCTCTCTGTATGCAGGAGAACACATCAACAGTGATAAAATGGATATCTTGGAAGGTGTCTGGTTCAGCTGGTCGACCACCTTATAATCACTCTTTTTAATGATGCGCATAAATTCCTCGACCTCTTTTTCAAATGTACCCTGCCCAGCAATAGGAGTTGTTGTCTCATCAACCACAACTTGCTTTCCTTTGGCTTTTGACGAAGCCTCAGCCTCAGGATCCCCTCTCAGAACAGGGGGAGCAAATAAACGACCACTTCTTGTGAAACCTCCAACTCCTCCGACGTTCTCTACAGTCAGGTCAACAACAACGGACTTGCTCTCAATCTTCTGTCCATCCACGTACACGTCTGAGCCGTAATGCCATGGAATGGCTTTATCGTCTGTATAAGGAACAGGCCCAGGCACGGTGATAGTCACAGGACTAACTTCCGGAGTATAGATGGTAACAGGCTCTCTTCTGGCAGGCATCTCTGCTTCATCATAAAATATGGTAATGGTGGACACATCATCAGCTTCATCACCAATCTTGTTAAACTGCAAAGATCCATCATCAATCAAACTCTGCAAGCCCATCTTCAGGTTCTCACACCCATTCTCTGAATTCAAACATTCTTCACAATCAGCACTGCATCCTGGAAAGACTTGACCATTCATCAACCTCTTTTTCACTACCAATAACAGAGTCTTCACTTCTTCAATTCTCAGCATAAGACTTAACTTTTCACCACCCTCAACAGCATGGATTCTAGCCCCTCCGTGATTCGGAATAGGGTTCGAAGTAACATTTGGCGGTGGTGCAAAATTAATCGCCTTGGAGTCTATCAGGTCTTGGACTTTGTGATGTAGCGCCCTGTACTTCTCAGTCGAGTGCCCGGGTGCCCCTGAGTGGAAAGCGCATCTTGCATTGACATCATAACCCACTGGAAGCTCTCCAGGTGTTGGTGGTGCCAAAGTTCTCAATTGAATCAGATTCAAGTCCAGCAGTCTTGGTAGCAAAGCAGCATAAGTCATGGGGATTGCCTCAAGCACCCTATTAGCGGGGCGAGTTTGCCTTGGCTGATAAGGTCTCTGCTGATAGTTGGTACGTTGTTGTTGTTGTTGTTGTTGAGGTTGCATTTGTTGCACTGGACTAGAAGGAATTGTGACTGCTGCCACATGCTCGTATGGTCTTCTATAACCTCGGCCCCGTCCTCGGCCGAACACAACATTTGTCTCACCCTCCCTTCTCCTTGGAGGTCCACTAAAAGCTTTTCTTGCTCCATTCGAGCTGCTAGCACTTGTATCTTGGATCTTCCCCATCTTCAACAAAGTCTCTACCCTCTCCCTAGCAATTACAATATCATTGAATTTGGTGGCAGAATTGGACACCAATCTTTCAAGAAACACACCCTGCAAAGTCCCCATAAACATGTCAGCCATCTCGTTCTCTAACAGCGGTGGTTGCACTCTGGCAGCGAGCTGACGCCACCTTTGAGCATATTCTTTGAAACCATCCTTAGCAGTCTGAGACATGTGCTGCAATTGAGTTCGATTTGGAGCCATGTCCAAATTATACTGGTATTGTCTCACAAAAGCTTCATCCAGGTCTTTCCAGCTCTTTATGTTGACTCTGCTAAGCTTCATATACCATTCCAGAGAGGCTCCAACCAAGCTGTCTTGGAAATAATACATCCAGAGTTTTTCATCATCCGTGTGAACAGCGATCCTTCCTACGAAGGACTGAAGATGTGTCTTTGGGCATGAAGTGCCATTGTATTTCTCAAAAGTTGGAACCTTGAACTTGTAGGGGATTCTAACCCCTGGAACCAAGCCCAACTCTGTGATGTCAAATCCCAATGAGCTCTGGGATTGAATAACCTTGATTTGTTCTGCCATTTCCTCAAACTCCCTATTCATCTCAGCCCCCTGACCTTCAGCTTCGTCCAGCAGAGTGAACTGTTCGTCCTGGTTATCCATTTTCACATTATTCAAACCATCATTGATTATAGTAACCCCTGGCTGTGTTACAGGGATTTCCACTTGACGTGCGCCTGCATCGTTACGAATACCATCAGCAGCAGCAGTGTTGTTCCTGGCTTGATTTTCAATCAACTCCCGCAGACGCTCTTGATTCTGACCCATGCCTGCCATCAGAGTCATGAAATTATCCATTCTTTGTCTCAAATCAGCTAAGTCAGCTTGCATATGGTCCATGATTCTCTCTCTGTTGACCTTTGTTGGATATTTGTGTGCGACTGGCTGTTCCCTAACTTTTCTGGGAGCTATAGTGCCTGAAACACAAAACACATTAGCAACTGAAGCACTACCTGCAAAACAAACAAACAGGTCATATGCAATGCAATGTAACTGTTCATGTTCCCAGGTTTTAAGCATTTGCATGCCCCAGTTCTGGCATCTACTCCAGACAGACACTTTGAGGATTAACTTTCAAACTTTCTCTTTGGAGAGTGTTCAGCTATTAGCAGTATCAGACAAACGAGTCTTGCACATTCAGAAATGATAATTTGCACATTAACACTGTATATTATGGACAAACCACTGTCGGCCAAAAGTCAGAGCACAAACAAAAATATTCCCCGAAGGGTTACAAGCCATTACATGAATAAAAGACACAATACAAAATGAGTAAGACTCCTACAGCAAGTCTGTAGGTAGTCTGAAAAATAAACTAAGCTAAGGACCCAGGCTCTTCCACCTCCACTCTGCTCTTCTTGACACCCGCTCTCAGCTTGAGCTCTTCAATCTCTTTCCTTGCTTCCTCCAAGGCTAACTGACTTTGTGCTAGCTGATGAGTCTTTTCCCTCCGGATGGTGTGAACTTGTTCCACCTCTTCCTTCTTGAAGGCCATTTGCACTTCAAAGAACTCTTCTTTCTCTCTGAACTTCTTCTGCTCTTCCTCTCTTTGGCCTTGCAGCCAAACAATGGATTGGCGAGCATCCTTGAGAGTCTTCAAAGTCTTTTTGCGTTCAGCTTCTCTTTTGGCTTCCATTAGACCCAACCTGTGAAAGTGAGCTTCCCTTCCAGCAAAGTCTTTCTCTTTAGCTTCCAGAGAGGCTTGGATCTTCTGCAGCTTACCTTCTGCTTCATTCTTGGCCCTGTTGGCAAGATGGTATAGGCTTACCATTTCAGCATTCTCCACTCTAACTTCATGCAGCTGAGCTTCCAATTTCTTTTATTCTTCAAGGGAGACAGTACTACTCTGACTTGGAGCTTCTCTGGGATAAAGTGGACCTTCAACTAAGAAAGGCATGAGAACTTCTTCTACATGTCTTTGCAACCATGCAGCAAATGGTGGATACGTCTTGGGATCAACTCTACCAAAGTCTTTCTTCCACTTCCTTATCCTGTGAGCCCAAGCTTGGGAAGCTTGCAATACTAACTCCTTGTTTCCTTCCACAGGAAAATACAAAGACTCAGCAAACTCTTCCATCTGTGGAGGATCTCTCAAAGGGTAGCCAAATAGTTTCCTGGCTAATGTTGGATGATAACTGAGTACACCCTTCCTTCCCAGCAAAGGCACTCCAGCAAATCTTCTGCAACTGACCAGCAACTCTTTACCTAGCAGATCTCTGTCATATCCCCAGGCAATATCTTCAGCAGTTAACCCCATCAACCTTCTTGACCATCTCCACTCATCCCTCATCTCCTTGAAGGCACCTGATTTTGGCAGTTGTCTGGAAAACCACTCAGCAAACAAAGAAGCACAGCAGACTACTGGTCCACCCATACCCTTCTCATTCCTGTAATGCACACTGTAGTATAAGTCACCCAAAAGAGTAGGCACTGGATTGCCTTTGTCAAAGATTGAGATCACTTCCAAGTTTACAAATTCTTTCTCTCCCGGGAACAAGCTGGACCCATACACCATTAAAGCAAGCAAAGCACCAAAGTCATTCCAATTAGCCTCTGTAGCATATCTCTCTGCCTCTGGTATGAGCACACTCCAAGAGAGTCCTTTACCTTCACTATCCTTTAGAGCCCTCTTGACTGTAGCAGCTGGCAGACGACAAACTTTGGCTATGTCCTCTTCCTTGAGCACAACCTCAAACCCATAGAATGGAAGTGTCTCTCTGACTGGAATATTCAGCATACTGGAGATCTCTTCCAATGTAGGAGCTAAGATGTAACCTGGAAAAACAAAGCAACGCAGCAGAGGATCATAAAATTGCAACAAGGTATGCAAACTGTCCTTCTGGTCTGCAGTGGGCTTGTCCACAAACTTCAATATCTGCCCATATCTTTTCCTGAAATTGCCCAAGACTTGGTCATTCATCAGACCTGCTAATTTCTGAACACTTCTGACTTCAGGCTGAAGAAAAGTATAGTGAACATTCTTTTTCCTTGGAACTCTTCTGATTTCTTCCATGGAGATAAGATTTACCAGAACTGGTAACTGAGTATGAACAATGACCTGAAAAATGGAAACATAAATAGTTAATGCAAGAATGATGCAAATGCAATGCAATGCAGGCATATGATCAACTAGGACCATCTGGAAACTGGACACTGAACACAAGGACCCTCTGAATACTGGCAATCAAAGTCCTCTGAATCACAACTCTCTGATATCACAGCTCTCTAATAGAAGTCTCAGAACCACAGTACCAAGAAAACCAGAATACCAGAACCATAGGACCAGAAATCATAACAAGGACCACTAAATAATGAGTGTATGTAGAGGCCAAGGGTTCCTGCAAACCTGTAAACCCCTCCCAATCTCACTGGTGTGCTCCGGGTCAAACATCACGGACTCTCAAAGCCGAATAGAAATAATACATTCACCATCTCCGAGAAATGGCTCATGACCAGATCAGGGAATCGGTTTGGCATTATGTACTACTCAGGGAGGCCTCAACGTGAGTCCGGGAAAACAAGGTCATCCTATGTGAGTTCCAGGTGGGCCCTCGGGTGCGAATGGGTTTGCCACACAATGTGGTCTGCCACTGTCACCACTAGAGAGGGATGTTTCCACAAGGTTCTCAATGATCGGTCCCTAGCTGCACATAACTGTCAAGGTTATGTAATGAGAGAGGAAGATCCCCAAATCAAGACATTTCCAAGACAATCGCAAATCTGGGCGTGGAACTCACTACTACCCCCATGACAAGATCTCATGAGGCCAAAGTGGAACCACTCTAAGTCCTAAGGTGCACTCGAGCTGTGGTAATGAGCTCATCTCTCAGACACAGTAACACCCATCCCACCAAACAGAAAGCTAGTCCAGACAGTCCAATAATATGATGCAGAAAGTAAATACTGAAAACTGTAAATAAAGCTGTAAATAAACTGTAAACAAACAACAATACAAAACAACAAGCCACAGCAAACAATCATCACCCAAAGAAACAGAAACAAGCAAGCGCTAGGAGAGACTCACAGGGGAACCAGGGATTCTTTTTATTTTATTTATATACATATATTTAGATCTGCACCTTTTATCATAACTAACTCCCCTGATTTTTTTCCTAAACCCCGAATTTGCCTCAAACCTTGAATTTCAAACCTAAAATTCTAACCCTGGTTTTTTTTCTCTAAACCCCTAATTTTTTTCATAACTAACTACCATGATTTTTTTCCTAAAAACCCTGATTATTTCCTAAAAAATACCTTAAACTTTATTTATTTTTCCTAAAACTATAATATCTTTTCTTTTAATTTAAATTACTTTATTTATTTTTAGGAAAATTGTATAGGTTGCAATTTATGTAATTTATTTATTTTTCACCCTTATTATGTAACTTTTTCCTATATGTAATAGTTTAAATTTTCTTTTTTTGTATCGATTATTATGTAACTGCCCCGAAGGCATGTAATAGTGTAGGAACTTTTAATTTCTGCCTTTAAATTTCTGCAAATATTTAAATTGCATGGTTAGTAAATTTAGGGAGTGAAAATAAATGAAAAATTAATTTGGACTTAGAAAATTAATTACCAGATAAATATTGAAAATAATATTCACACACGTAAGTCGATCGTTCTACGATCGCCATCTGCACCTCCTAGGGTTTCCCCTTTTGGTTGCCTTAATAAATGGTCAAGTCCCTCGACTGTGGGGGTGTCTTAAGGCAAAGTACCTTGAAATAAAAAATTATCATAGTCCCTTCAAAGATAAAAGATCATAGTCTCTTCGAAGTTGCCTACGAGATAAATGATCTTGTCCCTCGATGACCCTACGGAAAAAATGATGATCGTCCTTACGAATTGTTAAGATACCCCTACAAGTTGTTTTCTATGACCATACGATGACCCTACGCCCGTCCCTTAATAAATCTAAGGTAATGAATACTTACTCCTTAATAGTAAGGACCGTCTTACCCTTGAAAGGAAATAAAGAAACATGAAAGATCAACTTAGGGTAGGTAGCGCTTAATTACTGGCTCACACTTTCATAAATTCTTTTCACACCCCACTTTTAAAAATCTTTTCAAACTCAAGACTTTGTATACATCCATACGAGGATCATTACAAAGACTTCTGAAAATTTTCTAAACACACACTACACCTTTTTCAAACAAGTTAAAGTGAGCCAAGTAATTAAGAGCCCATGGATAACCATGGATATAAAGGGTGCTAACACCTTCCCTTTATATAACCTACCCCCCGAACTAAAAATCTTTTTAAGATCTTTCCTGTTCTTTTATACCCTTTCCTATTGGAAAAAATAAAAGTCGGTGGCGACTCTTGCTATCCGCACATGTTTTTGCCAAACAAAAACACCAAGTCAGTTCTCCCACTGTGTTACAACAACACTGTCATAGGTCCATATTTATCCTTTGTTCTCTTACATATCCTGACATATTCAAATCTAACTCTTAACTTCATGGCTCAAAGTCCTCGTTTCATAACAAATCAAACTTCACGTCCTTGCTCATACGCTTGTTCCAACATTAGGTTAACTTCTATCTTACTATCTCCGCAATTTGTTTATGTTTCATACCGAATCTCTTAGGCCCATCTCTCTATAGTGAAGCATACCATTCTAATTCTTTCTATTGAGCTATATCACAAAGGTATAACACTCCAACTTGATTCCGGGACATAAACACTCAACGAATCTCTACAAGGTGTCTTAATGAAATCTTATATATTCATAATTTCTCAACGAAAGCTCTTATTAAAATTCTTCAATGACCAAAACCATTTCAAAAGTAATCAATCGACTTCTTTACCAATTACACTTGGTCGCATACCAAAATTGTGACCATTTACGTTTGGCACTTCATCCTTTCGGTGTATTACTTAAGTACAACACACTTAGAACAAAATTCTCTTACTTCAACACTTATGATTGATTCTCTTCTGATTCTTAATAATCCGACTGAATTCTTTCATTTGTTGCCCTTATTATGCTCTCAAAATCTAACAGTGGGGACACCACAAATTCTTAAGAAACACTAGGTGGTTAATAGACTACGAAGAACACACTTATCCATTGGAATTTTCATCAACCAATAAATTAAGAACTTTGAGACAAGCAACGATCGAACCATTTACTTGTCCAACATGCAAATAACAACATTAGTCCAAACTCTTCAACAACAGAGATACAAGGTTATGCTGTTGCAATCATAATTTATACAATCTCAAATCCATTCCAAACTCGAAACAAATTATCCAATTAAGCTTAACAAATCTGACTATGGTTACTATACTCCATATCAATTCTCTTTATAAAATTCCATTCACTCAAGGTTTCCGTTGGCACAAGGTATCGATTAATAATGACATAACAATGTCACAGAACTTACAATACTTTGCGAGTCACCAATATCAAACTTAATTCATCCTTAGTATACTTGCGGATTTCCATAAAACTTGCCTTTTTCATACCATATTCTACACACTCACCTTTGAAGACCCCGCCAAATTTCTCTTTTAAATCCATTTCTCTCAAGGGTCTCATTCCCTAAATGATCCAACTTACATGCCTAACTTCGGAACATTCATCTCTCACTCTTACCTAGAAGGTAACTTAAAATCCATCTCTTTGAGTGCATCTCAACTGCACACATCCGGTATTACTCTTACGGAGTCTATAACTTGATTTTAGGAGTTTAACGATACCGAAACTGACCAAATGTTCATCTCTTATCCATACAAAATTCAAATACCAAGAACGTTTCCTGGAAGTTCAACACTTCGTGAGTCTCTTATAACTTCTCAATTTAGGTCCTTAGTAGTCGCAATGATGATACACCAACTGTCTAGCTCATTTTCTGTCTACCAAACATACTTAAAAGAAGGTCCAACACTTTATCCTCTGACACCTCGAACGGAAACTAAAACGGACTTACAGTTCAGAAAGTACGATTCTCTAAAATCCTCCACCAAAGTCATGTGTCAATCAATTACCAATCCTAGGCTAAACGGTCGAACACAACTAAACTTGTTCCTCTTATTAACAAACAATCCATCTCAAAATTACCAATCCAGTCCACACTAACTTGCAAGATGGTTCTCATTCGTGGTATCTAAATATATGCAACAATCGTCCACCATCCACAACTCAAGATAACATAGAACGGGGTATAACATGTAGATTACAAACTCCAACAAGCGACGAAGTAGAACTACTTAGATTATTCACAAACGCAGGAGTTTTCCCTTACACTTGAAAACTAAGGTAATGCACTCCTTCGAAGAGTCTTGTTGTCTCTGCTTACATATTAATCGGGGTTCCCCTACCCGCCACTAACCATGCATAGGATGTTTCCACAGCTTCCTATCGGTAGCAAGAACGATTCACTCGGGCACCCACGTCCAAATGCATGCATCTTAGAAAAAATCCAGTTTTCCAAAACTTAACAATGATAACCGGTCACTACCAGGAGGGTAACCGATTACTCCGTGCAATCTTGGACTTCCAGTAGCTAAAGGAGATTTAGAAACACAACTCTATAACCGGGTGTTACCCAGAGGGCAATTCGATTACTCAAACGCAAAAACAAGCTTTTGGTCTTCATTTTTACCTAAACCTCCCAAACTCATTCCAATCACGTCCCAAAAGTTGCAGCCACAACAACAGACGATTCCACACATATAGTAGTCACACCACCAGACTCCTAATGGGCGAATCATCATTGCTTACACTTCCTTAGCTTTAGTTTCAATAACAACTTAACAACTCCATAGTACATTCGTCCAAGAATAATTTCCGAAATCACTTTCTTATAATGCAATGTTATTACTGTTTCCATACCTTGTTCACTTCACGCTCTGCGGTAATCCTCTCATACCTGTCGCTCCCCGGATTTCCATCCTGGTACAAACGCGAAAGTGGCACGGAAAAAGAAAAGAGTCGCCAGCCAGGCATTTTTATCCCGAAGGAACGGGAATGGTAATGATGCACAAACCAGAAGAAAAGAAAAGGAAGGACACGGGTCCTGCGAACCAAAGAGACTGGGTCCTACGTACCTCATCAGGATAATGAGGATCAGAGACGTCGTAGTTCCCCTAACTAGGGGTGGCAAGGAAATTGCTTGTGAATTAAAGCTTGAACTGCCTATGCCATTGCTCAGGTGTTACAGACTCGGACGACGAGTGCGTAACCGTCTTGCAAAGTGACAAGTAGGAGCAAGTTCGCGTACAGAGCGAAAGAGATGAGAAAAGAATTCTCGAAGGAAAGACGCTTATTGTTTGTTTGTGCTTTTTATGAAGCTTTTATGAGTGTGTCACAAGGAAGTGAACTCAAGATCTTTTCCATGGAATGTGCACTTGTCACTACATTCCAAGATGGAATAATAGAACAAGCACACTCAAGTAAGGAGAAGATCCCCAAAACTTGAACCCAGAGATTAGGGCCTAAGCTTACTAACTTGTTAAATAATTAAATGTTTTTGGTTATTTACAGATGAAGAAGTGTTTTTATGCTTTTCTTGGTGAAGAAGATACCTTGATCAGACTTGTGCATCACAAGGTAAACTTGTACTATCCCAAGATAGGAAGACTACAAGTACCTCATGGGATAAGGCTATTGCTCAAGGTATTACTTCAAACTTTATTAAATATTTTCTTTAAGATTATGAGATGAGAAGAGAAGAAGAGCCAAAGGATCACAAAGGCAAAAAAGTCTAATGGGGACTAGATAAATCCTAAGTGTTGTCATGCATGGACATCCTAAGGTTAGTGTGGTTTTCTATCCTAAATAAGAAAGAAATAAGAAGAGCAAAGATTTAGTACAATAAAGAAATAAGAAGAAGAGGTGAGATTTGGAGATGTGGAACTCAACTTCCACACCTCACACTTACCATAGCCCCTGCAAGGTTAGTAACAAGCATACAAATGAAATACAATGAACAAGATGACATGCTAACATCATAAAAACAGAAGTGAAGTCATATATACAAATTCTCAATGGATATGCAAGTTATAAGAATGAGGAATGAAGCATACAAGCAAATTATGAGACAAGATGAATCACATGGCAAACAAATGCACACTTAAGAAAGATGCAAAGCAAAATGCTCAAGACATGAGCTCAATGCACAAGACCAGAACCAAAACAAAGCAAAGAAGAGATTAAGAAGCTAACAAGATTAAGAGAAGAGCCACACTTGACCAAACAATCACATAATGAAGTGAAAGAAGTAAGGAAGTGAGATGAATACACTTAAGAAATGAAAGGACTTAAAAGGTAAGCAAACACAAAAATTACTAAGACACCAACCCTAAGTCAAGACCAGAATAGAACCCATACCCCAAAAGGACCCCAAATGATAAGAAGTTGGCACAAGTGCCCTTCTAGGCTTACAAGAGAGCTAATGATCACAAAGAAGCAAAATGGGACAAGGTGAGAACAAAAATCCACATCAATTCAACAATGCACTAAAAAAATTCCACAACTTAAGCAAAATGATCTTCAAACATGATATAACAAGGAGCCAAAAGGATTGGGAAAAATTCAGAAGCTAGATAGGTCAAATGGAGGCTTAAACATGAACTAGGGTTAATAACTTCCAACACAAGTCAAAGGACCAAGACCCAATGAAAATTTTTTGTAAAAATTAGGGGGAAAATCACACAAGAACTACATCATCTTAGGAATCCAGAGCAAAAAGAATGAACACAAAAATCCAAATAATGAAACGTATGGAAAATGAACAAGGCAGTGTACTCAAAAAAAGACTTAAAATGAATTAATGAGATGGAAGAATTAATTGCCACGTGGATAATGAGAATAAATGAAAAATAAAAATGTAGAAAAATAAAGAAAACTCAAATTGACTTTCAAGAATTATTTTGGGATTTTTGGATAATTCGAAGTATTTTTAAAAATAAGAAATCAAAATGGAATAAAAAGAAATAAAGAAAAAGAAACTAAAATAAGAAAAATGGGATGGGGTGCGAATAGTAGAGAATTGCAGTGTAAATGAACTGGGCTTAGGTTGTGTGGGGGTGCGAATAACATGTCTGAGGCCTACTAAGCTGCGCATGTGTATGAAAATAGGGTGGAAAATCAGGAAAATAAGCTGGAAAATAAGTTAACCAAGAGATTGATCCAGCGCGTATTAAACTCCTTTCATTAAATGACGTGGACACGTGATTTGCTGTGAGGTGAGGACACAAGGTTATTATGGTTGGAAGAGAAACATGACGCATTAAAATAGAATTGGATGTTCACGTGAGAGTGAGGGTGTGCTTCAGGGAAACGTGGCAACATCCAGGGCGTAGAGAGAGAGATCCAAGGGATGAGGGCTTATCTTCAAGCTCCTGAAACCCTAGCTTCATTTCCAGTTTCCGGTGACCGGAGCTAGGGCTCCGGCACCGGAATTCAAACCAGTATGAACAAACAACAACATAAATAAACCAAATGCTCCAGATTCACTAAACAAGGCATGTTGAATTCGAATATGAGGTTGAAAAATGCAATAGAGCAAAGGATGCTACAGATCTACCAAAAACAATTTGGTCCATGAAATCTAAACTTCAAATATCTCACTCAATATTGCACTATTTTCGAAACCACAACTTGCAGAATGCTCAGTGTACATCAAGGATTACAAAACACATAATCAATTTCATTTTCAGAGGTGAAGAATTTGAAGCTTACCTGAGTTGCAAATCTTGATTCAAGGTGCTAGAAAACCAGATAGTGGATGAAAATCACTCTATTTTCACTCTAGATGCAAAATAAATGCATCTAAAGCCTTGAATGTGGCTGGATCTGAAGCTTTTCCAACACCTTCCCTGAAATGGCAAGGTTGTTAATCTTGAAGGAAAGCTTGAATGAGTGGGTGATTAATGATCTTGAGCTTGCACTGATCAAGAATCCACAATTTGTTTTCTGATTGAGCAAGTGTGTGATGAGGAATGAGAGAAAATGCAAGTTGTGCATAAACTTGGAAATGATAGAATGAGAGAGAGTTGTGCAATTCTGAAACCCTAGCTTGTTATATACCAAGTCACAAACCAATGCTGAATAGATTGTGAAGTTTGCACGTGGGAATCACAAGTTTTTGGTGAATTTGCAACTTTTGCAATTTGTGATGGAAGCATGCACTCCTCATGATTTCCTTGGCCTTTTAGCCCATGTTCAATGCAAATCCAACCCTTGATTATAATCTAACAGGTCCTGGCCCTTAGATCAAAGTTGTCACACTTTCTCCATGATTTTGCAAAATATCCACTTTTGAAGCAACTTTCTTGTGGTGCACGAATTTGTGGTATTCTTTGGAGAAAAATGTGCTAAATGCCTTGTATTTTATCATTGGAACCAAACTTGATCTATTCCAAGCCTTACAATTAAGTTTTGAGACTTTTTGCTTTTGTGCATGCATGGAATTTTAGGTTTTGCCCTAGTTTTAAGCATTTTTTCGAAGGGCCTAGAGAACAAACCAAGAATACCATGAAAAAGTACTTGTACATTTTGAAAATGGGAGCCCTTAATCTCCAACTTTCATGTTTGACTTTGGTCCATTTGAAGAATTTTTTATCATGTTAAGCTCACTTGAATTTTAGGGCAAAAGTTGCCAAAAATGGAAAATCCTTAAAACCAAGTTTTCACCAATTTTCCAAAAAGCCTCAAATCTCCAGGATTCTTGATCTTTGAACATTTAAAACCTCCTATAACATTGTAAGGACACCCCTTGGCAAGAAAAAGTGGGTTGGACCCCTTGAAATCACACAGTTGACTTTTTAAGGGCACAGTTGACCAATTACTTCATCTGCAAGCAACTGAAGAATTTCTTGACTCCCACAAGGAATTTTCTCATGAAAATTGGTACCTAGGATCCTCTTGACATATAAAAGACTTTTCCCAAATGAAATGGCCAAAGTTGTGAAGTTTTGATGCTTGAATCTCAAGCCCTAGTTTATGTGCCTTGTGTAGGAGCTTTGCCCTATCCTGGAATCTCTGATGATCATGCAATCTTCTGAGCTTTTGCAAATGAACTTGATCTTGTAAATGGAGTGTAAAACCCTCATAGGACTTGTACAAAACCATTGGGACCCTTGTCATGGATTGTGATGCCTCAAGAACCTCCACAGATGATCATATGCCTAATGCTAGGACATGAAGGATGTTATGCCACATCTTTCCATGCTAGGATGCTAAGAAAATGATATGTTCATGATGAATATGATGTGATATGATGCTTAAAATGAAGAGGTCAAATTTTGGGTGTTACAATACCCAACCATAATTCGTCTTACTAGAGTTCTCCAAAATCCAAGGTGCTTACTCTAACACTTAACACAACTTCATCTGGTCCATTCCAAATATACCTCAAGTTACTAAGTAATACTTATTCTTCCTCCGATATTATACCTTATACCATTCCTTGGGTAATTCAACACTTTCCGAAATGGCCCCTTACTAACTACAACATCCTGATGTATTACTCTAAACCTTGTCTCCTCGGTCATAACTGAAAACACAACCACAATCGTCTACTCTCCGCTCAGGGTATACTTGTCTCACTTGAAATGTGTAATTTCATCTTTGTGTTTCTCTTCACGTTTCATCACGACTTTAGGTTCTCATAAGAAAACAAACGCTCTTAACTTGTAACTTCTATCCATCCGCGAGGTATCATCCAAATACAATCCTTAAAGCACTCTCGTCCATCTAAGATGCCACCACAATCTTAGGTCTGAAACACTAACAATTAACTCATTCCCGAACCTTACGTCACAAGTTCCACAAAGCATATTCTCCTTACGTGGAATGAGATTTCTCAACACTTTTGTCCATACTAGTGACCAATATTGCTCTACCAACGACTTTACATATTCCTTGATGTGCTGACCACTCATCCTGTAGACATCTGTAACCTTCAGATTCTATCTATTCCAAAGGATTTCTCGGACAACACACTTCTATACACTCCATGCTACAGGAAGTACAATTCTTAAGAAGACTCCAACTGAGCTGACCAAAGCTCCCTCTGCTAACTCTTGGCTTGAACCTACTCTCACAACACAAGTTACGACAACACTTCAGAGTCCTCATGGTCACACAACCATGATTCTACCTATCACATGCATAGCATTAGGTTGATTAGACCCAATACTACATAACATGATATTAAGAATCATGCTGGCAAGACACACTTAAGAGGCAAGAAATATTTACTTATGATGTTTCAAGGCTAGGTTGAGGATACGACCTACTCTGATACCAACTGTAACGCCCATATAATATATATCTAGAATAATATCATACAAGTGTTATTTTGGTACTGACACCATCATAAGTTCCTAATAGCATAATTCACATTCTTGACCAATTCTAATATTCTATACAACAATGGTACAAGACATGGAAGTCATACTAAAATAAAAATACTAAGATCAAATACAATATCCATTATTGTACAAAGATACAAAATAAACATAGTGGAAGACTAAATATATGCTTCTCTAGAAACATCCCGAGCAAAGCTCCACTTGTAAAGCAAACATGCAAAAGAAACCTGAAAAGCAACAACAATAGTGGGGTGAGATAACACATCTCAGTGGGTTCCCTATCTTAGAGTTCTCTTGGATCTAAAGGTTCAATCTAAACACTACCCAAGTCGGGGGAAGACCTAGACTTCGAGTTCACATAACAACAAGAGACAACAATGAAACAACGGAGCACAAAGTGCTTTAAGGCATCTTTTCTCGCCCAGCCACTCAAGGGAAAACAAGCATAGGTCAGTCGATCCCTAACGTATAAATAACTTTCCCCGCCCAGCCATACTCCTAGATGGCAAGCAAGCATGGGTCACTCATTATCTATCAAAGGTACTTTCCTCGCCCTGCCACTCAAGGGAAAACAAGCACGGGTCACGATACCTTACAACTAAGTAACTTTCCCCACCCAGTCATACTCTCAGATGACAAGCAAGCACGGGTCACAATTACTTACCACAAAGTAACTTTCCCCGCCCAATCATACTCCCAGATGACAAGCAAACACGGGTCACAATTACTTTTCCCAATGGATAACTTTCCCCGCCCATCCATACTCCCCGATGGCAAGCAAGTATGGGTCACTATTATCTATTAAGGGATTTCGAATCCACATATTAAATATGTTTCCCCGGCCGTCCCACCTCGTGAGATCTCGACACGAGCAAAACATAATTAAATTAGGATTAAAACGCGATGGGAACAAAACCTCAATCCTCTCACAACTACTTAACACGGGATACTAAATCGGGCATCGACGTCTAAGCATTGCCATGTATCTCGAACAGTTTCGTATCAACCTAGGGTAAACCTACTTACCTCACAAGTTATACCATCTCACAATTCCGAGTCACAATACTAGGCCATACAATTGGTTTAATATAAGGTTTCCCTCACTCTTTCTCCATTCTTGATGCTTTTAATTACATAGCTCTTAAACTTATAAATATAATATTGTAGTTTAATTATCACCATTAAACAATTCTCACCATAATCTCATTGTCTATATTTTCATTCAATTTTGACGATTAACGCGTACTCCACAATTTGATTAATACCAAAAATTTCCAAACTAACATAATTACGGTTGATTAGAAAAGTCGGGTAAAAGTCAATTCAATTAGATGTTTCTCGATCTCATTAAATAGAACATGTTATTAGCTTCAAAACGATATGTAGAACACTAAAAACGGACACCTGAAACAAAAGTTACGAAGTAAAACGTAAAACATAACAAACTACCAGACTCGCTAAGCGCGGGCTGCTCGCTAAGCGAGCTACACTAGAATATAGTCTTCTCTACATAAACAAATTGCTCGCTAAGTGAGCTCTGCAAAACCAGATGGAAACAACTACGGGCATAACTTTTCCCAATGCTCAAAGCTCAACCAAACATCACCAAAACAGAGGGACCAACCATCAAACATGCCTATAATCATATATTAACCAACATACTTTGATTTTATCGAGTTTTAACCGTTTAATCCTTCGATTCTAAGTTTTTCTACAAAACCCTAAAATCATAAACTAGCACCAAAACTAAAAGAAAAGGTTTCTAACTATGAATCCACCTCTAACCCTGAAGAGGAGTTTGATGAAGAAAAGTATTGATGAAGAAATGGTGATGATTCTTGATCTTGAAGCTTCTAGGATTTCCTCTTCTTTTCCTTCTCTTCCTTTCTTTTCCTTTCTTTTTCCTCTTATTAACATTCTATCTTTCCTTTTTTTCTTTTTATAACACATAACTTGTTTTTCTCTCTTATAACCAAACAATGTATATTATATCGATATACAATAGTTAGTATTCTAACGAGTCCAATTTGAGAGTATCCAAAAATGTCTCTGAGTCAACTATTTAATAAAGCCTGAGTCAGATAATACTAATTAAACTTAATTAATATTATCCAGAGCGTTTTATTAAAATACGGGGTATTACATCACGTCTCTCGAAGATATCAAAGACGAAATCCACTATCTCCTACCTTACGGAGACAAACGAAGGATTCTGAAGCTCGAGTACCATTCACCTTTGGTTGACAACGAAGGGAACATTGTGTTCAATAAATTTGAGCTCAAGACTCGAGCGGATGTTAGGGCTATGTGTGCTACGTATTTCGGGTTCAAAGAGAAAGTTTTGCTCGAGTTGGAAGTGACACTATAAAGATCGGTCAGAAATATACTAAAGATGTGTAAACATCCATCATGATATTGAAATGTAATATTGAACTTTCTGTTGAAATCATCATTGTAATGATCATTTTATGTTATGAATGTCAATTGCATTTTGGAAAGTTCATTTTCTATTGAATCTGTTTCTGGTGTTTTTTTCGACGATATAACTAGACTTATTTCGGTGATGCATCTCCGAAATAAATTAAACTCAATATATAGAACGCCTCTCAGAATGATGTTTATAATGATGTTTATTGAATGTACCAAAAATACATCAAAAGATATATTTCTAGAAACAAAAAATATTTATGAAATTTCACATGATATAATAAAAATATATTGAATAAGATAAGAAATTATATTTTGTATCGGTAAAAAAAGAAAGCCGGTTTTTTTTAATCCAAAAAAAAACGATTAGAAGTACTTTGTAATAGAGTATATTAAAAAAATGAGAAATGCTGTTTTGACACTGATTTGTAACTTACACAGTAAATTATACAATAAATATACACATTATACTCTTCTATACAATAAGAGGTTTGCTATCGTTACACCCAAAAAGTAACACCGTATGCTACACCATGTGAAATACACTATGGATCCTATGTGTTTGTTTGGGTTAAGAAAACAAATAATAATTAAATATTGAAAAACAAAACAAAACCGTATTATTATACGGTGTAGGTGTTAGATTAAAGTGTAAACATAATATTTCTCATACAATAAATATACACTCGGTGTAATTGATTTCTCACTTTGATTTCTATGCAGCACTAAAAACAAGTCCATATATATACGGTATGAAATATATAGGTGTACAAAAACAGTGTACACATACCATATCTCTTTAAAAAAATAAAACAAGTGGCGTAGTTTTGTCAAACTTTTCACATTACTCCTCCTACTCCTGAGTCAACTTTCCATTATAGCTGCTTATGTTAAATGCCCACTCCTCAACACGACCTCTCTACCCTTTCAATTCAATCTTTGCCGTTTCGTTTCTGCGCTCTCACGCGCAATATAGCGCAAAAAAAAAACCCTCTCTCTCACATCACACAAACCTAGCTCGGTTGGTTATGGTTTTGCAGTACGATTTACCTTAGAAGAGTATAACATAAACAGAGTTAGTTATTAGATTCAATCGATGGAAGGTTTTCTCAAGGATTTCGAATTGAAAGACAAGGATCGTTCAATCGAAGCTCTCAGTAGATGGAGAGCCGCTGTCTCCTTGGTCAAAAACCATCGCCGGAGGTTTCGCAACGTAGCCGATCTCCCAAAACGCGCCGTAGCACAGGAGAGGCAGAAAAAATTTCAGGTTTCATCACTATTCTTCTTCGATTTTTTTCTCCTCTTTTTTATTTTGTTACGCGTAAGAAAAACGTAAAGTGATGTGTTATTCCCAATTTTCTGGCGGAAAGGAAAATTACCAAATGGTTCTTTTCCAAAAGTAAAACCATGGAAATGTCAATTTTAGGGTAAGATATATCAAATGTTTCGAAACAGAATTTCTCCTTTTCAAAAAATATTACTGAATAATCATGTTGATAATTTTATAACAATTAATTAATTTACTATTTAATTAGTCAAACAATACAATTTTGGACCTTAATTATAAGAAAAAGACAATTTTCATATCTATTAAAAACGATGTTAAATGTATATAATTTTCTTGAATTAATTTATAATAAACAAAATATATTCTTAATTAGGTTTTCATCCACTAACAATATTACAATGAATGTAGAGATAATTTTAAAATAAAAACATTAAATGTGTGCTTAGATTTGTTAAAATTTGTGTATATATTTAATGTCAAAATATTTAAAAGAATTTTACTTAAAGGTTAGCAAAAACACAAGTTCTGGGGCTCTCCAAAAGCAAAAAAATATAGTGCACTTACAATTTTGGGCTGCCCCGCAAAAAAGTTCTTTTAGTCTAATTACAAAAATTCTGTATATATTCGCAGAAAAATAGCCCGACGAAACAAATATATTAAAAAATTGCTGTCTAAAATTTTGACCCGCTGTTACAGAAAAGTGGACATACATGCCCAGTGTCCCGGTTCCTTTATAAAGAACACGTGTATGTGTTTGTTATTACTCTTGCGCGTACGTTGATAAATTAATGTCAGATAATTGAAACCAGCGTTACAGCTAAATTTTATATTTCGAGGACTTTATTTCCACATGCCTAGAAGTGGCCAGCACAACTCAAATTTTTAGCTAGTGCTCTGCATCTTTATTTTATGTTTATTTTATATTTTTCTTCCTCTATTTATGTTTCTGTTTATTTTATAATTCAATGACTTTAGCATATGCTCATCACACGTGACAACGGACAAATACATACTATAATGAAGAACATCTAATATACACGAATGATTGCAACTTTGCAAATAAATATTGCATCTCATATCAGAAGCAGCATTTTAAAATCAACCATTTTTTTATCTCTTGATATAAAAACAGTTGAGCTACTTTTGTCCACTTTTTGGTGGCGTATACTGGAGTATACTATAAGGTTAGCCGGTCATTAAATTATTGAAAGTATTTATGGTTAAGTTGAACAGGAGATTTCTATATTCTATGACGTTTTATTAAAACGATCAAAACGCTCAAATATTCACTATTAGTATTTAATCAAGTTGCCACCCTATCAAAAACATAAGTTTCCACGTAGTTTATCGTTACTTTCAATGCAGCTAAAATTTAAATTTTTTGTTTGCCAAGAGATATTGGTTCAGTTAATCACACGCCGAGAGATCATGAGTTCAACTCGTAATACCAATGTGAAAATCTCTTTGGTTGGTAATTTGTTAATATTTTCTTAAGTGCTCATTAAATCTTGAGGTCTGCTCTGTGAGCCTCAAAGTCCAATTTATCTAAATTTTTTCTAATAAAAATAAAATAAAAATTAACGTGATATGAAGATAGAAGTGTGCATCCCATGTGAAATTCTGATTTTATTATTTATTTAGGGACAATGAAACTAGATTATTGTTTAGCCAAAGACCTTAATTATAGAAAATAATATAAATAAACTCTTTTCAATGACTGGCATATCGATGACGAAATTTCGCGGAATTTTCCCTTGTGGTGTAAACAGAGATACCGCGTACTTTTCATCCGTTGCACACTGAATTATTCATATACGGTACCACCTAAGAAATAGGACCCACTAGCGATCGGAAACAATTTCAGTTCCACCCAATAATAACATTAAGGCAATGCAATCTGTTCCGAAATGTGGCGGATTTGCTGCCAATGAAAATTGATCCAGTTGAGGATATAGAAAAATATTTTTTTTTTAAGGAATTTAAAATGACTTGTTTAAACTCTATTGAGCATTATTAAAATTATATAAATTTATTAAGCATTTTATTCAAGTTAAATTATGTTATGTTTGAAATGTTTTAATTTGGAACTTATAACTTATAGCTTATATTTTATAAGTTCATATAATAATTTAGACATATTTAGTAACGATTTTTTTATCACAACCTCATAGTTTATTTTACTAGTTTATAATTTATTTTCTATATATTATTTCAAATAATGTTTTAACATATCACTTATAGTTTATTATCTTTTCTTCCATTTTTATCCTTATTATTTTAATAAAAGTTCTTTTTTATCCTTTTTAATTTATTTTAGTTTAAATTAATATATATATATATATATATATATATATATATATATATATATATATATATATATATAATAGTTTTTATAGGGTTAAATATATTTTTGGTCCTTATAAATATCTCACCTTTAATTTTTAGTCCCTGTTTAAAAAAAACATATTTTGGTCTCTAAAATAATTGTATGCATGCAGTTTTTGTTCTTACTATTTTCTAAAATTTTAAAAACTATTTAATTATCACTAAACTCTTAATTTTTGAATAATTTTTTTTATACGTGTTTAGATTACTATAAAATAATTATTTATCAAATTATATAATTTTTTAAAATGAGAATAGTTAAATATGAATTTTTTAAATTTCAAAAGATAATGATTAAAATAATGAAAATCTCGACTTAGAAATTAAATTTTGATTTTCTTTTGAGGAATTTTTTATAACATTCTAAACATATCTCTAAAGAATTATTCAAAAATACACATTGGTTTAACAATAGACACTAAAACTACGTGCATAATGATTTGTAGGGACCAAAACACACGATATCTTTATAGTGACAAAAAACAAAATTTGGTAATTTTATAGGTACCAAAAACATATTTAACCATTTTTTATATCATTTTAGTTGAACCGTTAATTTTATCAAACACTTTAATTAGTTTATCAGATATCAGTCATCAATCATCCGCTATAAATTATAATTTATAAGTCATCAGCCATAAGCTATAAGCTAACTTCTCAGTCAACCGTTATTTTTGTCAAACAGAGTCTTAAAGGAATTTCAAATGACGCCAAAAAGTAAAGAATTTGAAATTGCTTCTTCACTCTATATAATGCAAATGTTAAATTCTTTAAGTCCCTAATAATTTACAAATTTTACAAATTACTTTTTGAAATTTTACAAATTGCCAATTGGTCCCTATTTTTCATATTTTAAATTGGGCTTAAAAGTTTTAGATTTTATGAAAATGATTTAAAAAATTTATCAATGAATCATTTTAATACGCCATACAAACAAAAGAATTTAAATTTGAATTACTTAAAATTTGAAGTCCTTCAAAATTCTCATACCCATCCAAACAAATTCTTAGGTTATGTATGGATATTTCAAATTGAACGGAGCGGGGTGAAATGAAGTAGAATGAAGTGGAACGGAGCGGGGTGAAATGAAGTGGAACGGAGCGGGGTGATATTCCATTCCATTGTTTGGATGGAATGCAGTAAAAAAATGTTATTCCGCCAAAATCGGATGAAACAAAAATAATGATAAGTAATGGAATCGGATAAAATGCATTTCATCATGTTTCGTTTCATTTCATCATTTTTTTTCCAATCCAAACAATAAAACGTAACATTATTCTATTCCATTCCGTCAATCCAAATATATCCTTAATGTTTTGTTTGTTTTGGAAAAGAAAAAAAGAGGAAACATCATCGGAGGAATGAAAATGTGTGAAATTGGTCAAAAGTACAATGTAAAAATCTTTTAGGGTTGAACTTTTAAAGAAAGGGTATTTATGTGGTTTCATAATTTTTATATAAAGGGTTTTTATGTGAAATCATAATTGTTAAATTTCTTCACTGTTGTGTCCCCTATAAAATCTTTTTCTTCATTACATATATTGTCAGTGTTACTTCTAGTTTGACTTTATATTTCTTATAACTGACACCAGGGAAAGTTTCGGGCTGCTATCAATGTTCAACGTGCAGCACTGCATTTTACCGATGGTAAGGTGCTCTAGTTTCTATAACAATTGAAATTCATAAAATTGCTTTAGATAAAATTTTCAAAAGCACGTATGAGAAAAGAAAAGTTTTGCACTTAACAAGAGTCTAGAATTCCCACTCTAGTTGAAATTAACTTGTATATCTATAAATTTTTAATGTGCTAGCAACACACTCAAACACAATTTTCAAGTTGTTTCTTTTATTGGTTGAAATTCAAACGGTAACTTAATTATGTCAGTTATGTATAAATATTTACCGATAAAGAAGTGTATTGTGAGCAGGACTACCTTCTCCGAATATAAGTTCCCTTTGGTGGGAAAATATCCTCCTTGAATTTAAGTTTCATTTCAATTCCTTTATACTTAAAAGGTCTAACTTCTTCCACAAGCTAATCCAAACTGGTCTGGTTTTCTTATGCAGCTATTGCTTCACCTGAATTCAAGGTATCGGAAAAGACGAGTGAAGCTGGTTTTGGAATCGAACCGGATGATATTGCATCAGTTGTTCGAAGCCATGATTACAAGAACTTAACCAAAGTTGGTGAAGTTCAAGGGATTGCAAGTAAACTTTCAGTCTCGGTCGATGAAGGTGTCCATCAAGACAGTATACATAGTAGGCAAGAGATTTATGGGCTCAACCGTTATACCGAGAAACCATCTAAAAGTTTTTTGATGTTTGTTTGGGATGCACTGCATGACTTAACACTCATCATTCTAATTGTTTGTGCTTTAGTTTCCATAGGCATAGGGCTTCCCACTGAAGGGTGGCCAAAGGGTGTTTATGATGGTCTTGGAATCATACTTAGTATATTCTTGGTAGTTGCTGTGACTGCTATCAGTGACTACCAGCAATCTCTACAGTTCAGAGATTTGGACAAAGAAAAGAAGAAGATCGATGTTCATGTTATTAGGGATGGTAAAAGACAGAAGATCTCAATTTATGACTTGGTAGTAGGAGATATAGTTCATTTGTCAACAGGTGATCAAGTTCCAGCAGATGGAATTTTTATACATGGATATTCATTGCTAATTGATGAATCAAGTTTGTCAGGTGAGAGCGAACCTGTAAATATAGATGGTCGAAGACCTTTCCTTCTTTCGGGAACCAAAGTGCAAGACGGTCAGGGGAAAATGATTGTTACAACTGTTGGCATGAGGACTGAATGGGGAAAGTTGATGGAAACTTTGAGTGAGGGAGGAGAGGATGAGACTCCTTTACAGGTAAAGTTGAATGGAGTTGCTACAGTTATTGGTAAAATTGGTTTGACTTTTGCTGTGCTGACATTTTTGGTGTTGACAGTAAGATTTGTGATTGAAAAAGCAGTTCATGGAGACTTTAGCAGTTGGTCTTCAGAGGATGCACTGAAGCTACTAGACTACTTTGCTATTGCTGTAACCATAATAGTTGTTGCGATTCCTGAAGGATTGCCATTAGCTGTAACACTAAGTCTTGCTTTTGCAATGAAAAAATTGATGAACGATAGGGCACTTGTGAGACATCTTTCTGCATGTGAGACTATGGGTTCAGCTAGTTGCATTTGCACCGATAAGACAGGAACATTGACGACCAACCATATGGTGGTTGATAAAATTTGGATATGCGAAAAGACCACGGAGATTAAAGGTGATGAGAGTACTGATAAATTGAAATCAGAGGTATCTGATGAAGTTCTAAGCATTCTTTTGCAGGCTATATTTCAGAATACGTCATCGGAAGTTGTTAAAGACAAAGAAGGAAAGCGGACAATATTGGGAACACCAACAGAATCAGCAATATTGGAATTTGGCTTGGTTTCAGGCGGTGATTTTGATGCACAGCGTAGATCCTGTAAGATACTTAAGGTCGAGCCTTTCAATTCCAACAGGAAGAGGATGTCTGTGCTCGTAGGTCTTCCTGATGGAAGGGTCCGAGCTTTCTGCAAAGGTGCATCGGAAATAGTGTTGAAAATGTGTGATAAAATCATTGATAATAATGGAACAACGGTTGTTCTTCCTCAAGAGAAAGCAAAGATTGTGAATGACATTATAGATGGATTTGCCAATGAAGCTTTGAGAACTCTTTGTTTGGCTGTCAAAGATATAGATGAAACACAAGGCGAAAACAACATCCCTGAAAATGGGTATACTCTAATAGCCATTGTGGGAATCAAGGATCCTGTGCGTCCTGGAGTTAAGGAAGCTGTTCAAAAATGTTTAGCAGCTGGAATATCTGTACGCATGGTCACTGGTGATAACATAAATACAGCGAAGGCTATAGCTAGAGAATGTGGCATACTTACTGAGGGTGGTGTAGCCATAGAAGGACCAGAATTTCGCAATTTGTCTCCGGAACAAATGAAGGATATCATACCAAGAATTCAGGTTTTGATCTCATTATGTCCAGAGACTTTCAATTATCTTTTTCTGATATGCTTGTCTTGCTAATGTGATTAATATGGTTTCAGGTAATGGCACGATCCTTACCTCTTGACAAGCATACCTTGGTAACCCATTTGAGGAATATGTTTGGTGAGGTTGTAGCTGTTACTGGTGATGGAACCAACGATGCTCCTGCACTGCACGAGTCAGACATTGGGCTTGCCATGGGCATTGCTGGAACTGAGGTTTGTCTCTAGTTATTATTGGTTTACCATGGTGAATCTGACAGTATTAACTATTACGATCAACTGCACTGTTTTTATGTAGTTGCTTAATTTGAATCTTGTTGAAGGTACAAAAATGTTATCTTCTGTTCTAGAGATTCTTTTGCATTTTCCTTTTCCTCTTGTCCATCTCCCCCTCTTCTTTTTGAAAATCTTGCCAGACCTCTGTTTAATCCCAAAACATTAATGTCTTTTGTGACATAAGATTGTTTTCTTATCGCTAAGTTCTTCCACATGATTTCTACATGTTTCTTTTGGTAATAGATAGTTATTCCCCTAAAATCAAGCATTTTTAGAATTTGTTCTACATATTCCAGTACTTATAAGTTAATGCCTACTTGATGTTTAATAATATTTTTTATTTTTAACTACCTTCCTTTTACAGGTTGCCAAAGAAAATGCTGATGTGATTATAATGGATGACAACTTCACTACCATTGTCAAAGTGGCCAAATGGGGACGGGCCATATACATAAACATTCAAAAATTTGTGCAGTTTCAGTTAACTGTCAATGTTGTTGCTCTGATTACTAACTTTGTTTCTGCATGCATCACTGGTTTGTTGATTTATACAAGTTTTGTTTTCCACCGGAAAAATGTTGAATATGTTTCAAGAAACTGAGATTAAACTTTCTTCATTATTTTCAGGAGCTGCTCCATTAACAGCTGTTCAGTTGCTTTGGGTTAACTTGATTATGGACACTCTTGGTGCATTGGCCTTGGCTACTGAACCTCCTAATGACGGACTTATGGAACGACAACCAGTTGGAAGGAAAGCAAGTTTTATTACCAAACCAATGTGGAGGAATATCTTTGGTCAGAGTTTGTATCAACTAATTGTCCTTGGAGTTCTAAATTTTGAGGGGAAGAGGCTATTGGGACTAAGTGGCCCAGATTCAACTGCCGTACTCAACACTTTGATATTCAACTCCTTTGTACTTTGCCAGGTAAAGCATCTCATGCCCCTCACAGAAACCAACTACGGTTTATTTTAATTAACATTTTTAAAATCGAATCGGACATCGAATCGGACATGAATCAGGGAGACCTCCGGGTCTAGTTCAGTTGCTTCAAGCCACCCGAAACGGGACGAAACTGCGATCAAATTGCCTTATGCCCATATAATTTGATTGAACCGTCCGATTTGGTTCTATTTTTTAAACACTGATCATAATAGTGTATATAAGTAGATAAAATGACCGGTAGGAAACTAATTGATCATCATATTAAAAGGACAGAAAATAATTGATTTAAAATCAAATTCTAGTCAAAGTTTCACAAATTATCTAAAGTTTTGGGAATATTGAATTGTTAAACAGGATTTCACCATCAATTATTTTAACATCTTCATATGAAAATACCAACTATTGAAGAAAATGAAAATTTTGCATTTGTTAATGTGGTTTGATTAAATTATAAATTGAGAAGTTTTAATATGGTCATAACTTTGTTATTGCCTCTATGGTCTATAATTTTTTTCTTAAATACCAGTGATGCATTCAGGAGAGTGTATATAAAATGTTCTAGTTCCATTCTGTTCTTATTTTGTTGCTTTCCCTCTCTTTTACCAGGTGTTCAATGAGATAAACAGCAGAGAAATTGAAAAGATAAACATATTCAAAGGCATGTTTGATAGCTGGATATTTCTAAGTGTTATTCTCGCCACAGCGGTATTTCAAGTAATCATAGTTGAGTTCCTTGGAACATTTGCCAGCACAGTTCCTCTAACCTGGCAATTCTGGTTACTCAGTGTGTTATTGGGTGTACTTAGCATGCCTCTAGCTGTTATACTCAAATGCATACCAGTTGAAAGAGCTACAACAACAAAGCATCATGATGGTTATGAGGCACTTCCTTCTGGTCCTGACCTGGCTTAAAGTATAGGAAGAGTGAATTTTTTGCTCCTTTCATTTTCTTTTGTGCAAACTTGAATGAAATTTTGGTTCTTGTGTTTTCATTTGCAACAACATCCTGAAATTTATGTTACTGAAATTCTCAGATTCAGACCTAAAAAGGTCAACAATAAGCAATCTACCAACGTGTATGTAATTCATAAACTAACATAGACAAGAATCTCTGTTTGATTGATGGCTAACCAATTTGATATTCAACCATTTTTTCATACTTTGTTAAATTTATGAAATTTGTGATTTTAATATGATAAAGTGGAGTAACTAAAAGAAATATTATAGATTAGTTGAGTTGGGACATAACAGAAGAAAGTGAAAACTTATAAAGAAAACGGTTAAATATATTTGTGATCCCTATAAATATTTCAATTTTTTTTAGTCCTTATTAAAAAAATAATATATTTTAGTTATTACAAATTTTGTATGTATGTAATTTTAGTTTCTGATATTCTCTAAAATTTTGGAAATTGTTTAAATACTTTTAAATTTTTTAATAATTTTATTTCATCCATGTTTAGAATATTACTTTATTAAATTTTAGAATTTTTTAAAATGAGAATAATTAAATATGAATTTTTTAAATTTTAAAATATAATGATAAAAGTAATGAAAACCTCGATTTAGAAATTAAATTGAGTTCTTTTATTTTTTCGAGAAACTTTTTATAGCATTTTAAAGATATCTGCAAAATAATCATTTAAAAATACACATTAGTTTAACATGAGAGACTAAAACTACATGCATAATAATTTTGTAGGGATTAAAATATATTATTTTTTTAATAGGGACTAAAAATGAAAATTGAGATATTTATAAGGAATTAAAAACATATTTAACCCTAAAGAAAATAATGAGAAAAGATAGAAATTGAACACAACATTTTTTCAATGAATTAGAAAGAGTGATAAGTCTTATTGAAGAGCACTTAAAAAAAATTGATTTTCTGATAAGATTAAAAACTTGGTCAAATTCTGAAACAAATGAGCAAAACTCTTAAAATCACAAAATGTGTTTGTTTGACAATACTCAACATGATTTTAAATTCATGATTAAATTTCTATTTAAGTATAAGGTAACTAGCTGATTTTATAATGATAATTCATGAAATGCTATCAATTTAGCACATTATTCTATTCTATTCTATTAATAATGACTTGAAGAAAGTTTACACACTTAAAAGATGATGGTGGGAGTGAATTCTCTCTCTCTCTCTCTCTCTCTGTATGATAGACCTTTTAATCTTTGTTTAGATGTGCATCATCATCGTAGAACATGTAAAATTAAATGACATATGTCATTACATGCTAAAAATATGAATTTTCATGGAAAAGTTGTGAATGGGACGATATATCTTTGATATGTATCGATAAATACTGAGTTGAATTTCAAAGGATTTGAATCCACCTCTAATGTATCGATACATAAGCAAGATTAGTTGATACATCGTGTGAATGAGTCGACTCATCCATAGTTGGATTCGACTCCATCTGAAATGTGTTTTCAAGGAATTCCCACTGCCTTTAATGTATTGATACAGTAAAGAGATGGGTTGATACGTTAAGCCAATGAGTATACTCCTTCGTGTTTGGAGTTGCCCCTTTCTAAAACATTTTTCTTAAAATTGGCTATTGCCTTCAATGTATCGACTCCTTTGGGATTCGTATCGACTCACTCAACTTATGTATTGACTCATTCTAGTACCAAGTTTCTAAATTTGTATTTTGGCTAAAAATCTGGTTTGCTCATTTCTTTTCTACACACTTTCATACATATAAATACACATTCATGCATCATTTCTAAAAAATTAAAATCGGAAAGATACAAAAAGAATTCTCATCATCTTTGCATGCATTTGCCATACCCCTAATTTGTCCTACCCGTATAATACCATAAGTTGTGTTTCTGCCTATTATTCAAAAATCCAAAATATGTAGTTGCTTTCATTTTTTTTGTTATTCAAGTCCAGATGTTACAAGGATGAGTTAGGATTTGTTTGAGGTTATTAGGTCAAGTGTGCAGTAATGGTTGAAGTTCAAGTGGAAATTTGGTATAATTGTGGTCAAACCAATGAAGTTGCTTCATGCAAAAGTTATCTATGTTCTAGGTTGTTGATAAATCAGTGGTGTATCAGGAGTTTCAGTTGTTCTGTTATTTGGATTTGTCAGTTGATCAAACATTGTCTTGATAAGAGATCAACTTCGTGTTATGTCTTAGAAAGACAAGGAAACATTCAAAGAGTATGTGCAAAGATGGCGTGAGCTTGCAACTCAGATTAGTCCTCCATTGGAAGAGAAAGAAATGACAAAGATCTTTTTGAATACTTTAGGTTCCTTTTGTTATGAGCGGATGGTTGCAAGTGCCCCGAGTGATTTCACAGAAATGGTGAATATGGGAATGCGTTTTGAAGAAGGTGTTCGTGAAGGATGGTTGAGTAAAGAAAACGGTTCTAGTTTAAGTTCTAAGAGGTATGGTTTTGCTAAAAAGAAAGAATGTGAGACTAATGATGTGTCTCGTGAGGGTATAGGAGATTTTAGATGGATGTTTCTCCTTTCCCCCAAAGAGTGTGGAAGATTTTATGTTGTTGGTGTTTTCCCCCAACATGTTATCCCCCCAGAGTGTAATTCTTGATGTTTCCCTTTTGTGGATTATTGAAGACTGATTTTTGGGTGTTTCTACCAAGCAGTATCTTTATCTCCTCAGAATGAGTTGAGCCTTGTAGTAGGATTTATTCCTTTTATGGGTTTTGTTTATCCCCTGAAGGATTTTTTCAGTTGAAAATCCAAATGAATTTCCATCAATGTCGCTTTGTGATTAGCCGAGTATCCAATTGTTGTGGTGTTTATGTCACCTGTTGCTTATCTTTATGTTTGTTTTGTCAGCATATTCATATGCATATTCATGCATCTGTTATATGCATAGCTTCAAATGATTTCATTTATGCATTCTTTAATACCTATTCCTCGCTCTTGGAGTTGATTTTCCCCGCAAAGTGTGTATTATTTTCTCTCAAATTTAGAGTGTTGACCATTAAGCAGAAAGTGTTTATCCTTTCTAATTCCCAATTGAGTTTGTTTCTCGTGGATGATTTGGATTCAATGTCCTTCCCAGTTTATTATCTGGATGGAACCTTTCCCAATTGAGATATTTCCTCCTCGGGACGAGTCTTATTTGACTGTTTCTTTCCAATTTGTTCTTGGATTGAACTTTGGTCCTCTTGCGAATGTATTACCTTAATTTAAACACCACTTTGGTGGTAGTAGGTAACATTTCTCCTTTTGAGATTATTCGCTTTTTCTCCTACCCAGTAACTGGTAGTCGAGATTCTTTTAACATCTAAAGATTTTTCTACCCAGTAACAGGTAGTAGATGTTATCCCTCCTTGATTGTTCTACTCCTACCCAGTAAATGGTAGTCGAGATTATGTTGTTGAGTCTATTATCTACATATTTTCTATCAAGTAACAGGTAGTAGATAATATTTCTCCCTTTATTAGTTGGTTACCTTTGTTCCTATCACTCAATGATAGTTTGTAGTCATTCTTTTCAAGTTGTTGCTTTGCTCCTACCCAATAAATGGTAGTTAAGATTTATTATCTGCATATTTTTTACCTTGTAGCAGGTACCAGATAATATCTTTTGTTTCGATTCGTCTACCCAGTAACCTGTAGCCGATAATTTTGTTCCTAATCTCTTTGCCTTTCTCTACCCAGTAATAGGTAGTAGATGATATATTTTCTTTTGGTTCACCTACCTAGTAACCGGTGGTCGGTAATTTTGTTCCTCATATTATTGGTGTGTCTTCCCAGTAAATGGAAATCATTACTTTTTTCCTTGAATTCATTACCTTTGCTTCTACCCAGTAACTGGTAGCAGATGATATTTTATCCTTTTGATTACTTGTATCTCTACCCAGTAACCGGTAGTAGATAATTTAGCCCCATATTTGTTTCTCTCCACTTTATGGATTTGAATTCTTTGTTTGGTTGATATTTTCTCTAGTGAAGTTTTATCCTTCTCTGTTGAACCTTTTAATGATTGTGTTTTGATTTATTTTCATACACAATCATTTCCCAAGTTGAGTCGGCTATCTAGCGATTTATTTTCCTGGTTAACTCTCTTGTCATTTATTGTTTTTCTCCAGCGATATTTTCCTCTTGTTCCCCAAGCTTTTGTTTGTATCTTGTGGTGCTGTATATCTCACAGAGATTCTGGGGTTTGCATGTCAGTTCATATTCATATCATTGCATGGTCTCTTAGGGCCAAAAATTGGGTTTTCTATATTTAAGTCTCTCCCATCTTGTTGAAACAAAGATGTCAATCTTCATATCTCCAAATTGAAGAAACTTAAATAGGGGCAGCTGTAGCACCCTGATTTTTTCCCCTAAGATATTTTTTTCATTTGCATCATTGCATACAAACAAGATCACACATTGGTTCTTCTATCCTTCACGATTGCAGGTTTATGCCTCACAGGGGATCACCATTGATTTTTTATGCCTTTTATTTGCTTATGTTTACTAACCCTTAATCAAAATCCAAAAATATATTGTTTTCCATCTTTTACTTACTTTTCAGGAAGAAAGAAAAGAACATTAAAACAGTTCCTCAGCTCGAACAATTTCATCTAAACAAAGTCAAAATTGATCTACAAGCAATTCAAATTTATTTGATCAGGGAGTCCCCAAGTTTTATTGATTATTATTCAACTAATTCCAAGGTTCATGTGTTTATTTATATGCCTTATTTGACAAGCAAAAGAATCGAGCCGAAACTGATGCAGTACAAGAAAAGCAATTATTTTTCAAAATTTGTACTGTGTAACCGGTTAACACCCAGGTGATAACCGGTTACAGACACAAAAATTGGAAAAATTTGGAAGCAATTCAAATTTTATGATTTTGGCACCAATTTTATTTTTGATCACATGTGGAATATTCTAGACCATATCCATTTAATTCCCCTACATCATGAAAATTAATTCCTATCATGTACCTTCATTAATCACCACTCTTTTACTAATTTCCCTCCAAATTTGATTTTCAAGCCTAATTTTGATTTCCCAAACCAAGTTTCATTCCACTTAATTCCCATAACAAAACACTATAAATAGAACCTTCATTTCATTCAATTATCAAGCTTTTGAGAGCCAAAAAACCTCTTACAAATTATATCCCCAACCACCAAAATTCACTAAAGCTCAATTTCTTCTTTTGAAAGTTATCAAGAATTCACATTGAAATCTTGATTAAGTTTTAGCTAAACCTTCATCCATTTCATTTTTCTTCATCAATTTCAGTAGATCAAGCTTGTTTGTGGAGATCTTGAAGTAATTTGGAGTTATTCTCATTTTTGAATTGGTAATTCATCTTACACCATTGTTGGACCTTCATCTTCATCATCCATAATGTAGATCCTTGGTAATTCTTGATCTTTTTGGATCTCACTTTATCTTTTAATTGTTGGTTTTTACAGTGTATTTACTCTAGAATTTGTGCAAGTTCAGATCTATGATCACAAGGTGTTTGAAAAATATTTTGAAAGAGGATTATGCTGAATTTTGCACACATTTTTGATTATGCGCTTAGTGAAACCGGTTACACAGCGCAATTTTTGAATATTTGTTGCATTTTTGAACTATTTAACCGGTTACGCCCCAGGAAGTAACCGATTACATCTAAGGAAAAATGATATTTTTTACTTATTTTTTCGGGCTATTTTGGTTTCTTTTTCTTCTTCTTCCCCTCTTTTCTTATTTTAACCTTGGAATGCATTATTGAGATTAATTCCTCTGTAATATCAATGGACTTAGGATATCAATTAGAGTAGATTAACATTCATTAATTCAAATATCTTCAAGTGAATTCTTGAATTCATAAGAGGTGCTTTGGATTAGTGATATGTTTTTCAAACTTGAATCTATCAATTAGAGGTGATTGAGCTTAAAGATGGAAGAACCTTAAAAGTGTATCTCAATTTGGTTTTTCCACCCCCTTCCCTCTAATTCTCCTTTTTATTTTTGATCAATGAAAGTCTTATGAATCTTAGAATTTCTTTGTTGAACTCATGATCAAGACTAGATCGTTACCTATTTTCTTTTCGTATGACATTATTTTTGGATGACAACATGTATGTTGTTCATCTAACATACATTAGTACTAATACTAGTTACCTTAATTAGTATTGACCGGCCTCGTTGTAGGGTGACTTCTATATAAGTTACTTGGTGATTTCTTAACATAGCGCTATATTTGTCCCTTCATATCCTTATTGGCACTTCTACTTTCGTAGCCCGAACCTTGATTGGTTGCACAAGCCCAAGCATGGTTGATCTTTGTGCTAAGTTCATAATTCTCAAAAAAAAAATTTGTAGAGGCTTTGATTCTATCAATCTTCAGACAAGTATTGTTAACCAATGACTTGAGTACATCGGTCAACCATATAGTGCAAGACGCAAGACAAAATTCAGTTGTCGCTTTGAGCCTTTTGGCTTGTTACCTTTGTGGATGATTAAGCTCACCACAGTATTATGTATATTATTATATTACTTTTATTTTATTATGGCTCCCTACCCTTTTTATTTTACTTCTTTCTCCTTTCTCTTTTATTTTATTATGCTTTATATCATCTATTATCATGTTTATGTTTATGCCATTATTTCTTGTGTTTTTCTTTTCTTCTTATCCATCTGGACATCAAAAAAATTAATAAAGGCCTAAACACTTTAAAAGACTTGTTCTTAATTTGTGGACTATGGTTACTATCCCTTGCTTTGGATGATTTCTACATTTTGGACCTATGGACTTAGTACTAGGATTTTATCCCTTTGCTTGATTATCATGGAGTGGTTATGCTAGCCTTTATTTGGCTCATCATTTGCTCAAGAGAATGAAATTCTAAGTTACGTTTTCTTTGAAGTTTCTACTAGTGGTTAGATCTCTCCCACCTTAGCTCTTTTATTTTATTTTTAGGGTAGTCTTTTCATCTCTTCCCATTCTTTAATTTTCAAAACCTTCTCCCATTTTCAAAGGATTCTTCTTTTCTTAAAACCTTCACCACTTTCATAATTCAAACCTTGACTTTAGTCAAGTGACTTCTTGCCTTTTATTTTCATTTCTTAATAAATGTTAATGAACTTAAGCATATTGACACCATTTTCAAAAGACCATAAAAAATACAAAAAATTCATTCACTATTTTCTCCTGCTTTGTGCACTTTTTCTTTTAACTATTCTCATATGTTTAAACATGATTCATCCCTTCTAGCGGAATTATTCGCTAAGGGATGACGACTTGTCTTTACATTCTTAAAATCAATCAAAACCAACAAATAACTTTGTTCTTTTTACCACGAACTACGAGGTTTTGTTCTTTCATTGTACTTTCTGGGTACGTAGGCATGAGATGGTAAACCTCTCCAAAGACAAAAATATTACAGTAAATTCTTTTCTCATCCCTCACTCTCATTTAATAATCCATTTTCAAACCAAAAAGCGTAAATATTTCAAAGGGCTCCCGTGGAGTACCCAAGATGTTTTGGGTGCTAACACCTTCTCATTTCGTAACCAACCCCCTTACCCATTCTCTGTGTGTTTCTTTTAGCTTTTGCTTTTAGATTCATTTTTAGGATTTATTCGCTCTTTTTTCCTTTTTCTTTTGGAATAAATAAAAGCATGGTGGCGACTCTGTTTTTCTTGAGTTAAGTTAATCAATAACTTACACTCACAATTTTTACCACTACACACACATGTTAGATGGGGTTGAGTTTACAAGTTTGCAGGAAATCTTGACCTTTAACTTACCCGTTTCTATCGGTTATCTTATGGAAGCAGGCTTTTGATACTGGTTCTCAACCTGGTATGTTCTATTACCCCGGATTCCTATACAACAATGTTCAACCTATATATGACTGCAGTGACCCCATGCCTATGTATTCATAACATCATTCGCATACTTGTATTTCTAACCCACATGTTTATTCATTTGCAGGGTTTGCATTCTTTTCCTTGATTCCAGTTAGAGACCTCTTTTGCAGCTATGGCATCTGTAACACCCCAATTCTACCCAACGAAAATTCATAAATAAGAGTTTCAAAATTCACCTTTTAAAATAGGATGTCACATTTTAAACTTTAAAAACAACAATTAACATTTACCGCATATTCAACATGGATACATAACACTTAAAAATCGGGAGACAAATAACAACTTTATTTATTCTTTAAACCAAAACATCTTATACAACTTCGCAACAGATTTTCAAGTATTCAACTATAGCATGTTATTCAATTTAAAACAGCTTAGCAACAACATAATCATACTGAAACAACAACAAAAACAACTAATCATCCATTCCCCCGAGTGTTACGTATCAGAGCACCGACACCAACTCGAACTAATGAAGATAACTGTCGCGGTGAGAATCGGATACCAAGCTATTAAGTGAGCTTGAATCGCAAAACTTTTATGTTCACCACCGACTTTAATTTAATCCAAAGGGAAAAGGGAAAAAGATCGTAAAAACCCTAAACGAGGAGAAACTAGGATCGGGGGTTGATTATACCTAGGGAAGGTGTTAGCATCCTAAGCATCCGCAGTATCCTACGGGAACCTCTTGTTAATATTTATGTTATTGTTATTTATTGCTTGCTAAAATTATGGGAACCTAGGGTTTTATTTCTAATGGTGCTCGCACAACATCGCATCGATGCCTACGTATCGGGTATAGAATCAGAGCACTCGTAGTTCTCCTAAGGATTAACGAACACTTGGTTACGCTCAAGGTTCGCGGGGGGAGGTAAGTGTTATGGCAAACACTCACGTGACTTTAGGAAAGTCACAAAAAGTTGTAAAATAAAAAGTCCTAATGGTTAGGGTTGAAAAGGAACTAGGGATGGCTAAACTTCCTATGACATTGAGTCAACTGCAGGAGTTCTTTCCCTTTTGGATTTAAAAGCATAAACGAAAGTAAATAATGAGGGTGCAAACTCCTAAGTCTAAGGCATATGTTACTACTTGCAAAAATGGACTAAATGAAGTAAATGGAAATGCAATACAAAAGGTTTAGTAACCGGGCTATGGCTCGATATATGGATCGAGAATGCGGGGGTGGAAGACAAACGCGGTGCGTCAATCTGTTTAAGTTGGAAAGCTATGAAGTGTAACGACTGTGCAGATGGCGATCGTAAAACGACCGACTTACGTGGGTGAGTGAAGTGTAGGTGAACTCAACTTGGTGTTGGACCAAGGATTATTATCTTGAAAATTAAAGTCTCAAAGGTGTGCGCTTTCAATTTTATCTTAACAAGTATGGTCATGATGCGAAATAAAATAAATACAACATAGCATGCATATAACCAAGACATCGAAAGACTAAATTAAAAATTCCCACTAAAAAGAAATAGACCTAAACTTAATCTCTCACACTAATGGGACACACCTTAAGAAGTCAAACTAAACTATCCAGCAACTAAAAAAAACGAATAAAAAGACATTATTTTTTATTTTTATTATTATTTTTTATATTTTTTCAAAGAAAAAGATAAATTGAAAATAAATTCTAAAACCTTAAGTTTGAAATAAGATAAAATTGCTTTTGAAAATAATTAGACAAAATAGAAGAAAATATTTTTATTTTTTATTTTTTTAGATATACTTAAAGAAAGTAATAAATAAAAATTAAAATGATAATAAAAATAATAATGATTTTTAATAACAAAAGTTTAGTAAAGATAAAGAATTGTTTTGTTTTTTTTTTATTTTTAGAATAAACAAAAATTAAGAAATAAATAAGAAAAAGTTTTATTTTTTTGGTTTTTTTTTAGATATATTAAGAAAAATGATAAATAAAAATTAAATAACGAAAAAAACTAAGTACAAAATTAAAATTTTTAACTATATAAATAAATAAATGTCTAAAGTAAGAATTTTTTTGTATTTTTATAATAATATCTAAAAATTAGGAAAGAGAAAAAATGTATTAACCTTTTTTTATTATTTTTCTAAAAAAATAGGGAAAGAGAATAAGTATATTTATTTTTTGAATTTTTTTTCTAACAATACCTATAAATAAGGAAAGAGACTAAGTATATTTATTTTTTTGAATTTTTTCTAATAATACCTATAAATAAGGAAATAGACTAAGTATATTTATTTTTTTGAATTTTTTCTAATAATACCTATAAATAAGGAAAGAGAGTAAATGCTATATTTTTTATTTTTTTTATAATAATACCTAAAAAAGGAACAAGGGAGACAAATTTGATTTTTTATTATACATAATCTAAATAATAATGAAAATACAATAAATATGATTTTGTTTTTTATAATTACAATAATATCTAAAAAGGTAAACTTTTGTGGTTTTTATATAATAATATCTTTGAAAAAAAAACTATATTAACTTCTAATAATAATAAAAGGAGATAAATTCTATGAATTTTTGATTTTTTATAAGACCTAAAAATAAGGAAAGAGAATAAAAATATATTAACTTTGATTTTTCTAACAATACCTAGAAATAAAGAAAGAGAATAAATGCTAATATTTTTTATTGTTTTACATAAAGAAAATTATCATATTCTTTTTAATAATTTTTTTAGATATTAGAAACTAAACATATTTTGTATTTTTTAGATATATTAAATAAAAATGATAAAAAGAAATTTAAATAAAAAAAATATTAAATGAAACAAACTTATAATTAAAATAAATAAACAAAATAAAATAAAGAATCTTGTTTTGATTTTTTTGATAAAAACAAAACTAATATTTCTAGTTTTTTTAAAGATTTTTATCTTTATTAACCCAAGGAAAATACTAACTAAAAGAAAATACTAACTTGAATTTTTTATTAAACTAAAAAAAATTAACTTAAAGAAATACTAAATTAAAAAATGTAAGAAGAAAAACTTAAAGAAATACTAAGTTTGAGAAAAAAACTAACTTAAAAAAAATACTAAGTTAAAAACTAAACTTCAATTTCTCATCAAACTTAAAATTTTATTAACCTAAAATTTTATTAACACTTACTAATGAAAAAAAACTACTAATTAAAAATTTTACTAACGAAAAATTCTACTAACTAAATGTTTATTGTTTGTTAATTGGAAATCTAATAGGCACCTAAAACTAGCTGTTACTTAAATATAGGGAAAACCACTGCATTTATCATAGCAGTAAAAGGTGGCTTTTATTGGAAAGGCAAGATATTATAATCCACCTCTTAAATCAAATCAAATAAGAAAAAAAACACTCATTTAAACAAAAACTTTTCTCTCTCATCGTTATCTCCCTCATTCATCTCTCGGTCTCTCAACGTTTTTTTTCTTCTGCAAACTCGTCTCTCTCTCTCTCTCTCTCTGTCTCAGTCTCTCAATCGATCCATCTCACTCTCTCACATGATCCAACTCACTCAGTTATTTCTTTCTCGGACATCACCCTCATTGTTACCATTCAACAATCATAAAAACCTAATCCTAATTTGGGAAAACCTTATTCTTGGTATTCGTCGGTAAATCAACAAGCATCAAACTCAAAAAATAAATCAAACCAAAGATCACGGATCCAACGACATTATCGAACAATGAAAGTGAAAGAAAGGCCTGTGAAACAAACGATACTCAACAATAATGAAGATGATGCGTAAAAGGATGAAATAAGTTCTTACCTACTCTGAATGTTCTCAGAGTGAAGATTCTACTTCAGGTATCTCTCTGACTCGAGTCTTCTTTTCGTTTGCTCGCCTCCTTATCTTCTTCTCGCAGTGATTGTATGTTATGGGGGCTACTGTTAGGATCCGTTGTTAGGTTTTTTTTGCTCTGTGTTCGAACTTTGGTGGCTAGGTTTTTTGTTCTCTCTGATATGTGTTTAGACTTTTCTTTTCAAAACTGTTTATGATTTTTTTTGGTCGCTCCCCTTTTTCTTGGTGTGAATAGTAACATTATATAGGAAATGAATTAAGGTTTTTGCTGTGAATTTGAATTTTGTACCATAAAACTTGTGAAGCAAGGGTTGGGATTAGGGGAACAAAAAATGATTTTTGGTGGTGGAGGGGTAGTGGTCTGCGATGCAGTCTTGCAGCAGGTCTGAAATTTGGTTGAAAATTTGTCTACTGTGAAACCATGTGGTCCCTCTGATTTTTTGTACTGTTGTGCCTTACTCTGCATTTTTTAAAATCCTATTTTCTTTTGAATATTTTAAACATGATAACTATGAGTGATGGAATGAGAAATAATTTTATGTGATGAATGAATTTTAACATGATGGATGATATAGATCAAAATTTGTTATGTGAAATATGATGAATAATATGTGATATGAATAAGTTATATGTGAGGAATATTTGAATGATCTAGATTGGTGGAATTTGAATGATATGCAAATGCAACTTAAACATGAATGGAAACTAATCCTTGTTTTTATTTTATTTTCATGTGCATAGGTGATGAATTTGGTGTGAAGAGAAAAAAAAGCCTTGGAGTATGAGGATGACACACATTTTTTTGGTTAATGTTTATGTATTTTCTTTGTTTATTTCTAAGACAAAACTCAAATTTGGAATTGAGAAAACCATGAACATTTGTTGTGGAAATTGAACGAAGTTTAACTTGTAACTTGAATTTAGAACTTGGAATGGAGTTTTCACTTTTGAAATGGGGTGATATTTGGAATGTTTTTTTTTTGGAAAAAGAATTGGAACTTTGAAATAATAATTGAAATAGAAACTTGAATTAGAAATTGAATCTAAAAATGAAATTTGGAATTAACTTTTGAAAGAAAATTGAAAATTTAGCACTTGAATTTGGAAGAAATTTGAAGAGTGATTATGGAAACTTGGAAATTTGTCATGAAATTGGTGATTGGATTAATGACTTGAAATGGATTTAGAATTAGACTTGAACTTGACAATGCCTTAGAAATTTTCAATTTGGACATGGATTAGAACTTAAGAAGGCAAAAAAAGTTTAGAATTAAGAACTTGTACATGAATTTGAATTTGTTAGGAATGAAATTAGAAATTAAATTATAACTTGAAATAGAATTTGGAAGGGAAATTATATCTAGTATTTGAAATTGAAAACTTGAAAAAAGAAGTTGAAGATTATGAACTAAAATTTGGAAAAGAAAATGTGACTTGGAAATTGAATTTAAAATTGAAATTAAAAAATGGAAAAGAAATGGAATTTAGAAACATACATGGTATTTGATTTTGCAATGACAATTGATGACTTGAAATGGGAATTGGAAACAAAAATTAGAATATAAACATGAAAATTTGAAATGGAACTTAAAATTGGATATAAACTTGACAAATTGAGTTAAAAGCTTGAAGTGAAAATTTGACAATTAGACTAACAACACCTCAAAAGAGGAAACTCGAATCACATGATTCATGACACCACTTAAAAAAAAGTGTTGCAAATCCAAAATAAATAGTATGCACAAAGGTACGTTAATGATGAGAAAAATGCGTGAATGAAAGTTAGGGGTAAAATTTGGGGTGTGACAGTTGCCCCTATTTAAATAACTTCACCAGATGGCGTGAGTGATGGTAATCCTCATGGAATCAAAGGTGAAAGGTATTTAAATCTAGAAAAACCGAAAATTTTGCCCCTAAATGCAATGTTATGCTGGACTTCAAACAATCTAACTTTGTAACTCTTATGTAATGAATGATGATTATGGTATGAATGATTAGAATGAGATATATCGACGACCACAAGCCAAGACTCATTGGGGATGACATACACTAGGGATAAAGAAACGAAAACGGAAAGTATTCAAAGTGATAAATCAACAGGTTCAAGTGTAACTGTTGACACTAAGAATAACAAAAGACGGGAACAAAAGGAAATCCAACGCGTTGGATCAACGAACACAGACAAAACAAAATAAAATTCAAAGTGACTGCACAGTAGCTCGATACGATCAACTGACACCAAGAATAAAAATAAGACAAGGAAATAAATCGAAGTGGTAGATCAATGGCTCTATGCGACCAATTGACTTTGAGAAGTAAAAGCAACAACATATTCAAAGTGAATGCGCAACGGCTCGATGCGGCCAACTGACACCAAGAATACAACAAAATAAACATTCAAAGTGAATGTGCAGCGGCTCTATGCGACCAACTATCACTGAAAATGATAATCATAATATTCAAAGTGAATGCGCAGCGGCTCGATGCAACCAACTGACACCATGGATAACAACAAAAATATTCGAAGTGAATGCGCAGCGTCTCGATGCGACCAACTGACACTAAGAATACAACAAAATAATCCTTCAAGGTGAATGTGCAGCGGCTCTATGCGACCAACTGTCACTGAGAATGACAACAACAAACTTATTCAAAGTGAATGCGCAACGGCTCAATGCGACCAACTGACACCATGAATAACAACAAAGATATTCAAAGTGGAAGCGCAATAGGTTCGAGACCTATTGACACTAAGAATAGAAGCCAAGATACACTCAAAGTGAATACACAACAGGTTAAAAAAAACCGGTTGACACTAAGAATGATAAAGACAAAGTAGTCAAAATATTCAAAATGGTAAATTAGCAGGTTCAAATGTAACTGCCGACACCGAGGATAAGGAAGGAAATCATAGTGATTTAGCAGCGGCTCTATGCGACCAGCTAGCATTGGGGATAGAATGCAAATCACCCAAAGATAGATCAACGGCTCTAGGCGACCGGCTAACACGAAAAAGTAACAACAAAATATGTTGGAGTTTTCAAATAAGATAAAACATCCAACCTCTGGAAATCCCTTCAGGAACCATCAGGAGAAAGATACAAGTATGTGCCAAAATCAAATGGACTTGGATTTTAAGCAACAAGTTTCACGATCCGCTTAAAAGATTTGTGTCAATGACAATTGGACTTCAAGGAGATATTGGTGGTCATAAAGACAAATACCAACCATAATTAGAATTCCACTGGGGACACCAGCAATTACTGGGGACAAAAACATTGGTAAACCAAACTTCGGGTACCAACAACAATGGATTTTCAAATTGAACACTAATGATATCTGGACTTGGAGTTAGACAGACGACAACTGGGGAAAGACAAATGCTAATGTCAAATGCGCATGATTGAGCATGATGCAAATGATCATGATATACAAATGTTGACTCTAAGAGACAGAGAGTTTTGACAAGACTCAAATAGGGAGTAGGCTCTCAACACCAATACTTAGATGAGCAATATGAAAAACACTGGGGAGATGCCTTCGAATTTTGGAAATCATGTTTGGCCCAAAGATCCATCTAAGAGTGTTATCAGTTTTGAACTTCTTTGGGAATTTCTGTAATAATAGTATAAAAGTGTTGTCGCAAACCAGGACTTCTTGGGGAAACAAAAGGTTTTTTTTTCAATTTTCCCAAAGTCAAAGAAACTTGAAAGTTTTTCAGTATGTTTTCAAAAAAAATTTCCTAAAAAAAAACTTGTCATTTTCAGAATTAAATTGTAATCAAGTGATGGCATTTTGCATAACAAAAGAAAATAAGAGGCTGAACAACAAAATTCATAGGCAAAGTTTGTATTTTATTCAAGAATGGTAGCTTGCCAATGGCAAAAACTCCATGGGAAACTACAATTTGAAAATGGCAATGGGGAAAGGTCTACATTGAATCCAATGACCACTACAATCCCTAATAACTAAGACTGCCCGACACCTTGCTTCTGACAAAAACAATTGGATTGGTCTTCCATTATGATTCTTCAGTAATGGTAAACACCATCTGATACAGTCAAATGCCTTTGTCCCTAACTTTTTCCTGGACCGCCCTTTCGGGTTTTCAATCCACCGGGACGCTCTTTTTTGCCTAAGCCGCCCTTTCGGGTTTTCAACTTAGCGAGCTCTATTTTTTCATTTTTATCCCTAACTTTTGCCTGGATCTCCTTCATAGGTTTTGATCCACCGAGATACCCATTTTTGTCTAGGTCGCCATTTCTGGTTTTCGACCTATCGGGTTTTATTTAGGCATAATATTTTTTGACTACATCAGAATTCACCGGGTGCTTCAGCTGTTCACCATCCATAGTTGTAAGGATTAAGGAACCTCCGGAGAATGCCACCTTCACAACATATGGACCTTCATAGTTAGAACTCCCTTTTCCACGCATGTCTTTGTGGACTGGCAATATTTTCTTGAGTACAAGATCTCCTTCTTTGAATTCTCGGAGACGGACTTTCTTGTCAAATGCTCTCTTGATGCGCTTCTGGTACAACTGGCCATGGCACATGGCGGTCATTCTCTTCTCATCAATAAGGTTCAGCTGGTCATACCTGTTCTGGACCCACTCAGCTTCCTCCAGTTTGGTTTCCATCAAGATTCTTAAAGATGATATCTCTACTTCAATAGGGAGAACTGCATCCATCCCATACACCAGAGAGAAAGGGGTTGCCCCTGTTGAAGTGCGAACTGATGTTCTGTATCCGTGTAAAGCATATGGTAACATCTCGTGCCAATCTTTGTAAGTTTTTACCATCTTCTGCAGAATCTTTTTGATGTTCTTGTTTGCAGCTTCAACAGCTCCATTCATCTTCGGACGATACGGAGAAGAGTTATGATGTTCAATCTTGAATGTCTCACACAGCTCTTTCATTGTTTTGTTGTTCAAATTGGTCCCATTATCTGTGATGATTCGGCTTGGGATCCCATAACGGCAGATAATTTAGTTCTTGATGAAGCGGGCAACCACTTGCTTTGTCACATTGGCGTAGGAAGCTGCTTCTACCCATTTGGTGAAGTAATCGATTGCGACCAAGATAAACCGATGACCATTGGAAGCTTTAGGCTCAATTTCCCCTATCATGTCAATGCCCCACATTGAGAAAGGCCAAGGCGATGACAGAACATTCAAAAGTGTTGGAGGTACGTGCACCTTGTCGGCATAAATCTGGCATTTATGACACTTCCTGGCATATTTGAAACAATCTGATTCCATGGTCAACCAGAAGTATCCAGCTCTCAAAATCTTCCTGGACATGGCATGTCCATTGGCATGTGTTCCAAATGATCCTTCATGGATTTCCCTAATCAATAAGTCTGCTTCGCGCTTGTCCACACATCTGAGCAGAACCATATCATGATTTCTCTTGTAAAGCACATTGTTGCTGAGGAAAAACTTGGACGCCAATCTTCTTAAAGTCTTCTTGTCTAGAGTTGTTGCATCCGCTGGGTATTCCTGATTTTGCAAGTAGTTCTTGATGTCATAGAACCACGGTTTCTCATCAGTTTCTTCTTCGACCAGTAGACAGTAGGCGGGTGCATTTCTTCGCTCGATTGTAATAAGTGGAGCTTCATTAAGAAATCTGACTTGAAACATAGAGGCCAACATAGCCAAGGCGTCTGCTATTTGATTCTCTGCCCTTGGAACATGATGGAAAGTGACTTCATCAAAGTATTTGATCAATTCTACAATGTGGGCACGGTATGGGATCAACTTCTCGTCACGGGTCTCCCATTCACCTTTGACTTGGTATATTACCAAAGCTGAGTCTCCATATACATCAAGAATCTTGATTCTGGTATCAATTGCAGCTTCGATACCCAAAACACATGCTTCATACTCTGCGATGTTGTTTGTACATTCGAAACATAATATGGCTGTGAAAGGAGTATAACCACCATCGGGATTCATCAAGACAACTCCTACACCATGCCCCATGTAATTAGAGGAACCATCAAACATCATCTTCCAACGAGAACCTGGCTCGGGACCTTCATCAGGACCGGGAACTTCACAATCCTTTATCAACATGATGTCCTCGTCTGGGAAATCAAATTTCAAACGTTCATAATCTTCAACAGGTTGATCAGCAAGGTAGTCAGACAAAACACTGCCCTTGATGGATTTCTGGGTTATATATTGGATATCGTATTCGGATAACAACATGTGCCAATAGGCGAGTCTTCCAGTTAAGGTAGGCTTCTCAAAAATGTACTTTATTGGATCCATTTTTGAGATCAACAAAGTAGTGTGACAAATCATATACTGCCTGAGGCGTCTAGCAGCCCATGCCAAGGCACAACAAGTCTTCTCTAAGAGTGAATATCTGCTTTCGCAATCTGTGAACTTCTTGCTTAAGTAATAAATGGCATGCTCCTTACGACCAGTTTCGTCCCGTTGGCCTAAAACGCAACCCATAGAACCCTCAAGTACAGTTAGGTACATGAAGAGAGGCTTCCCTGGAGTAGGTGGGATCAAGATAGGAGGTTCCTGTAGATAAACCTTAATCTTCTCAAATGCCTGTTGACAATCAGAATTCCACTCAATTGCTTGATCCTTTCGGAGCAACTTGAATAAAGGCTCACATGTAGCAGTCATGTTGGAGATAAATCTGGAGATGTAGTTCAATCTTCCGAGGAAACTCCTGACTTGCTTTTCTGTTTTGGGAGCTGGCATATCTTGAATCGCTCTGAACTTGTCCGGATCTACTTCAATACCTTGTTGACTAACAATAAAACCAAGTAACTTTCCTGATCGCACACCAAAGGTACATTTAGCTGGATTCAGGCGCAGTTGGAACTTTCTGAGGCGCTCAAATAACTTCAGGAGATGATTCAAATGATCCTCCTCACTCTGTGATTTGGCAATCATATCATCTACGTAGACTTCTATCTCTTTATGCATCATATCATGGAAAAGGGTGACCATTGCCCTCTGATAAGTGGCTCCTGCATTTCTGAGACCAAATGGCATAACTTTGTAACAATAAGTGCCCCATGGTGTGATAAAAGTGGTCTTTTCCATATCATCAGGATCCATCTTAATCTGGTTATATCCTGAAAATCCGTCCATGAAGGAGAAAACAGCGAACTTAGCAGTATTGTCAACCAATGTATCAATGTGCGGAAGAGGGAAATCGTCCTTCGGACTGGCTTTGTTCAAATCTCTATAGTCCACACACATTCTGACTTTGCCATCCTTTTTAGGGACTGGCACAATATTAGCTACCCACTCAGGGTACTTTGTAACTGCGAGGAATCCAGTATCAAACTGCCTTTTGACCTCCTCTCGAATCTTCAGAGCCATGTCCGGTCTTGTTCTTCGGAGCTTTTGCTTTACTGGAGGACAATCTGGTCGAAGAGGTAACTTGTGGACCACTATGTCTGTGTCTAAACCGGGCATATCTTGATACGACCATGCAAACACATCCGTATATTCTTTGAGAAGCTTGACCATTCTTTCTTTAACGTCTGCCCCAAGTGTTATACCAATCCTGACTTCCTTCTTATCTTCATCGGTGCCAAGGTTGATGGTCTCAACCTGCTCCTTATGTGGCTGAAGATCTGTGTGCTCATACTCAACTAATCTTGCCAGTTCTTCGGGAATGTCACAATCTTCCTCACTTTCATCTTCTGCTTGGTAGATGGGCGAATCAAAGTTAGGAGAGAATGTAGAGTCATTGGATTCAACAGGGTTTTCGCTTATTCTGCATATGAGAGTGATTTGCTTTTATTAAAAGTGGAAAATAGAGAAATGCAAGAGAAAAAGCTTTTTATTGGTTTTGAAAGATTGCCATTTTCTTTTTTTAAAAGTGAAAAGAGAGAGAGAGAGAGAGAGAGAGAGAGAGAGAGAGAGAGAAAACAGTAAATGATCAAAATAAGAGTTTAACAAAATGCCTTCATTGATAATAACTTTTGAAAATGAGAAGGGGCCCTACAAAATACTCCCATAGCCTTGGGCAGAGCTAGGGAACTTTGAAAACACTTAAAAAAACAATAAATTACTTTGACAATGGAAAAAACTCTGGGATCTCGACTGCCTCCCAATTGCCCAAGGCTTCTTCACACTGATACACAAAATTATTCACATCTTCATCTTCAGAACCTCCATCAATTGCATTGACCTGATAACCAGCACTGGAAAACACTTCTTGAATGGTCTTTGGACGTCATTTAATGGAGGTTGACGCTCCTTCCTTCACATGAGTTGGTTTGTAACCCAACCCGCAACGATCTAGCTTCTGTTTGACTTCATTGACATCACCCAAACCTTCATAGCTTCTTTCTTCAATGGTGGAAATGGTACTCTTCAGCGATGCAAAAGATGGGATACCCCTCCCTTTTGGTTCCTCTACTTCCAAAAGGACAGCATTCGCTATCTCAAGAGCTTGGAAAGAAGTTTCCAAAGCATCTTCACCAGCCTCAATATAGCTAAAGGATGAAAGGTTGCTAACCATGAGATCTTCTTCCCCAGACACGGTTACCAGCTTATTATTGACCACAAACTTCATCTTCTGATGTAGGGTAGAAGTGACTGCCCCAGCGGCATGGATCCAAGGTCTTCCCAGCAAACAACTGTAATTAGGATTGATGTCCATAACCTGGAAAGTGATTTTGAAGACCTGTGGCCCAATCAAGATTGGTAGGTCTACTTCTCCAATAACGGTCCTCCTTGACCCATCAAAAGCTTTCACAATCAGTGCACTGGGCATCGTCTCTGCCCCTTGATAAGATAACTTGGCAAGCGTTCTTTTCGGCAAAACATTCAATGAAGATCCTATATCCACAAGAACTCTTGCTAAAGTATCCTCCTGACATTTTACAGATATGTGGAGAGCACGGTTATGGTCCAAGCCATCCTTTGGAAGATCCTCCGTACTGAAGCTGAGATTGTTACATGCAGTGATATTGGCAATGACTCCATCAAACTGATTCACAATTATATCATGCGTAACATGAGCTTGGGCTAGTAACTTCTGGAGAGCACCTCGGTGGGCCGGCGAATGCATTAGAAGTGATAAGATAGATATTTTGGAAGGCGTTTGATGTAGCTGATCAATAACCTTATAATCACTCTTCTTAATGATTCTGAGGAATTCTGCATCCTCTTCTTCCAAGACCAATTCTTTATCCTTGTTGGTAACAGCAGGAATGACTTCTCTAGGTGGAACCGTATTGGCTTGCTGAGTATAAACACGACCACTGCGAGTTAAACGACCTGCACCCGCTATGTCAGCACTTGCCACTTTTGAACCTTCCTTCTGACTAGCTTTATCAATCTTCTGATGAACTTTCCCTGTATCATACTTCCATGGAACTGCTCTAGTGTCTTCATAAAGGAAAAGGTTAATCCTTTGTTCAAACCTTGGCTCAGGTATATTGAAAATGGGCATCACAGGCTCTGGCATATTAAAGATGGGTTGAACTCTTGAGGACTCAGGCAGGTTGAACACTGGCACCAAGGTAGAATCAGATTCAGGCAAGTTGAAAATGGGTTCAATCATTTCCACTTCATTCTTCTTCACACGACCGCTTACTTGTAAAACACCCAGATTAATCAAATCTTGAACATCTTTTAAGACCAATTCACATCCCTTTGGGTTATTCGCACAAGCTTCATAATTCTTATGACAGTTTTTCAACATACCCACTTCTACTAACTTCGCATGGAAGTCTCTAAGCGGGGTCTTGATCTCTGTGGCGTTGAAGATCAAATCTTCGTCAGACTCGTCAACAATGGCATTTATGGACCCATGCTTGGGTAAAGGATTATCTTTGACATTCGGACAAGTATTCCCAAATGACAGAATGTTTTTCGCCATCAAATCTTTCACGATGTAATTCAAAGCATAACAACCCTCCAAATCGTGCCCTGGGGCACCTTCATGGAATAAACAGTGGGCATTTGAGTTGTAATTTGGTGGGAGCGGATTTGGTGGAGGGCCCAAATGCCTTGGAGTAACCAAACCTTTTTTCAGCAGTGAAGGATATAATTCAGTATAGGTCATAGGGATTCGAGGATTAGGAGGCCTTCCTCCTGGTCTTCTATTCTGAAAGTTGGGATTCGGATGAGGAGCTGGAGTCCTCTGCTGGTAGGCTGAAGCATTGGGCGCTTGTTGATAGCCTGGATTGTTGAGCATTGGTTGATAAGGTGGAATCACTGGAGCCGCTTGCTGATACATTGGTACTGCTTGAGTTGGCCGATACATCGGGACTTGTGGATTATATGACGGTTGAACCGCCGCTACATAAGGATGTTGGGCATACTGTGGTGGATGAGCATACTGCTGTTGAGCCATAGGTAGAGGTCTCTGCCAAAGCGGATTTCTTCTTTGACTTTTCATTATTGCATTCGTCTCGCCCTCTTTCTTCTTGTGGAAATTACTGGTAAATTTCTTGACAATATTTCCACTACCATTGCTGGAACTGCTAGATGCACCACTCATCTTTCCACTTTTCAAACCAAGTTCTACCTTGATTCCCACAACCACTAAATTAGAGAAACTAGCAGTTATGCTTCCCACCATTCTCTCATAGAATTCTGGTCGCACAGTGTCAACAAACCAGTCAGCTAATTCTCTTTCAGTCAATGGGGGCTCTACCTGAGAAGCGGTCCCCCTCCACCTCTGAGCATATTCTTTAAATGATTCATAATCTTTTTGTGACATACTTAACAGTTGCCTCCTATCGGGAGCAAGGTCCATATTGTATTTGTACTGCTGGATGAAAGCATCTGCCAAGTCTTGGAAACTGCGAATCTTCGACTGGTCTAGCGTTAGATACCATTTGGAGGATATTCCCTTCAGACTGTCCTGAAAGCAGTGGATCATTAATTTATCATTGTCCACCTGCGCAGCCATTCTTCGATAGTACATCAAGAGATGGTTCTTAGGACAAGTTGCGTCCTCATACATATCAAAAGTGGGTATCTTGAACTTTGGAGGTATTACCAATCCAGACACCAGACACATCTCTCTAGCAGCGGCCCCAAAGATCTGGTCACCTTCAATTGCTCTTAACCTTTTTTCAAGGGTATCAAAATTCTCTTGCATCTTCTCATGTTTCTCGTCTCCGTTTTCAGACATATCTGGCGCGTCATACACCTGATGGTCATTAAAGTATGGTTGGGCACGGGTGTGCATAATGTCTGGTGTAAAATTAGTAAATGCGTGGTTCTCTTCATTAGTTACAGGAATAGTCTGTTGAGCGGCAAATCCTTGAGGAAGAGGCACAAAACCTTGGGAAGGAAATGCAATACCCTGAGAAGGAGGTGCGAAACTTTGAGAAGCTAAGCCTTGGGAAGGAGGGAAGAAACCCTGAGCAACAAGTCCTTGGGAAGAAGGAATAAAACTTTGAGAAGCAAGGCCTTGGGAAGGAGGGAAGAAACCCTGAGCAGCAAGTCCTTGGGAAGAAGGAATAAAACTTTGAGAAGTAAAACCTTGAGGAGGAGGGACGAATCCATGAGGAAGCCCAAAAGGAGGCCAGGTCACAGGAGTAGTGACTGATGACGTAGGCTTAGTCGTTGCAGTGACAACTTCTGACACTACAGTCTGTTGGGTATCCATCTTTGCTCGAATGACCTGCAACATTTCCATCATCTGACCCATATTTCCACGAATATCAGTAAGCTCCTCGTTAACTCTGTCCATCTCTAGGTCTCTTTCAGCCATCCTCTTTCTGGCTTGAGTTCGAGTGTAGTATTTGCGTGAGAGCCTCAGTGTGAAAGCTGGAGAGCAAATGACGGGAATGAGTTTTATATGAAAAAATGCAAATGAAATGCCAAATGTATGAGTGCAATGCGAAAATTAAATTTTATTCAAGGAACTTAAGAAACAATTTGCAAATACCAAGGAAAACATAATAATCAAAAGGATACGATTTCATTAAATTCAAAAAGTGATACAAAGTCTTGAGTACATCTTCAAAAATCCCAAACAAAGTTTAATAAAAACAAAGACAAAGTCCTAAGGAGATTCTCCTAAAAGCCTCAAGTTGAGCTTCTCGATTTGTGCCTTTATCTGAGCCCTTTCAAGCATAAGTTGATCCACAATCGACTTCCAAGAAGCGTCCCTTTGAGTGCTGGAGGAAAATAAATCCTCTTGCGCTTTCCTTTTCTTGCTGGAGAGCTCTTCTTCTTCCTTCATCTTCAACTGTCTTCTAAGTTCTTCATTCTCACTACTGATGATTTGATGTCGATTCTTCCATGCATTCTTCTCTCAAAGCTCTTTCTCCAAATCAATCTTCAGCTTCTCTGCATCGTCCATAAAGATTAGAATGGGTTTCTTGAAGGTCATAGGATCCTGGCGAGGGTAAGGCATTTTCAGACTGATTGCCCTATCTCGTACCCCTTGGAGATAGGGTTCCATAGAAACACAATTCGGCTTTCCCAAGATACTCCTCCCCTTCCCATGGATGTACTTCCAAGCTTGCATAATCTGTTTCTTGAGCTCTGGTTCTTCGTCATCCTTAAAGAAAATTCCTTCCACTTCAACACTCTTAGGTTTGTCCTTCAACGGATACCCGAGTTGGCGGCGAGCCAAAACTGGATTATAGTTGATTCCTCCCTTAGTGCCAAGAAGAGGTACATTAGCAAAATCACCACAGCTATCAATAATTAATGCTCCATCATAAACACGATTGTACCAACTAATGTCAGAGTGGGTAAGAGACATGATCCTTTGTGACCACCACAAACCATCCTTAAGGTTCCAAAATGAAGCTGACTTAGGCAAGTGCGAAATAAACCACTCGTACAACAATGATGCACAACAAGTAATCATCCCTCCCTTATGGAGATTCCTCAGATGGATGGAATGGTAAGTGTCTCCGAGCAAAGTAGGGACCGGGTTCTTCTTCAGAAATATTTTGATGGCGTTCAGGTCTACAAAGTCTTCAAAGTTTGGGAAAAGTAACACTCCATATATTAGCAGAATAAAGGTTGCCTCAAAAGCTTTCATATCCTTCACACTAACAAAATTCTTGGCCTTTTCTACCAAAAACTTTGTAGGGAATCCAAAAATCTTTCCTTTATAGGTCATATTTGCCTTGACCTCAGGAACACTCAAATATGTCGCCTTTGCAATCTCCGCTTCTTCAGGGTCCTTCTCTAGAACAGGGAATGTAAACTCATCCTTAACACGTGATCCCACCAGAAATGAATACTCTTCCAAAGTAGGCGCCAATTGGTAATCAGGGAACGTAAAACAATGGTAGAGAGGATCATAAAACTGGAGCATCACAGAGAGCAACCTTCCATCCCACTCAGTCTTAAGTAAGGCTAAAAGTCTCCTATGCTTCTCCATGAAGGCTTCTTGATCCAAAACCAAATCTCTTAATTTCCTTAGGTCTTCGAGTTTGGGAGTTTTGAATGTGTAGTTGACAGTCTTTCTTCTTCCAAAGTCCATGATGATACTTACGATATTTGCAAAGATAGAGTTTTTGAGTTCCTTGAATAAATTGGTAAAAATGATGCTTCATGATGCGTGAATGCACAAACACACATAAGGCTTAGGTTCAAAGCTTGCATGAGGTCGAAGGTTCAACCCTCCCAAAAGGTATGTACTATGAGTTTATTTGTACCTGTACAACGGGTTCTACAAGTTCCCAGAATCATTGTCCCATCTTTCAGATATTACCGACTTCCCAACTCAACTTGGTAATCAATAATATTCTCAAGAGAGTCTCATCCGGGTGTAGTATCACATATCAACTATTTCGGATTTGCACCCTCATAGTCATCGCACTACATCCCTAAAAGGCCAAGTGGGGGTAAATGTTCTACGGTCCTCAACATTAACGGCTCTCAGGTCGAATATAGTAATGCTTTCACGATTGAACTCGATCAACAAAACTACATCCGAGGAGGCCTCCGCTGAGTGGTGGTGTCTCAAGTCAACTTGATCGGGACTCAACTCCCTACAAGCCTTCTTGAATATACTACCGTCCTATCTTATTTTGCACTCAAGTCCGGGTTAGGACTTATCTCACCACACATGGAACACCCAACAAGAATCCCAAATAATAACAAGCAATACAACAACAAATATACAAATATACAAGGTGGGCTTAACCCTAAAAAAATAGAGTCCCCAGTGAAGTCGCCATTTCTGTCGCGGTGAGAATCGGATACCAAGCTATTAAGTGAGCTTGAATCGCAAAACTTTTATGTTCACCACCGACTTTAATTTAATCCAAAGGGAAAAGGGAAAAAGATCGTAAAAACCCAAAATGAGGAGAAACTAGGTTCGGGGGTTGATTATACCTAGGGAAGGTGTTAGCATCCTAAGCATCCGCAGTATCCTATGGGAACCTCTTGTTAATATTTATGTTATTGTTATTTATTGCTTGCTAAAATTATGGGAACCTAAGGTTTTATTTCTAATGGTGCTCGCACAACATCGCATCGATGCCTACGTATCGGGTATAGAATCAGAGCACTCGTAGTTCTCCTAAGAATTAACGAACACTTGGTTACGCTCAAGGTTCGCGGGGGGAGGTAAGTGTTATGGCAAACACTCACGTGACTTTAGGAAAGTCACAAAAAGTTGTAAAATAAAAAGTCCTAATGGTTAGGGTTGAAAAGGAACTAGGGATGGCTAAACTTCCTATGACATTGAGTCAACTGCAGGAGTTCTTTCCCTTTTGGATTTAAAAGCATAAACGAAAGTAAATAATGAGGGTACAAGCTCCTAAGTCTAAGGCATAAGTTGCTACTTGCAAAAATGGACTAAATGAAGTAAATGGAAATGCAATATAAAAGGTTTAGTAACCGGACTATGGCTCGATATATGGATCGAGAATGCGGGGGTGGAAGACAAACGCGGTGCGTCAATCTGTTTAAGTTGGAAAGCTATGAAGTGTAACGACTGTGCAGATGGCGATCGTAAAACGACCGACTTACGTGGGTGAGTGAAGTGTAGGTGAACTCAACTTGGTGTTGGACCAAGGATTATTATCTTGAAAATTAAAGTCTCGAAGGTGCGCGCTTTCAATTTTATCTTAACAAGTATGGTCATGATGCGAAATAAAATAAATACAACATAGCATGCATATAACCAAGACATCGAAAGACTAAATTAAAAATTCACACTAAAAAGAAATAGACCTAAACTTAATCTCTCACACTAATGGGACACACCTTAAGAAGTCAAACTAAACTATCCAGCAACTAAAAAAAACGAATAAAAAGACATTATTTTTTATTTTTATTATTATTTTTTATATTTTTTCAAAGAAAAAGATAAATTGAAAATAAATTCTAAAACCTTAAGTTTGAAATAAGATAAAATTGCTTTTGAAAATAATTAGACAAAATAGAAGAAAATATATATTTTTTTTATTTTTTTAGATATACTTAAAGAAAGTAATAAATAAAAATTAAAATGATAATAAAAATAATAATGATTTTTAATAACAAAAGTTTAGTAAAGATAAAGAATTGTTTTGTTTTTTTTATTTTTAGAATAAACAAAAATTAAGAAATAAATAAGAAAAAGTTTTATTTTTTTGGTTTTATTTTTAGATATATTAAGAAAAATGATAAATAAAAATTAAATAACGAAAAAAACTAAGTACAAAATTAAAATTTAACTATATAAATAAATAAAAGTCTAAAGTAAGAATTTTTTTGTATTTTTATAATAATATCTAAAAATTAGGAAAGAGAAAAAATGTATTAACCTTTTTTTATTATTTTTCTAAAAAAATAGGGAAAGAGAATAAGTATATTTATTTTTTGAATTTTTTTTCTAACAATACCTATAAATAAGGAAAGAGACTAAGTATATTTATTTTTTTGAATTTTTTCTAATAATACCTATAAATAAGGAAATAGACTAAGTATATTTATTTTTTTGAATTTTTCTAATAATACCTATAAATAAGGAAAGAGAGTAAATGCTATATTTTTTATTTTTTTATAATAATACCTAAAAAAGGAACAAGGGAGACAAATTTGATTTTTTTATTATACATAATCTAAATAATAATGAAAATACAATAAATATGATTTTGTTTTTTATAATTACAATAATATCTAAAAAGGTAAACTTTTATGGTTTTTATATAATAATATCTTTGAAAAAAAAAAAACTATAACCTTTTTTAACTTTTCTAAGAATGATAAAAAAAAAATACTAATCTTTTCTATGATAATATCTAAATTAATGAATGAAAATATATTTCTATAACTTTGATTGAATTTTTAATGACAATATTTAAAGGTAATAAATAAATGTATGATACTATAACTTAAATTTTTTTATAATAATATCTAATAATAATAAAAGGAGATAAATGCTATGAATTTTTGATTTTTTATAAGACCTAAAAATAAGGAAAGAGAATAAAATATATTAACTTCTTTGATTTTTCTAACAATACCTAGAAATAAAGAAAGAGAATAAATACTAATATTTTTTATTGTTTTACATAAAGAAAATTATCATATTCTTTTTAATAATTTTTTTAGATATTAGAAACTAAACATATTTTGTATTTTTTAGATATATTAAATAAAAATGATAAAAAGAAATTTAAATAAAAAATAAAAAAATATTAAATGAAACAAACTTATAATTAAAATAAATAAACAAAATAAAATAAAGAATCTTGTTTTGATTTTTTTGATAAAAACAAAACTAATATTTCTAGTTTTTTAAAAGATTTTTATCTTTATTAACCCAAGGAAAATACTAACTAAAAGAAAATACTAACTTGAATTTTTTATTAAACAAAAAAAAATTAACTTAAAGAAATACTAAATTAAAAAATGTAAGAAGAAAAACTTAAAGAAATACTAAGTTTGAGAAAAAAACTAACTTAAAAAAAATACTAAGTTAAAAACTAAACTTCAATTTCTCATCAAACTTAAAATTTTATTAACCTAAAATTTTATTAACACTTACTAATGAAAAAAAACTACTAATTAAAAATTTTACTAACGAAAAATTCTACTAACTAAATGTTTATTGTTTGTTAATTGGAAATCTAATAGGCACCTAAAACTAGCTGTTACTTAAATATAGGGAAAACCACTGCATTTATCATAGCAGTAAAAGGTGGCTTTTATTGGAAAGGCAAGATATTATAATCCACCTCTTAAATCAAATCAAATAAGAAAAAAAACACTCATTTAAACAAAAACTTTTCTCTCTCATCGTTATCTCCCTCATTCATCTCTCGGTCTCTCAACGTTTTTTTTCTTCTGCAAACTCGTCTCTCTCTCTCTCTCTCTGTCTCAGTCTCTCAATCGATCCATTTCACTCTCTCACATGATCCAACTCACTCAGTTATTTCTTTCTCGGACATCACCCTCATTGTTACCATTCAACAATCATAAAAACCTAATCCTAATTTGGGAAAACCTTATTCTTGGTATTCGTCGGTAAATCAACAAGCATCAAACTCAAAAAACAAATCAAACCAAAGATCACGGATCCAACGACATTATCGAACAATGAAAGTGAAAGAAAGGCCTGTGAAACAAACGATACTCAACAATAATGAAGATGATGCGTAAAAGGATGAAATAAGTTCTTACCTACTCTGAATGTTCTCAGAGTGAAGATTCTACTTCAGGTATCTCTCTGACTCGAGTCTTCTTTTCGTTTGCTCGCCTCCTTATCTTCTTCTCGCAGTGATTGTATGCTATGGTGGCTACTGTTAGGATCCGTTGTTAGGTTTTTTTTGCTCTGTGTTCGAACTTTGGTGGCTAGGTTTTTTGTTCTCTCTGATATGTGTTTAGACTTTTCTTTTCAAAACTGTTTATGATTTTTTTTGGCCGCTCCCCTTTTTCTTGGTGTGAATAGTAACATTATATAGGAAATGAATTAAGGTTTTTGCTGTGAATTTGAATTTTGTACCATAAAACTTGTGAAGCAAGGGTTGGGATTAGGGGAACAAAAAATGATTTTTGGTGGTGGAGGGGTAGTGGTCTGCGATGCAGTCTTGCAGCAGGTCTGAAATTTGGTTGAAAATTTGTCTACTGTGAAACCATGTGGTCCCTCTGATTTTTTGTACTGTTGTGCCTTACTCTGCATTTTTTAAAATCCTATTTTCTTTTGAATATTTTAAACATGATAACTATGAGTGATGGAATGAGAAATAATTTTATGTGATGAATGAATTTTAACATGATGAATGATATAGATCAAAATTTGTTATGTGAAATATGATGAATAATATGTGATATGAATAAGTTATATGTGAGGAATATTTGAATGATCTAGATTGGTGGAATTTGAATGATATGCAAATGCAACTTAAACATGAATGGAAACTAATCCTTGTTTTTATTTTATTTTCATGTGCATAGGTGATGAATTTGGTGTGAAGAGAAAAAAAAGCCTTGGAGTATGAGGATGACACACATTTTTTTGGTTAATGTTTATGTATTTTCTTTGTTTATTTCTAAGACAAAACTCAAATTTGGAATTGAGAAAACCATGAACATTTGTTGTGGAAATTGAACGAAGTTTAACTTGTAACTTGAATTTAGAACTTGGAATGGAGTTTTCACTTTTGAAATGGGGTGATATTTGGAATGTTTTTTTTTTGGAAAAAGAATTGGAACTTTGAAATAATAATTGAAATAGAAACTTGAATTAGAAATTGAATCTAAAAATGAAATTTGGAATTAACTTTTGAAAGAAAATTGAAAATTTAGCACTTGAATTTGGAAGAAATTTGAAGAGTGATTATGGAAACTTGGAAATTTGTCATGAAATTGGTGATTGGATTAATGACTTGAAATGGATTTAGAATTAGACTTGAACTTGACAATGCCTTAGAAATTTTCAATTTGGACATGGATTAGAACTTAAGAAGGCAAAAAAAGTTTAGAATTAAGAACTTGTACATGAATTTGAATTTGTTAGGAATGAAATTAGAAATTAAATTATAACTTGAAATAGAATTTGGAAGGGAAATTATATCTAGTATTTGAAATTGAAAACTTGAAAAAAGAAGTTGAAGATTATGAACTAAAATTTGGAAAAGAAAATGTGACTTGGAAATTGAATTTAAAATTGAAATTAAAAAATGGAAAAGAAATGGAATTTAGAAACATACATGGTATTTGATTTTGCAATGACAATTGATGACTTGAAATGGGAATTGGAAACAAAAATTAGAATATAAACATGAAAATTTGAAATGGAACTTAAAATTGGATATAAACTTGACAAATTGAGTTAAAAGCTTGAAGTGAAAATTTGACAATTAGACTAACAACACCTCAAAAGAGGAAACTCGAATCACATGATTCATGACACCACTTAAAAAAAGTGTTGCAAATCCAAAATAAATAGTATGCACAAAGGTACGTTAATGATGAGAAAAATGCGTGAATGAAAGTTAGGGGTAAAATTTGGGGTGTGACAGTTGCCCCTATTTAAATAACTTCACCAGATGGCGTGAGTGATGGTAATCCTCATGGAATCAAAGGTGAAAGGTATTTAAATATAGAAAAATCGAAAATTTTGCCCCTAAATGCAATGTTATGCTGGACTTCAAACAATCTAACTTTGTAACTCTTATGTAATGAATGATGATTATGGTATGAATGATTAGAATGAGATATATCGACGACCACAAGCCAAGACTCATTGGGGATGACATACACTAGGGATAAAGAAACGAAAACGGAAAGTATTCAAAGTGATAAATCAACAGGTTCAAGTGTAACTGTTGACACTAAGAATAACAAAAGACGGGAACAAAAGGAAATCCAACGCGTTGGATCAACGAACACAGACAAAACAAAATAAAATTCAAAGTGACTGCACACTGGCTCGATACGATCAACTGACACCAAGAATAAAAATAAGACAAGGAAATAAATCGAAGTGGTAGATCAATGGCTCTATGAGACCAATTGACTTTGAGAAGTAAAAGCAACAACATATTCAAAGTGAATGCGTAACGGCTCGATGCGGCCAACTGACACCAAGAATACAACAAAATAAACATTCAAAGTGAATGTGCAGCGGCTCTATGCGACCAACTATCACTGAAAATGATAATCATAATATTCAAAGTGAATGCACAGCGGCTCGATGCAACCAACTGACACCATGGATAACAACAAAAATATTCGAAGTGAATGCGCAGCGGCTCGATGCGACCAACTGACACTAAGAATACAACAAAATAATCCTTCAAGGTGAATGTGCAGCGGCTCTATGCGACCAACTGTCACTGAGAATGACAACAATAAACTTATTCAAAGTGAATGCGCAGCGGCTCAATGCGACCAACTGACACCATGAATAACAACAAAGATATTCGAAGTGGAAGCGCAATAGGTTCGAGACCTATTGACACTAAGAATAGAAGCCAAGATACACTCAAAGTGAATACACAACAGGTTAAAAAAAACCGGTTGACACTAAGAATGATAAAGACAAAGTAGTCAAAATATTCAAAATGGTAAATTAGCAGGTTCAAATGTAACTGCCGACACCGAGGATAAGGAAGGAAATCATAGTGATTTAGCAGCGGCTCTATGCGACCAGCTAGCATTGGGGATAGAATGCAAATCACCCAAAGATAGATCAACGGCTCTAGGCGACCGGCTAACACGAAAAAGTAACAACAAAATATGTTGGAGTTTTCAAATAAGATAAAACATCCAACCTCTGGAAATCCCTTCAGGAACCATCAGGAGAAAGATACAAGTATGTGCCAAAATCAAATGGACTTGGATTTTAAGCAACAAGTTTCACGATCCGCTTAAAAGATTTGTGTCAATGACAATTGGACTTCAAGGAGATATTGGTGGTCATAAAGACAAATACCAACCATAATTAGAATTCCACTGGGGACACCAGCAATTACTAGGGACAAAAACATTGGTAAACCAAACTTCGGGTACCAACAACAATGGATTTTCAAATTGAACACTAATGATATCTGGACTTGGAGTTAGACAGACGACAACTGGGGAAAGACAAATGCTAATGTCAAATGCGCATGATTGAGCATGATGCAAATGATCATGATATGCAAATGTTGACTCTAAGAGACAGAGAGTTTTGACAAGACTCAAATAGGGAGTAGGCTCTCAACACCAATACTTAGATGAGAAATATGAAAAACACTGGGGAGATGTCTTCGAATTTTGGAAATCATGTTTGGCCCAAAGATCCATCTAAGAGTGTTATCAGTTTTGAACTTCTTTGGGAATTTCTGTAATAATAGTATAAAAGTGTTATCGCAAACCAGGACTTCTTGGGGAAACAAAAGTTTTTTTTTTCAATTTTCCCAAAGTCAAAGAAACTTGAAAGTTTTTCAGTATGTTTTCAAAAAAAATTTCCTAAAAAAAAACTTGTCATTTTCAGAATTAAATTGTAATCAAGTGATGGCATTTTGCATAACAAAAGAAAATAAGAGGATGAACAACAAAATTCATAGGCAAAGTTTGTATTTTATTCAAGAATGGTAGCTTGCCAATGGCAAAAACTCCATGGGAAACTACAATTTGAAAATGGCAATGGGGAAAGGTCTACATTGAATCCAATGACCACTACAATCCCTAATAACTAAGACTGCCCGACACCTTGCTTCTGACAAAAACAATTGGATTGGTCTTCCATTATGATTCTTCAGTAATGGTAAACACCATCTGATACAGTCAAATGCCTTTGTCCCTAACTTTTTCCTGGACCGCCCTTTCGGGTTTTCAATCCACCGGGACGCTCTTTTTTGCCTAAGCCACCCTTTCGGGTTTTCAACTTAGCGAGCTCTATTTTTTCATTTTTATCCCTAACTTTTGCCTGGATCTCCTTCATAGGTTTTGATCCACCGAGATACCCATTTTTGTCTAGGTCGCCATTTCTGGTTTTCGACCTATCGGGTTTTATTTAGGCATAATATTTTTTGACTGCATCAGAATTTACCGGGTGCTTCAGCTGTTCACCATCCATAGTTGTAAGGATTAAGGAACCTCCGGAGAATGCCACCTTCACAACATATGGACCTTCATAGTTAGAACTCCCTTTTCCACGCATGTCTTTGTGGACTGGCAATATTTTCTTGAGTACAAGATCTCCTTCTTTGAATTCTCGGAGACAGACTTTCTTGTCAAATGCTCTCTTGATGCGCTTCTGGTACAACTGGCCATGGCACATGGCGGTCATTCTCTTCTCATCAATAAGGTTCAGCTGGTCATACCTGTTCTGGACCCACTCAGCTTCCTCCAGTTTGGTTTCCATCAAGATTCTTAAAGATGATATCTCTACTTCAATAGGGAGAACTGCATCCATCCCATACACCAGAGAGAAAGGGGTTGCCTCTGTTGAAGTGCGAACTGATGTTCTGTATCCGTGTAAAGCATATGGTAACATCTCGTGCCAATCTTTGTAAGTTTTTACCATCTTCTGCAGAATCTTTTTGATGTTCTTGTTTGCAGCTTCAACAGCTCCATTCATCTTCGGACGATACGGAGAAGAGTTATGATGTTCAATCTTGAATGTCTCACACAGCTCTTTCATTGTTTTGTTGTTCAAATTGGTCCCATTATCTGTGATGATTCGGCTTGGGATCCCATAACGGCAGATAATTTAGTTCTTGATGAAGCGGGCAACCACTTGCTTTGTCACATTGGCGTAGGAAGCTGCTTCTACCCATTTGGTGAAGTAATCGATTGCGACCAAGATAAACCGATGACCATTGGAAGCTTTAGGCTCAATTTCCCCTATCATGTCAATGCCCCACATTGAGAAAGGCCAAGGCGATGACAGAACATTCAAAAGTGTTGGAGGTACGTGCACCTTGTCGGCATAAATCTGGCATTTATGACACTTCCTGGCATATTTGAAACAATCTGATTCCATGGTCAACCAGAAGTATCCAGCTCTCAAAATCTTCCTGGACATGGCATGTCCATTGGCATGTGTTCCAAATGATCCTTCATGGATTTCCCTAATCAATAAGTCTGCTTCGCGCTTGTCCACACATCTGAGCAGAACCATATCATGATTTCTCTTGTAAAGCACATTGTTGCTGAGGAAAAACTTGGACGCCAATCTTCTTAAAGTCTTCTTGTCTAGAGTTGTTGCATCCGCTGGGTATTCCTGATTTTGCAAGTAGTTCTTGATGTCATAGAACCACGGTTTCTCATCAGTTTCTTCTTCGACCAGTAGACAGTAGGCGGGTGCAGTTCTTCGCTCGATTGTAATAAGTGGAGCTTCATTAAGAAATCTGACTTGAAACATAGAGGCCAACATAGCCAAGGCGTCTGCTATTTGATTCTCTGCCCTTGGAACATGATGGAAAGTGACTTCATCAAAGTATTTGATCAATTCCACAATGTGGGCACGGTATGGGATCAACTTCTCGTCACGGGTCTCCCATTCACCTTTGACTTGGTATATTACCAAAGCTGAGTCTCCATATACATCAAGAATCTTGATTCTGGTATCAATTGCAGCTTCGATACCCAAAACACATGCTTCATACTCTGCGATGTTGTTTGTACATTCGAAACATAATATGGCTGTGAAAGGAGTATAACCACCATCGGGATTCATCAAGACAACTCCTACACCATGCCCCATGTAATTAGAGGAACCATCAAACATCATCTTCCAACGAGAACCTGGCTCGGGACCTTCATCAGGACCGGGAACTTCACAATCCTTTATCAACATGATGTCCTCGTCTGGGAAATCAAATTTCAAACGTTCATAATCTTCAACAGGTTGATCAGCAAGGTAGTCAGACAAAACACTGCCCTTGATGGATTTCTGGGTTATATATTGGATATCGTATTCGGATAACAACATGTGCCAATAGGCGAGTCTTCCAGTTAAGGTAGGCTTCTCAAAAATGTACTTTATTGGATCCATTTTTGAGATCAACAAAGTAGTGTGACAAATCATATACTGCCTGAGGCGTCTAGCAGCCCATGCCAAGGCACAACAAGTCTTCTCTAAGAGTGAATATCTGCTTTCG